>OX457077.1:31092909-32292909 GCA_949752815.1 Conops quadrifasciatus | reverse complement strand
CAAATATGCTTCACTTGCTTCTTGAAGAGCCATCACCGCTGAACTTTGGAAACGTAAATCTGTTTTAAAATCTTGAGCAATTTCTCGAACTAAGCGTTGAAATGGCAATTTTCGAATCAATAATTCGGTACTTTTTTGATAACGACGTATCTCACGAAGAGCAACTGTACCCGGACGATAGCGATGTGGTTTTTTGACACCGCCTGTAGCTGGTGCACTTTTACGAGCTGCTTTTGTTGCTAGTTGCTTACGTGGAGCTTTTCCGCCAGTGGATTTACGAGCAGTCTGCTTAGTACGAGCCATTTTAACTTTAATATCATCCCGACGGAGTTTTTCATACTAAGCTAGTTTTTCAATATCAAACTGTTTCAGCTGTTCATACGTTTTTCTAAAATTCTTAATGTTATTGTCCTCTCTTTCTAAAGAGGAACATTTTTACATAAAGAGCGATGTTCTGTCGGAATTAATGCAGTTCTAAATTAAGTGTAAGAAATGACTGGTCGTGGAAAGGGTGGAAAAGGTTTAGGAAAAGGTGGTGCAAAACGTCATCGTAAAGTCCTTCGTGATAATATTCAAGGTATTACGAAACCAGCTATTCGACGTTTAGCCCGTCGTGGTGGAGTAAAACGTATATCTGGTTTAATATATGAAGAAACTCGTGGTGTTCTTAAAGTGTTTTTGGAAAATGTCATTCGCGATGCAGTAACTTATACTGAACATGCTAAGCGTAAAACTGTTACAGCCATGGATGTTGTTTACGCTCTAAAAAGGCAAGGGCGTACACTATATGGTTTTGGTGGTTAAAAGTATAATGTTAAATAAAACATTTTTTAAAATCGGTCCTTTTCAGGACCATTACATTAAGTGAACAAAGAGTTCTTCAATACAAAAACATTTTAGCGTTAATATAACTTTTCATATTTAAACATATGTATGTATGTACTATATATACTATATATGTATTATGGAAACTTGAAAAGATTTATAAATTTATTTATTGTCCTTTTTTTATATCGTATTTGTTTAACTAGTACATATAGAATATATTTTATATTGAATCACAAGTGCATCCAGACACTGGTATTTTCAGGATTAAGTGAACAAAGAAATAGTTCTTCAATACAACAAACATTTTAGCGTTAATTTCTTTTCATATTTAAACATATGTATGTACTATATATACTATATATATATTTATAAATTTATTTATTGTCCTTTTTAAAAAAAGGATACGATATAAATATCGTATTTGTTTAACTAGTACATAAAGAATATATTTTATATTTAATCGGATTCGTCAATCCTTACCTCGTAGCAAATTTATTTCTATAATTTTTCACCTACATTCTATAGGTTCTGTAGTTACTGTAGTAGTTACCTCGTATTATGTATTGTATGTACCATCGTACTGTATGTATTCTCGTTTAACGTGAGAAATATTGAAGGAACTTTTTACTATTTTAATATATCGAAAGTTATGTACATATTTTATTTAACTTTAAGCAAAAATATCAACATAATGGATTTAAAAAAATTTACTATCTCATTAAAGAAATTTATTGTCGTCCTGAAAAGGACGGTTTTTATATTTAGTCTTATTGAATTGTTTAAAAATTTAATTATGCTTTTTTTTCAGTTTTCTTTGGTAAAAGTACTGCTTGAATATTTGGCAAAACACCACCTTGAGCAATTGTTACACCCGATAATAGCTTATTCAATTCTTCATCATTGCGTATAGCCAACTGTAAATGGCGCGGAATAATTCTAGTTTTCTTATTGTCACGTGCTGCATTTCCAGCCAATTCAAGAACTTCAGCAGCCAAATATTCCATTACAGCCGCAAGATAAACAGGAGCGCCTGCACCAACTCTTTCAGCATAATTACCCTTACGCAATAAACGATGAATTCGACCAACAGGAAATTGAAGCCCAGCTCGATTTGATCGAGACTTCGCTTTACCCTTGACTTTTCCGCCTTTTCCACGACCAGACATGATTTAATATTGTGAATGTACAAAACACAGCACCAAATTCAAAAAATTAAGGAAAACAGATTTCTGTATTTATTTACATATTTTTTTTTACGCACAATTAGAGTTAAATGGAATATAAAAATCGTAAAATACAACTTGAAAAGTTCGTACATAAACACCGATATATATATTCTTTAAAGTGGCAATGCTTGACTGAGTGTTTTTTCGAAATAGAAGTCTAGAAAAAAAAAACAACAAGTAATGCCTCCAAAAACAAGTGGTAAGGCCGCTAAAAAGGCTGGAAAAGCTCAAAAAAATATTACTAAAAATGACAAGAAAAAGAAACGCAAAAGGAAAGAAAGTTATGCAATATACATTTATAAAGTGTTAAAACAAGTGCATCCAGACACTGGTATTTCTTCAAAAGCAATGAGTATTATGAACAGTTTTGTGAATGATATATTTGAACGTATAGCTGCTGAAGCTTCTCGTTTGGCTCATTATAACAAAAGATCAACAATAACAAGTCGCGAAATTCAAACCGCAGTGCGTCTTTTATTGCCTGGTGAATTAGCTAAGCATGCTGTTAGTGAAGGAACTAAAGCCGTCACTAAATATACTAGCTCCAAATAAAATTTTATTTCTCTTTATATACAAAGGCCCTTCTCAGGGCCATTAAATTAATAACAAAAGATAAAAGTTTTTTCTCTAAGCCAAACGTGACTTTTGTTAGGGATAAATATGTAGCTGAAAAAATTAACGGAAAACGTCACTGAAAAGTATATAAAAATTAAAATGGCCAAACAGATGAAATATCGTACTTTTTATAGAACCATCCTCTATCGGAAAGAACGGAAATATTTAAAAGAAATATTTGCAAATTACTTAACTACTTAATTACTTAATAAAGAAATTTATAAAATTTTGTTAGTATGTTATGAAATGTTTTTATGTATATATGGTACAATACATACATATTTAATTTAAAAAATTATTAAAATATTTCACCATAAAAGGCAGTTTTTCTTTGTAGAACCGAATCCCAGTTTATTTTATAAAGTTGGTGTCTTTTATAACGCGATTTCCCACAATGCGGTATTTTCAAGGAGCGTGTATTTACCTCGTTGTGGAAGGCCTACATCTGTATCATAAATTAAATTATAATTTTAGCATTGAAATAGCAATTCCAATTTCCATGATTTCATTAAACAGAAATTAACAATACTATTATAAAAATGTAAATAGTTTCATATCTGACTGAATATTGCTTATTGGTGGTAATTGCTTTATATTAATCTGCATCGCAAATATTTATCTCCTTATTCTAGAGTTTGTAGCCCTTAAAAGGGCTTTTCAAATACATAAAATATACTCATGTATATAAATGTTTAAATTAAATGAAAATAAGAATTTTATTTCACTTTTTTCACTGATTTCTTAACCATTTTTTTCTGTGGGGTAAGAGACTTTTTTGCTGCTGCAACTTTTGTAGATTTTGTTAGTCTACCTTTACCAAGAGATGTAGATTTTGGTTTTGTACCTTTTTCATCATTTTTTTTACCAACTTTAACCAATTTTTTATTTTTCAATACAATTTTTTTCTCAGTAACCTTTTTAACTGTAGTAAGTTTTTTTGATTTTTTATCGTGAGATATTTTTTTAGTTGAAGCTGGTTCCTTTTGATTTGAAATATTTTTCATCTTTTCATTTTCAATTGATTTCGATTTTTTCGATAGTTTATTTACAGTTGTTGACAATTTAAAAGAGCCAGAGGCGCCCTTACCTTTGGTTTGTATTAATTTTCCGCTAGCAACAGCTGATTTTAAATATTTTTTAATAAATGGTGCCAATTTTTGGGCATCGCATTTGTATGTTGAACTAATATATTTTTTAATTGCCAATAAAGAAGAACCACCACGCTCTTTTAAATTTTTAATTGAGGCATCAACCATTTGTTGTGTCGGCGGATGTGAAGGAGTTGTCGATAGTTTTTTAGATTTTTTCATAACTTTTTTTTCAGTCGAAGTAACAACCGCAGCAGCAGTACCACCACCACCACTAACAGGAGATGCAATAATTCCAACCGCCTCTGCCATTCTTGCTTGAATAATTCGCTTTTTTCTCATCAAAAAATATTTAAAGCTAAGATTCGAAAATTTGAGAATCGCCGAGAAAAGAAGATTCCCTATAATTTACTCTTTCTTAGTTTTCTGAATTTTCAAAATTATATATAGTTATTAATAATATAATTTTTGTAATAATTAAATTTAATACTATTGAAAACAAAATTTTAACATCTATAATATTTAAATAATAAACTATTATTTAAAATAACTATTTAATTTAGTCGTACTATTTATGATGGGATTATATTGAAATACATTTGAAACAATTTACTACATACTGAATGAATCGAGTTAATAATATTATATTTGTAAATTGATTATGGAAGTTATAGTTACAACAAAACGACTACATATAGAAAATATACTCTTTTAACATATTAAATGATATTCCTAATATAAAATTTAATAATAATTAATGAGAACATTGAATAGAAAACAATCATCAATTATCAATCAATCAACAATAGAAAATCTCTTTATAGCATGATTATTTTAAAAAAATTCTTACTTCTTTTACTTTTAACAATTACAATTATAAAATTGAATGCGAAAGTAAGCCTGTCTGTCTGTTACCTTGACAGACGGCTGAACCGCTGCACCGATTTTGGTGAAATTTGGTGTGGAGATAGCTGGAACCCTGACGAGGGACATAGGGTACCTATTTTATAAAAAGTCAACCTCTAAATAGGGGATAAAGGACTGTAGGGGAATTCAGTCTCAATTTTAAATTAAGTTAACAACATTGTGCTGGACAGAATAGATGCCAATAATAAATGAATTTATATCATGGTAAGACACAAACAAGCAAGAAGTATTTCTGGGACCCTCGAGTTATCAAGGAAACCCTATAACGGGCCCCTCCTATCCAAATAAAAAAGTGTCGTGTATATCATATGTACGAGTATGTACATATATGTACATACTGCAAGGAAACGACTGTGATGTGTATATACATATGTATGTATATCATTCAATCAAACTAAGTTAGAGCGAGCACTACAGCTAGTTTTTTTATAAATATCTTTCAGTTTTTTATTCCATGTATATATTTAAAAAAAAAATAGATATGCTAAAATATGTACTAAATAAAATTGTAATGGTATTAAAAATTATTTGAAATAAAAATCAATACTATACATCTTCTTTGTATAATTACAAAATAAGAATGTCCCCTTCATCATTTAATTGTGGTCCTTAAAAGGACCGATATGTATATGCGTTATATTGTATTATGCGCGCTCGCCACGAATACGTCGAGCCAATTGAATGTCTTTTGGCATAATTGTAACACGTTTTGCATGAATAGCACACAAGTTTGTATCCTCAAAAAGTCCAACCAAATATGCTTCACTTGCTTCTTGAAGAGCCATCACCGCTGAACTTTGGAAACGTAAATCTGTTTTAAAATCTTGAGCAATTTCTCGAACTAAGCGTTGAAATGGCAATTTTCGAATCAATAATTCGGTACTTTTTTGATAACGACGTATCTCACGAAGAGCAACTGTACCCGGACGATAGCGATGTGGTTTTTTGACACCGCCTGTAGCTGGTGCACTTTTACGAGCTGCTTTTGTTGCTAGTTGCTTACGTGGAGCTTTTCCGCCAGTGGATTTACGAGCAGTCTGCTTAGTACGAGCCATTTTAACTTTAATATCATCCCGACGGAGTTTTTCATACTAAGCTAGTTTTTCAATATCAAACTGTTTCAGCTGTTCATACGTTTTTCTAAAATTCTTAATGTTATTGTCCTCTCTTTCTAAAGAGGAACATTTTTACATAAAGAGCGATGTTCTGTCGGAATTAATGCAGTTCTAAATTAAGTGTAAGAAATGACTGGTCGTGGAAAGGGTGGAAAAGGTTTAGGAAAAGGTGGTGCAAAACGTCATCGTAAAGTCCTTCGTGATAATATTCAAGGTATTACGAAACCAGCTATTCGACGTTTAGCCCGTCGTGGTGGAGTAAAACGTATATCTGGTTTAATATATGAAGAAACTCGTGGTGTTCTTAAAGTGTTTTTGGAAAATGTCATTCGCGATGCAGTAACTTATACTGAACATGCTAAGCGTAAAACTGTTACAGCCATGGATGTTGTTTACGCTCTAAAAAGGCAAGGGCGTACACTATATGGTTTTGGTGGTTAAAAGTATAATGTTAAATAAAACATTTTTTAAAATCGGTCCTTTTCAGGACCATTACATTAAGTGAACAAAGAGTTCTTCAATACAAAAACATTTTAGCGTTAATATAACTTTTCATATTTAAACATATGTATGTATGTACTATATATACTATATATGTATTATGGAAACTTGAAAAGATTTATAAATTTATTTATTGTCCTTTTTTTATATCGTATTTGTTTAACTAGTACATATAGAATATATTTTATATTGAATCACAAGTGCATCCAGACACTGGTATTTTCAGGATTAAGTGAACAAAGAAATAGTTCTTCAATACAACAAACATTTTAGCGTTAATTTCTTTTCATATTTAAACATATGTATGTACTATATATACTATATATATATTTATAAATTTATTTATTGTCCTTTTTAAAAAAAGGATACGATATAAATATCGTATTTGTTTAACTAGTACATAAAGAATATATTTTATATTTAATCGGATTCGTCAATCCTTACCTCGTAGCAAATTTATTTCTATAATTTTTCACCTACATTCTATAGGTTCTGTAGTTACTGTAGTAGTTACCTCGTATTATGTATTGTATGTACCATCGTACTGTATGTATTCTCGTTTAACGTGAGAAATATTGAAGGAACTTTTTACTATTTTAATATATCGAAAGTTATGTACATATTTTATTTAACTTTAAGCAAAAATATCAACATAATGGATTTAAAAAAATTTACTATCTCATTAAAGAAATTTATTGTCGTCCTGAAAAGGACGGTTTTTATATTTAGTCTTATTGAATTGTTTAAAAATTTAATTATGCTTTTTTTTCAGTTTTCTTTGGTAAAAGTACTGCTTGAATATTTGGCAAAACACCACCTTGAGCAATTGTTACACCCGATAATAGCTTATTCAATTCTTCATCATTGCGTATAGCCAACTGTAAATGGCGCGGAATAATTCTAGTTTTCTTATTGTCACGTGCTGCATTTCCAGCCAATTCAAGAACTTCAGCAGCCAAATATTCCATTACAGCCGCAAGATAAACAGGAGCGCCTGCACCAACTCTTTCAGCATAATTACCCTTACGCAATAAACGATGAATTCGACCAACAGGAAATTGAAGCCCAGCTCGATTTGATCGAGACTTCGCTTTACCCTTGACTTTTCCGCCTTTTCCACGACCAGACATGATTTAATATTGTGAATGTACAAAACACAGCACCAAATTCAAAAAATTAAGGAAAACAGATTTCTGTATTTATTTACATATTTTTTTTACGCACAATTAGAGTTAAATGGAATATAAAAATCGTAAAATACAACTTGAAAAGTTCGTACATAAACACCGATATATATATTCTTTAAAGTGGCAATGCTTGACTAAGAGTGTTTTTTCGAAATAGAAGTCTAGAAAAAAAACAACAAGTAATGCCTCCAAAAACAAGTGGTAAGGCCGCTAAAAAGGCTGGAAAAGCTCAAAAAAATATTACTAAAAATGACAAGAAAAAGAAACGCAAAAGGAAAGAAAGTTATGCAATATACATTTATAAAGTGTTAAAACAAGTGCATCCAGACACTGGTATTTCTTCAAAAGCAATGAGTATTATGAACAGTTTTGTGAATGATATATTTGAACGTATAGCTGCTGAAGCTTCTCGTTTGGCTCATTATAACAAAAGATCAACAATAACAAGTCGCGAAATTCAAACCGCAGTGCGTCTTTTATTGCCTGGTGAATTAGCTAAGCATGCTGTTAGTGAAGGAACTAAAGCCGTCACTAAATATACTAGCTCCAAATAAAATTTTATTTCTCTTTATATACAAAGGCCCTTCTCAGGGCCATTAAATTAATAACAAAAGATAAAAGTTTTTTCTCTAAGCCAAACGTGACTTTTGTTAGGGATAAATATGTAGCTGAAAAAATTAACGGAAAACGTCACTGAAAAGTATATAAAAATTAAAATGGCCAAACAGATGAAATATCGTACTTTTTATAGAACCATCCTCTATCGGAAAGAACGGAAATATTTAAAAGAAATATTTGCAAATTACTTAACTACTTAATTACTTAATAAAGAAATTTATAAAATTTTGTTAGTATGTTATGAAATGTTTTTATGTATATATGGTACAATACATACATATTTAATTTAAAAAATTATTAAAATATTTCACCATAAAAGGCAGTTTTTCTTTGTAGAACCGAATCCCAGTTTATTTTATAAAGTTGGTGTCTTTTATAACGCGATTTCCCACAATGCGGTATTTTCAAGGAGCGTGTATTTACCTCGTTGTGGAAGGCCTACATCTGTATCATAAATTAAATTATAATTTTAGCATTGAAATAGCAATTCCAATTTCCATGATTTCATTAAACAGAAATTAACAATACTATTATAAAAATGTAAATAGTTTCATATCTGACTGAATATTGCTTATTGGTGGTAAGTGCTTTATATTAATCTGCATCGCAAATATTTATCTCCTTATTCTAGAGTTTGTAGCCCTTAAAAGGGCTTTTCAAATACATAAAATATACTCATGTATATAAATGTTTAAATTAAATGAAAATAAGAATTTTATTTCACTTTTTTCACTGATTTCTTAACCATTTTTTTCTGTGGGGTAAGAGACTTTTTTGCTGCTGCAACTTTTGTAGATTTTGTTAGTCTACCTTTACCAAGAGATGTAGATTTTGGTTTTGTACCTTTTTCATCATTTTTTTTACCAACTTTAACCAATTTTTTATTTTTCAATACAATTTTTTTCTCAGTAACCTTTTTAACTGTAGTAAGTTTTTTTGATTTTTTATCGTGAGATATTTTTTTAGTTGAAGCTGGTTCCTTTTGATTTGAAATATTTTTCATCTTTTCATTTTCAATTGATTTCGATTTTTTCGATAGTTTATTTACAGTTGTTGACAATTTAAAAGAGCCAGAGGCGCCCTTACCTTTGGTTTGTATTAATTTTCCGCTAGCAACAGCTGATTTTAAATATTTTTTAATAAATGGTGCCAATTTTTGGGCATCGCATTTGTATGTTGAACTAATATATTTTTTAATTGCCAATAAAGAAGAACCACCACGCTCTTTTAAATTTTTAATTGAGGCATCAACCATTTGTTGTGTCGGCGGATGTGAAGGAGTTGTCGATAGTTTTTTAGATTTTTTCATAACTTTTTTTTCAGTCGAAGTAACAACCGCAGCAGCAGTACCACCACCACCACTAACAGGAGATGCAATAATTCCAACCGCCTCTGCCATTCTTGCTTGAATAATTCGCTTTTTTCTCATCAAAAAATATTTAAAGCTAAGATTCGAAAATTTGAGAATCGCCGAGAAAAGAAGATTCTCTATAATTTACTCTTTCTTAGTTTTCTGAATTTTCAAAATTATATATAGTTATTAATAATATAATTTTTGTAATAATTAAATTTAATACTATTGAAAACAAAATTTTAACATCTATAATATTTAAATAATAAAAAATTTAGTCGTACTATTTATGATGGGATTATATTGAAATACATTTGAAACAATTTACTACATACTGAATGAATCGAGTTAATAATATTATATTTGTAAATTGATTATGGAAGTTATAGTTACAACAAAACGACTACATATAGAAAATATACTCTTTTAACATATTAAATGATATTCCTAATATAAAATTTAATAATAATTAATGAGAACATTGAATAGAAAACAATCATCAATTATCAATCAATCAACAATAGAAAATCTCTTTATAGCATGATTATTTTAAAAAAATTCTTACTTCTTTTACTTTTAACAATTACAATTATAAAATTGTAAAATTTACTAAATACTTTCGCAAATTATAAAATGCGAAAGTAAGCCTGTCTGTCTGTTACCTTGACAGACGGCTGAACCGCTGCACCGATTTTGGTGAAATTTGGTGTGGAGATAGCTGGAACCCTGACGAGGGACATAGGGTACCTATTTTATAAAAAGTCAACCTCTAAATAGGGGATAAAGGACTGTAGGGGAATTCAGTCTCAATTTTAAATTAAGTTAACAACATTGTGCTGGACAGAATAGATGCCAATAATAAATGAATTTATATCATGGTAAGACACAAACAAGCAAGAAGTATTTCTGGGACCCTCGAGTTATCAAGGAAACCCTATAACGGGCCCCTCCTATCCAAATAAAAAAGTGTCGTGTATATCATATGTACGAGTATGTACATATATGTACATACTGCAAGGAAACGACTGTGATGTGTATATACATATGTATGTATATCATTCAATCAAACTAAGTTAGAGCGAGCACTACAGCTAGTTTTTTTATAAATATCTTTCAGTTTTTTATTCCATGTATATATTTAAAAAAAAAATAGATATGCTAAAATATGTACTAAATAAAATTGTAATGGTATTAAAAATTATTTGAAATAAAAATCAATACTATACATCTTCTTTGTATAATTACAAAATAAGAATGTCCCCTTCATCATTTAATTGTGGTCCTTAAAAGGACCGATATGTATATGCGTTATATTGTATTATGCGCGCTCGCCACGAATACATCGAGCCAATTGAATGTCTTTTGGCATAATTGTAACACGTTTTGCATGAATAGCACACAAGTTTGTATCCTCAAAAAGTCCAACCAAATATGCTTCACTTGCTTCTTGAAGAGCCATCACCGCTGAACTTTGGAAACGTAAATCTGTTTTAAAATCTTGAGCAATTTCTCGAACTAAGCGTTGAAATGGCAATTTTCGAATCAATAATTCGGTACTTTTTTGATAACGACGTATCTCACGAAGAGCAACTGTACCCGGACGATAGCGATGTGGTTTTTTGACACCGCCTGTAGCTGGTGCACTTTTACGAGCTGCTTTTGTTGCTAGTTGCTTACGTGGAGCTTTTCCGCCAGTGGATTTACGAGCAGTCTGCTTAGTACGAGCCATTTTAACTTTAATATCATCCCGACGGAGTTTTTCATACTAAGCTAGTTTTTCAATATCAAACTGTTTCAGCTGTTCATACGTTTTTCTAAAATTCTTAATGTTATTGTCCTCTCTTTCTAAAGAGGAACATTTTTACATAAAGAGCGATGTTCTGTCGGAATTAATTAAAGTTATTAATAATCTTATCACTGAGGATGGCTCAGTAGTGGAATCGGAAATAGACAAACTTAATCTACTAGCTACGAACTTTGAAAGAACTTACACTCAAAATAATTATCTTAGTACTGACTCCTTCTCTCAACAAATTACAAATAGTATTCAAGACTTACATGATAACACACCTATATTTTCATTTAATAGCCAATACACTTCCAGTGGTATAAATACTCAAACAACAACTAGTACTAGCTCATATATGGAGTTTATAAATTACAAAACTATAAAATTAATTCTTAAATGTAAAAACACAAAAAAAAGTACCGGTGTTGATGACATACCAAATTTCTTACTAAAAAAAACAAGAACCAACACCTACTTTACTAAATTCCTGGCCTCTCTTTTCAACCACATGTATAACATTGGCTATTTCCCAAAATATTGGAAAACGGCAAAAGTTGCTCCAATTCTCAAACCCAAATCAAACCCTTCTTCACCTAATAGTTATAGACCTATATCACTGCTCTCAAATGTAGCTAAACTTTTTGAACAAATATTACTAGACAAACTAAAAATATTTATTGAAAATCATAACATTTTTAAAGATAATCAATTCGGTTTTAGGCCTTACCACTCAACCACTCAAGCCCTTACTATTTTATCTGACTATGTCACAACTAACTTAAACAACAGAAAGGCATCAATTGCCGTGAGTCTAGACTTTCAAAAAGCTTTCGACACGGCATGGATAGATGGTATAGTTTTCAAACTATATAAAAAATTTAATTTTACTAAAAACCTTTGCAGAATCATATATTCTTACCTGACGGGTAGAGAATTTTTTGTCTCACTAAACAATGTAAACTCTGAAACAAAAACGGCCACCTCAGGCGTACCGCAGGGCTCTATATTAGGACCGGTACTATACAATTTATTTATAGCCGACCTACCTGAACCAACAAACGATCTCTGTCTCTTAATTTATGCAGACGACATCTTTATCATATGCTCCAAAATCCTATTAAAAATTGCAAACAAAATAATTAATAACTATCTTAATATCCTCAAATGTTATTTCCATAAATGGAAAATAAAACTCAATATTAATAAATGTCAAGCGATTACATTCAAAGGAAAAAAAAAAAACCTTTACCGCAACGCGCGAAATTATATTCCTACTATAAAAATTGGTGACCAAAACATTGAACACAAAGACACAATAAAATACCTGGGTATTATCCTACACTCAAACTTTACTTTCTATAGACACATAGATTACATACTGCAAAAAGCAAAAAATTTGTTCTTCCAATATACCAAACTACTAAAAAAAGCAAAACAACTCCTTAGCAAAATTAAGATCAACTGCTACAAACAATTAATAAGACCTGTCCTGGCGTACGCATTTCCAATATGGTTCAGTATTTCCTCGGCCCAAATGGAAAGAATCAGAGTCTTTGAAAGAATGTGCTTACGAATCTGCACAGGATTATATCCCAAACCTGATCACAATGGTGAACTCAGAAAATGTGCAAACAAAAGCCTTTATGAGGCTGCGAAACAAATCAGAATCGATTCGTTCTTGACTGAATCAGCCATTAAATTCCTTGACAATCTTACCGCTATTAATAACTCTTTGTTACAAACATATTTACAGAAAAAAGAATACCTTACTTTCCCACTGAGGGAAAGATATTTGTCACCCATCTATATTGACTTATTGAAAAACAACAATGCATTATATGATACAAACAACAAACTAGTATACTATCATAGAAGATACAACAGTCTTAACACTAATAACACTGTTTACAGTATGGACCAATATTAAATATTAAATATAAAATAATACATATAAATATAATACATACTTTTCTTTATTTCTTTAGTTGGTAAGCATAGTTGTAATTAGGTTAAGATAGAATAAGTTAGATAAGAAAAAACCACCTTAATGTAATACTGGTTTTTATCCTTTTTTCCCAGGAATCTCACTAAAAATTGTCATAATGCTCCCTGAGCAAAAATTAAACTAATATTTACGCATTATAATTAGATAGTCTTGGATAAATACGATTTGTATGTCAAGAATTAACTGTACATCAAAACATATATTATAAACTGTTAAGTTAATCTGGATCAATAAAACATTTGTCTTTGTCATTGTCGGAATTAATGCAGTTCTAAATTAAGTGTAAGAAATGACTGGTCGTGGAAAGGGTGGAAAAGGTTTAGGAAAAGGTGGTGCAAAACGTCATCGTAAAGTCCTTCGTGATAATATTCAAGGTATTACGAAACCAGCTATTCGACGTTTAGCCCGTCGTGGTGGAGTAAAACGTATATCTGGTTTAATATATGAAGAAACTCGTGGTGTTCTTAAAGTGTTTTTGGAAAATGTCATTCGCGATGCAGTAACTTATACTGAACATGCTAAGCGTAAAACTGTTACAGCCATGGATGTTGTTTACGCTCTAAAAAGGCAAGGGCGTACACTATATGGTTTTGGTGGTTAAAAGTATAATGTTAAATAAAACATTTTTTAAAATCGGTCCTTTTCAGGACCATTACATTAAGTGAACAAAGAGTTCTTCAATACAAAAACATTTTAGCGTTAATATAACTTTTCATATTTAAACATATGTATGTATGTACTATATATACTATATATGTATTATGGAAACTTGAAAAGATTTATAAATTTATTTATTGTCCTTTTTTTATATCGTATTTGTTTAACTAGTACATATAGAATATATTTTATATTGAATCACAAGTGCATCCAGACACTGGTATTTTCAGGATTAAGTGAACAAAGAAATAGTTCTTCAATACAACAAACATTTTAGCGTTAATTTCTTTTCATATTTAAACATATGTATGTACTATATATACTATATATATATTTATAAATTTATTTATTGTCCTTTTTAAAAAAAGGATACGATATAAATATCGTATTTGTTTAACTAGTACATAAAGAATATATTTTATATTTAATCGGATTCGTCAATCCTTACCTCGTAGCAAATTTATTTCTATAATTTTTCACCTACATTCTATAGGTTCTGTAGTTACTGTAGTAGTTACCTCGTATTATGTATTGTATGTACCATCGTACTGTATGTATTCTCGTTTAACGTGAGAAATATTGAAGGAACTTTTTACTATTTTAATATATCGAAAGTTATGTACATATTTTATTTAACTTTAAGCAAAAATATCAACATAATGGATTTAAAAAAATTTACTATCTCATTAAAGAAATTTATTGTCGTCCTGAAAAGGACGGTTTTTATATTTAGTCTTATTGAATTGTTTAAAAATTTAATTATGCTTTTTTTTCAGTTTTCTTTGGTAAAAGTACTGCTTGAATATTTGGCAAAACACCACCTTGAGCAATTGTTACACCCGATAATAGCTTATTCAATTCTTCATCATTGCGTATAGCCAACTGTAAATGGCGCGGAATAATTCTAGTTTTCTTATTGTCACGTGCTGCATTTCCAGCCAATTCAAGAACTTCAGCAGCCAAATATTCCATTACAGCCGCAAGATAAACAGGAGCGCCTGCACCAACTCTTTCAGCATAATTACCCTTACGCAATAAACGATGAATTCGACCAACAGGAAATTGAAGCCCAGCTCGATTTGATCGAGACTTCGCTTTACCCTTGACTTTTCCGCCTTTTCCACGACCAGACATGATTTAATATTGTGAATGTACAAAACACAGCACCAAATTCAAAAAATTAAGGAAAACAGATTTCTGTATTTATTTACATATTTTTTTTACGCACAATTAGAGTTAAATGGAATATAAAAATCGTAAAATACAACTTGAAAAGTTCGTACATAAACACCGATATATATATTCTTTAAAGTGGCAATGCTTGACTAAGAGTGTTTTTTCGAAATAGAAGTCTAGAAAAAAAACAACAAGTAATGCCTCCAAAAACAAGTGGTAAGGCCGCTAAAAAGGCTGGAAAAGCTCAAAAAAATATTACTAAAAATGACAAGAAAAAGAAACGCAAAAGGAAAGAAAGTTATGCAATATACATTTATAAAGTGTTAAAACAAGTGCATCCAGACACTGGTATTTCTTCAAAAGCAATGAGTATTATGAACAGTTTTGTGAATGATATATTTGAACGTATAGCTGCTGAAGCTTCTCGTTTGGCTCATTATAACAAAAGATCAACAATAACAAGTCGCGAAATTCAAACCGCAGTGCGTCTTTTATTGCCTGGTGAATTAGCTAAGCATGCTGTTAGTGAAGGAACTAAAGCCGTCACTAAATATACTAGCTCCAAATAAAATTTTATTTCTCTTTATATACAAAGGCCCTTCTCAGGGCCATTAAATTAATAACAAAAGATAAAAGTTTTTTCTCTAAGCCAAACGTGACTTTTGTTAGGGATAAATATGTAGCTGAAAAAATTAACGGAAAACGTCACTGAAAAGTATATAAAAATTAAAATGGCCAAACAGATGAAATATCGTACTTTTTATAGAACCATCCTCTATCGGAAAGAACGGAAATATTTAAAAGAAATATTTGCAAATTACTTAACTACTTAATTACTTAATAAAGAAATTTATAAAATTTTGTTAGTATGTTATGAAATGTTTTTATGTATATATGGTACAATACATACATATTTAATTTAAAAAATTATTAAAATATTTCACCATAAAAGGCAGTTTTTCTTTGTAGAACCGAATCCCAGTTTATTTTATAAAGTTGGTGTCTTTTATAACGCGATTTCCCACAATGCGGTATTTTCAAGGAGCGTGTATTTACCTCGTTGTGGAAGGCCTACATCTGTATCATAAATTAAATTATAATTTTAGCATTGAAATAGCAATTCCAATTTCCATGATTTCATTAAACAGAAATTAACAATACTATTATAAAAATGTAAATAGTTTCATATCTGACTGAATATTGCTTATTGGTGGTAAGTGCTTTATATTAATCTGCATCGCAAATATTTATCTCCTTATTCTAGAGTTTGTAGCCCTTAAAAGGGCTTTTCAAATACATAAAATATACTCATGTATATAAATGTTTAAATTAAATGAAAATAAGAATTTTATTTCACTTTTTTCACTGATTTCTTAACCATTTTTTTCTGTGGGGTAAGAGACTTTTTTGCTGCTGCAACTTTTGTAGATTTTGTTAGTCTACCTTTACCAAGAGATGTAGATTTTGGTTTTGTACCTTTTTCATCATTTTTTTTACCAACTTTAACCAATTTTTTATTTTTCAATACAATTTTTTTCTCAGTAACCTTTTTAACTGTAGTAAGTTTTTTTGATTTTTTATCGTGAGATATTTTTTTAGTTGAAGCTGGTTCCTTTTGATTTGAAATATTTTTCATCTTTTCATTTTCAATTGATTTCGATTTTTTCGATAGTTTATTTACAGTTGTTGACAATTTAAAAGAGCCAGAGGCGCCCTTACCTTTGGTTTGTATTAATTTTCCGCTAGCAACAGCTGATTTTAAATATTTTTTAATAAATGGTGCCAATTTTTGGGCATCGCATTTGTATGTTGAACTAATATATTTTTTAATTGCCAATAAAGAAGAACCACCACGCTCTTTTAAATTTTTAATTGAGGCATCAACCATTTGTTGTGTCGGCGGATGTGAAGGAGTTGTCGATAGTTTTTTAGATTTTTTCATAACTTTTTTTTCAGTCGAAGTAACAACCGCAGCAGCAGTACCACCACCACCACTAACAGGAGATGCAATAATTCCAACCGCCTCTGCCATTCTTGCTTGAATAATTCGCTTTTTTCTCATCAAAAAATATTTAAAGCTAAGATTCGAAAATTTGAGAATCGCCGAGAAAAGAAGATTCCCTATAATTTACTCTTTCTTAGTTTTCTGAATTTTCAAAATTATATATAGTTATTAATAATATAATTTTTGTAATAATTAAATTTAATACTATTGAAAACAAAATTTTAACATCTATAATATTTAAATAATAAAAAATTTAGTCGTACTATTTATGATGGGATTATATTGAAATACATTTGAAACAATTTACTACATACTGAATGAATCGAGTTAATAATATTATATTTGTAAATTGATTATGGAAGTTATAGTTACAACAAAACGACTACATATAGAAAATATACTCTTTTAACATATTAAATGATATTCCTAATATAAAATTTAATAATAATTAATGAGAACATTGAATAGAAAACAATCATCAATTATCAATCAATCAACAATAGAAAATCTCTTTATAGCATGATTATTTTAAAAAAATTCTTACTTCTTTTACTTTTAACAATTACAATTATAAAATTGTAAAATTTACTAAATACTTTCGCAAATTATAAAATGCGAAAGTAAGCCTGTCTGTCTGTTACCTTGACAGACGGCTGAACCGCTGCACCGATTTTGGTGAAATTTGGTGTGGAGATAGCTGGAACCCTGACGAGGGACATAGGGTACCTATTTTATAAAAAGTCAACCTCTAAATAGGGGATAAAGGACTGTAGGGGAATTCAGTCTCAATTTTAAATTAAGTTAACAACATTGTGCTGGACAGAATAGATGCCAATAATAAATGAATTTATATCATGGTAAGACACAAACAAGCAAGAAGTATTTCTGGGACCCTCGAGTTATCAAGGAAACCCTATAACGGGCCCCTCCTATCCAAATAAAAAAGTGTCGTGTATATCATATGTACGAGTATGTACATATATGTACATACTGCAAGGAAACGACTGTGATGTGTATATACATATGTATGTATATCATTCAATCAAACTAAGTTAGAGCGAGCACTACAGCTAGTTTTTTTATAAATATCTTTCAGTTTTTTATTCCATGTATATATTTAAAAAAAAAATAGATATGCTAAAATATGTACTAAATAAAATTGTAATGGTATTAAAAATTATTTGAAATAAAAATCAATACTATACATCTTCTTTGTATAATTACAAAATAAGAATGTCCCCTTCATCATTTAATTGTGGTCCTTAAAAGGACCGATATGTATATGCGTTATATTGTATTATGCGCGCTCGCCACGAATACGTCGAGCCAATTGAATGTCTTTTGGCATAATTGTAACACGTTTTGCATGAATAGCACACAAGTTTGTATCCTCAAAAAGTCCAACCAAATATGCTTCACTTGCTTCTTGAAGAGCCATCACCGCTGAACTTTGGAAACGTAAATCTGTTTTAAAATCTTGAGCAATTTCTCGAACTAAGCGTTGAAATGGCAATTTTCGAATCAATAATTCGGTACTTTTTTGATAACGACGTATCTCACGAAGAGCAACTGTACCCGGACGATAGCGATGTGGTTTTTTGACACCGCCTGTAGCTGGTGCACTTTTACGAGCTGCTTTTGTTGCTAGTTGCTTACGTGGAGCTTTTCCGCCAGTGGATTTACGAGCAGTCTGCTTAGTACGAGCCATTTTAACTTTAATATCATCCCGACGGAGTTTTTCATACTAAGCTAGTTTTTCAATATCAAACTGTTTCAGCTGTTCATACGTTTTTCTAAAATTCTTAATGTTATTGTCCTCTCTTTCTAAAGAGGAACATTTTTACATAAAGAGCGATGTTCTGTCGGAATTAATGCAGTTCTAAATTAAGTGTAAGAAATGACTGGTCGTGGAAAGGGTGGAAAAGGTTTAGGAAAAGGTGGTGCAAAACGTCATCGTAAAGTCCTTCGTGATAATATTCAAGGTATTACGAAACCAGCTATTCGACGTTTAGCCCGTCGTGGTGGAGTAAAACGTATATCTGGTTTAATATATGAAGAAACTCGTGGTGTTCTTAAAGTGTTTTTGGAAAATGTCATTCGCGATGCAGTAACTTATACTGAACATGCTAAGCGTAAAACTGTTACAGCCATGGATGTTGTTTACGCTCTAAAAAGGCAAGGGCGTACACTATATGGTTTTGGTGGTTAAAAGTATAATGTTAAATAAAACATTTTTTAAAATCGGTCCTTTTCAGGACCATTACATTAAGTGAACAAAGAGTTCTTCAATACAAAAACATTTTAGCGTTAATATAACTTTTCATATTTAAACATATGTATGTATGTACTATATATACTATATATGTATTATGGAAACTTGAAAAGATTTATAAATTTATTTATTGTCCTTTTTTTATATCGTATTTGTTTAACTAGTACATATAGAATATATTTTATATTGAATCACAAGTGCATCCAGACACTGGTATTTTCAGGATTAAGTGAACAAAGAAATAGTTCTTCAATACAACAAACATTTTAGCGTTAATTTCTTTTCGTATTTAAACATATGTATGTACTATATATACTATATATATATTTATAAATTTATTTATTGTCCTTTTTAAAAAAAGGATACGATATAAATATCGTATTTGTTTAACTAGTACATAAAGAATATATTTTATATTTAATCGGATTCGTCAATCCTTACCTCGTAGCAAATTTATTTCTATAATTTTTCACCTACATTCTATAGGTTCTGTAGTTACTGTAGTAGTTACCTCGTATTATGTATTGTATGTACCATCGTACTGTATGTATTCTCGTTTAACGTGAGAAATATTGAAGGAACTTTTTACTATTTTAATATATCGAAAGTTATGTACATATTTTATTTAACTTTAAGCAAAAATATCAACATAATGGATTTAAAAAAATTTACTATCTCATTAAAGAAATTTATTGTCGTCCTGAAAAGGACGGTTTTTATATTTAGTCTTATTGAATTGTTTAAAAATTTAATTATGCTTTTTTTTCAGTTTTCTTTGGTAAAAGTACTGCTTGAATATTTGGCAAAACACCACCTTGAGCAATTGTTACACCCGATAATAGCTTATTCAATTCTTCATCATTGCGTATAGCCAACTGTAAATGGCGCGGAATAATTCTAGTTTTCTTATTGTCACGTGCTGCATTTCCAGCCAATTCAAGAACTTCAGCAGCCAAATATTCCATTACAGCCGCAAGATAAACAGGAGCGCCTGCACCAACTCTTTCAGCATAATTACCCTTACGCAATAAACGATGAATTCGACCAACAGGAAATTGAAGCCCAGCTCGATTTGATCGAGACTTCGCTTTACCCTTGACTTTTCCGCCTTTTCCACGACCAGACATGATTTAATATTGTGAATGTACAAAACACAGCACCAAATTCAAAAAATTAAGGAAAACAGATTTCTGTATTTATTTACATATTTTTTTTACGCACAATTAGAGTTAAATGGAATATAAAAATCGTAAAATACAACTTGAAAAGTTCGTACATAAACACCGATATATATATTCTTTAAAGTGGCAATGCTTGACTAAGAGTGTTTTTTCGAAATAGAAGTCTAGAAAAAAAACAACAAGTAATGCCTCCAAAAACAAGTGGTAAGGCCGCTAAAAAGGCTGGAAAAGCTCAAAAAAATATTACTAAAAATGACAAGAAAAAGAAACGCAAAAGGAAAGAAAGTTATGCAATATACATTTATAAAGTGTTAAAACAAGTGCATCCAGACACTGGTATTTCTTCAAAAGCAATGAGTATTATGAACAGTTTTGTGAATGATATATTTGAACGTATAGCTGCTGAAGCTTCTCGTTTGGCTCATTATAACAAAAGATCAACAATAACAAGTCGCGAAATTCAAACCGCAGTGCGTCTTTTATTGCCTGGTGAATTAGCTAAGCATGCTGTTAGTGAAGGAACTAAAGCCGTCACTAAATATACTAGCTCCAAATAAAATTTTATTTCTCTTTATATACAAAGGCCCTTCTCAGGGCCATTAAATTAATAACAAAAGATAAAAGTTTTTTCTCTAAGCCAAACGTGACTTTTGTTAGGGATAAATATGTAGCTGAAAAAATTAACGGAAAACGTCACTGAAAAGTATATAAAAATTAAAATGGCCAAACAGATGAAATATCGTACTTTTTATAGAACCATCCTCTATCGGAAAGAACGGAAATATTTAAAAGAAATATTTGCAAATTACTTAACTACTTAATTACTTAATAAAGAAATTTATAAAATTTTGTTAGTATGTTATGAAATGTTTTTATGTATATATGGTACAATACATACATATTTAATTTAAAAAATTATTAAAATATTTCACCATAAAAGGCAGTTTTTCTTTGTAGAACCGAATCCCAGTTTATTTTATAAAGTTGGTGTCTTTTATAACGCGATTTCCCACAATGCGGTATTTTCAAGGAGCGTGTATTTACCTCGTTGTGGAAGGCCTACATCTGTATCATAAATTAAATTATAATTTTAGCATTGAAATAGCAATTCCAATTTCCATGATTTCATTAAACAGAAATTAACAATACTATTATAAAAATGTAAATAGTTTCATATCTGACTGAATATTGCTTATTGGTGGTAAGTGCTTTATATTAATCTGCATCGCAAATATTTATCTCCTTATTCTAGAGTTTGTAGCCCTTAAAAGGGCTTTTCAAATACATAAAATATACTCATGTATATAAATGTTTAAATTAAATGAAAATAAGAATTTTATTTCACTTTTTTCACTGATTTCTTAACCATTTTTTTCTGTGGGGTAAGAGACTTTTTTGCTGCTGCAACTTTTGTAGATTTTGTTAGTCTACCTTTACCAAGAGATGTAGATTTTGGTTTTGTACCTTTTTCATCATTTTTTTTACCAACTTTAACCAATTTTTTATTTTTCAATACAATTTTTTTCTCAGTAACCTTTTTAACTGTAGTAAGTTTTTTTGATTTTTTATCGTGAGATATTTTTTTAGTTGAAGCTGGTTCCTTTTGATTTGAAATATTTTTCATCTTTTCATTTTCAATTGATTTCGATTTTTTCGATAGTTTATTTACAGTTGTTGACAATTTAAAAGAGCCAGAGGCGCCCTTACCTTTGGTTTGTATTAATTTTCCGCTAGCAACAGCTGATTTTAAATATTTTTTAATAAATGGTGCCAATTTTTGGGCATCGCATTTGTATGTTGAACTAATATATTTTTTAATTGCCAATAAAGAAGAACCACCACGCTCTTTTAAATTTTTAATTGAGGCATCAACCATTTGTTGTGTCGGCGGATGTGAAGGAGTTGTCGATAGTTTTTTAGATTTTTTCATAACTTTTTTTTCAGTCGAAGTAACAACCGCAGCAGCAGTACCACCACCACCACTAACAGGAGATGCAATAATTCCAACCGCCTCTGCCATTCTTGCTTGAATAATTCGCTTTTTTCTCATCAAAAATCTTTCTTTCAAAAATCTTTCTTTCCTTTATTGCCCATATATTACTTAACATTTTATTTCATATAATTACATAATGTTATTAACCGCTACATTTTTGACTCTCATCAAAAAAAAAAAAAAAAAAAAAAAAAAAAAAAAAAATCTTTCTTTCCTTTATTGCCCATATATTACTTAACATTTTATTTCATATAATTACATAATGTTATTAACCGCTACATTTTTTCAAAGAAAAAATTTTTCAACAGTGTATGTGACTTAGGATGTTTGCAAGAGATTTTATGTTATGTTTTAAATTACATTAGGGTAGTTAATTTTGGCACAGTTGGCAAATCTGTGGCAATTATTTTAATTGCAGATTTGTGAAAAGGCGTTTTTTATCTTATGCATAGCTAAATGGCCCTAATGACCGGTTATGTACAGAATTAGGTTAGTCAAAGATGTTGTATATATATTTGTATATATATAAATGTTTCTTAAAACTATATTTACAGGCTTTATTTGTCTTATATTATAAATATTGGTGATTAAGAGTTAAGTACATAGTGTTAAATTTGTGTTGTATGAATATATGCTTATGTATGGAATGCAAGGGGATATGAACTGAATTTGTGAGATCTATATGTTTAATTGTTCATTTGTGATTTGAGCAATGAATTCGTTGATAAAAGTTCAGTATTAATTTTATAGTAGTGTTTTATTTTTAATAAATGAGGATTTGTATTGCAGTATTGCATTTACAAATATATATTATTGTAAGAGTGTTGCAGTGGTTGTTAGATTTTTGGTGAGTATTTTGTGTATATAAATTTGATTATATTGTCACAATTTAATCATTGGTTCCTGAGTATTGCGTTTCATTATAAACTTTATTGTCTACTACTTCAAGGGAGTTGTATCTTCGGTGGTAGAAGATTGCTTTATCATTTTTGATTAGCATTTCGTTGTCATGTAAAAACTTGAGGTGAATTGGGGAGAGTCTTTTAATATGATTGATATCATTAATTTCTAGAGATTTATTTAGGAGATTAGTAATTAATGGGTTTGGAATTTGGTTCCATTTTTTAATATAGTTGTTGGTGATTCTTAGGGCAAAAGCATCAAATCTTTCGATCTTGGCCTGTTGATAAACGGTTCGATTAGATATTTTTTTGTAAATACCTAAGTGTGATCTAACATTAGAATATGTTTTAGTGCCAATGCATTTTCTTAAGACATTCCTTTCAAATCTTCTTATCCTTTCCATCTGGCTAGATGTGATTTCATACCAGGCCTGGAATCCGTATGCAATGATTGGTCTAACGATTTGTTTATAAATAAGTAGCTTAATTCTTGTAGAGAGTTTAGCATGGATGCTAATTACTCTCATATATGCGGCTAAGCGTGACTTTGCTTTTTTCAAAATATACTCAACGTGTGGAATAAAGTTGACTTTTGTATCAAAGATAATTCCTAAGTATTTGAATTGGTGACTGACTCGAAGATGAATATTGTTGATTTTTAAATTTGGTTCAAAATTCCTAGATTTTTTTCCAACATTTGATTGTAAACCTTTAATGATTGCCGCTGTGGATTTATTAATATTTAATTTGATTTTCCATAAGTTGAAGTATTTATAAAGTTTATTAAGGTAGTCATTTAAAGTGTTATTACCATATCTGGCAGTTTTAGACGAATTGATGACTAAAATGTCATCAGCGTATATGATTGTTTGAATATTTGATACTCTGTTAGCAATAGTCGGATTTGGTAAATCTGCAATATATATGTTATATAATATGGGTCCGAGAAGCGATCCTTGTGGAACTCCAGCCCATAATGACTTATAGTTTGACTTACAATTGTTGATTTCAACAAGAAAACTTCTATCAGAAAGATAATTGTAAAGGAATTTGCATAAATTATGGTCAAATTTATAAACATAGAATAGTTTATATATAAGTCCTTCCTTCCAAAGAGTGTCAAACGCTTTGGCAAAATCTAATGTTGCAATTATTACGGGCTTTTTTTTACTGAGGTTTGTTGAAATATAATCCTTCAATACCGACAAGGCATGATTAGTTGACAATTGTGATCTAAATCCAAATTGGTTTTTGTTTAATATCTGATTAGTTTCAGTATGAGTTTTAATTTTATCTAATATTATGGCTTCTAACAATTTACTAATGTTTGATAGTAGTGAAATTGGTCTATAATTAGACGGTATTGAAGGGTCAGTGTCCGGTTTGTGAATTGCTATGATTTTAGCTATTTTCCATTGCTTGGGGAAGTAACATAGCTTGATACAATGGTTGAAAAGGGGAGTAAGGAAAGTTGGTAACATTGATTTAGTTTTTCTGATAAGAAAATTACTAATGTTGTCAAGACCAGAGCTTTTTTTATTGTTTAGGTTTCTAATGATTTCTTTGATTTTACTACTATTTATATATTTACTATATTCTCTAGTAGTGTTATTATTATTAAATCTCGAGGTACCATCAGCGAGAAATGATTCGCAAAAGTTGTAGGCAAGGGATGACTGTGTGGTTGCGATCATATGAACCCTCTGGTTGATCAATCTGTTATGCTCCCAATCACCCATTGTTAAATTTTGTCTACTGATATTTTCAAATTGGTTTGCTAATATTTCAGCTTTTCGTTCGTCAGTTTGAGGTGATGAAGTGATATTGGTGGCAGCAAGATTAGGTGGAGACTTTCTAGATAAAAGGCCGCAGACTCCTTTAATCTTTTTATAAGTGTTTGTATTGTGTTTAATATTTTTAAGAAAATTTTCCCAGTTCTGTTTGGTAAATAAATTTATTCTTTCTTTAATGATTTTAGAGATGTTGTTAATAATTGCTTTTAGGGTAATTTTATAATCAGGATTGTTGGTCCTGTTTTCTATATCTCTTTTTCTCACTTATAAAGTTAAGGATTTCGTTTGGCAATGGCTGTAAGCCTTTGCTATAATTAGGCACAAGTGGTATTGCATTCTCCATTGCGTTATTGAAAGCGCAGTTGAGCAATGATATATTTGAATCGATTTCATGAGGAGTTACATTACGATTTATGGGTAAGGCTTTGCCTTCAAGAGCATTATCTAAAATTGAATTAAACATATTGATATTTATGTTTTTATAATCTTTTCTGAGTGCAGGATCAGAACTGATTATGTTGCTATTAACGATAATTATGAATTCTACAGCTTTATGGTCTGATTCATAATCATATACATCTAAAACATTGATACCACTATTGTTATTATAATCAAAATTTGTAATGTGCGAAGACAATACAAGGTCAATGTATGAGTTTGTTGCTTGCATTCGAGTTGGACCTTTTGTTAATGTAAGCTTTATTAAGGGGTTAAGTAACAGCCAGTCATTAAGGATACCGCCGTTATGGTTTTTTAGTGAGTTTCCCCATGATTGGTGTTTCGCATTGAAGTCACCGGCTAATATATAATTATTAGTGTTAATTAAGTTCACGATGTTATCAAGATCATTTGTGCAAAGGCGGTCATTTGGTCTGTTATAAGCGGAAATAAAAGTTATACTTTCGTTATTTTCAACGAATACCTTGATTGCAGTATATTCTAGATTCACACATCTGTTAGTATTCAGTTGCATGAATTTAATATTAGATTTGATGAGAATTGCAGTAGTGAAGTTCTTAACTCTAGCATTGTCCTGCCTTAACGAAAAATTACTTTGCTTGACAAGAGTATAATTTTTAAAGTTTACGATGTGTTTATCATTAAGGCGCGTTTCATTGAGAAGAACGATGTCGGGTTTTTTTTCATTAAGAAAAATCTGCAGATAGTGCCTTCTCACAAGTGAAATGATTGAATTCACGTTTATTAAATAGCATTTAAGTTTTTTATTCATTTTGAATTTTATTGAAGTTAAGCAAGAGATTGATTAATGCAGCGGTCTTGTTCTTATCACTGTCTAAGAATTTCTCCGAGAATTTCTCAATTTCTTTGAGCATTTTTAAATTTGATTCTATTCCTTGAGGTTTCTCAATTGATTGCTGTTTGCCAGCACTTTGAGTTTTTGTCGCTTCCGCAAAAGAGGCAAATTTACTATTGTTAATTAAAGGGTTCATAAATTTTTTCATATTATGTTTTTGAGGCGCATTATTGCTAGCAAAGAGAGCTTTCCTCTCTTCCAGTCGCCTTAGATACTCTATGCGCACCTTACATACACTCGCATTAGCAGTGTGGCCTTCAGAGCCGCAATTAATACATGCGACATCTTTATATAATTGTTTGACAAATTCGCCTTTTGCATTAAGTATTGAGCCTTCACGATTGTTTAATTCTTTAGCAGGTACAGCGCACTGACCAGGAAGATGGGTATTGATACATTTAACACAACGGTACGGCATGTGACAGTTACTTGCCACATGGCCGAATCGTTGGCAATTCTTGCATTGCGTTATGTTTCTTGGTTGTAACTTTTCAATTCTAATGGAACAATTTAAAAGATATCTTACACTTAGGAAGTCTCTAATGTTCGAATCTCTGCTTAATTGGATAAGCCAATTATTTCCAAGTTTATTTAAATTTAAAATTTTTACTTGCAGATTGAGATCATTCAAATGATCCAGAATTTCCTGACGTTGATAGTCTGCTGGAAGTTTTTTAATGATATACGAGTGCGGTTTCTCGTTAATGGGAGTATACGTAAAGTATTTTAAATTATTTTCCTTAAGGACTTTAATCGCCTCGTTGTAATCTGTTAAATTATATGTAATGAGATGCATTACGTTTTTTGTGACATTGTTTAAAATGAAATTTTTATGTTTAAGCCGATTATATAATAGATTTGTAAAGGTTTTATGATTCAGATCGTGACAAATCACAAGCGGTGGTTTGTTTTTATTTAAATTCGTATTTCTAATATCGTCTGTATTAGAATTCTTATTCGAGCGCGCATGTAAATTTGTATTTGACAATAAATTTGTATTGATGCCTGATTCTTCTTTTTTTTTCTTTGTGTGATTACCTAATGCAGGATACTCGGACGTGACGGAATAATCATCATCAGTTTCATAACTGTGTTGGTTAGTTGCTGTTGCTTTTTCTGCTGCTGCTGCTGCACTTGTCAAATCGGTTGCTGCGTCTGCTGCTGCTGCCGCTGCTGGTGTTATCGCTGCGTTGTTGGTCAGAGCTTGATTTAGTACAGTAATATTTTCCTGCAGTTCGTAGATCTGCTGTTCATATTTAAGTTTCTGGATTTCAAAATTCTGAAGGATTTGTGTAATATCCTCATTATCGGCGATGTTTAGATTTTGGTTTCGCAGTTCCGCGATTTCTTTGCGTAGCTCGCTGATGGTTTCATCTTGCGACTGATTTCTGACGTTCTCAGCTTTTCGTTTTTTACTTCTTTTTGATTTTGAGCTGCCTACCGTTGTTCTTGAGGTCGAAGACATCATAGAAGAGTCTGAGTAGGTTTCGTTCACATTATTGTTCCTTGATTGATTGCTCATAGACGCGCCAAACTGGCAGCAGTCTTCAATTGTCCCATCAACTTTGTATGTTGTAACGGGATAAGGCACCGTTATTGCTTTAAGTAATGAAATGTTTCTAATCACTTTTAATTATTATATATATTTTTAATGTTTTACAGCTTCTATAATGTTTATAGCAATGGTATTTGCTTTATACACTTGCAGCACTTTTAAAAATCACTCTATTTTTGGCTTAATATCTGTTTAATTTCTAGCTGTCTGCGCAACACGTGTTTGCTTGACAACTTTTACAACAGTTTTTTTTCTCTTTTTTTTTTTTTCTTCCTCTCATCAAAAAATATTTAAAGCTAAGATTCGAAAATTTGAGAATCGCCGAGAAAAGAAGATTCTCTATAATTTACTCTTTCTTAGTTTTCTGAATTTTCAAAATTATATATAGTTATTAATAATATAATTTTTGTAATAATTAAATTTAATACTATTGAAAACAAAATTTTAACATCTATAATATTTAAATAATAAAAAATTTAGTCGTACTATTTATGATGGGATTATATTGAAATACATTTGAAACAATTTACTACATACTGAATGAATCGAGTTAATAATATTATATTTGTAAATTGATTATGGAAGTTATAGTTACAACAAAACGACTACATATAGAAAATATACTCTTTTAACATATTAAATGATATTCCTAATATAAAATTTAATAATAATTAATGAGAACATTGAATAGAAAACAATCATCAATTATCAATCAATCAACAATAGAAAATCTCTTTATAGCATGATTATTTTAAAAAAATTCTTACTTCTTTTACTTTTAACAATTACAATTATAAAATTGAATGCGAAAGTAAGCCTGTCTGTCTGTTACCTTGACAGACGGCTGAACCGCTGCACCGATTTTGGTGAAATTTGGTGTGGAGATAGCTGGAACCCTGACGAGGGACATAGGGTACCTATTTTATAAAAAGTCAACCTCTAAATAGGGGATAAAGGACTGTAGGGGAATTCAGTCTCAATTTTAAATTAAGTTAACAACATTGTGCTGGACAGAATAGATGCCAATAATAAATGAATTTATATCATGGTAAGACACAAACAAGCAAGAAGTATTTCTGGGACCCTCGAGTTATCAAGGAAACCCTATAACGGGCCCCTCCTATCCAAATAAAAAAGTGTCGTGTATATCATATGTACGAGTATGTACATATATGTACATACTGCAAGGAAACGACTGTGATGTGTATATACATATGTATGTATATCATTCAATCAAACTAAGTTAGAGCGAGCACTACAGCTAGTTTTTTTATAAATATCTTTCAGTTTTTTATTCCATGTATATATTTAAAAAAAAAATAGATATGCTAAAATATGTACTAAATAAAATTGTAATGGTATTAAAAATTATTTGAAATAAAAATCAATACTATACATCTTCTTTGTATAATTACAAAATAAGAATGTCCCCTTCATCATTTAATTGTGGTCCTTAAAAGGACCGATATGTATATGCGTTATATTGTATTATGCGCGCTCGCCACGAATACGTCGAGCCAATTGAATGTCTTTTGGCATAATTGTAACACGTTTTGCATGAATAGCACACAAGTTTGTATCCTCAAAAAGTCCAACCAAATATGCTTCACTTGCTTCTTGAAGAGCCATCACCGCTGAACTTTGGAAACGTAAATCTGTTTTAAAATCTTGAGCAATTTCTCGAACTAAGCGTTGAAATGGCAATTTTCGAATCAATAATTCGGTACTTTTTTGATAACGACGTATCTCACGAAGAGCAACTGTACCCGGACGATAGCGATGTGGTTTTTTGACACCGCCTGTAGCTGGTGCACTTTTACGAGCTGCTTTTGTTGCTAGTTGCTTACGTGGAGCTTTTCCGCCAGTGGATTTACGAGCAGTCTGCTTAGTACGAGCCATTTTAACTTTAATATCATCCCGACGGAGTTTTTCATACTAAGCTAGTTTTTCAATATCAAACTGTTTCAGCTGTTCATACGTTTTTCTAAAATTCTTAATGTTATTGTCCTCTCTTTCTAAAGAGGAACATTTTTACATAAAGAGCGATGTTCTGTCGGAATTAATGCAGTTCCAAATTAAGTGTAAGAAATGACTGGTCGTGGAAAGGGTGGAAAAGGTTTAGGAAAAGGTGGTGCAAAACGTCATCGTAAAGTCCTTCGTGATAATATTCAAGGTATTACGAAACCAGCTATTCGACGTTTAGCCCGTCGTGGTGGAGTAAAACGTATATCTGGTTTAATATATGAAGAAACTCGTGGTGTTCTTAAAGTGTTTTTGGAAAATGTCATTCGCGATGCAGTAACTTATACTGAACATGCTAAGCGTAAAACTGTTACAGCCATGGATGTTGTTTACGCTCTAAAAAGGCAAGGGCGTACACTATATGGTTTTGGTGGTTAAAAGTATAATGTTAAATAAAACATTTTTTAAAATCGGTCCTTTTCAGGACCATTACATTAAGTGAACAAAGAGTTCTTCAATACAAAAACATTTTAGCGTTAATATAACTTTTCATATTTAAACATATGTATGTATGTACTATATATACTATATATGTATTATGGAAACTTGAAAAGATTTATAAATTTATTTATTGTCCTTTTTTTATATCGTATTTGTTTAACTAGTACATATAGAATATATTTTATATTGAATCACAAGTGCATCCAGACACTGGTATTTTCAGGATTAAGTGAACAAAGAAATAGTTCTTCAATACAACAAACATTTTAGCGTTAATTTCTTTTCATATTTAAACATATGTATGTACTATATATACTATATATATATTTATAAATTTATTTATTGTCCTTTTTAAAAAAAGGATACGATATAAATATCGTATTTGTTTAACTAGTACATAAAGAATATATTTTATATTTAATCGGATTCGTCAATCCTTACCTCGTAGCAAATTTATTTCTATAATTTTTCACCTACATTCTATAGGTTCTGTAGTTACTGTAGTAGTTACCTCGTATTATGTATTGTATGTACCATCGTACTGTATGTATTCTCGTTTAACGTGAGAAATATTGAAGGAACTTTTTACTATTTTAATATATCGAAAGTTATGTACATATTTTATTTAACTTTAAGCAAAAATATCAACATAATGGATTTAAAAAAATTTACTATCTCATTAAAGAAATTTATTGTCGTCCTGAAAAGGACGGTTTTTATATTTAGTCTTATTGAATTGTTTAAAAATTTAATTATGCTTTTTTTTCAGTTTTCTTTGGTAAAAGTACTGCTTGAATATTTGGCAAAACACCACCTTGAGCAATTGTTACACCCGATAATAGCTTATTCAATTCTTCATCATTGCGTATAGCCAACTGTAAATGGCGCGGAATAATTCTAGTTTTCTTATTGTCACGTGCTGCATTTCCAGCCAATTCAAGAACTTCAGCAGCCAAATATTCCATTACAGCCGCAAGATAAACAGGAGCGCCTGCACCAACTCTTTCAGCATAATTACCCTTACGCAATAAACGATGAATTCGACCAACAGGAAATTGAAGCCCAGCTCGATTTGATCGAGACTTCGCTTTACCCTTGACTTTTCCGCCTTTTCCACGACCAGACATGATTTAATATTGTGAATGTACAAAACACAGCACCAAATTCAAAAAATTAAGGAAAACAGATTTCTGTATTTATTTACATATTTTTTTTACGCACAATTAGAGTTAAATGGAATATAAAAATCGTAAAATACAACTTGAAAAGTTCGTACATAAACACCGATATATATATTCTTTAAAGTGGCAATGCTTGACTAAGAGTGTTTTTTCGAAATAGAAGTCTAGAAAAAAAACAACAAGTAATGCCTCCAAAAACAAGTGGTAAGGCCGCTAAAAAGGCTGGAAAAGCTCAAAAAAATATTACTAAAAATGACAAGAAAAAGAAACGCAAAAGGAAAGAAAGTTATGCAATATACATTTATAAAGTGTTAAAACAAGTGCATCCAGACACTGGTATTTCTTCAAAAGCAATGAGTATTATGAACAGTTTTGTGAATGATATATTTGAACGTATAGCTGCTGAAGCTTCTCGTTTGGCTCATTATAACAAAAGATCAACAATAACAAGTCGCGAAATTCAAACCGCAGTGCGTCTTTTATTGCCTGGTGAATTAGCTAAGCATGCTGTTAGTGAAGGAACTAAAGCCGTCACTAAATATACTAGCTCCAAATAAAATTTTATTTCTCTTTATATACAAAGGCCCTTCTCAGGGCCATTAAATTAATAACAAAAGATAAAAGTTTTTTCTCTAAGCCAAACGTGACTTTTGTTAGGGATAAATATGTAGCTGAAAAAATTAACGGAAAACGTCACTGAAAAGTATATAAAAATTAAAATGGCCAAACAGATGAAATATCGTACTTTTTATAGAACCATCCTCTATCGGAAAGAACGGAAATATTTAAAAGAAATATTTGCAAATTACTTAACTACTTAATTACTTAATAAAGAAATTTATAAAATTTTGTTAGTATGTTATGAAATGTTTTTATGTATATATGGTACAATACATACATATTTAATTTAAAAAATTATTAAAATATTTCACCATAAAAGGCAGTTTTTCTTTGTAGAACCGAATCCCAGTTTATTTTATAAAGTTGGTGTCTTTTATAACGCGATTTCCCACAATGCGGTATTTTCAAGGAGCGTGTATTTACCTCGTTGTGGAAGGCCTACATCTGTATCATAAATTAAATTATAATTTTAGCATTGAAATAGCAATTCCAATTTCCATGATTTCATTAAACAGAAATTAACAATACTATTATAAAAATGTAAATAGTTTCATATCTGACTGAATATTGCTTATTGGTGGTAATTGCTTTATATTAATCTGCATCGCAAATATTTATCTCCTTATTCTAGAGTTTGTAGCCCTTAAAAGGGCTTTTCAAATACATAAAATATACTCATGTATATAAATGTTTAAATTAAATGAAAATAAGAATTTTATTTCACTTCACTGATTTCTTAACCATTTTTTTCTGTGGGGTAAGAGACTTTTTTGCTGCTGCAACTTTTGTAGATTTTGTTAGTCTACCTTTACCAAGAGATGTAGATTTTGGTTTTGTACCTTTTTCATCATTTTTTTTACCAACTTTAACCAATTTTTTATTTTTCAATACAATTTTTTTCTCAGTAACCTTTTTAACTGTAGTAAGTTTTTTTGATTTTTTATCGTGAGATATTTTTTTAGTTGAAGCTGGTTCCTTTTGATTTGAAATATTTTTCATCTTTTCATTTTCAATTGATTTCGATTTTTTCGATAGTTTATTTACAGTTGTTGACAATTTAAAAGAGCCAGAGGCGCCCTTACCTTTGGTTTGTATTAATTTTCCGCTAGCAACAGCTGATTTTAAATATTTTTTAATAAATGGTGCCAATTTTTGGGCATAGCATTTGTATGTTGAACTAATATATTTTTTAATTGCCAATAAAGAAGAACCACCACGCTCTTTTAAATTTTTAATTGAGGCATCAACCATTTGTTGTGTCGGCGGATGTGAAGGAGTTGTCGATAGTTTTTTAGATTTTTTCATAACTTTTTTTTCAGTCGAAGTAACAACCGCAGCAGCAGTACCACCACCACCACTAACAGGAGATGCAATAATTCCAACCGCCTCTGCCATTCTTGCTTGAATAATTCGCTTTTTTCTCATCAAAAAATATTTAAAGCTAAGATTCGAAAATTTGAGAATCGCCGAGAAAAGAAGATTCTCTATAATTTACTCTTTCTTAGTTTTCTGAATTTTCAAAATTATATATAGTTATTAATAATATAATTTTTGTAATAATTAAATTTAATACTATTGAAAACAAAATTTTAACATCTATAATATTTAAATAATAAAAAATTTAGTCGTACTATTTATGATGGGATTATATTGAAATACATTTGAAACAATTTACTACATACTGAATGAATCGAGTTAATAATATTATATTTGTAAATTGATTATGGAAGTTATAGTTACAACAAAACGACTACATATAGAAAATATACTCTTTTAACATATTAAATGATATTCCTAATATAAAATTTAATAATAATTAATGAGAACATTGAATAGAAAACAATCATCAATTATCAATCAATCAACAATAGAAAATCTCTTTATAGCATGATTATTTTAAAAAAATTCTTACTTCTTTTACTTTTAACAATTACAATTATAAAATTGAATGCGAAAGTAAGCCTGTCTGTCTGTTACCTTGACAGACGGCTGAACCGCTGCACCGATTTTGGTGAAATTTGGTGTGGAGATAGCTGGAACCCTGACGAGGGACATAGGGTACCTATTTTATAAAAAGTCAACCTCTAAATAGGGGATAAAGGACTGTAGGGGAATTCAGTCTCAATTTTAAATTAAGTTAACAACATTGTGCTGGACAGAATAGATGCCAATAATAAATGAATTTATATCATGGTAAGACACAAACAAGCAAGAAGTATTTCTGGGACCCTCGAGTTATCAAGGAAACCCTATAACGGGCCCCTCCTATCCAAATAAAAAAGTGTCGTGTATATCATATGTACGAGTATGTACATATATGTACATACTGCAAGGAAACGACTGTGATGTGTATATACATATGTATGTATATCATTCAATCAAACTAAGTTAGAGCGAGCACTACAGCTAGTTTTTTTATAAATATCTTTCAGTTTTTTATTCCATGTATATATTTAAAAAAAAAATAGATATGCTAAAATATGTACTAAATAAAATTGTAATGGTATTAAAAATTATTTGAAATAAAAATCAATACTATACATCTTCTTTGTATAATTACAAAATAAGAATGTCCCCTTCATCATTTAATTGTGGTCCTTAAAAGGACCGATATGTATATGCGTTATATTGTATTATGCGCGCTCGCCACGAATACGTCGAGCCAATTGAATGTCTTTTGGCATAATTGTAACACGTTTTGCATGAATAGCACACAAGTTTGTATCCTCAAAAAGTCCAACCAAATATGCTTCACTTGCTTCTTGAAGAGCCATCACCGCTGAACTTTGGAAACGTAAATCTGTTTTAAAATCTTGAGCAATTTCTCGAACTAAGCGTTGAAATGGCAATTTTCGAATCAATAATTCGGTACTTTTTTGATAACGACGTATCTCACGAAGAGCAACTGTACCCGGACGATAGCGATGTGGTTTTTTGACACCGCCTGTAGCTGGTGCACTTTTACGAGCTGCTTTTGTTGCTAGTTGCTTACGTGGAGCTTTTCCGCCAGTGGATTTACGAGCAGTCTGCTTAGTACGAGCCATTTTAACTTTAATATCATCCCGACGGAGTTTTTCATACTAAGCCAGTTTTTCAATATCAAACTGTTTCAGCTGTTCATACGTTTTTCTAAAATTCTTAATGTTATTGTCCTCTCTTTCTAAAGAGGAACATTTTTACATAAAGAGCGATGTTCTGTCGGAATTAATGCAGTTCTAAATTAAGTGTAAGAAATGACTGGTCGTGGAAAGGGTGGAAAAGGTTTAGGAAAAGGTGGTGCAAAACGTCATCGTAAAGTCCTTCGTGATAATATTCAAGGTATTACGAAACCAGCTATTCGACGTTTAGCCCGTCGTGGTGGAGTAAAACGTATATCTGGTTTAATATATGAAGAAACTCGTGGTGTTCTTAAAGTGTTTTTGGAAAATGTCATTCGCGATGCAGTAACTTATACTGAACATGCTAAGCGTAAAACTGTTACAGCCATGGATGTTGTTTACGCTCTAAAAAGGCAAGGGCGTACACTATATGGTTTTGGTGGTTAAAAGTATAATGTTAAATAAAACATTTTTTAAAATCGGTCCTTTTCAGGACCATTACATTAAGTGAACAAAGAGTTCTTCAATACAAAAACATTTTAGCGTTAATATAACTTTTCATATTTAAACATATGTATGTATGTACTATATATACTATATATGTATTATGGAAACTTGAAAAGATTTATAAATTTATTTATTGTCCTTTTTTTATATCGTATTTGTTTAACTAGTACATATAGAATATATTTTATATTGAATCACAAGTGCATCCAGACACTGGTATTTTCAGGATTAAGTGAACAAAGAGTTAGTTCTTCAATACAAAAACATTTTAGCGTTAATTTCTTTTCATATTTAAACATATGTATGTACTATATATACTATATATATATTTATAAATTTATTTATTGTCCTTTTTAAAAAAAGGATACGATATAAATATCGTATTTGTTTAACTAGTACATAAAGAATATATTTTATATTTAATCGGATTCGTCAATCCTTACCTCGTAGCAAATTTATTTCTATAATTTTTCACCTACATTCTATAGGTTCTGTAGTTACTGTAGTAGTTACCTCGTATTATGTATTGTATGTACCATCGTACTGTATGTATTCTCGTTTAACGTGAGAAATATTGAAGGAACTTTTTACTATTTTAATATATCGAAAGTTATGTACATATTTTATTTAACTTTAAGCAAAAATATCAACATAATGGATTTTAAAAAATTTACTATCTCATTAAAGAAATTTATTGTCGTCCTGAAAAGGACGGTTTTTATATTTAGTCTTATTGAATTGTTTAAAAATTTAATTATGCTTTTTTTTCAGTTTTCTTTGGTAAAAGTACTGCTTGAATATTTGGCAAAACACCACCTTGAGCAATTGTTACACCCGATAATAGCTTATTCAATTCTTCATCATTGCGTATAGCCAACTGTAAATGGCGCGGAATAATTCTAGTTTTCTTATTGTCACGTGCTGCATTTCCAGCCAATTCAAGAACTTCAGCAGCCAAATATTCCATTACAGCCGCAAGATAAACAGGAGCGCCTGCACCAACTCTTTCAGCATAATTACCCTTACGCAATAAACGATGAATTCGACCAACAGGAAATTGAAGCCCAGCTCGATTTGATCGAGACTTCGCTTTTCCCTTGACTTTTCCGCCTTTTCCACGACCAGACATGATTTAATATTGTGAATGTACAAAACACAGCACCAAATTCAAAAAATTAAGGAAACTGGGAACTGGGAACTTGTATTTATTTGGAGCTAGTGATCCTCACTTTTACTCCCCTTTTCGTAGTGTGATTTGGACTATTTCGCCTCAGAAGCGGTTTTTTTTTTTTTTTTTTTTTTTTTTTCACATTTCATTTCATTTTCATATTTTTTTTTTTTTTTTTTTTTTTTTTTTTAAATTAAATTATTTTTATATTTTTTTTATTTTTTTTATTTTTTTTTTGTTTTTTTGTTTTGTTTATTTAAGTGTCTAAGGAGTCACGTAGGTTGGCATACTTGCTTCGTCTTGTCTCTGTCCTTTTTAGAATTTCTAAGGTAGTGTTATCGATGTTGTCAATTTTGTCAAGTAGTTTTAAGGCTCTGTCTCTAATGTATTTTTTGACAGTGTCTATGTTAAGGTCTCTGTGGATGTCGTTATTTCTAATGTACCAAGGTATTTTAAAAATCTTTCGCAGTGCGAGGTTTTGGGCAATTTGTAATTTTTTGATGGCAGATTTTGAAGCTTTACTGAATGCAAGGCTACCATATAGTAGGTTGGGTCTTATTATTTGTTTATATATAAGAATTTTGTTTGTGTGGTTTAGTTTCTTGTTTTTTAAGATTGGGAAGAGATGGTTTATAGTTGCTGCATTTGTGGCTTTTTTCTGGGCTATGTGGGTTTTCCAGTTTAATTTATTGTCGAGAGTTATTCCTAAGTATTTGGCTGACGATTGCCACTCTATGGTTTGATTGCTGACTGTAAGATTTGGGGGTCTTTGATTTCTTTTTCTGCTAATGAAGATTGCTTGGGTTTTGTTGGCATTTAGCTGAATTTTCCATCTATTGAAATAACTCATAAGGATATTTATATAGTTTTGGAGATTACTCGTTATGAGTTTCGCTGACTTTGAGGTATTATAGATGCATGTGTCGTCGGCGTATAGTGATATTTTTGAACGTGGTACTTTTGGAACGTCTGCTGTATTTAACGAGTAGAGCATTGGCGATAGTGGAGAGCCTTGAGGTACTCCTGCTTCTACCGGTCTTATTGTGGAGAGGTGCCCTTCGATTTTTACTTGAAATTTTCTATTTTCTAAAAATGATCCTATAATCTTTATGAGGGGGAGAGATATTTGAAATTGGTTTAGTTTAAATATGAGTCCTGCGTGCCATACTTTGTCAAAAGCTTTTGCAATGTCAAACATTACTAGCCCTGTGGATGCAACTTTATTTAGGCCGTTTATGATGTGCTGAACTAGTCGCGATACTTGCAGTTCTGTGGAGAGCTGTGATTGAAAGCCAAATTGTTCAGGGGGGATAAGGTTCTTTTGATATACTTCTTCTTTTAGTCGAGATAAAATTATGTGCTCTGCAAGTTTGGCTAATGCCGGCAAAAGGCTTATTGGTCTCCAATTTTGCGGAAAGGTTAGATTTGCGTTGGGTTTGGGAATAACAATAATTGTTGCTAGTTTCCAAACATCTGGGTACGTCTGTAGTCGAAAGATTGCGTTAATTATCTGTACTATATTTTCTAGAATGTTATCTGGGGAATATTTGAGGCATGCATTTGTTATATAGTCGTAGCCTGGGGCTTTTTGTGTCTTCAGTCTTTGTATAATTGTTTTTATTTCATTTATGTCAGTATTCCGTATTGTGTCTACTACGTCTCTATTGGAATTTAGAATTTGGCGGGCTGATCTTGTAATTTGTCTTTCACTGTAGGGTCCTGTATGTTCACCTTGTGTTGAGTTTTCTTGAAATTGTAGTTCTAGAGTATTGGCGAATGCTTCGGCTTTATCTTTGCTTTCATATTTTATCCCATTCTCTCCATGAATGGGTGGGATTCTTGTTTTCCTTTTGTTCCTGAAGTATTTATTTAATTGCCAAAAGGTACTTTCGCCTGGCTGTAAATTGGTTAGAAATTCTCCCCACTTGTTATTTTGGAAGTTCAGGATGTCTTCTTTAATTTTGTTGGTTAATCTGTTCATTTCTCTACGTATGTTAGGGTCCCCGGTACGACAAGCTATTTTCCTCTTTCTGTTTCTATGTCGGATGAGCTGCTTGATTTCCCTGGGGAGGTCGTACTTATTATGGCTTTCTATTGTCTTGGTTACCGAGTTGTTTTCCCTGGCTACTTGAATTTTTTCTGTTAACTGTTTAATAGCTGTGTCTAGATCTTCTTTTGAGTTCACATGGTAGTTTTCTTGTGCTTGGGAAAGGGTATTATGAAATTCGAGCCAGTTTGTATATTTTCTGGTGCCGGTTGGGGCCTCTACGTAAATATCTCTGGCTATGAAAAGTACTGGTTTGTGGTCGGAGCTTAATTCATCCAGGACTTCCAGGCTGACTTCGTGATCAAAGACCTTTGTTAGGGCTATGTCTAAGGCATGATGATTTCGGATACCAAAATGTGTTGGCTCATTGGGTATTAATTTGGTAATAATGCTATCTGAAGTGAGATTATTCAGCTTTCTTCCTGCCTGGTTAGTGCTGGAATCGCCCCAGTCTCGGTGGTAGGCGTTTAGATCTCCTGCGAGGAAGATCGGTCCGTCAATTGAAAATAGTTCCTGAAGATCATTTTCAAAATTTAATGCTTGAGGTGGCCTGTACGCAGATATAATATGGAATTTGAAATTGGGAGTATTTATTTTTAAGATTGTGGCTTCTAGAACCTGAAGATCAGGGGTAATTACTGCGTAGTGTGGAATAGAATGTCTGATTAGAACTAGTGTGCCTCCACCAGTTCTGTTTGTTCTGTCATTCCTGTAAACTGAATAATTAGGGATTCTGAAATTATTGCCTGGTTTTAAAAAAGTTTCTTGGACTAAGACAATATCTATACTATTATCATATAGGAGCTGGATCAGCTCGTATTTTTTGGAGGAGATGGAATTTGCATTCCAAGAGAGTATTGAAATGTGATTATGACTTGTCATTGGTTATTTCTCTATTGATTAGGGAATAGTCCCTGAACCATAGAGGACATAATGTCCTTCATCATGAAACTAAATTGCGTTTGCATTTTCATGAAAAATGATTCCATTTGGGTAAGGTTAGGGGTATTCGTAGGGTTGTGGGGGCTAGCTTTTGGTCTAGTGGGGTTGATACGACTCTGTGGAGTGTTTTGTGAGAGTTCTGGTGAAGGATTTTGGGCTAGTTTTTGCGCATAGGTTTTTTTGTAATTAATGGGATTTTTTGGACATCCCCTGTAACTGGCGGGATGTTCCCCACCACAGTTTATACATTTTGGCTTGTCTTCCGTTGATTTTGAGCACTTTGTGAAGTGATGATCACCATCGCATTTGACACATTTGGGGTTTGCAAAGCATCTATTTGCTGCATGCCCAAATTGTTGGCAATTATGGCATTGGGCGGCACCGCCCCGAGATTTTTGGGCCTCTACTGAGACTATTAACTGGCATATAGATTTAATATTATAAATGTGTTTTTCTTCCCGTGGTAGCAAAACCTTCATGAGTTTTGATGGAGTATTACCTCTTGTTTTGAGGTAAAAACATTCGATAGGGTGGTAGCCTTGCATTCGTAAGTCTTCTTTTACCTCTTCTGGGGACAGACCGTGGAGGCCGCGAATAACGATATTTAGGGATTTTTCTTCCCTGAGTAAGTAAGTGTGGTATTGATATTTTCTATCAGTGAAAAGCTTGGTAATTTTTCTGTGGTCATTAGGGGATTCAGGAATTATTTGAATTCCTAAATTAATCCTTTTGGCCTGTTTGTATGAAATTCCCTGACTATTAAAAACTCTTGAAATTTCTGTCCATTTTTCAGGTTCCCGTAAAATTATTGGGACATGTTTCTCTTCTTTTCCGCCCGCGGATTCGAGAACTGTAGTTGGACGGTTAGGGTTGGTTGGGTTGATTTCTTTGACCAAATTTTTGGTACTCTTGTTAGGGTTAGTTGACTTCTGAAGTGGTGGGAAATTTGAGGAGAATCTGAAAAATGGTTTATCTGTGGCTTCAAACTGTGTAGAAGGACAGTTTGAAGAATGAGGTGGGGTCATGTCTTTATCTTTTTCTTGAATGATTTCGTCCTCTTCCCCAGAAGAGAGTAAAATTTTTCTCTTTTTGATTCGAGTGTCGTTTTTGCCATCATTGTTTTTAGGAAGATCTTTCTTGTGTAAAAGTTCGTCTGTCAGTTTCTTGACATCATCTTTAAGTTGGGAGATGACTTCGGTCTGGGTTGTCAACATTATTGTCATTGTTTCTATTTGTTTTTTGAGATTTTTATTCTCTTCTATTTGAGTCTTTAGCATACTCCTTAGAGAAAATTCATCTTCAGTTTCCTGATTGTCGGAGTCTTGCATTTCTTCATTTTCGTCTTCGGATTCAGTTTCCTGCGCGTGTTCATTCTCGTCAGTTATGTCTTCGTCCTTTGGGGATTGGGACTCCATCTTTTCTTAATGTTCTTATAATATTGGTTGTTTGTAGTGTTTTCTTACTTACTTTTTTTTTTTTTTTTTTTTTTTGTTTGCTTGTTTGTTTGTTTGTTTTATAATTTTGTTTATTATCTTTCCTGTTTTCTGAGACGAGTCAGGTTTGTTCCTTGTTTGAGCAGGGGTCTTGTTGCTTGTTGAAGGCCGAATAGTGATAGAGTTTGGCGTTGTATGACTGATTGAATTGATTCAATTGAAAATTGAAATTGATTTATTTGATTGATTGATTATTGAATTGAAATTGAAATTGATTGATTCAAAATTGAAAATTGATTGATTGAAATTAATTGATTGAATTGATTGAAATTAAGGAAAACAGATTTCTGTATTTATTTACATATTTTTTTTACGCACAATTAGAGTTAAATGGAATATAAAAATCGTAAAATACAACTTGAAAAGTTCGTACATAAACACCGATATATATATTCTTTAAAGTGGCAATGCTTGACTAAGAGTGTTTTTTCGAAATAGAAGTCTAGAAAAAAAAACAACAAGTAATGCCTCCAAAAACAAGTGGTAAGGCCGCTAAAAAGGCTGGAAAAGCTCAAAAAAATATTACTAAAAATGACAAGAAAAAGAAACGCAAAAGGAAAGAAAGTTATGCAATATACATTTATAAAGTGTTAAAACAAGTGCATCCAGACACTGGTATTTCTTCAAAAGCAATGAGTATTATGAACAGTTTTGTGAATGATATATTTGAACGTATAGCTGCTGAAGCTTCTCGTTTGGCTCATTATAACAAAAGATCAACAATAACAAGTCGCGAAATTCAAACCGCAGTGCGTCTTTTATTGCCTGGTGAATTAGCTAAGCATGCTGTTAGTGAAGGAACTAAAGCCGTCACTAAATATACTAGCTCCAAATAAAATTTTATTTCTCTTTATATACAAAGGCCCTTCTCAGGGCCATTAAATTAATAACAAAAGATAAAAGTTTTTTCTCTAAGCCAAACGTGACTTTTGTTAGGGATAAATATGTAGCTGAAAAAATTAACGTCCTCCATCCTCTATCGGAAAGAACGGAAATATTTAAAAGAAATATTTGCAAATTACTTAACTACTTAATTACTTAATAAAGAAATTTATAAAATTTTGTTAGTATGTTATGAAATGTTTTTATGTATATATGGTACAATACATACATATTTAATTTAAAAAATTATTAAAATATTTCACCATAAAAGGCAGTTTTTCTTTGTAGAACCGAATCCCAGTTTATTTTATAAAGTTGGTGTCTTTTATAACGCGATTTCTCACAATGCGGTATTTTCAAGGAGCGTGTATTTACCTCGTTGTGGAAGGCCTACATCTGTATCATAAATTAAATTATAATTTTAGCATTGAAATAGCAATTCCAATTTCCATGATTTCATTAAACAGAAATTAACAATACTATTATAAAAATGTAAATAGTTTCATATCTGACTGAATATTGCTTATTGGTGGTAAGTGCTTTATATTAATCTGCATCGCAAATATTTATCTCCTTATTCTAGAGTTTGTAGCCCTTAAAAGGGCTTTTCAAATACATAAAATATACTCATGTATATAAATGTTTAAATTAAATGAAAATAAGAATTTTATTTCACTTTTTTCACTGATTTCTTAACCATTTTTTTCTGTGGGGTAAGATACTTTTTTGCTGCTGCAACTTTTGTAGATTTTGTTAGTCTACCTTTACCAAGAGATGTAGATTTTGGTTTTGTACCTTTTTCATCATTTTTTTTACCAACTTTAACCAATTTTTTATTTTTCAATACAATTTTTTTCTCAGTAACCTTTTTAACTGTAGTAAGTTTTTTTGATTTTTTATCGTGAGATATTTTTTTAGTTGAAGCTGGTTCCTTTTGATTTGAAATATTTTTCATCTTTTCATTTTCAATTGATTTCGATTTTTTCGATAGTTTATTTACAGTTGTTGACAATTTAAAAGAGCCAGAGGCGCCCTTACCTTTGGTTTGTATTAATTTTCCGCTAGCAACAGCTGATTTTAAATATTTTTTAATAAATGGTGCCAATTTTTGGGCATCGCATTTGTATGTTGAACTAATATATTTTTTAATTGCCAATAAAGAAGAACCACCACGCTCTTTTAAATTTTTAATTGAGGCATCAACCATTTGTTGTGTCGGCGGATGTGAAGGAGTTGTCGATAGTTTTTTAGATTTTTTCATAACTTTTTTTTCAGTCGAAGTAACAACCGCAGCAGCAGTACCACCACCACCACTAACAGGAGATGCAATAATTCCAACCGCCTCTGCCATTCTTGCTTGAATAATTCGCTTTTTTCTCATCAAAAAATATTTAAAGCTAAGATTCGAAAATTTGAGAATCGCCGAGAAAAGAAGATTCCCTATAATTTACTCTTTCTTAGTTTTCTGAATTTTCAAAATTATATATAGTTATTAATAATATAATTTTTGTAATAATTAAATTTAATACTATTGAAAACAAAATTTTAACATCTATAATATTTAAATAATAAAAAATTTAGTCGTACTATTTATGATGGGATTATATTGAAATACATTTGAAACAATTTACTACATACTGAATGAATCGAGTTAATAATATTATATTTGTAAATTGATTATGGAAGTTATAGTTACAACAAAACGACTACATATAGAAAATATACTCTTTTAACATATTAAATGATATTCCTAATATAAAATTTAATAATAATTAATGAGAACATTGAATAGAAAACAATCATCAATTATCAATCAATCAACAATAGAAAATCTCTTTATAGCATGATTATTTTAAAAAAATTCTTACTTCTTTTACTTTTAACAATTACAATTATAAAATTGAATGCGAAAGTAAGCCTGTCTGTCTGTTACCTTGACAGACGGCTGAACCGCTGCACCGATTTTGGTGAAATTTGGTGTGGAGATAGCTGGAACCCTGACGAGGGACATAGGGTACCTATTTTATAAAAAGTCAACCTCTAAATAGGGGATAAAGGACTGTAGGGGAATTCAGTCTCAATTTTAAATTAAGTTAACAACATTGTGCTGGACAGAATAGATGCCAATAATAAATGAATTTATATCATGGTAAGACACAAACAAGCAAGAAGTATTTCTGGGACCCTCGAGTTATCAAGGAAACCCTATAACGGGCCCCTCCTATCCAAATAAAAAAGTGTCGTGTATATCATATGTACGAGTATGTACATATACATACTGCAAGGAAACGACTGTGATGTGTATATACATATGTATGTATATCATTCAATCAAACTAAGTTAGAGCGAGCACTACAGCTAGTTTTTTTATAAATATCTTTCAGTTTTTTATTCCATGTATATATTTAAAAAAAAAATAGATATGCTAAAATATGTACTAAATAAAATTGTAATGGTATTAAAAATTATTTGAAATAAAAATCAATACTATACATCTTCTTTGTATAATTACAAAATAAGAATGTCCCCTTCATCATTTAATTGTGGTCCTTAAAAGGACCGATATGTATATGCGTTATATTGTATTATGCGCGCTCGCCACGAATACGTCGAGCCAATTGAATGTCTTTTGGCATAATTGTAACACGTTTTGCATGAATAGCACACAAGTTTGTATCCTCAAAAAGTCCAACCAAATATGCTTCACTTGCTTCTTGAAGAGCCATCACCGCTGAACTTTGGAAACGTAAATCTGTTTTAAAATCTTGAGCAATTTCTCGAACTAAGCGTTGAAATGGCAATTTTCGAATCAATAATTCGGTACTTTTTTGATAACGACGTATCTCACGAAGAGCAACTGTACCCGGACGATAGCGATGTGGTTTTTTGACACCGCCTGTAGCTGGTGCACTTTTACGAGCTGCTTTTGTTGCTAGTTGCTTACGTGGAGCTTTTCCGCCAGTGGATTTACGAGCAGTCTGCTTAGTACGAGCCATTTTAACTTTAATATCATCCCGACGGAGTTTTTCATACTAAGCTAGTTTTTCAATATCAAACTGTTTCAGCTGTTCATACGTTTTTCTAAAATTCTTAATGTTATTGTCCTCTCTTTCTAAAGAGGAACATTTTTACATAAAGAGCGATGTTCTGTCGGAATTAATGCAGTTCTAAATTAAGTGTAAGAAATGACTGGTCGTGGAAAGGGTGGAAAAGGTTTAGGAAAAGGTGGTGCAAAACGTCATCGTAAAGTCCTTCGTGATAATATTCAAGGTATTACGAAACCAGCTATTCGACGTTTAGCCCGTCGTGGTGGAGTAAAACGTATATCTGGTTTAATATATGAAGAAACTCGTGGTGTTCTTAAAGTGTTTTTGGAAAATGTCATTCGCGATGCAGTAACTTATACTGAACATGCTAAGCGTAAAACTGTTACAGCCATGGATGTTGTTTACGCTCTAAAAAGGCAAGGGCGTACACTATATGGTTTTGGTGGTTAAAAGTATAATGTTAAATAAAACATTTTTTAAAATCGGTCCTTTTCAGGACCATTACATTAAGTGAACAAAGAGTTCTTCAATACAAAAACATTTTAGCGTTAATATAACTTTTCATATTTAAACATATGTATGTATGTACTATATATACTATATATGTATTATGGAAACTTGAAAAGATTTATAAATTTATTTATTGTCCTTTTTTTATATCGTATTTGTTTAACTAGTACATATAGAATATATTTTATATTGAATCACAAGTGCATCCAGACACTGGTATTTTCAGGATTAAGTGAACAAAGAAATAGTTCTTCAATACAAAAACATTTTAGCGTTAATTTCTTTTCATATTTAAACATATGTATGTACTATATATACTATATATATATTTATAAATTTATTTATTGTCCTTTTTAAAAAAAGGATATTTCTCTTTATATACAAAGGCCCTTCTCAGGGCCATTAAATTAATAACAAAAGATAAAAGTTTTTTCTCTAAGCCAAACGTGACTTTTGTTAGGGATAAATATGTAGCTGAAAAAATTAACGGAAAACGTCACTGAAAAGTATATAAAAATTAAAATGGCCAAACAGATGAAATATCGTACTTTTTATAGAACCATCCTCTATCGGAAAGAACGGAAATATTTAAAAGAAATATTTGCAAATAACTACTTAATTACTTAATAAAGAAATTTATAAAATTTTGTTAGTATGTTATGAAATGTTTTTATGTATATATGGTACAATACATACATATTTAATTTAAAAAATTATTAAAATATTTCACCATAAAAGGCAGTTTTTCTTTGTAGAACCGAATCCCAGTTTATTTTATAAAGTTGGTGTCTTTTATAACGCGATTTCCCACAATGCGGTATTTTCAAGGAGCGTGTATTTACCTCGTTGTGGAAGGCCTACATCTGTATCATAAATTAAATTATAATTTTAGCATTGAAATAGCAATTCCAATTTCCATGATTTCATTAAACAGAAATAAACAATACTATTATAAAAATGTAAATAGTTTCATATCTGACTGAATATTGCTTATTGGTGGTAAGTGCTTTATATTAATCTGCATCGCAAATATTTATCTCCTTATTCTAGAGTTTGTAGCCCTTAAAAGGGCTTTTCAAATACATAAAATATACTCATGTATATAAATGTTTAAATTAAATGAAAATAAGAATTTTATTTCACTTTTTTCACTGATTTCTTAACCATTTTTTTCTGTGGGGTAAGAGACTTTTTTGCTGCTGCAACTTTTGTAGATTTTGTTAGTCTACCTTTACCAAGAGATGTAGATTTTGGTTTTGTACCTTTTTCATCATTTTTTTTACCAACTTTAACCAATTTTTTATTTTTCAATACAATTTTTTTCTCGGTAACCTTTTTAACTGTAGTAAGTTTTTTTGATTTTTTATCGTGAGATATTTTTTTAGTTGAAGCTGGTTCCTTTTGATTTGAAATATTTTTCATCTTTTCATTTTCAATTGATTTAGATTTTTTCGATAGTTTATTTACAGTTGTTGACAATTTAAAAGAGCCAGAGGCGCCCTTACCTTTGGTTTGTATTAATTTTCCGCTAGCAACAGCTGATTTTAAATATTTTTTAATAAATGGTGCCAATTTTTGGGCATCGCATTTGTATGTTGAACTAATATATTTTTTAATTGCCAATAAAGAAGAACCACCACGCTCTTTTAAATTTTTAATTGAGGCATCAACCATTTGTTGTGTCGGCGGATGTGAAGGAGTTGTCGATAGTTTTTTAGATTTTTTCATAACTTTTTTTTCAGTCGAAGTAACAACCGCAGCAGCAGTACCACCACCACCACTAACAGGAGATGCAATAATTCCAACCGCCTCTGCCATTCTTGCTTGAATAATTCGCTTTTTTCTCATCAAAAAATATTTAAAGCTAAGATTCGAAAATTTGAGAATCGCCGAGAAAAGAAGATTCCCTATAATTTACTCTTTCTTAGTTTTCTGAATTTTCAAAATTATATATAGTTATTAATAATATAATTTTTGTGATAATTAAATTTAATACTATTGAAAACAAAATTTTAACATCTATAATATTTAAATAATAAAAAATTTAGTCGTACTATTTATGATGGGATTATATTGAAATACGGGTTGGTAACGAAATCCCGAAAGACAAAATCCCGAACGACAAAATCCCGAACGACAAAATCCCGAACGACAAAATCCCGAAATGACAAAATCCCGAAACGACAAAATCCCGAAATAACAAAATCCCGAAATTACAAAACTAGTTTTTCGGTATTCTCCATCTTCTTGAACATTTTAAAACCACTAGCAAACAATTCCAAGAAAGTAATAAAAAATTACTCTTATTTTACTTCTTTAAAATTATTATTAAAAAATAAAAAAAAACATTATTAAAAAAATTTTAACAGAGCCCTCTCGGAGGCTCTGAGGTGAGGTGATGTGAGGTTTTTTGCAGACAGGTTTTTCCGCGTATTTGCAGCCTTCGGCTGCGGCAGGGATCATAACCCTCAATCAGCAGAATCCTCACGGTCATGTGAAGTTTTTTGCATACAAGTTTTTCGCGTATTGGCGGCCTTCGGCCGCGGCAGGGATCATAACCGTCAATCAGCAGAATCCTCACGGTCATGTGAAGTTTTTTGCATTCAGGTTTTTTCGCGTATTAGCGGCCTTCGGCCGCGGCAGGGATCATAACCCTCAATCAGCAGAATCCTCACAGTCATGTGAAGTTTTTGCATACAGGTTTTTCCGCGTATTGGCGGCCTTCGGCCGCGGCAGGGATCATAACCCTCAATCAGTAGAATCCTCACGGTCATGTGAAGTTTTTTGCATATTGTAGATTATAACCTTCAGACAACAAAATTCTCTCGATATTACAACTTTGCTTTTCTGCCATTGTAAAGAAAGGCAAGTAGGCGCGTACTTCGCTTCGGAAAAAATTTTGACTTAAATGTCATTTCTTCATTAATTAAAATTTTATTTCGTGATTTTCGGGATTTCTCATTTCGGTATTAAAAATTTTTCGGGATTTTGTCGTTTCGGGATTTTGTCGCATCGGGATTTTGTCGTTTCGGGATTTTAAAATTTTTCGGGATTTTGTCGTTTCGGGATTTTGTAATTCGGGATTTTGACTGTCTCCCTGAAATACATTTGAAACAATTTACTACATACTGAATGAATCGAGTTAATAATATTATATTTGTAAATTGATTATGGAAGTTATAGTTACAACAAAACGACTACATATAGAAAATATACTCTTTTAACATATTAAATGATATTCCTAATATAAAATTTAATAATAATTAATGAGAACATTGAATAGAAAACAATCATCAATTATCAATCAATCAACAATAGAAAATCTCTTTATAGCATGATTATTTTAAAAAAATTCTTACTTCTTTTACTTTTAACAATTACAATTATAAAATTGTAAAATTTACTAAATACTTTCGCAAATTATAAAATGCGAAAGTAAGCCTGTCTGTCTGTTACCTTGACAGACGGCTGAACCGCTGCACCGATTTTGGTGAAATTTGGTGTGGAGATAGCTGGAACCCTGACGAGGGACATAGGGTACCTATTTTATAAAAAGTCAACCTCTAAATAGGGGATAAAGGACTGTAGGGGAATTCAGTCTCAATTTTAAATTAAGTTAACAACATTGTGCTGGACAGAATAGATGCCAATAATAAATGAATTTATATCATGGTAAGACACAAACAAGCAAGAAGTATTTCTGGGACCCTCGAGTTATCAAGGAAACCCTATAACGGGCCCCTCCTATCCAAATAAAAAAGTGTCGTGTATATCATATGTACGAGTATGTACATATATGTACATACTGCAAGGAAACGACTGTGATGTGTATATACATATGTATGTATATCATTCAATCAAACTAAGTTAGAGCGAGCACTACAGCTAGTTTTTTTATAAATATCTTTCAGTTTTTTATTCCATGTATATATTTAAAAAAAAAATAGATATGCTAAAATATGTACTAAATAAAATTGTAATGGTATTAAAAATTATTTGAAATAAAAATCAATACTATACATCTTCTTTGTATAATTACAAAATAAGAATGTCCCCTTCATCATTTAATTGTGGTCCTTAAAAGGACCGATATGTATATGCGTTATATTGTATTATGCGCGCTCGCCACGAATACGTCGAGCCAATTGAATGTCTTTTGGCATAATTGTAACACGTTTTGCATGAATAGCACACAAGTTTGTATCCTCAAAAAGTCCAACCAAATATGCTTCACTTGCTTCTTGAAGAGCCATCACCGCTGAACTTTGGAAACGTAAATCTGTTTTAAAATCTTGAGCAATTTCTCGAACTAAGCGTTGAAATGGCAATTTTCGAATCAATAATTCGGTACTTTTTTGATAACGACGTATCTCACGAAGAGCAACTGTACCCGGACGATAGCGATGTGGTTTTTTGACACCGCCTGTAGCTGGTGCACTTTTACGAGCTGCTTTTGTTGCTAGTTGCTTACGTGGAGCTTTTCCGCCAGTGGATTTACGAGCAGTCTGCTTAGTACGAGCCATTTTAACTTTAATATCATCCCGACGGAGTTTTTCATACTAAGCTAGTTTTTCAATATCAAACTGTTTCAGCTGTTCATACGTTTTTCTAAAATTCTTAATGTTATTGTCCTCTCTTTCTAAAGAGGAACATTTTTACATAAAGAGCGATGTTCTGTCGGAATTAATGCAGTTCTAAATTAAGTGTAAGAAATGACTGGTCGTGGAAAGGGTGGAAAAGGTTTAGGAAAAGGTGGTGCAAAACGTCATCGTAAAGTCCTTCGTGATTCCCACAACGAAACCAGCTATTCGACGTTTAGCCCGTCGTGGTGGAGTAAAACGTATATCTGGTTTAATATATGAAGAAACTCGTGGTGTTCTTAAAGTGTTTTTGGAAAATGTCATTCGCGATGCAGTAACTTATACTGAACATGCTAAGCGTAAAACTGTTACAGCCATGGATGTTGTTTACGCTCTAAAAAGGCAAGGGCGTACACTATATGGTTTTGGTGGTTAAAAGTATAATGTTAAATAAAACATTTTTTAAAATCGGTCCTTTTCAGGACCATTACATTAAGTGAACAAAGAGTTCTTCAATACAAAAACATTTTAGCGTTAATATAACTTTTCATATTTAAACATATGTATGTATGTACTATATATACTATATATGTATTATGGAAACTTGAAAAGATTTATAAATTTATTTATTGTCCTTTTTTAATATCGTATTTGTTTAACTAGTACATATAGAATATATTTTATATTGAATCACAAGTGCATCCAGACACTGGTATTTTCAGGATTAAGTGAACAAAGAGTTAGTTCTTCAATACAAAAACATTTTAGCGTTAACTTCTTTTCATATTTAAACATATGTATGTACTATATATACTATATATATATTTATAAATTTATTTATTGTCCTTTTTAAAAAAAGGATACGATATAAATATCGTATTTGTTTAACTAGTACATAAAGAATATATTTTATATTTAATCGGATTTCGTCAATCCTTACCTCGTAGCAAATTTATTTCTATAATTTTTCACCTACATTCTATAGGTTCTGTAGTTACTGTAGTAGTTACCTCGTATTATGTATTGTATGTACCATCGTACTGTATGTATTCTCGTTTAACGTGAGAAATATTGAAGGAACTTTTTACTATTTTAATATATCGAAAGTTATGTACATATTTTTAAGCAAAAATATCAACATAATGGATTTTAAAAAATTTACTATCTCATTAAAGAAATTTATTGTCGTCCTGAAAAGGACGGTTTTTATATTTAGTCTTATTGAATTGTTTAAAAATTTAATTATGCTTTTTTTTCAGTTTTCTTTGGTAAAAGTACTGCTTGAATATTTGGCAAAACACCACCTTGAGCAATTGTTACACCCGATAATAGCTTATTCAATTCTTCATCATTGCGTATAGCCAACTGTAAATGGCGCGGAATAATTCTAGTTTTCTTATTGTCACGTGCTGCATTTCCAGCCAATTCAAGAACTTCAGCAGCCAAATATTCCATTACAGCCGCAAGATAAACAGGAGCGCCTGCACCAACTCTTTCAGCATAATTACCCTTACGCAATAAACGATGAATTCGACCAACAGGAAATTGAAGCCCAGCTCGATTTGATCGAGACTTCGCTTTACCCTTGACTTTTCCGCCTTTTCCACGACCAGACATGATTTAATATTGTGAATGTACAAAACACAGCACCAAATTCAAAAAATTAAGGAAAACAGATTTCTGTATTTATTTACATTTTTTTTACGCACAATTAGAGTTAAATGGAATATAAAAATCGTAAAATACAACTTGAAAAGTTCGTACATAAACACCGATATATATTCTTTAAAGTGGCAATGCTTGACTAAGAGGGTTTTTCGAAATAGAAGTCTAGAAAAAAAAACAACAAGTAATGCCTCCAAAAACAAGTGGTAAGGCCGCTAAAAAGGCTGGAAAAGCTCAAAAAAATATTACTAAAAATGACAAGAAAAAGAAACGCAAAAGGAAAGAAAGTTATGCAATATACATTTATAAAGTGTTAAAACAAGTGCATCCAGACACTGGTATTTCTTCAAAAGCAATGAGTATTATGAACAGTTTTGTGAATGATATATTTGAACGTATAGCTGCTGAAGCTTCTCGTTTGGCTCATTATAACAAAAGATCAACAATAACAAGTCGCGAAATTCAAACCGCAGTGCGTCTTTTATTGCCTGGTGAATTAGCTAAGCATGCTGTTAGTGAAGGAACTAAAGCCGTCACTAAATATACTAGCTCCAAATAAAATTTTATTTCTCTTTATATACAAAGGCCCTTCTCAGGGCCATTAAATTAATAACAAAAGATAAAAGTTTTTTCTCTAAGCCAAACGTGACTTTTGTTAGGGATAAATATGTAGCTGAAAAAATTAACGGAAAACGTCACTGAAAAGTATATAAAAATTAAAATGGCCAAACAGATGAAATATCGTACTTTTTATAGAACCATCCTCTATCGGAAAGAACGGAAATATTTAAAAGAAATATTTGCAAATAACTACTTAATTACTTAATAAAGAAATTTATAAAATTTTGTTAGTATGTTATGAAATGTTTTTATGTATATATGGTACAATACATACATATTTAATTTAAAAAATTATTAAAATATTTCACCATAAAAGGCAGTTTTTCTTTGTAGAACCGAATCCCAGTTTATTTTATAAAGTTGGTGTCTTTTATAACGCGATTTCCCACAATGCGGTATTTTCAAGGAGCGTGTATTTACCTCGTTGTGGAAGGCCTACATCTGTATCATAAATTAAATTATAATTTTAGCATTGAAATAGCAATTCCAATTTCCATGATTTCATTAAACAGAAATTAACAATACTATTATAAAAATGTAAATAGTTTCATATCTGACTGAATATTGCTTATTGGTGGTAATTGCTTTATATTAATCTGCATCGCAAATATTTATCTCCTTATTTTTTTTAGCTTTTTTTTTTTTAGAATTAGCTAAGCATGCTGTTAGTGAAGGAACTAAAGCCGTCACTAAATATACTAGCTCCAAATAAAATTTTATTTCTCTTTATATACAAAGGCCCTTCTCAGGGCCATTAAATTAATAACAAAAGATAAAAGTTTTTTCTCTAAGCCAAACGTGACTTTTGTTAGGGATAAATATGTAGCTGAAAAAATTAACGGAAAACGTCACTGAAAAGTATATAAAAATTAAAATGGCCAAACAGATGAAATATCGTACTTTTTATAGAACCATCCTCTATCGGAAAGAACGGAAATATTTAAAAGAAATATTTGCAAATAACTACTTAATTACTTAATAAAGAAATTTATAAAATTTTGTTAGTATGTTATGAAATGTTTTTATGTATATATGGTACAATACATACATATTTAATTTAAAAAATTATTAAAATATTTCACCATAAAAGGCAGTTTTTCTTTGTAGAACCGAATCCCAGTTTATTTTATAAAGTTGGTGTCTTTTATAACGCGATTTCCCACAATGCGGTATTTTCAAGGAGCGTGTATTTACCTCGTTGTGGAAGGCCTACATCTGTATCATAAATTAAATTATAATTTTAGCATTGAAATAGCAATTCCAATTTCCATGATTTCATTAAACAGAAATTAACAATACTATTATAAAAATGTAAATAGTTTCATATCTGACTGAATATTGCTTATTGGTGGTAAGTGCTTTATATTAATCTGCATCGCAAATATTTATCTCCTTATTCTAGAGTTTGTAGCCCTTAAAAGGGCTTTTCAAATACATAAAATATACTCATGTATATAAATGTTTAAATTAAATGAAAATAAGAATTTTATTCCACTTTTTTCACTGATTTCTTAACCATTTTTTTCTGTGGGGTAAGAGACTTTTTTGCTGCTGCAACTTTTGTAGATTTTGTTAGTCTACCTTTACCAAGAGATGTAGATTTTGGTTTTGTACCTTTTTCATAATTTTTTTTACCAACTTTAACCAATTTTTTATTTTTCAATACAATTTTTTTCTCGGTAACCTTTTTAACTGTAGTAAGTTTTTTTGATTTTTTATCGTGAGATATTTTTTTAGTTGAAGCTGGTTCCTTTTGATTTGAAATATTTTTCATCTTTTCATTTTCAATTGATTTCGATTTTTTCGATAGTTTATTTACAGTTGTTGACAATTTAAAAGAGCCAGAGGCGCCCTTACCTTTGGTTTGTATTAATTTTCCGCTAGCAACAGCTGATTTTAAATATTTTTTAATAAATGGTGCCAATTTTTGGGCATCGCATTTGTATGTTGAACTAATATATTTTTTAATTGCCAATAAAGAAGAACCACCACGCTCTTTTAAATTTTTAATTGAGGCATCAACCATTTGTTGTGTCGGCGGATGTGAAGGAGTTGTCGATAGTTTTTTAGATTTTTTCATAACTTTTTTTTCAGTCGAAGTAACAACCGCAGCAGCAGTACCACCACCACCACTAACAGGAGATGCAATAATTCCAACCGCCTCTGCCATTCTTGCTTGAATAATTCGCTTTTTTCTCATCAAAAAATATTTAAAGCTAAGATTCGAAAATTTGAGAATCGCCGAGAAAAGAAGATTCCCTATAATTTACTCTTTCTTAGTTTTCTGAATTTTCAAAATTATATATGTGGGATCGCAGATCTCACTTTCTTTAAATTATTTTAAATTAAAGACAATTTTATTTCTTACAAAAACTATAAATTATTTATTTCCAAAATTTATTTAAGAAAATTTTAAATGTGAAATGTGACTTCGTCGACTTCTGAGAAAATTCTGTATCTTTTTTTAAAATAATAAGCTCAAAATTATTCTCGTTTCCATAACGATATCAATAGTTTGTTGATTAAAAGCAAATCTTCTATGACCTCGTCAAATTATTTGTACTACTGTAGATAGTTCTAACATACTAAGGTACATTCCCACAATCGGCCTTCCTGACGGTCATACGCCCCGTATGACTAGTTCCAAGATTTAATGTTTTCTAGTACGGTGAAAGTAGTTTTTGGCCCTTCGTTTTCCCCGACTTTCTCTACTTTATAGCGACCATGATTTAAAATTTCTGTAATTTTATAGGGACCTAAAAATTTTGGCCTTAACTTCATTCTGGAACCAAATTGTGTACGTTTTATTGCTACAAGATCATTAATTTTATATAGTCTTCCCAAGACTCGTTTTCGATTAAAACTTTGTTTGTTTTCTTCTTGTATAGCTATTATATTATTTCTAGCATTGTTACGAATTTCATCTCGTTCAAAGTCTAATTCCGCTAATATTTCTTCACCTAATAAATTTTTAATCTCTAAGTTACTCTTAGTTCTCATTTCTAGTCCTGTCAAAATACGGAATGGAGAAAATTTAGTGCTTCTAGGAGGAGTATTGTTTAGTATTTGCTGTACCCGATCAACGTGTTTATACCAGTGGGCAGGATCCCGTTGACATAGCTTTGACAGCATCGGAATTACTGACTTATGTATACGCTCTACTTGGCCGTTCCCACGTGGAACTCCAGTCGCGATTAAAAGATGCTCTATACCTTCCTCCTTACAATACTCATTGAACTTGTTTGCGGTAAAAGCAGTTCCTCGATCTGAAACTAAACTTTTGGGATTACCAAATATAGCAGCCTGTTTTTGCAGTCGTTCGATGACTTCGTCTGTTCCAGTAGACTTGGTTGGATACAACCAAACGAACTTCGAAAATCCGTCTATAACTACCAAGATGTGGTTATATTTTTTGTGAGTTTCAGTTAGTGGACCAACATGGTCGATATGGTATATATGAAAAGGTTCAGATTCTTTACTTATCGGTGTTAAAAATCCGTCTTTCTTACCTTGTTTGGTATTTGTAATTATACATTCAATGCATGTTTTAACTACTTTATTTACTTTGGTACCTAGGTTTGGAATAAAGTATTGTTTTTCTAGTAGCTCTTTAGTCTTTTGAGCTGCCCAATGACCTTCGGCATGCGCAATTTTTATCATTTCTTCTTCCATTCCAGAAGGAATCACTAAAAGTTCTTTAATCGGGTCTTTGTAAACTAAGCTATCTTTAATGAAATAGTCTTCGTAATTCGTATTCTCTAAAATTGTTTTTACCGCTCTTAGCCAGTCGTCATTTTTCTGAGCTTCTTGTATTTTATGCTTTAAAGAGTCTTCGATAAGAAGGCAATATACACGACTTAAGTCATCAACGTGTCTCATACTAGTTCCACTTCTATGTTCTACTGTATAATTGTATTCTTGTAGATACATGGCCCATCTTAAAATTCTGTCCGGTACGTCTTTCTTGTGAACTGTCTTGGCAAAAGCATTACAGTCAGTTACAATTTTAAGCTTAATGTCCTTCACGTAAACTCGCCATTTCTTCAGTGCTTGTATTATGGCTAGAACTTCCAGTTCATAGGAACTATATCGTTCTTCGGTTGGAGAAGTTTTTCTACTCATGTATTCAACCGGATGGAATAATTGATCCTCAGAGTCTTTTTGGAGAAGCACAGCTCCGTATCCATGTTTTGAAGCGTCTGCGTGTATTTCTGTCTCTGCGCTGTGGTTAAAAATTTTAAGTGCAGGAGCGCTAGTTAAGGCAACTTTAAGTTCCTGAATTGTCAATAAATGTTCATCTGTAATTTTGAATTTTGTGTCTTTTCGAAGCATATTTGAAAGAGGTCTAGCTATAACTGCGTAATTTTTAATAAATCGTCTGAAGTACGATGTCAGACCTAGAAAACGTTGTAATTCCTTTTGGTTCTTAGGAACAGGAAAATTTTTAACAGCGTTTGATTTTTCTTTTGAAGGTAAAATGGTTCCCTGTTCAATAATATATCCAAGAAAATTTATTCTCTTTTTAAAAAATTGGCATTTAGACCATTTAATCTTTAACCCATTTATACTAGCCACCTCAAGGACTTTTTCTAGCTTTCTTTTTGCTTCCTCTTCGTTATTTGCGGGTATGATAATATCATCCATATATACTAACATTGTTCCATCACTTAGTAAATTTTGAAAAACTGCTTGTATATATCTACAAAAAACTGCTGGAGAATTAGAGATACCGAAAGGAACGTAGAGGAATTCATACTGCCCGTTATGGGTGACAAACGATGTATACTTCCTAGAGTTCTTTTCAACTGGCACGTGAAAGAAACCATTTGCTAAATCTAGCGTAGTGAATACATTTGCGCCTTGCAATTTTTCTACTACTTCATCTATTAAAGCCATAGGAAAATTATCTCGAACGATTTTTTCATTTAATTTGCGATAATCGCAGCATAGTCGCTTGCTACCATCTTTTTTCGAAACAAGAACAATAGGCGATGCATATTCTGATGAACTTTTTACTATAATCTTTTCGTCTAACCACTCTTTTACTTGCTTTTCGATTGTATTCTTATCAGTGTAAGACGTTCTACGAGGATTTTGATAAATTGGTTTATCATCGCTTAATAAAAGCTTCATCTCTACTGGGTAATTCTTTGGCTTTTTAGGTACGTAGTTACTAATCAACGACTCAACATATCTAGCCTGAGTTTCGTTTAGATAGTCTAGGTTAATGTTCGGTGAATTATTTCGAAAGTTATTATCTGATTGAGAAGTTAATGCTTCAAATTCACATAGTAATGATCGTTTTTTGTCCACAGTATTTTCAGTGGACGTTTTCTTTAGAAACTTTACTACACCTTCTGTAATACTTAAGTTTACATAATCAAGTATATTATTTCCTAAAATAGCTTCATACATTATGTCGCTTTCTTTAACAACATGAAACTTAGTGGTTAGCAAAATGTTGTTTAAATAAACCTCTGCATTGAAACAACCTATAGTTTTAATCTCACTTGTACCGATTCCTTTCAAAATTAGTCTTTCGTTCTCCAAATTTATACTACCTATTTTGCGCATTGTATCGTATCGTACTATACATACATTACATCCTGTGTCAATTAGTCCCTTGAAGTTTACATTATTAATATTCAGATTTACAAAAATCATACCTTTCTCATGTTTTCTTTCAGGTTTAATTATGTTGTTATCTATAGTGTTAACATATTCTCTTTTGGTATTATTTTTATCAGTATGAGTATTTTTACACTGGTCTGCGTAATGACCTTTTTGATTACAACGAAAACATGTAATACACTTTTCGCGGCAATCTTTGGCGATGTGGCCAGTTTTACTGCACTTAAAACATTTTATTTGGCTATAAGGTTCTCTATTTTGGCTATAAGGTTCTCTATTTTGGCTATAAGGTTCTTCTTTTCTTTGATTGGCGAAATTTTGTGGTATATTTCTACTAAAATTCCAGGGATTTGGTCCTTTTATTTTCTCGTATACACGGATATTATCTTTTAGCTCTTTTAAACATTTCGCTTGGTATAAAACGGTTTTATTAGCCCTAGCGTCAGAAATACCTTCTACAAAGTACTCAATTGTGCTCTGCTCATCTAAATTAATCGGTTTGCCTATTTCGATTAAACTGTAGAGATATTCACGAAGGCTCTCATTTGTTTGCTTTCGTCTATTCCTAAGAGCTTTGTGTACTTCAGCTGAACAAAGATTTTCGCCAAATTCTTCAATTAAAATACTTTTTAACATTTCCCAACTTCTCACATTGCTCAATCCTCTAACTAATAACTTGGCAGCACCTTTTAACAGTTGTTTAGCGTAGACATATTTCTGGAGGTCGCTCCAGCCAACTGTCTCAGCTACATCTTCGAACTCCATTACCCACTGGTTAACGCCATGAGTATCTGTTCCAGAAAAGGAATTAATGCTATCTGCTATATCGCGCAAGGTAAATTGTGAAGAAGTTTGACGTCTTCTTCGCGCTTGGGTAGCACTTATTGGTGCGTCTTCATAGTTCGATTCTTCCTCGCTATTATCACCATTTTCTCCATGCTCTAAACCATAATATCTTAAAAGCCTGGCTTGCAAATCTACTTTCCTACCATTTGACTCTAAATTTAGTTCAATTAATTTTTCTCTGAGTTCATTGACTCTTAATGCTAAAAGTTCTTCCTTTTCCATATTCTGAAGTCGACGTTACAATTTGCAAATAGTGGTAAAATAAAGGTAGAATAGTGATTTAGAAATTACACTATTATTAATTAGATATAAATTAAAGGACTTCTTCTATTTGTAAAACAGTATTAAGTTTGAAATGCTAAACGTTTTACAATTTTGCAAAACAATAATTATTTCTTTAGAAACAATATTGATAAATTTCAAATAGATACGAATACGTAATCAGAATACCGACTTATTTCCTTTCCAGTCTGCGATCCTTTAAAATACTGCAACCTGCATCCTTGCGAATTGATACTGATGAAATTTTTGGTGCAATGCTTTATGTTGTTTAACTACGCATTCTCTTCTCTTCTCTTCTCTTTTCTTCTCTTCTTTCTTTGCAATTTTCTTCCTCTTTAATTCACGTTCTCTTTCTTGTGCTGCCTCTCTTCTCCTTCTTCTCTTTCTTTACAATTTTCTTCCCCTTTAGTTCACGTTTCTTTCTTATGCTCTTTAAGTACGAATTCTCTTCTCCTCTTTCTTTCAATTTTCAATTCTTTTAATTTTCAATTCAATTTTCTTTCAGTTTGGTTCACGTTATCCTTTTTTTCTTTTGAAGAAGAAAAAACAAAAAACTGAAGGATTTATTTCGATGTCCTTCTTGATTACGATGCGAATTCGAGTTGGCGCGGACGAGCCCCCATTTGTGGGATCGCAGATCTCACTTTCTTTAAATTATTTTAAATTAAAGACAATTTTATTTCTTACAAAAACTATAAATTATTTATTTCCAAAATTTATTTAAGAAAATTTTAAATGTGAAATGTGACTTCGTCGACTTCTGAGAAAATTCTGTATCTTTTTTTTAAATAATAAGCTCAAAATTATTCTCGTTTCCATAACGATATCAATAGTTTGTTGATTAAAAGCAAATCTTCTATGACCTCGTCAAATTATTTGTACTACTGTAGATAGTTCTAACATACTAAGGTACATTCCCACATATATAGTTATTAATAATATAATTTTTGTAATAATTAAATTTAATACTATTGAAAACAAAATTTTAACATCTATAATATTTAAATAATAAAAAATTTAGTCGTACTATTTATGATGGGATTATATTGAAATACATTTGAAACAATTTACTACATACTGAATGAATCGAGTTAATAATATTATATTTGTAAATTGATTATGGAAGTTATAGTTACAACAAAACGACTACATATAGAAAATATACTCTTTTAACATATTAAATGATATTCCTAATATAAAATTTAATAATAATTAATGAGAACATTGAATAGAAAACAATCATCAATTATCAATCAATCAACAATAGAAAATCTCTTTATAGCATGATTATTTTAAAAAAATTCTTACTTCTTTTACTTTTAACAATTACAATTATAAAATTGAATGCGAAAGTAAGCCTGTCTGTCTGTTACCTTGACAGACGGCTGAACCGCTGCACCGATTTTGGTGAAATTTGGTGTGGAGATAGCTGGAACCCTGACGAGGGACATAGGGTACCTATTTTATAAAAAGTCAACCTCTAAATAGGGGATAAAGGACTGTAGGGGAATTCAGTCTCAATTTTAAATTAAGTTAACAACATTGTGCTGGACAGAATAGATGCCAATAATAAATGAATTTATATCATGGTAAGACACAAACAAGCAAGAAGTATTTCTGGGACCCTCGAGTTATCAAGGAAACCCTATAACGGGCCCCTCCTATCCAAATAAAAAAGTGTCGTGTATATCATATGTACGAGTATGTACATATATGTACATACTGCAAGGAAACGACTGTGATGTGTATATACATATGTATGTATATCATTCAATCAAACTAAGTTAGAGCGAGCACTACAGCTAGTTTTTTTATAAATATCTTTCAGTTTTTTATTCCATGTATATATTTAAAAAAAAAATAGATATGCTAAAATATGTACTAAATAAAATTGTAATGGTATTAAAAATTATTTGAAATAAAAATCAATACTATACATCTTCTTTGTATAATTACAAAATAAGAATGTCCCCTTCATCATTTAATTGTGGTCCTTAAAAGGACCGATATGTATATGCGTTATATTGTATTATGCGCGCTCGCCACGAATACGTCGAGCCAATTGAATGTCTTTTGGCATAATTGTAACACGTTTTGCATGAATAGCACACAAGTTTGTATCCTCAAAAAGTCCAACCAAATATGCTTCACTTGCTTCTTGAAGAGCCATCACCGCTGAACTTTGGAAACGTAAATCTGTTTTAAAATCTTGAGCAATTTCTCGAACTAAGCGTTGAAATGGCAACTTTCGAATCAATAATTCGGTACTTTTTTGATAACGACGTATCTCACGAAGAGCAACTGTACCCGGACGATAGCGATGTGGTTTTTTGACACCGCCTGTAGCTGGTGCACTTTTACGAGCTGCTTTTGTTGCTAGTTGCTTACGTGGAGCTTTTCCGCCAGTGGATTTACGAGCAGTCTGCTTAGTACGAGCCATTTTAACTTTAATATCATCCCGACGGAGTTTTTCATACTAAGCTAGTTTTTCAATATCAAACTGTTTCAGCTGTTCATACGTTTTTCTAAAATTCTTAATGTTATTGTCCTCTCTTTCTAAAGAGGAACATTTTTACATAAAGAGCGATGTTCTGTCGGAATTAATGGGGGGATGGGAATGGAACAATGAAAGCGAACGCACGTGCTACGCGCAATTTTCAAGTGAATCCTGCAATAGAAGAAAACTTTTATGAAAATAATTTAAGAAAAGTGAATACTTACCTTGATGGGAACTTGAAACCCGAAGCAACAAGTGATTTTGAAAATAGTGCACAACCAGATGTTGAACTACTAAAAGGAAAAGTAAAATTAATTAAAAACAATAAAAATGATGAAGAAATCCTAAATTATAGTGATAATGAAATAAAAGCAAAAAAAGTGTATCATAACCCAGACACGCTAAACCCTAATAATACATCTGTAAAGACACATAATAAAAGTGAAAAAGAAAACTCCACGAAACAACGTGATGCAGAAACCTCTACTAACATTGAGATACATATCAGTGACAATTTTCAAGTTACAAATATTAATATGGCTGAGCAAAACTTATTTAATACCTTAAATAATCAAACGATACTATCAAACTTCCCAAGGGAAAGAAAAAGAAAGACAACAAAGGAAAAAAAAGAAAATCAACCATCCTAGGGGATGATGATAGCACAAGCACAGACCACACAATAGAAATTGAAAAACAAGAATTACTAATGAAAAATAAAGAACAAATTAATACTATTACTGAACTACATAACATAATTAAATCATTAACTGAAAGTTATAAACTTGAATGGGAAAAAACCCAAAGTGAAATTAAAAACCTTAAAAGTCAAATTAAATCGCTGGCATGCAACAACGCCTCGAATGGTGCAAAAACCCAAAACAATCAACTAAGCACAAACAGAAAATCAAGAAGGCTGAGCAAACAAATTAAAGCAGCCAAAGCTCAAATAAATTACACCAACTCAACAGCTGACCATCAAAGTGAAGATAACCAAGAACATCTAGGCACCTTGGATGCTAACTTAAGCAAAATATCGCATTCAGATAACGGTGAACAAGATATGGACACTGATGAAGAATCAAACAACTCAGAAAATAACTCCTATGAAATAGACTTTCCCACTATTTTAAACAAAAAGGACCATCCGAGGAAGAGATCCAAAGAGGATGCGGACTGGGTCAGCCTCACATCGGACTGCATCAGGACCAACCTAAATAACACTAGCAACACAGCTGAAGATACTGCTACAGAAGATCTTAACAGGAATTTCCCGCTACAAGGTACAATAACCACTAAAGCTGTAGAAGAAATAAACATGATGGATGAGGAATATCCTGAACTAAAATCAGCAGCAAAAGCACCTACTCCTAAACGCCACGTTGGTATCAGTAATATACACAATATAATTAGGCATAACAAAAAATCAAGTGTATCGGGAGAAAAAACTCTTCCTCCTAGATTGATTTGTTATAATGTGGAAGAGAAAACACTTTCTGTGGAAATAATTAAATTATTAGAACATAAGAATTTCTCATTTAATGTTAAAAACAAAAATGTTACGCATATAAATACCCATACCATCGAAGATTACTTTAAAATTAAAAATTTTTTAAGCAAAAAAAATATTAATTTTTATACCTTTACCCCAACGGAAACTAAACCCTTTTCTATAGTTATTAACAAACTACCCCCTTCTTTTGAAAAAGACGAAATACTAGAATATATTAATGACCTCAAACTAAACATTGAAATAATTAACCTCTCAAAACTGTCAAGGAATAAATGGCTTATTCAATTAAAAAAGAGCACAAATGTGAAGCAATTTATGAAATTAAAAAATATTCTCAATTGTCAAATTAGTTTTGAAAACTTAAAGCCATATACACCAGCACAATGTCGTAACTGCCAAAGGTACACGCACGTTGCAAGTAACTGCAACATGCCATACCGATGCGTCAAATGCGCAGAATCTCATGGACCCAAAAACTGTAGTATCCCACCAAAAGATCTTAATAATAAAGAAATTTTATTCACTGATCCGATTACGGGCATAGTAAGTAAGCGTATTGGACATCCTGTTAAATGCGCAAATTGTATGACTGAGGGTCATACTGCCAATTCTAAGATATGCCCTAAAAGAATAGAAATATTAAAATATATTAATGAAAAAAGAAGCAGAACCAGTCACTTTAACACTAATATAAATAATCGTGTTGTATCCTCCATCTCTTATGCAAATCAGGTGAGAGCCGATAGTTTAAAAATCCCTTCAAACGTTAATCCAGCTCCACAAGACTTTCCAGACTTTATTGATAAAGACTGTAATAAATTCTTTGGTAAAAGTTTCTTCCACTGTTTGCAAAAGGTTAGTGAATTCGCAAAACAATATAAGACTCTAACAAACGATGACGCTAAATCTAAATATCTAATGAATTTCCTAATCGATTTACACATTAATGATTAACAAACTTAAAACAATTTTCATTAATGCGAATTCATTAATCTCTCTACACAAAAGACACTATCTAAAAATGTTCCTTAAAAAACATAACCCTGACGTAGTTCTAATTGCTGAGCATAAATTATCTATACGACACAGACTTGAATTTGAAGGTTACACAACTGTAAGGCAAAATCGAGCACAAGGCAAAGGTGGAGGCACTGCCATCTGCATTAGAGAAAACTTTAAATTTGACATTATTAACATACAAACATCCCTTCTGGAATGTTGTGCCATTAAAATTTTTCTAATGAATGGAACAAATATGGCTGTAGTGTCGCTCTATAATAAACCCACAAATAAGTTAATAGATCGTGATTTAGACCTATTGATTTATTCACTTAACACGGATGAAATAATCATTGGAGGTGATTTCAACGCACGACACACTAACTGGGGTGATAGCGTATGTAACATTAACGGCAACACACTAAATAATTGGCTTCTAAGAACCCCTAATATCAGCATTATACCAACTAAATACCCAACAAGACAAAACAGTTTTCTAGACCTTTTCATGGTCTCACCAAATATTAATATCGTTTATAATTTAAATCTTCCTGGTCTTTTGGACACCCATTCGTATGACTCAGACCATGATGCAGTTGAACTGACTATATCAACAAATGAAATTCAAAAAACATTACCTTTCTCGATCTACAACTATAATAAAGTTAATATGGTCACCTTTAATGGAGCCCTTAGGGATTGTTTAAAAAAAAACACTTTACCCAAAGATCGAAATGCATCTCCTAGAGAAATAGACGAAACTGTCACACTCCTTACCCATGCCTTCACAACGGCAACCCATAAAGCGGTGCCTAAAGTAACCCTAAGAAATAAAGGACTAATTAACCTACCAGATATCATTATTAAATTTATAGAAGAAAAACGAAAACTCAGAAAAAAGCACTTTCAGTGCATAGATCCACAACGAAAAAGCACCCTAAAAGCAATCATCAATAACCTCAATATGATTATAAAAGAACTCATTAAAAAACACGAAAATGAATATTGGAATAATCTGACTAAAAATATCAAAATGGACAATAAAACATACAAAAAAATCAAAAGTCTTTGTGGCCTGAATTCTAAAATAGTTATTAATAATCTTATCACTGAGGATGGCTCAGTAGTGGAATCGGAAATAGACAAACTTAACCTACTAGCTACGAACTTTGAAAGAACTTACACTCAAAATAATTATCTTAGTACTGACTCCTTCTCTCAACAAATTACAAATAGTATTCAAGACTTACATGATAACACACCTATATTTTCATTTAATAGCCAATACACTTCCAGTGGTATAAATACTCAAACAACAACTAGTACTAGCTCATATATGGAGTTTATAAATTACAAAACTATAAAATTAATTCTTAAATGTAAAAACACAAAAAAAAGTACCGGTGTTGATGACATACCAAATTTCTTACTAAAAAAAACAAGAACCAACACCTACTTTACTAAATTCCTGGCCTCTCTTTTCAACCACATGTATAACATTGGCTATTTCCCAAAATATTGGAAAACGGCAAAAGTTGCTCCAATTCTCAAACCCAAATCAAACCCTTCTTCACCTAATAGTTATAGACCTATATCACTGCTCTCAAATGTAGCTAAACTTTTTGAACAAATATTACTAGACAAACTAAAAATATTTATTGAAAATCATAACATTTTTAAAGATAATCAATTCGGTTTTAGGCCTTACCACTCAACCACTCAAGCCCTTACTATTTTATCTGACTATGTCACAACTAACTTAAACAACAGAAAGGCATCAATTGCCGTGAGTCTAGACTTTCAAAAAGCTTTCGACACGGCATGGATAGATGGTATAGTTTTCAAACTATATAAAAAATTTAATTTTACTAAAAACCTTTGCAGAATCATATATTCTTACCTGACGGGTAGAGAATTTTTTGTCTCACTAAACAATGTAAACTCTGAAACAAAAACGGCCACCTCAGGCGTACCGCAGGGCTCTATATTAGGACCGGTACTATACAATTTATTTATAGCCGACCTACCTGAACCAACAAACGATCTCTGTCTCTTAATTTATGCAGACGACATATTTATCATATGCTCCAAAATCCTATTAAAAATTGCAAACAAAATAATTAATAACTATCTTAATATCCTCAAATGTTATTTCCATAAATGGAAAATAAAACTCAATATTAATAAATGTCAAGCGATTACATTCAAAGGAAAAAAAAAAAACCTTTACCGCAACGCGCGAAATTATATTCCTACTATAAAAATTGGTGACCAAAACATTGAACACAAAGACACAATAAAATACCTGGGTATTATCCTACACTCAAACTTTACTTTCTATAGACACATAGATTACATACTGCAAAAAGCAAAAAATTTGTTCTTCCAATATACCAAACTACTAAAAAAAGCAAAACAACTCCTTAGCAAAATTAAGATCAACTGCTACAAACAATTAATAAGACCTGTCCTGGCGTACGCATTTCCAATATGGTTCAGTATTTCCTCGGCCCAAATGGAAAGAATCAGAGTCTTTGAAAGAATGTGCTTACGAATCTGCACAGGATTATATCCCAAACCTGATCACAATGGTGAACTCAGAAAATGTGCAAACAAAAGCCTTTATGAGGCTGCGAAACAAATCAGAATCGATTCGTTCTTGACTGAATCAGCCATTAAATTCCTTGACAATCTTACCGATATTAATAACTCTTTGTTACAAACATATTTACAGAAAAAAGAATACCTTACTTTCCCACTGAGGGAAAGATATTTGTCACCCATCTATATTGACTTATTGAAAAACAACAATGCATTATATGATACAAACAACAAACTAGTATACTATCATAGAAGATACAACAGTCTTAACACTAATAACACTGTTTACAGTATGGACCAATATTAAATATTAAATATAAAATAATACATATAAATATAATACATACTTTTCTTTATTTCTTTAGTTGGTAAGCATAGTTGTAATTAGGTTAAGATAGAATAAGTTAGATAAGAAAAAACCACCTTAATGTAATACTGGTTTTTATCCTTTTTTCCCAGGAATCTCACTAAAAATTGTCATAATGCTCCCTGAGCAAAAATTAAACTAATATTTACGCATTATAATTAGATAGTCTTGGATAAATACGATTTGTATGTCAAGAATTAACTGTACATCAAAACATATATTATAAACTGTTAAGTTAATCTGGATCAATAAACATTTGTCATTTGTCATTTGTCGGAATTAATGCAGTTCTAAATTAAGTGTAAGAAATGACTGGTCGTGGAAAGGGTGGAAAAGGTTTAGGAAAAGGTGGTGCAAAACGTCATCGTAAAGTCCTTCGTGATAATATTCAAGGTATTACGAAACCAGCTATTCGACGTTTAGCCCGTCGTGGTGGAGTAAAACGTATATCTGGTTTAATATATGAAGAAACTCGTGGTGTTCTTAAAGTGTTTTTGGAAAATGTCATTCGCGATGCAGTAACTTATACTGAACATGCTAAGCGTAAAACTGTTACAGCCATGGATGTTGTTTACGCTCTAAAAAGGCAAGGGCGTACACTATATGGTTTTGGTGGTTAAAAGTATAATGTTAAATAAAACATTTTTTAAAATCGGTCCTTTTCAGGACCATTACATTAAGTGAACAAAGAGTTCTTCAATACAAAAACATTTTAGCGTTAATATAACTTTTCATATTTAAACATATGTATGTATGTACTATATATACTATATATGTATTATGGAAACTTGAAAAGATTTATAAATTTATTTATTGTCCTTTTTTTATATCGTATTTGTTTAACTAGTACATATAGAATATATTTTATATTGAATCACAAGTGCATCCAGACACTGGTATTTTCAGGATTAAGTGAACAAAGAGTTAGTTCTTCAATACAAAAACATTTTAGCGTTAATTTCTTTTCATATTTAAACATATATTGTAACATATGTATACTATATATATATTTATAAATTTATTTATTGTCCTTTTTAAAAAAGGATACGATATAAATATCGTATTTGTTTAACTAGTACATAAAGAATATATTTTATATTTAATCGGATTTCGTCAATCCTTACCTCGTAGCAAATTTATTTCTATAATTTTCCACCTACATTCTATAGGTTCTGTAGTTACTGTAGTAGTTACCTCGTATTATGTATTGTATGTACCATCGTACTGTATGTATTCTCGTTTAACGTGAGAAATATTGAAGGAACTTTTTACTATTTTAATATATCGAAAGTTATGTGTACATATTTTATTTAACTTTAAGCAAAAATATCAACATAATGGATTTTAAAAAATTTACTATCTCATTAAAGAAATTTATTGTCGTCCTGAAAAGGACGGTTTTTATATTTAGTCTTATTGCATCCAGACACTGGTATTTTCAGGATTAAGTGAACAAAGAGTTAGTTCTTCAATACAAAAACATTTTAGCGTTAACTTCTTTTCATATTTAAACATATGTATGTACTATATATACTATATATATATTTATAAATTTATTTATTGTCCTTTTTAAAAAAAGGATACGATATAAATATCGTATTTGTTTAACTAGTACATAAAGAATATATTTTATATTTAATCGGATTTCGTCAATCCTTACCTCGTAGCAAATTTATTTCTATAATTTTTCACCTACATTCTATAGGTTCTGTAGTTACTGTAGTAGTTACCTCGTATTATGTATTGTATGTACCATCGTACTGTATGTATTCTCGTTTAACGTGAGAAATATTGAAGGAACTTTTTACTATTTTAATATATCGAAAGTTATGTACATATTTTATTTAACTTTAAGCAAAAATATCAACATAATGGATTTTAAAAAATTTACTATCTCATTAAAGAAATTTATTGTCGTCCTGAAAAGGACGGTTTTTATATTTAGTCTTATTGAATTGTTTAAAAATTTAATTATGCTTTTTTTTCAGTTTTCTTTGGTAAAAGTACTGCTTGAATATTTGGCAAAACACCACCTTGAGCAATTGTTACACCCGATAATAGCTTATTCAATTCTTCATCATTGCGTATAGCCAACTGTAAATGGCGCGGAATAATTCTAGTTTTCTTATTGTCACGTGCTGCATTTCCAGCCAATTCAAGAACTTCAGCAGCCAAATATTCCATTACAGCCGCAAGATAAACAGGAGCGCCTGCACCAACTCTTTCAGCATAATTACCCTTACGCAATAAACGATGAATTCGACCAACAGGAAATTGAAGCCCAGCTCGATTTGATCGAGACTTCGCTTTACCCTTGACTTTTCCGCCTTTTCCACGACCAGACATGATTTAATATTGTGAATGTACAAAACACAGCACCAAATTCAAAAAATTAAGGAAAACAGATTTCTGTATTTATTTACATATTTTTTTTACGCACAATTAGAGTTAAATGGAATATAAAAATCGTAAAATACAACTTGAAAAGTTCGTACATAAACACCGATATATATATTCTTTAAAGTGGCAATGCTTGACTAAGAGTGTTTTTTCGAAATAGAAGTCTAGAAAAAAAACAACAAGTAATGCCTCCAAAAACAAGTGGTAAGGCCGCTAAAAAGGCTGGAAAAGCTCAAAAAAATATTACTAAAAATGACAAGAAAAAGAAACGCAAAAGGAAAGAAAGTTATGCAATATACATTTATAAAGTGTTAAAACAAGTGCATCCAGACACTGGTATTTCTTCAAAAGCAATGAGTATTATGAACAGTTTTGTGAATGATATATTTGAACGTATAGCTGCTGAAGCTTCTCGTTTGGCTCATTATAACAAAAGATCAACAATAACAAGTCGCGAAATTCAAACCGCAGTGCGTCTTTTATTGCCTGGTGAATTAGCTAAGCATGCTGTTAGTGAAGGAACTAAAGCCGTCACTAAATATACTAGCTCCAAATAAAATTTTATTTCTCTTTATATACAAAGGCCCTTCTCAGGGCCATTAAATTAATAACAAAAGATAAAAGTTTTTTCTCTAAGCCAAACGTGACTTTTGTTAGGGATAAATATGTAGCTGAAAAAATTAACGGAAAACGTCACTGAAAAGTATATAAAAATTAAAATGGCCAAACAGATGAAATATCGTACTTTTTATAGAACCATCCTCTATCGGAAAGAACGGAAATATTTAAAAGAAATATTTGCAAATTACTTAACTACTTAATTACTTAATAAAGAAATTTATAAAATTTTGTTAGTATGTTATGAAATGTTTTTATGTATATATGGTACAATACATACATATTTAATTTAAAAAATTATTAAAATATTTCACCATAAAAGGCAGTTTTTCTTTGTAGAACCGAATCCCAGTTTATTTTATAAAGTTGGTGTCTTTTATAACGCGATTTCCCACAATGCGGTATTTTCAAGGAGCGTGTATTTACCTCGTTGTGGAAGGCCTACATCTGTATCATAAATTAAATTATAATTTTAGCATTGAAATAGCAATTCCAATTTCCATGATTTCATTAAACAGAAATTAACAATACTATTATAAAAATGTAAATAGTTTCATATCTGACTGAATATTGCTTATTGGTGGTAAGTGCTTTATATTAATCTGCATCGCAAATATTTATCTCCTTATTCTAGAGTTTGTAGCCCTTAAAAGGGCTTTTCAAATACATAAAATATACTCATGTATATAAATGTTTAAATTAAATGAAAATAAGAATTTTATTTCACTTTTTTCACTGATTTCTTAACCATTTTTTTCTGTGGGGTAAGAGACTTTTTTGCTGCTGCAACTTTTGTAGATTTTGTTAGTCTACCTTTACCAAGAGATGTAGATTTTGGTTTTGTACCTTTTTCATCATTTTTTTTACCAACTTTAACCAATTTTTTATTTTTCAATACAATTTTTTTCTCAGTAACCTTTTTAACTGTAGTAAGTTTTTTTGATTTTTTATCGTGAGATATTTTTTTAGTTGAAGCTGGTTCCTTTTGATTTGAAATATTTTTCATCTTTTCATTTTCAATTGATTTCGATTTTTTCGATAGTTTATTTACAGTTGTTGACAATTTAAAAGAGCCAGAGGCGCCCTTACCTTTGGTTTGTATTAATTTTCCGCTAGCAACAGCTGATTTTAAATATTTTTTAATAAATGGTGCCAATTTTTGGGCATCGCATTTGTATGTTGAACTAATATATTTTTTAATTGCCAATAAAGAAGAACCACCACGCTCTTTTAAATTTTTAATTGAGGCATCAACCATTTGTTGTGTCGGCGGATGTGAAGGAGTTGTCGATAGTTTTTTAGATTTTTTCATAACTTTTTTTTCAGTCGAAGTAACAACCGCAGCAGCAGTACCACCACCACCACTAACAGGAGATGCAATAATTCCAACCGCCTCTGCCATTCTTGCTTGAATAATTCGCTTTTTTCTCATCAAAAAATATTTAAAGCTAAGATTCGAAAATTTGAGAATCGCCGAGAAAAGAAGATTCCCTATAATTTACTCTTTCTTAGTTTTCTGAATTTTCAAAATTATATATAGTTATTAATAATATAATTTTTGTAATAATTAAATTTAATACTATTGAAAACAAAATTTTAACATCTATAATATTTAAATAATAAAAAATTTAGTCGTACTATTTATGATGGGATTATATTGAAATACATTTGAAACAATTTACTACATACTGAATGAATCGAGTTAATAATATTATATTTGTAAATTGATTATGGAAGTTATAGTTACAACAAAACGACTACATATAGAAAATATAATCTTTTAACATATTAAATGATATTCCTAATATAAAATTTAATAATAATTAATGAGAACATTGAATAGAAAACAATCATCAATTATCAATCAATCAACAATAGAAAATCTCTTTATAGCATGATTATTTTAAAAAAATTCTTACTTCTTTTACTTTTAACAATTACAATTATAAAATTGAATGCGAAAGTAAGCCTGTCTGTCTGTTACCTTGACAGACGGCTGAACCGCTGCACCGATTTTGGTGAAATTTGGTGTGGAGATAGCTGGAACCCTGACGAGGGACATAGGGTACCTATTTTATAAAAAGTCAACCTCTAAATAGGGGATAAAGGACTGTAGGGGAATTCAGTCTCAATTTTAAATTAAGTTAACAACATTGTGCTGGACAGAATAGATGCCAATAATAAATGAATTTATATCATGGTAAGACACAAACAAGCAAGAAGTATTTCTGGGACCCTCGAGTTATCAAGGAAACCCTATAACGGGCCCCTCCTATCCAAATAAAAAAGTGTCGTGTATATCATATGTACGAGTATGTACATATATGTACATACTGCAAGGAAACGACTGTGATGTGTATATACATATGTATGTATATCATTCAATCAAACTAAGTTAGAGCGAGCACTACAGCTAGTTTTTTTATAAATATCTTTCAGTTTTTTATTCCATGTATATATTTAAAAAAAAAATAGATATGCTAAAATATGTACTAAATAAAATTGTAATGGTATTAAAAATTATTTGAAATAAAAATCAATACTATACATCTTCTTTGTATAATTACAAAATAAGAATGTCCCCTTCATCATTTAATTGTGGTCCTTAAAAGGACCGATATGTATATGCGTTATATTGTATTATGCGCGCTCGCCACGAATACGTCGAGCCAATTGAATGTCTTTTGGCATAATTGTAACACGTTTTGCATGAATAGCACACAAGTTTGTATCCTCAAAAAGTCCAACCAAATATGCTTCACTTGCTTCTTGAAGAGCCATCACCGCTGAACTTTGGAAACGTAAATCTGTTTTAAAATCTTGAGCAATTTCTCGAACTAAGCGTTGAAATGGCAACTTTCGAATCAATAATTCGGTACTTTTTTGATAACGACGTATCTCACGAAGAGCAACTGTACCCGGACGATAGCGATGTGGTTTTTTGACACCGCCTGTAGCTGGTGCACTTTTACGAGCTGCTTTTGTTGCTAGTTGCTTACGTGGAGCTTTTCCGCCAGTGGATTTACGAGCAGTCTGCTTAGTACGAGCCATTTTAACTTTAATATCATCCCGACGGAGTTTTTCATACTAAGCTAGTTTTTCAATATCAAACTGTTTCAGCTGTTCATACGTTTTTCTAAAATTCTTAATGTTATTGTCCTCTCTTTCTAAAGAGGAACATTTTTACATAAAGAGCGATGTTCTGTCGGAATTAATGGGGAATGGAATGGCGGGGAACAATGAAAGCGAACGCACGTGCTACGCGCAATTTTCAAGTGAATCCTGCAATAGAAGAAAACTTTTATGAAAATAATTTAAGAAAAGTGAATACTTACCTAGATGGGAACTTGAAACCCGAAGCAACAAGTGATTTTGAAAATAGTGCACAACCAGATGTTGAACTACTAAAAGGAAAAGTAAAATTAATTAAAAACAATAAAAATGATGAAGAAATCCTAAATTATAGTGATAATGAAATAAAAGCAAAAAAAGTGTATCATAACCCAGACACGCTAAACCCTAATAATACATCTGTAAAGACACATAATAAAAGTGAAAAAGAAAACTCCACGAAACAACGTGATGCAGAAACCTCTACTAACATTGAGATACATATCAGTGACAATTTTCAAGTTACAAATATTAATATGGCTGAGCAAAACTTATTTAATACCTTAAATAATCAAACGATACTAGAGCCACAATCAATTAGTGATCAAGATAAAAGTAATAAAAATTTAAGTGAGTTCCAAGATGTACTTTACGTCAAACTTCCCAAGGGAAAGAAAAAGAAAGACAACAAAGGAAAAAAAAGAAAATCAACCATCCTAGGGGATGATGATAGCACAAGCACAGACCACACAATAGAAATTGAAAAACAAGAATTACTAATGAAAAATAAAGAACAAATTAATACTATTACTGAACTACATAACATAATTAAATCATTAACTGAAAGTTATAAACTTGAATGGGAAAAAACCCAAAGTGAAATTAAAAACCTTAAAAGTCAAATTAAATCGCTGGCATGCAACAACGCCTCGAATGGTGCAAAAACCCAAAACAATCAACTAAGCACAAACAGAAAATCAAGAAGGCTGAGCAAACAAATTAAAGCAGCCAAAGCTCAAATAAATTACACCAACTCAACAGCTGACCATCAAAGTGAAGATAACCAAGAACATCTAGGCACCTTGGATGCTAACTTAAGCAAAATATCGCATTCAGATAACGGTGAACAAGATATGGACACTGATGAAGAATCAAACAACTCAGAAAATAACTCCTATGAAATAGACTTTCCCACTATTTTAAACAAAAAGGACCATCCGAGGAAGAGATCCAAAGAGGATGCGGACTGGGTCAGCCTCACATCGGACTGCATCAGGACCAACCTAAATAACACTAGCAACACAGCTGAAGATACTGCTACAGAAGATCTTAACAGGAATTTCCCGCTACAAGGTACAATAACCACTAAAGCTGTAGAAGAAATAAACATGATGGATGAGGAATATCCTGAACTAAAATCAGCAGCAAAAGCACCTACTCCTAAACGCCACGTTGGTATCAGTAATACACACAATATAATTAGGCATAACAAAAAATCAAGTGTATCGGGAGAAAAAACTCTTCCTCCTAGATTGATTTGTTATAATGTGGAAGAGAAAACACTTTCTGTGGAAATAATTAAATTATTAGAACATAAGAATTTCTCATTTAATGTTAAAAACAAAAATGTTACGCATATAAATACCCATACCATCGAAGATTACTTTAAAATTAAAAATTTTTTAAGCAAAAAAAATATTAATTTTTATACCTTTACCCCAACGGAAACTAAACCCTTTTCTATAGTTATTAACAAACTACCCCCTTCTTTTGAAAAAGACGAAATACTAGAATATATTAATGACCTCAAACTAAACATTGAAATAATTAACCTCTCAAAACTGTCAAGGAATAAATGGCTTATTCAATTAAAAAAGAGCACAAATGTGAAGCAATTTATGAAATTAAAAAATATTCTCAATTGTCAAATTAGTTTTGAAAACTTAAAGCCATATACACCAGCACAATGTCGTAACTGCCAAAGGTACACGCACGTTGCAAGTAACTGCAACATGCCATACCGATGCGTCAAATGCGCAGAATCTCATGGACCCAAAAACTGTAGTATCCCACCAAAAGATCTTAATAATAAAGAAATTTTATTCACTGATCCGATTACGGGCATAGTAAGTAAGCGTATTGGACATCCTGTTAAATGCGCAAATTGTATGACTGAGGGTCATACTGCCAATTCTAAGATATGCCCTAAAAGAATAGAAATATTAAAATATATTAATGAAAAAAGAAGCAGAACCAGTCACTTTAACACTAATATAAATAACCGTGTTGTATCCTCCATCTCTTATGCAAATCAGGTGAGAGCCGATAGTTTAAAAATCCCTTCAAACGTTAATCCAGCTCCACAAGACTTTCCAGACTTTATTGATAAAGACTGTAATAAATTCTTTGGTAAAAGTTTCTTCCACTGTTTGCAAAAGGTTAGTGAATTCGCAAAACAATATAAGACTCTAACAAACGATGACGCTAAATCTAAATATCTAATGAATTTCCTAATCGATTTACACATTAATGATTAACAAACTTAAAACAATTTTCATTAATGCGAATTCATTAATCTCTCTACACAAAAGACACTATCTAAAAATGTTCCTTAAAAAACATAACCCTGACGTAGTTCTAATTGCTGAGCATAAATTATCTATACGACACAGACTTGAATTTGAAGGTTACACAACTGTAAGGCAAAATCGAGCACAAGGCAAAGGTGGAGGCACTGCCATCTGCATTAGAGAAAACTTTAAATTTGACATTATTAACATACAAACATCCCTTCTGGAATGTTGTGCCATTAAAATTTTTCTAATGAATGGAACAAATATGGCTGTAGTGTCGCTCTATAATAAACCCACAAATAAGTTAATAGATCGTGATTTAGACCTATTGATTTATTCACTTAACACGGATGAAATAATCATTGGAGGTGATTTCAACGCACGACACACTAACTGGGGTGATAGCGTATGTAACATTAACGGCAACACACTAAATAATTGGCTTCTAAGAACCCCTAATATCAGCATTATACCAACTAAATATCCAACAAGACAAAACAGTTTTCTAGACCTTTTCATGGTCTCACCAAATATTAATATCGTTTATAATTTAAATCTTCCTGGTCTTTTGGACACCCATTCGTATGACTCAGACCATGATGCAGTTGAACTGACTATATCAACAAATGAAATTCAAAAAACATTACCTTTCTCGATCTACAACTATAATAAAGTTAATATGGTCACCTTTAATGGAGCCCTTAGGGATTGTTTAAAAAAAAACACTTTACCCAAAGATCGAAATGCATCTCCTAGAGAAATAGACGAAACTGTCACACTCCTTACCCATGCCTTCACAACGGCAACCCATAAAGCGGTGCCTAAAGTAACCCTAAGAAATAAAGGACTAATTAACCTACCAGATATCATTATTAAATTTATAGAAGAAAAACGAAAACTCAGAAAAAAGCACTTTCAGTGCATAGATCCACAACGAAAAAGCACCCTAAAAGCAATCATCAATAACCTCAATATGATTATAAAAGAACTCATTAAAAAACACGAAAATGAATATTGGAATAATCTGACTAAAAATATCAAAATGGACAATAAAACATACAAAAAAATCAAAAGTCTTTGTGGCCTGAATTCTAAAATAGTTATTAATAATCTTATCACTGAGGATGGCTCAGTAGTGGAATCGGAAATAGACAAACTTAATCTACTAGCTACGAACTTTGAAAGAACTTACACTCAAAATAATTATCTTAGTACTGACTCCTTCTCTCAACAAATTACAAATAGTATTCAAGACTTACATGATAACACACCTATATTTTCATTTAATAGCCAATACACTTCCAGTGGTATAAATACTCAAACAACAACTAGTACTAGCTCATATATGGAGTTTATAAATTACAAAACTATAAAATTAATTCTTAAATGTAAAAACACAAAAAAAAGTACCGGTGTTGATGACATACCAAATTTCTTACTAAAAAAAACAAGAACCAACACCTACTTTACTAAATTCCTGGCCTCTCTTTTCAACCACATGTATAACATTGGCTATTTCCCAAAATATTGGAAAACGGCAAAAGTTGCTCCAATTCTCAAACCCAAATCAAACCCTTCTTCACCTAATAGTTATAGACCTATATCACTGCTCTCAAATGTAGCTAAACTTTTTGAACAAATATTACTAGACAAACTAAAAATATTTATTGAAAATCATAACATTTTTAAAGATAATCAATTCGGTTTTAGGCCTTACCACTCAACCACTCAAGCCCTTACTATTTTATCTGACTATGTCACAACTAACTTAAACAACAGAAAGGCATCAATTGCCGTGAGTCTAGACTTTCAAAAAGCTTTCGACACGGCATGGATAGATGGTATAGTTTTCAAACTATATAAAAAATTTAATTTTACTAAAAACCTTTGCAGAATCATATATTCTTACCTGACGGGTAGAGAATTTTTTGTCTCACTAAACAATGTAAACTCTGAAACAAAAACGGCCACCTCAGGCGTACCGCAGGGCTCTATATTAGGACCGGTACTATACAATTTATTTATAGCCGACCTACCTGAACCAACAAACGATCTCTGTCTCTTAATTTATGCAGACGACATCTTTATCATATGCTCCAAAATCCTATTAAAAATTGCAAACAAAATAATTAATAACTATCTTAATATCCTCAAATGTTATTTCCATAAATGGAAAATAAAACTCAATATTAATAAATGTCAAGCGATTACATTCAAAGGAAAAAAAAAAAACCTTTACCGCAACGCGCGAAATTATATTCCTACTATAAAAATTGGTGACCAAAACATTGAACACAAAGACACAATAAAATACCTGGGTATTATCCTACACTCAAACTTTACTTTCTATAGACACATAGATTACATACTGCAAAAAGCAAAAAATTTGTTCTTCCAATATACCAAACTACTAAAAAAAGCAAAACAACTCCTTAGCAAAATTAAGATCAACTGCTACAAACAATTAATAAGACCTGTCCTGGCGTACGCATTTCCAATATGGTTCAGTATTTCCTCGGCCCAAATGGAAAGAATCAGAGTCTTTGAAAGAATGTGCTTACGAATCTGCACAGGATTATATCCCAAACCTGATCACAATGGTGAACTCAGAAAATGTGCAAACAAAAGCCTTTATGAGGCTGCGAAACAAATCAGAATCGATTCGTTCTTGACTGAATCAGCCATTAAATTCCTTGACAATCTTACCGCTATTAATAACTCTTTGTTACAAACATATTTACAGAAAAAAGAATACCTTACTTTCCCACTGAGGGAAAGATATTTGTCACCCATCTATATTGACTTATTGAAAAACAACAATGCATTATATGATACAAACAACAAACTAGTATACTATCATAGAAGATACAACAGTCTTAACACTAATAACACTGTTTACAGTATGGACCAATATTAAATATTAAATATAAAATAATACATATAAATATAATACATACTTTTCTTTATTTCTTTAGTTGGTAAGCATAGTTGTAATTAGGTTAAGATAGAATAAGTTAGATAAGAAAAAACCACCTTAATGTAATACTGGTTTTTATCCTTTTTTCCCAGGAATCTCACTAAAAATTGTCATAATGCTCCCTGAGCAAAAATTAAACTAATATTTACGCATTATAATTAGATAGTCTTGGATAAATACGATTTGTATGTCAAGAATTAACTGTACATCAAAACATATATTATAAACTGTTAAGTTAATCTGGATCAATAAAACATTTGTCATTTGTCATTGTCGGAATTAATGGGATGGGAATGGAACAATGAAAGCGAACGCACGTGCTACGCGCAATTTTCAAGTGAATCCTGCAATAGAAGAAAACTTTTATGAAAATAATTTAAGAAAAGTGAATACTTACCTTGATGGGAACTTGAAACCCGAAGCAACAAGTGATTTTGAAAATAGTGCACAACCAGATGTTGAACTACTAAAAGGAAAAGTAAAATTAATTAAAAACAATAAAAATGATGAAGAAATCCTAAATTATAGTGATAATGAAATAAAAGCAAAAAAAGTGTATCATAACCCAGACACGCTAAACCCTAATAATACATCTGTAAAGACACATAATAAAAGTGAAAAAGAAAACTCCACGAAACAACGTGATGCAGAAACCTCTACTAACATTGAGATACATATCAGTGACAATTTTCAAGTTACAAATATTAATATGGCTGAGCAAAACTTATTTAATACCTTAAATAATCAAACGATACTAGAGCCACAATCAATTAGTGATCAAGATAAAAGTAATAAAAATTTAAGTGAGTTCCAAGATGTACTTTACGTCAAACTTCCCAAGGGAAAGAAAAAGAAAGACAACAAAGGAAAAAAAAGAAAATCAACCATCCTAGGGGATGATGATAGCACAAGCACAGACCACACAATAGAAATTGAAAAACAAGAATTACTAATGAAAAATAAAGAACAAATTAATACTATTACTGAACTACATAACATAATTAAATCATTAACTGAAAGTTATAAACTTGAATGGGAAAAAACCCAAAGTGAAATTAAAAACCTTAAAAGTCAAATTAAATCGCTGGCATGCAACAACGCCTCGAATGGTGCAAAAACCCAAAACAATCAACTAAGCACAAACAGAAAATCAAGAAGGCTGAGCAAACAAATTAAAGCAGCCAAAGCTCAAATAAATTACACCAACTCAACAGCTGACCATCAAAGTGAAGATAACCAAGAACATCTAGGCACCTTGGATGCTAACTTAAGCAAAATATCGCATTCAGATAACGGTGAACAAGATATGGACACTGATGAAGAATCAAACAACTCAGAAAATAACTCCTATGAAATAGACTTTCCCACTATTTTAAACAAAAAGGACCATCCGAGGAAGAGATCCAAAGAGGATGCGGACTGGGTCAGCCTCACATCGGACTGCATCAGGACCAACCTAAATAACACTAGCAACACAGCTGAAGATACTGCTACAGAAGATCTTAACAGGAATTTCCCGCTACAAGGTACAATAACCACTAAAGCTGTAGAAGAAATAAACATGATGGATGAGGAATATCCTGAACTAAAATCAGCAGCAAAAGCACCTACTCCTAAACGCCACGTTGGTATCAGTAATATACACAATATAATTAGGCATAACAAAAAATCAAGTGTATCGGGAGAAAAAACTCTTCCTCCTAGATTGATTTGTTATAATGTGGAAGAGAAAACACTTTCTGTGGAAATAATTAAATTATTAGAACATAAGAATTTCTCATTTAATGTTAAAAACAAAAATGTTACGCATATAAATACCCATACCATCGAAGATTACTTTAAAATTAAAAATTTTTTAAGCAAAAAAAATATTAATTTTTATACCTTTACCTCAACGGAAACTAAACCCTTTTCTATAGTTATTAACAAACTACCCCCTTCTTTTGAAAAAGACGAAATACTAGAATATATTAATGACCTCAAACTAAACATTGAAATAATTAACCTCTCAAAACTGTCAAGGAATAAATGGCTTATTCAATTAAAAAAGAGCACAAATGTGAAGCAATTTATGAAATTAAAAAATATTCTCAATTGTCAAATTAGTTTTGAAAACTTAAAGCCATATACACCAGCACAATGTCGTAACTGCCAAAGGTACACGCACGTTGCAAGTAACTGCAACATGCCATACCGATGCGTCAAATGCGCAGAATCTCATGGACCCAAAAACTGTAGTATCCCACCAAAAGATCTTAATAATAAAGAAATTTTATTCACTGATCCGATTACGGGCATAGTAAGTAAGCGTATTGGACATCCTGTTAAATGCGCAAATTGTATGACTGAGGGTCATACTGCCAATTCTAAGATATGCCCTAAAAGAATAGAAATATTAAAATATATTAATGAAAAAAGAAGCAGAACCAGTCACTTTAACACTAATATAAATAATCGTGTTGTATCCTCCATCTCTTATGCAAATCAGGTGAGAGCCGATAGTTTAAAAATCCCTTCAAACGTTAATCCAGCTCCACAAGACTTTCCAGACTTTATTGATAAAGACTGTAATAAATTCTTTGGTAAAAGTTTCTTCCACTGTTTGCAAAAGGTTAGTGAATTCGCAAAACAATATAAGACTCTAACAAACGATGACGCTAAATCTAAATATCTAATGAATTTCCTAATCGATTTACACATTAATGATTAACAAACTTAAAACAATTTTCATTAATGCGAATTCATTAATCTCTCTACACAAAAGACACTATCTAAAAATGTTCCTTAAAAAACATAACCCTGACGTAGTTCTAATTGCTGAGCATAAATTATCTATACGACACAGACTTGAATTTGAAGGTTACACAACTGTAAGGCAAAATCGAGCACAAGGCAAAGGTGGAGGCACTGCCATCTGCATTAGAGAAAACTTTATATTTGACATTATTAACATACAAACATCCCTTCTGGAATGTTGTGCCATTAAAATTTTTCTAATGAATGGAACAAATATGGCTGTAGTGTCGCTCTATAATAAACCCACAAATAAGTTAATAGATCGTGATTTAGACCTATTGATTTATTCACTTAACACGGATGAAATAATCATTGGAGGTGATTTCAACGCACGACACACTAACTGGGGTGATAGCGTATGTAACATTAACGGCAACACACTAAATAATTGGCTTCTAAGAACCCCTAATATCAGCATTATACCAACTAAATACCCAACAAGACAAAACAGTTTTCTAGACCTTTTCATGGTCTCACCAAATATTAATATCGTTTATAATTTAAATCTTCCTGGTCTTTTGGACACCCATTCGTATGACTCAGACCATGATGCAGTTGAACTGACTATATCAACAAATGAAATTCAAAAAACATTACCTTTCTCGATCTACAACTATAATAAAGTTAATATGGTCACCTTTAATGGAGCCCTTAGGGATTGTTTAAAAAAAAACACTTTACCCAAAGATCGAAATGCATCTCCTAGAGAAATAGACGAAACTGTCACACTCCTTACCCATGCCTTCACAACGGCAACCCATAAAGCGGTGCCTAAAGTAACCCTAAGAAATAAAGGACTAATTAACCTACCAGATATCATTATTAAATTTATAGAAGAAAAACGAAAACTCAGAAAAAAGCACTTTCAGTGCATAGATCCACAACGAAAAAGCACCCTAAAAGCAATCATCAATAACCTCAATATGATTATAAAAGAACTCATTAAAAAACACGAAAATGAATATTGGAATAATCTGACTAAAAATATCAAAATGGACAATAAAACATACAAAAAAATCAAAAGTCTTTGTGGCCTGAATTCTAAAATAGTTATTAATAATCTTATCACTGAGGATGGCTCAGTAGTGGAATCGGAAATAGACAAACTTAACCTACTAGCTACGAACTTTGAAAGAACTTACACTCAAAATAATTATCTTAGTACTGACTCCTTCTCTCAACAAATTACAAATAGTATTCAAGACTTACATGATAACACACCTATATTTTCATTTAATAGCCAATACACTTCCAGTGGTATAAATACTCAAACAACAACTAGTACTAGCTCATATATGGAGTTTATAAATTACAAAACTATAAAATTAATTCTTAAATGTAAAAACACAAAAAAAAGTACCGGTGTTGATGACATACCAAATTTCTTACTAAAAAAAACAAGAACCAACACCTACTTTACTAAATTCCTGGCCTCTCTTTTCAACCACATGTATAACATTGGCTATTTCCCAAAATATTGGAAAACGGCAAAAGTTGCTCCAATTCTCAAACCCAAATCAAACCCTTCTTCACCTAATAGTTATAGACCTATATCACTGCTCTCAAATGTAGCTAAACTTTTTGAACAAATATTACTAGACAAACTAAAAATATTTATTGAAAATCATAACATTTTTAAAGATAATCAATTCGGTTTTAGGCCTTACCACTCAACCACTCAAGCCCTTACTATTTTATCTGACTATGTCACAACTAACTTAAACAACAGAAAGGCATCAATTGCCGTGAGTCTAGACTTTCAAAAAGCTTTCGACACGGCATGGATAGATGGTATAGTTTTCAAACTATATAAAAAATTTAATTTTACTAAAAACCTTTGCAGAATCATATATTCTTACCTGACGGGTAGAGAATTTTTTGTCTCACTAAACAATGTAAACTCTGAAACAAAAACGGCCACCTCAGGCGTACCGCAGGGCTCTATATTAGGACCGGTACTATACAATTTATTTATAGCCGACCTACCTGAACCAACAAACGATCTCTGTCTCTTAATTTATGCAGACGACATATTTATCATATGCTCCAAAATCCTATTAAAAATTGCAAACAAAATAATTAATAACTATCTTAATATCCTCAAATGTTATTTCCATAAATGGAAAATAAAACTCAATATTAATAAATGTCAAGCGATTACATTCAAAGGAAAAAAAAAAAACCTTTACCGCAACGCGCGAAATTATATTCCTACTATAAAAATTGGTGACCAAAACATTGAACACAAAGACACAATAAAATACCTGGGTATTATCCTACACTCAAACTTTACTTTCTATAGACACATAGATTACATACTGCAAAAAGCAAAAAATTTGTTCTTCCAATATACCAAACTACTAAAAAAAGCAAAACAACTCCTTAGCAAAATTAAGATCAACTGCTACAAACAATTAATAAGACCTGTCCTGGCGTACGCATTTCCAATATGGTTCAGTATTTCCTCGGCCCAAATGGAAAGAATCAGAGTCTTTGAAAGAATGTGCTTACGAATCTGCACAGGATTATATCCCAAACCTGATCACAATGGTGAACTCAGAAAATGTGCAAACAAAAGCCTTTATGAGGCTGCGAAACAAATCAGAATCGATTCGTTCTTGACTGAATCAGCCATTAAATTCCTTGACAATCTTACCGATATTAATAACTCTTTGTTACAAACATATTTACAGAAAAAAGAATACCTTACTTTCCCACTGAGGGAAAGATATTTGTCACCCATCTATATTGACTTATTGAAAAACAACAATGCATTATATGATACAAACAACAAACTAGTATACTATCATAGAAGATACAACAGTCTTAACACTAATAACACTGTTTACAGTATGGACCAATATTAAATATTAAATATAAAATAATACATATAAATATAATACATACTTTTCTTTATTTCTTTAGTTGGTAAGCATAGTTGTAATTAGGTTAAGATAGAATAAGTTAGATAAGAAAAAACCACCTTAATGTAATACTGGTTTTTATCCTTTTTTCCCAGGAATCTCACTAAAAATTGTCATAATGCTCCCTGAGCAAAAATTAAACTAATATTTACGCATTATAATTAGATAGTCTTGGATAAATACGATTTGTATGTCAAGAATTAACTGTACATCAAAACATATATTATAAACTGTTAAGTTAATCTGGATCAATAAACATTTGTCATTTGTCATTTGTCGGAATTAATGGAATGGGGGGATGGGAATGGAACAATGAAAGCGAACGCACGTGCTACGCGCAATTTTCAAGTGAATCCTGCAATAGAAGAAAACTTTTATGAAAATAATTTAAGAAAAGTGAATACTTACCTTGATGGGAACTTGAAACCCGAAGCAACAAGTGATTTTGAAAATAGTGCACAACCAGATGTTGAACTACTAAAAGGAAAAGTAAAATTAATTAAAAACAATAAAAATGATGAAGAAATCCTAAATTATAGTGATAATGAAATAAAAGCAAAAAAAGTGTATCATAACCCAGACACGCTAAACCCTAATAATACATCTGTAAAGACACATAATAAAAGTGAAAAAGAAAACTCCACGAAACAACGTGATGCAGAAACCTCTACTAACATTGAGATACATATCAGTGACAATTTTCAAGTTACAAATATTAATATGGCTGAGCAAAACTTATTTAATACCTTAAATAATCAAACGATACTAGAGCCACAATCAATTAGTGATCAAGATAAAAGTAATAAAAATTTAAGTGAGTTCCAAGATGTACTTTACGTCAAACTTCCCAAGGGAAAGAAAAAGAAAGACAACAAAGGAAAAAAAAGAAAATCAACCATCCTAGGGGATGATGATAGCACAAGCACAGACCACACAATAGAAATTGAAAAACAAGAATTACTAATGAAAAATAAAGAACAAATTAATACTATTACTGAACTACATAACATAATTAAATCATTAACTGAAAGTTATAAACTTGAATGGGAAAAAACCCAAAGTGAAATTAAAAACCTTAAAAGTCAAATTAAATCGCTGGCATGCAACAACGCCTCGAATGGTGCAAAAACCCAAAACAATCAACTAAGCACAAACAGAAAATCAAGAAGGCTGAGCAAACAAATTAAAGCAGCCAAAGCTCAAATAAATTACACCAACTCAACAGCTGACCATCAAAGTGAAGATAACCAAGAACATCTAGGCACCTTGGATGCTAACTTAAGCAAAATATCGCATTCAGATAACGGTGAACAAGATATGGACACTGATGAAGAATCAAACAACTCAGAAAATAACTCCTATGAAATAGACTTTCCCACTATTTTAAACAAAAAGGACCATCCGAGGAAGAGATCCAAAGAGGATGCGGACTGGGTCAGCCTCACATCGGACTGCATCAGGACCAACCTAAATAACACTAGCAACACAGCTGAAGATACTGCTACAGAAGATCTTAACAGGAATTTCCCGCTACAAGGTACAATAACCACTAAAGCTGTAGAAGAAATAAACATGATGAATGAGGAATATCCTGAACTAAAATCAGCAGCAAAAGCACCTACTCCTAAACGCCACGTTGGTATCAGTAATATACACAATATAATTAGGCATAACAAAAAATCAAGTGTATCGGGAGAAAAAACTCTTCCTCCTAGATTGATTTGTTATAATGTGGAAGAGAAAACACTTTCTGTGGAAATAATTAAATTATTAGAACATAAGAATTTCTCATTTAATGTTAAAAACAAAAATGTTACGCATATAAATACCCATACCATCGAAGATTACTTTAAAATTAAAAATTTTTTAAGCAAAAAAAATATTAATTTTTATACCTTTACCCCAACGGAAACTAAACCCTTTTCTATAGTTATTAACAAACTACCCCCTTCTTTTGAAAAAGACGAAATACTAGAATATATTAATGACCTCAAACTAAACATTGAAATAATTAACCTCTCAAAACTGTCAAGGAATAAATGGCTTATTCAATTAAAAAAGAGCACAAATGTGAAGCAATTTATGAAATTAAAAAATATTCTCAATTGTCAAATTAGTTTTGAAAACTTAAAGCCATATACACCAGCACAATGTCGTAACTGCCAAAGGTACACGCACGTTGCAAGTAACTGCAACATGCCATACCGATGCGTCAAATGCGCAGAATCTCATGGACCCAAAAACTGTAGTATCCCACCAAAAGATCTTAATAATAAAGAAATTTTATTCACTGATCCGATTACGGGCATAGTAAGTAAGCGTATTGGACATCCTGTTAAATGCGCAAATTGTATGACTGAGGGTCATACTGCCAATTCTAAGATATGCCCTAAAAGAATAGAAATATTAAAATATATTAATGAAAAAAGAAGCAGAACCAGTCACTTTAACACTAATATAAATAATCGTGTTGTATCCTCCATCTCTTATGCAAATCAGGTGAGAGCCGATAGTTTAAAAATCCCTTCAAACGTTAATCCAGCTCCACAAGACTTTCCAGACTTTATTGATAAAGACTGTAATAAATTCTTTGGTAAAAGTTTCTTCCACTGTTTGCAAAAGGTTAGTGAATTCGCAAAACAATATAAGACTCTAACAAACGATGACGCTAAATCTAAATATCTAATGAATTTCCTAATCGATTTACACATTAATGATTAACAAACTTAAAACAATTTTCATTAATGCGAATTCATTAATCTCTCTACACAAAAGACACTATCTAAAAATGTTCCTTAAAAAACATAACCCTGACGTAGTTCTAATTGCTGAGCATAAATTATCTATACGACACAGACTTGAATTTGAAGGTTACACAACTGTAAGGCAAAATCGAGCACAAGGCAAAGGTGGAGGCACTGCCATCTGCATTAGAGAAAACTTTAAATTTGACATTATTAACATACAAACATCCCTTCTGGAATGTTGTGCCATTAAAATTTTTCTAATGAATGGAACAAATATGGCTGTAGTGTCGCTCTATAATAAACCCACAAATAAGTTAATAGATCGTGATTTAGACCTATTGATTTATTCACTTAACACGGATGAAATAATCATTGGAGGTGATTTCAACGCACGACACACTAACTGGGGTGATAGCGTATGTAACATTAACGGCAACACACTAAATAATTGGCTTCTAAGAACCCCTAATATCAGCATTATACCAACTAAATACCCAACAAGACAAAACAGTTTTCTAGACCTTTTCATGGTCTCACCAAATATTAATATCGTTTATAATTTAAATCTTCCTGGTCTTTTGGACACCCATTCGTATGACTCAGACCATGATGCAGTTGAACTGACTATATCAACAAATGAAATTCAAAAAACATTACCTTTCTCGATCTACAACTATAATAAAGTTAATATGGTCACCTTTAATGGAGCCCTTAGGGATTGTTTAAAAAAAAACACTTTACCCAAAGATCGAAATGCATCTCCTAGAGAAATAGACGAAACTGTCACACTCCTTACCCATGCCTTCACAACGGCAACCCATAAAGCGGTGCCTAAAGTAACCCTAAGAAATAAAGGACTAATTAACCTACCAGATATCATTATTAAATTTATAGAAGAAAAACGAAAACTCAGAAAAAAGCACTTTCAGTGCATAGATCCACAACGAAAAAGCACCCTAAAAGCAATCATCAATAACCTCAATATGATTATAAAAGAACTCATTAAAAAACACGAAAATGAATATTGGAATAATCTGACTAAAAATATCAAAATGGACAATAAAACATACAAAAAAATCAAAAGTCTTTGTGGCCTGAATTCTAAAATAGTTATTAATAATCTTATCACTGAGGATGGCTCAGTAGTGGAATCGGAAATAGACAAACTTAACCTACTAGCTACGAACTTTGAAAGAACTTACACTCAAAATAATTATCTTAGTACTGACTCCTTCTCTCAACAAATTACAAATAGTATTCAAGACTTACATGATAACACACCTATATTTTCATTTAATAGCCAATACACTTCCAGTGGTATAAATACTCAAACAACAACTAGTACTAGCTCATATATGGAGTTTATAAATTACAAAACTATAAAATTAATTCTTAAATGTAAAAACACAAAAAAAAGTACCGGTGTTGATGACATACCAAATTTCTTACTAAAAAAAACAAGAACCAACACCTACTTTACTAAATTCCTGGCCTCTCTTTTCAACCACATGTATAACATTGGCTATTTCCCAAAATATTGGAAAACGGCAAAAGTTGCTCCAATTCTCAAACCCAAATCAAACCCTTCTTCACCTAATAGTTATAGACCTATATCACTGCTCTCAAATGTAGCTAAACTTTTTGAACAAATATTACTAGACAAACTAAAAATATTTATTGAAAATCATAACATTTTTAAAGATAATCAATTCGGTTTTAGGCCTTACCACTCAACCACTCAAGCCCTTACTATTTTATCTGACTATGTCACAACTAACTTAAACAACAGAAAGGCATCAATTGCCGTGAGTCTAGACTTTCAAAAAGCTTTCGACACGGCATGGATAGATGGTATAGTTTTCAAACTATATAAAAAATTTAATTTTACTAAAAACCTTTGCAGAATCATATATTCTTACCTGACGGGTAGAGAATTTTTTGTCTCACTAAACAATGTAAACTCTGAAACAAAAACGGCCACCTCAGGCGTACCGCAGGGCTCTATATTAGGACCGGTACTATACAATTTATTTATAGCCGACCTACCTGAACCAACAAACGATCTCTGTCTCTTAATTTATGCAGACGACATATTTATCATATGCTCCAAAATCCTATTAAAAATTGCAAACAAAATAATTAATAACTATCTTAATATCCTCAAATGTTATTTCCATAAATGGAAAATAAAACTCAATATTAATAAATGTCAAGCGATTACATTCAAAGGAAAAAAAAAAAACCTTTACCGCAACGCGCGAAATTATATTCCTACTATAAAAATTGGTGACCAAAACATTGAACACAAAGACACAATAAAATACCTGGGTATTATCCTACACTCAAACTTTACTTTCTATAGACACATAGATTACATACTGCAAAAAGCAAAAAATTTGTTCTTCCAATATACCAAACTACTAAAAAAAGCAAAACAACTCCTTAGCAAAATTAAGATCAACTGCTACAAACAATTAATAAGACCTGTCCTGGCGTACGCATTTCCAATATGGTTCAGTATTTCCTCGGCCCAAATGGAAAGAATCAGAGTCTTTGAAAGAATGTGCTTACGAATCTGCACAGGATTATATCCCAAACCTGATCACAATGGTGAACTCAGAAAATGTGCAAACAAAAGCCTTTATGAGGCTGCGAAACAAATCAGAATCGATTCGTTCTTGACTGAATCAGCCATTAAATTCCTTGACAATCTTACCGATATTAATAACTCTTTGTTACAAACATATTTACAGAAAAAAGAATACCTTACTTTCCCACTGAGGGAAAGATATTTGTCACCCATCTATATTGACTTATTGAAAAACAACAATGCATTATATGATACAAACAACAAACTAGTATACTATCATAGAAGATACAACAGTCTTAACACTAATAACACTGTTTACAGTATGGACCAATATTAAATATTAAATATAAAATAATACATATAAATATAATACATACTTTTCTTTATTTCTTTAGTTGGTAAGCATAGTTGTAATTAGGTTAAGATAGAATAAGTTAGATAAGAAAAAACCACCTTAATGTAATACTGGTTTTTATCCTTTTTTCCCAGGAATCTCACTAAAAATTGTCATAATGCTCCCTGAGCAAAAATTAAACTAATATTTACGCATTATAATTAGATAGTCTTGGATAAATACGATTTGTATGTCAAGAATTAACTGTACATCAAAACATATATTATAAACTGTTAAGTTAATCTGGATCAATAAACATTTGTCATTTGTCATTTGTCATTGTCGGAATTAATGGGGGGATGGGAATGGAACAATGAAAGCGAACGCACGTGCTACGCGCAATTTTCAAGTGAATCCTGCAATAGAAGAAAACTTTTATGAAAATAATTTAAGAAAAGTGAATACTTACCTTGATGGGAACTTGAAACCCGAAGCAACAAGTGATTTTGAAAATAGTGCACAACCAGATGTTGAACTACTAAAAGGAAAAGTAAAATTAATTAAAAACAATAAAAATGATGAAGAAATCCTAAATTATAGTGATAATGAAATAAAAGCAAAAAAAGTGTATCATAACCCAGACACGCTAAACCCTAATAATACATCTGTAAAGACACATAATAAAAGTGAAAAAGAAAACTCCACGAAACAACGTGATGCAGAAACCTCTACTAACATTGAGATACATATCAGTGACAATTTTCAAGTTACAAATATTAATATGGCTGAGCAAAACTTATTTAATACCTTAAATAATCAAACGATACTAGAGCCACAATCAATTAGTGATCAAGATAAAAGTAATAAAAATTTAAGTGAGTTCCAAGATGTACTTTACGTCAAACTTCCCAAGGGAAAGAAAAAGAAAGACAACAAAGGAAAAAAAAGAAAATCAACCATCCTAGGGGATGATGATAGCACAAGCACAGACCACACAATAGAAATTGAAAAACAAGAATTACTAATGAAAAATAAAGAACAAATTAATACTATTACTGAACTACATAACATAATTAAATCATTAACTGAAAGTTATAAACTTGAATGGGAAAAAACCCAAAGTGAAATTAAAAACCTTAAAAGTCAAATTAAATCGCTGGCATGCAACAACGCCTCGAATGGTGCAAAAACCCAAAACAATCAACTAAGCACAAACAGAAAATCAAGAAGGCTGAGCAAACAAATTAAAGCAGCCAAAGCTCAAATAAATTACACCAACTCAACAGCTGACCATCAAAGTGAAGATAACCAAGAACATCTAGGCACCTTGGATGCTAACTTAAGCAAAATATCGCATTCAGATAACGGTGAACAAGATATGGACACTGATGAAGAATCAAACAACTCAGAAAATAACTCCTATGAAATAGACTTTCCCACTATTTTAAACAAAAAGGACCATCCGAGGAAGAGATCCAAAGAGGATGCGGACTGGGTCAGCCTCACATCGGACTGCATCAGGACCAACCTAAATAACACTAGCAACACAGCTGAAGATACTGCTACAGAAGATCTTAACAGGAATTTCCCGCTACAAGGTACAATAACCACTAAAGCTGTAGAAGAAATAAACATGATGGATGAGGAATATCCTGAACTAAAATCAGCAGCAAAAGCACCTACTCCTAAACGCCACGTTGGTATCAGTAATATACACAATATAATTAGGCATAACAAAAAATCAAGTGTATCGGGAGAAAAAACTCTTCCTCCTAGATTGATTTGTTATAATGTGGAAGAGAAAACACTTTCTGTGGAAATAATTAAATTATTAGAACATAAGAATTTCTCATTTAATGTTAAAAACAAAAATGTTACGCATATAAATACCCATACCATCGAAGATTACTTTAAAATTAAAAATTTTTTAAGCAAAAAAAATATTAATTTTTATACCTTTACCCCAACGGAAACTAAACCCTTTTCTATAGTTATTAACAAACTACCCCCTTCTTTTGAAAAAGACGAAATACTAGAATATATTAATGACCTCAAACTAAACATTGAAATAATTAACCTCTCAAAACTGTCAAGGAATAAATGGCTTATTCAATTAAAAAAGAGCACAAATGTGAAGCAATTTATGAAATTAAAAAATATTCTCAATTGTCAAATTAGTTTTGAAAACTTAAAGCCATATACACCAGCACAATGTCGTAACTGCCAAAGGTACACGCACGTTGCAAGTAACTGCAACATGCCATACCGATGCGTCAAATGCGCAGAATCTCATGGACCCAAAAACTGTAGTATCCCACCAAAAGATCTTAATAATAAAGAAATTTTATTCACTGATCCGATTACGGGCATAGTAAGTAAGCGTATTGGACATCCTGTTAAATGCGCAAATTGTATGACTGAGGGTCATACTGCCAATTCTAAGATATGCCCTAAAAGAATAGAAATATTAAAATATATTAATGAAAAAAGAAGCAGAACCAGTCACTTTAACACTAATATAAATAATCGTGTTGTATCCTCCATCTCTTATGCAAATCAGGTGAGAGCCGATAGTTTAAAAATCCCTTCAAACGTTAATCCAGCTCCACAAGACTTTCCAGACTTTATTGATAAAGACTGTAATAAATTCTTTGGTAAAAGTTTCTTCCACTGTTTGCAAAAGGTTAGTGAATTCGCAAAACAATATAAGACTCTAACAAACGATGACGCTAAATCTAAATATCTAATGAATTTCCTAATCGATTTACACATTAATGATTAACAAACTTAAAACAATTTTCATTAATGCGAATTCATTAATCTCTCTACACAAAAGACACTATCTAAAAATGTTCCTTAAAAAACATAACCCTGACGTAGTTCTAATTGCTGAGCATAAATTATCTATACGACACAGACTTGAATTTGAAGGTTACACAACTGTAAGGCAAAATCGAGCACAAGGCAAAGGTGGAGGCACTGCCATCTGCATTAGAGAAAACTTTAAATTTGACATTATTAACATACAAACATCCCTTCTGGAATGTTGTGCCATTAAAATTTTTCTAATGAATGGAACAAATATGGCTGTAGTGTCGCTCTATAATAAACCCACAAATAAGTTAATAGATCGTGATTTAGACCTATTGATTTATTCACTTAACACGGATGAAATAATCATTGGAGGTGATTTCAACGCACGACACACTAACTGGGGTGATAGCGTATGTAACATTAACGGCAACACACTAAATAATTGGCTTCTAAGAACCCCTAATATCAGCATTATACCAACTAAATATCCAACAAGACAAAACAGTTTTCTAGACCTTTTCATGGTCTCACCAAATATTAATATCGTTTATAATTTAAATCTTCCTGGTCTTTTGGACACCCATTCGTATGACTCAGACCATGATGCAGTTGAACTGACTATATCAACAAATGAAATTCAAAAAACATTACCTTTCTCGATCTACAACTATAATAAAGTTAATATGGTCACCTTTAATGGAGCCCTTAGGGATTGTTTAAAAAAAAACACTTTACCCAAAGATCGAAATGCATCTCCTAGAGAAATAGACGAAACTGTCACACTCCTTACCCATGCCTTCACAACGGCAACCCATAAAGCGGTGCCTAAAGTAACCCTAAGAAATAAAGGACTAATTAACCTACCAGATATCATTATTAAATTTATAGAAGAAAAACGAAAACTCAGAAAAAAGCACTTTCAGTGCATAGATCCACAACGAAAAAGCACCCTAAAAGCAATCATCAATAACCTCAATATGATTATAAAAGAACTCATTAAAAAACACGAAAATGAATATTGGAATAATCTGACTAAAAATATCAAAATGGACAATAAAACATACAAAAAAATCAAAAGTCTTTGTGGCCTGAATTCTAAAATAGTTATTAATAATCTTATCACTGAGGATGGCTCAGTAGTGGAATCGGAAATAGACAAACTTAACCTACTAGCTACGAACTTTGAAAGAACTTACACTCAAAATAATTATCTTAGTACTGACTCCTTCTCTCAACAAATTACAAATAGTATTCAAGACTTACATGATAACACACCTATATTTTCATTTAATAGCCAATACACTTCCAGTGGTATAAATACTCAAACAACAACTAGTACTAGCTCATATATGGAGTTTATAAATTACAAAACTATAAAATTAATTCTTAAATGTAAAAACACAAAAAAAAGTACCGGTGTTGATGACATACCAAATTTCTTACTAAAAAAAAACAAGAACCAACACCTACTTTACTAAATTCCTGGCCTCTCTTTTCAACCACATGTATAACATTGGCTATTTCCCAAAATATTGGAAAACGGCAAAAGTTGCTCCAATTCTCAAACCCAAATCAAACCCTTCTTCACCTAATAGTTATAGACCTATATCACTGCTCTCAAATGTAGCTAAACTTTTTGAACAAATATTACTAGACAAACTAAAAATATTTATTGAAAATCATAACATTTTTAAAGATAATCAATTCGGTTTTAGGCCTTACCACTCAACCACTCAAGCCCTTACTATTTTATCTGACTATGTCACAACTAACTTAAACAACAGAAAGGCATCAATTGCCGTGAGTCTAGACTTTCAAAAAGCTTTCGACACGGCATGGATAGATGGTATAGTTTTCAAACTATATAAAAAATTTAATTTTACTAAAAACCTTTGCAGAATCATATATTCTTACCTGACGGGTAGAGAATTTTTTGTCTCACTAAACAATGTAAACTCTGAAACAAAAACGGCCACCTCAGGCGTACCGCAGGGCTCTATATTAGGACCGGTACTATACAATTTATTTATAGCCGACCTACCTGAACCAACAAACGATCTCTGTCTCTTAATTTATGCAGACGACATATTTATCATATGCTCCAAAATCCTATTAAAAATTGCAAACAAAATAATTAATAACTATCTTAATATCCTCAAATGTTATTTCCATAAATGGAAAATAAAACTCAATATTAATAAATGTCAAGCGATTACATTCAAAGGAAAAAAAAAAAACCTTTACCGCAACGCGCGAAATTATATTCCTACTATAAAAATTGGTGACCAAAACATTGAACACAAAGACACAATAAAATACCTGGGTATTATCCTACACTCAAACTTTACTTTCTATAGACACATAGATTACATACTGCAAAAAGCAAAAAATTTGTTCTTCCAATATACCAAACTACTAAAAAAAGCAAAACAACTCCTTAGCAAAATTAAGATCAACTGCTACAAACAATTAATAAGACCTGTCCTGGCGTACGCATTTCCAATATGGTTCAGTATTTCCTCGGCCCAAATGGAAAGAATCAGAGTCTTTGAAAGAATGTGCTTACGAATCTGCACAGGATTATATCCCAAACCTGATCACAATGGTGAACTCAGAAAATGTGCAAACAAAAGCCTTTATGAGGCTGCGAAACAAATCAGAATCGATTCGTTCTTGACTGAATCAGCCATTAAATTCCTTGACAATCTTACCGATATTAATAACTCTTTGTTACAAACATATTTACAGAAAAAAGAATACCTTACTTTCCCACTGAGGGAAAGATATTTGTCACCCATCTATATTGACTTATTGAAAAACAACAATGCATTATATGATACAAACAACAAACTAGTATACTATCATAGAAGATACAACAGTCTTAACACTAATAACACTGTTTACAGTATGGACCAATATTAAATATTAAATATAAAATAATACATATAAATATAATACATACTTTTCTTTATTTCTTTAGTTGGTAAGCATAGTTGTAATTAGGTTAAGATAGAATAAGTTAGATAAGAAAAAACCACCTTAATGTAATACTGGTTTTTATCCTTTTTTCCCAGGAATCTCACTAAAAATTGTCATAATGCTCCCTGAGCAAAAATTAAACTAATATTTACGCATTATAATTAGATAGTCTTGGATAAATACGATTTGTATGTCAAGAATTAACTGTACATCAAAACATATATTATAAACTGTTAAGTTAATCTGGATCAATAAACATTTGTCATTTGTCATTTGTCATTTGTCGGAATTAATGCAGTTCTAAATTAAGTGTAAGAAATGACTGGTCGTGGAAAGGGTGGAAAAGGTTTAGGAAAAGGTGGTGCAAAACGTCATCGTAAAGTCCTTCGTGATAATATTCAAGGTATTACGAAACCAGCTATTCGACGTTTAGCCCGTCGTGGTGGAGTAAAACGTATATCTGGTTTAATATATGAAGAAACTCGTGGTGTTCTTAAAGTGTTTTTGGAAAATGTCATTCGCGATGCAGTAACTTATACTGAACATGCTAAGCGTAAAACTGTTACAGCCATGGATGTTGTTTACGCTCTAAAAAGGCAAGGGCGTACACTATATGGTTTTGGTGGTTAAAAGTATAATGTTAAATAAAACATTTTTTAAAATCGGTCCTTTTCAGGACCATTACATTAAGTGAACAAAGAGTTCTTCAATACAAAAACATTTTAGCGTTAATATAACTTTTCATATTTAAACATATGTATGTATGTACTATATATACTATATATGTATTATGGAAACTTGAAAAGATTTATAAATTTATTTATTGTCCTTTTTTTATATCGTATTTGTTTAACTAGTACATATAGAATATATTTTATATTGAATCACAAGTGCATCCAGACACTGGTATTTTCAGGATTAAGTGAACAAAGAGTTAGTTCTTCAATACAAAAACATTTTAGCGTTAATTTCTTTTCATATTTAAACATATATTGTAACATATGTATACTATATATATATTTATAAATTTATTTATTGTCCTTTTTAAAAAAGGATACGATATAAATATCGTATTTGTTTAACTAGTACATAAAGAATATATTTTATATTTAATCGGATTTCGTCAATCCTTACCTCGTAGCAAATTTATTTCTATAATTTTTCACCTACATTCTATAGGTTCTGTAGTTACTGTAGTAGTTACCTCGTATTATGTATTGTATGTACCATCGTACTGTATGTATTCTCGTTTAACGTGAGAAATATTGAAGGAACTTTTTACTATTTTAATATATCGAAAGTTATGTGTACATATTTTATTTAACTTTAAGCAAAAATATCAACATAATGGATTTTAAAAAATTTACTATCTCATTAAAGAAATTTATTGTCGTCCTGAAAAGGACGGTTTTTATATTTAGTCTTATTGCATCCAGACACTGGTATTTTCAGGATTAAGTGAACAAAGAGTTAGTTCTTCAATACAAAAACATTTTAGCGTTAACTTCTTTTCATATTTAAACATATGTATGTACTATATATACTATATATATATTTATAAATTTATTTATTGTCCTTTTCGTTCCTACGTTCCTTTTTAAAAAAAGGATACGATATAAATATCGTATTTGTTTAACTAGTACATAAAGAATATATTTTATATTTAATCGGATTTCGTCAATCCTTACCTCGTAGCAAATTTATTTCTATAATTTTTCACCTACATTCTATAGGTTCTGTAGTTACTGTAGTAGTTACCTCGTATTATGTATTGTATGTACCATCGTACTGTATGTATTCTCGTTTAACGTGAGAAATATTGAAGGAACTTTTTACTATTTTAATATATCGAAAGTTATGTACATATTTTATTTAACTTTAAGCAAAAATATCAACATAATGGATTTTAAAAAATTTACTATCTCATTAAAGAAATTTATTGTCGTCCTGAAAAGGACGGTTTTTATATTTAGTCTTATTGAATTGTTTAAAAATTTAATTATGCTTTTTTTTCAGTTTTCTTTGGTAAAAGTACTGCTTGAATATTTGGCAAAACACCACCTTGAGCAATTGTTACACCCGATAATAGCTTATTCAATTCTTCATCATTGCGTATAGCCAACTGTAAATGGCGCGGAATAATTCTAGTTTTCTTATTGTCACGTGCTGCATTTCCAGCCAATTCAAGAACTTCAGCAGCCAAATATTCCATTACAGCCGCAAGATAAACAGGAGCGCCTGCACCAACTCTTTCAGCATAATTACCCTTACGCAATAAACGATGAATTCGACCAACAGGAAATTGAAGCCCAGCTCGATTTGATCGAGACTTCGCTTTACCCTTGACTTTTCCGCCTTTTCCACGACCAGACATGATTTAATATTGTGAATGTACAAAACACAGCACCAAATTCAAAAAATTAAGGAAAACAGATTTCTGTATTTATTTACATATTTTTTTTACGCACAATTAGAGTTAAATGGAATATAAAAATCGTAAAATACAACTTGAAAAGTTCGTACATAAACACCGATATATATATTCTTTAAAGTGGCAATGCTTGACTAAGAGGGTTTTTCGAAATAGAAGTCTAGAAAAAGAAACAACAAGTAATGCCTCCAAAAACAAGTGGTAAGGCCGCTAAAAAGGCTGGAAAAGCTCAAAAAAATATTACTAAAAATGACAAGAAAAAGAAACGCAAAAGGAAAGAAAGTTATGCAATATACATTTATAAAGTGTTAAAACAAGTGCATCCAGACACTGGTATTTCTTCAAAAGCAATGAGTATTATGAACAGTTTTGTGAATGATATATTTGAACGTATAGCTGCTGAAGCTTCTCGTTTGGCTCATTATAACAAAAGATCAACAATAACAAGTCGCGAAATTCAAACCGCAGTGCGTCTTTTATTGCCTGGTGAATTAGCTAAGCATGCTGTTAGTGAAGGAACTAAAGCCGTCACTAAATATACTAGCTCCAAATAAAATTTTATTTCTCTTTATATACAAAGGCCCTTCTCAGGGCCATTAAATTAATAACAAAAGATAAAAGTTTTTTCTCTAAGCCAAACGTGACTTTTGTTAGGGATAAATATGTAGCTGAAAAAATTAACGGAAAACGTCACTGAAAAGTATATAAAAATTAAAATGGCCAAACAGATGAAATATCGTACTTTTTATAGAACCATCCTCTATCGGAAAGAACGGAAATATTTAAAAGAAATATTTGCAAATTACTTAACTACTTAATTACTTAATAAAGAAATTTATAAAATTTTGTTAGTATGTTATGAAATGTTTTTATGTATATATGGTACAATACATACATATTTAATTTAAAAAATTATTAAAATATTTCACCATAAAAGGCAGTTTTTCTTTGTAGAACCGAATCCCAGTTTATTTTATAAAGTTGGTGTCTTTTATAACGCGATTTCCCACAATGCGGTATTTTCAAGGAGCGTGTATTTACCTCGTTGTGGAAGGCCTACATCTGTATCATAAATTAAATTATAATTTTAGCATTGAAATAGCAATTCCAATTTCCATGATTTCATTAAACAGAAATTAACAATACTATTATAAAAATGTAAATAGTTTCATATCTGACTGAATATTGCTTATTGGTGGTAAGTGCTTTATATTAATCTGCATCGCAAATATTTATCTCCTTATTCTAGAGTTTGTAGCCCTTAAAAGGGCTTTTCAAATACATAAAATATACTCATGTATATAAATGTTTAAATTAAATGAAAATAAGAATTTTATTTCACTTTTTTCACTGATTTCTTAACCATTTTTTTCTGTGGGGTAAGAGACTTTTTTGCTGCTGCAACTTTTGTAGATTTTGTTAGTCTACCTTTACCAAGAGATGTAGATTTTGGTTTTGTACCTTTTTCATCATTTTTTTTACCAACTTTAACCAATTTTTTATTTTTCAATACAATTTTTTTCTCAGTAACCTTTTTAACTGTAGTAAGTTTTTTTGATTTTTTATCGTGAGATATTTTTTTAGTTGAAGCTGGTTCCTTTTGATTTGAAATATTTTTCATCTTTTCATTTTCAATTGATTTCGATTTTTTCGATAGTTTATTTACAGTTGTTGACAATTTAAAAGAGCCAGAGGCGCCCTTACCTTTGGTTTGTATTAATTTTCCGCTAGCAACAGCTGATTTTAAATATTTTTTAATAAATGGTGCCAATTTTTGGGCATCGCATTTGTATGTTGAACTAATATATTTTTTAATTGCCAATAAAGAAGAACCACCACGCTCTTTTAAATTTTTAATTGAGGCATCAACCATTTGTTGTGTCGGCGGATGTGAAGGAGTTGTCGATAGTTTTTTAGATTTTTTCATAACTTTTTTTTCAGTCGAAGTAACAACCGCAGCAGCAGTACCACCACCACCACTAACAGGAGATGCAATAATTCCAACCGCCTCTGCCATTCTTGCTTGAATAATTCGCTTTTTTCTCATCAAAAAATATTTAAAGCTAAGATTCGAAAATTTGAGAATCGCCGAGAAAAGAAGATTCCCTATAATTTACTCTTTCTTAGTTTTCTGAATTTTCAAAATTATATATAGTTATTAATAATATAATTTTTGTAATAATTAAATTTAATACTATTGAAAACAAAATTTTAACATCTATAATATTTAAATAATAAAAAATTTAGTCGTACTATTTATGATGGGATTATATTGAAATACATTTGAAACAATTTACTACATACTGAATGAATCGAGTTAATAATATTATATTTGTAAATTGATTATGGAAGTTATAGTTACAACAAAACGACTACATATAGAAAATATACTCTTTTAACATATTAAATGATATTCCTAATATAAAATTTAATAATAATTAATGAGAACATTGAATAGAAAACAATCATCAATTATCAATCAATCAACAATAGAAAATCTCTTTATAGCATGATTATTTTAAAAAAATTCTTACTTCTTTTACTTTTAACAATTACAATTATAAAATTGAATGCGAAAGTATGCCTGTCTGTCTGTTACCTTGACAGACGGCTGAACCGCTGCACCGATTTTGGTGAAATTTGGTGTGGAGATAGCTGGAACCCTGACGAGGGACATAGGGTACCTATTTTATAAAAAGTCAACCTCTAAATAGGGGATAAAGGACTGTAGGGGAATTCAGTCTCAATTTTAAATTAAGTTAACAACATTGTGCTGGACAGAATAGATGCCAATAATAAATGAATTTATATCATGGTAAGACACAAACAAGCAAGAAGTATTTCTGGGACCCTCGAGTTATCAAGGAAACCCTATAACGGGCCCCTCCTATCCAAATAAAAAAGTGTCGTGTATATCATATGTACGAGTATGTACATATACATACTGCAAGGAAACGACTGTGATGTGTATATACATATGTATGTATATCATTCAATCAAACTAAGTTAGAGCGAGCACTACAGCTAGTTTTTTTATAAATATCTTTCAGTTTTTTATTCCATGTATATATTTAAAAAAAAAATAGATATGCTAAAATATGTACTAAATAAAATTGTAATGGTATTAAAAATTATTTGAAATAAAAATCAATACTATACATCTTCTTTGTATAATTACAAAATAAGAATGTCCCCTTCATCATTTAATTGTGGTCCTTAAAAGGACCGATATGTATATGCGTTATATTGTATTATGCGCGCTCGCCACGAATACGTCGAGCCAATTGAATGTCTTTTGGCATAATTGTAACACGTTTTGCATGAATAGCACACAAGTTTGTATCCTCAAAAAGTCCAACCAAATATGCTTCACTTGCTTCTTGAAGAGCCATCACCGCTGAACTTTGGAAACGTAAATCTGTTTTAAAATCTTGAGCAATTTCTCGAACTAAGCGTTGAAATGGCAATTTTCGAATCAATAATTCGGTACTTTTTTGATAACGACGTATCTCACGAAGAGCAACTGTACCCGGACGATAGCGATGTGGTTTTTTGACACCGCCTGTAGCTGGTGCACTTTTACGAGCTGCTTTTGTTGCTAGTTGCTTACGTGGAGCTTTTCCGCCAGTGGATTTACGAGCAGTCTGCTTAGTACGAGCCATTTTAACTTTAATATCATCCCGACGGAGTTTTTCATACTAAGCTAGTTTTTCAATATCAAACTGTTTCAGCTGTTCATACGTTTTTCTAAAATTCTTAATGTTATTGTCCTCTCTTTCTAAAGAGGAACATTTTTACATAAAGAGCGATGTTCTGTCGTAATTAATGCAGTTCTAAATTAAGTGTAAGAAATGACTGGTCGTGGAAAGGGTGGAAAAGGTTTAGGAAAAGGTGGTGCAAAACGTCATCGTAAAGTCCTTCGTGATAATATTCAAGGTATTACGAAACCAGCTATTCGACGTTTAGCCCGTCGTGGTGGAGTAAAACGTATATCTGGTTTAATATATGAAGAAACTCGTGGTGTTCTTAAAGTGTTTTTGGAAAATGTCATTCGCGATGCAGTAACTTATACTGAACATGCTAAGCGTAAAACTGTTACAGCCATGGATGTTGTTTACGCTCTAAAAAGGCAAGGGCGTACACTATACGGTTTTGGTGGTTAAAAGTATAATGTTAAATAAAACATTTTTTAAAATCGGTCCTTTTCAGGACCATTACATTAAGTGAACAAAGAGTTCTTCAATACAAAAACATTTTAGCGTTAATATAACTTTTCATATTTAAACATATGTATGTATGTACTATATATACTATATATGTATTATGGAAACTTGAAAAGATTTATAAATTTATTTATTGTCCTTTTTTAATATCGTATTTGTTTAACTAGTACATATAGAATATATTTTATATTGAATCACAAGTGCATCCAGACACTGGTATTTTCAGGATTAAGTGAACAAAGAGTTAGTTCTTCAATACAAAAACATTTTAGCGTTAACTTCTTTTCATATTTAAACATACATATGTATGTACTATATATACTATATATATATTTATAAATTTATTTATTGTCCTTTTTAAAAAAAGGATACGATATAAATATCGTATTTGTTTAACTAGTACATAAAGAATATATTTTATATTTAATCGGATTTCGTCAATCCTTACCTCGTAGCAAATTTATTTCTATAATTTTTCACCTACATTCTATAGGTTCTGTAGTTACTGTAGTAGTTACCTCGTATTATGTATTGTATGTACCATCGTACTGTATGTATTCTCGTTTAACGTGAGAAATATTGAAGGAACTTTTTACTATTTTAATATATCGAAAGTTATGTACATATTTTATTTAACTTTAAGCAAAAATATCAACATAATGGATTTTAAAAAATTTACTATCTCATTAAAGAAATTTATTGTCGTCCTGAAAAGGACGGTTTTTATATTAAGTCTTATTGAATTGTTTAAAAATTTAATTATGCTTTTTTTTCAGTTTTCTTTGGTAAAAGTACTGCTTGAATATTTGGCAAAACACCACCTTGAGCAATTGTTACACCCGATAATAGCTTATTCAATTCTTCATCATTGCGTATAGCCAACTGTAAATGGCGCGGAATAATTCTAGTTTTCTTATTGTCACGTGCTGCATTTCCAGCCAATTCAAGAACTTCAGCAGCCAAATATTCCATTACAGCCGCAAGATAAACAGGAGCGCCTGCACCAACTCTTTCAGCATAATTACCCTTACGCAATAAACGATGAATTCGACCAACAGGAAATTGAAGCCCAGCTCGATTTGATCGAGACTTCGCTTTACCCTTGACTTTTCCTCCTTTTCCACGACCAGACATGATTTAATATTGTGAATGTACAAAACACAGCATCAAATTCAAAAAATTAAGGAAAACAGATTTCTGTATTTATTTACATATTTTTTTTACGCACAATTAGAGTTAAATGGAATATAAAAATCGTAAAATACAACTTGAAAAGTTCGTACATAAACACCGATATATATATTCTTTAAAGTGGCAATGCTTGACTAAGAGTGTTTTTTCGAAATAGAAGTCTAGAAAAAAAAACAACAAGTAATGCCTCCAAAAACAAGTGGTAAGGCCGCTAAAAAGGCTGGAAAAGCTCAAAAAAATATTACTAAAAATGACAAGAAAAAGAAACGCAAAAGGAAAGAAAGTTATGCAATATACATTTATAAAGTGTTAAAACAAGTGCATCCAGACACTGGTATTTCTTCAAAAGCAATGAGTATTATGAACAGTTTTGTGAATGATATATTTGAACGTATAGCTGCTGAAGCTTCTCGTTTGGCTCATTATAACAAAAGATCAACAATAACAAGTCGCGAAATTCAAACCGCAGTGCGTCTTTTATTGCCTGGTGAATTAGCTAAGCATGCTGTTAGTGAAGGAACTAAAGCCGTCACTAAATATACTAGCTCCAAATAAAATTTTATTTCTCTTTATATACAAAGGCCCTTCTCAGGGCCATTAAATTAATAACAAAAGATAAAAGTTTTTTCTCTAAGCCAAACGTGACTTTTGTTAGGGATAAATATGTAGCTGAAAAAATTAACGGAAAACGTCACTGAAAAGTATATAAAAATTAAAATGGCCAAACAGATGAAATATCGTACTTTTTATAGAACCATCCTCTATCGGAAAGAACGGAAATATTTAAAAGAAATATTTGCAAATTACTTAACTACTTAATTACTTAATAAAGAAATTTATAAAATTTTGTTAGTATGTTATGAAATGTTTTTATGTATATATGGTACAATACATACATATTTAATTTAAAAAATTATTAAAATATTTCACCATAAAAGGCAGTTTTTCTTTGTAGAACCGAATCCCAGTTTATTTTATAAAGTTGGTGTCTTTTATAACGCGATTTCCCACAATGCGGTATTTTCAAGGAGCGTGTATTTACCTCGTTGTGGAAGGCCTACATCTGTATCATAAATTAAATTATAATTTTAGCATTGAAATAGCAATTCCAATTTCCATGATTTCATTAAACAGAAATTAACAATACTATTATAAAAATGTAAATAGTTTCATATCTGACTGAATATTGCTTATTGGTGGTAAGTGCTTTATATTAATCTGCATCGCAAATATTTATCTCCTTATTCTAGAGTTTGTAGCCCTTAAAAGGGCTTTTCAAATACATAAAATATACTCATGTATATAAATGTTTAAATTAAATGAAAATAAGAATTTTATTTCACTTTTTTCACTGATTTCTTAACCATTTTTTTCTGTGGGGTAAGAGACTTTTTTTGCTGCTGCAACTTTTGTTAGTCTACCTTTACCAAGAGATGTAGATTTTGGTTTTGTACCTTTTTCATCATTTTTTTTACCAACTTTAACCAATTTTTTATTTTTCAATACAATTTTTTTCTCAGTAACCTTTTTAACTGTAGTAAGTTTTTTTGATTTTTTATCGTGAGATATTTTTTTAGTTGAAGCTGGTTCCTTTTGATTTGAAATATTTTTCATCTTTTCATTTTCAATTGATTTCGATTTTTTCGATAGTTTATTTACAGTTGTTGACAATTTAAAAGAGCCAGAGGCGCCCTTACCTTTGGTTTGTATTAATTTTCCGCTAGCAACAGCTGATTTTAAATATTTTTTAATAAATGGTGCCAATTTTTGGGCATCGCATTTGTATGTTGAACTAATATATTTTTTAATTGCCAATAAAGAAGAACCACCACGCTCTTTTAAATTTTTAATTGAGGCATCAACCATTTGTTGTGTCGGCGGATGTGAAGGAGTTGTCGATAGTTTTTTAGATTTTTTCATAACTTTTTTTTCAGTCGAAGTAACAACCGCAGCAGCAGTACCACCACCACCACTAACAGGAGATGCAATAATTCCAACCGCCTCTGCCATTCTTGCTTGAATAATTCGCTTTTTTCTCATCAAAAAATATTTAAAGCTAAGATTCGAAAATTTGAGAATCGCCGAGAAAAGAAGATTCCCTATAATTTACTCTTTCTTAGTTTTCTGAATTTTCAAAATTATATATAGTTATTAATAATATAATTTTTGTAATAATTAAATTTAATACTATTGAAAACAAAATTTTAACATCTATAATATTTAAATAATAAAAAATTTAGTCGTACTATTTATGATGGGATTATATTGAAATACATTTGAAACAATTTACTACATACTGAATGAATCGAGTTAATAATATTATATTTGTAAATTGATTATGGAAGTTATAGTTACAACAAAACGACTACATATAGAAAATATACTCTTTTAACATATTAAATGATATTCCTAATATAAAATTTAATAATAATTAATGAGAACATTGAATAGAAAACAATCATCAATTATCAATCAATCAACAATAGAAAATCTCTTTATAGCATGATTATTTTAAAAAAATTCTTACTTCTTTTACTTTTAACAATTACAATTATAAAATTGAATGCGAAAGTAAGCCTGTCTGTCTGTTACCTTGACAGACGGCTGAACCGCTGCACCGATTTTGGTGAAATTTGGTGTGGAGATAGCTGGAACCCTGACGAGGGACATAGGGTACCTATTTTATAAAAAGTCAACCTCTAAATAGGGGATAAAGGACTGTAGGGGAATTCAGTCTCAATTTTAAATTAAGTTAACAACATTGTGCTGGACAGAATAGATGCCAATAATAAATGAATTTATATCATGGTAAGACACAAACAAGCAAGAAGTATTTCTGGGACCCTCGAGTTATCAAGGAAACCCTATAACGGGCCCCTCCTATCCAAATAAAAAAGTGTCGTGTATATCATATGTACGAGTATGTACATATACATACTGCAAGGAAACGACTGTGATGTGTATATACCATATGTATGTATATCATTCAATCAAACTAAGTTAGAGCGAGCACTACAGCTAGTTTTTTTATAAATATCTTTCAGTTTTTTATTCCATGTATATATTTAAAAAAAAAATAGATATGCTAAAATATGTACTAAATAAAATTGTAATGGTATTAAAAATTATTTGAAATAAAAATCAATACTATACATCTTCTTTGTATAATTACAAAATAAGAATGTCCCCTTCATCATTTAATTGTGGTCCTTAAAAGGACCGATATGTATATGCGTTATATTGTATTATGCGCGCTCGCCACGAATACGTCGAGCCAATTGAATGTCTTTTGGCATAATTGTAACACGTTTTGCATGAATAGCACACAAGTTTGTATCCTCAAAAAGTCCAACCAAATATGCTTCACTTGCTTCTTGAAGAGCCATCACCGCTGAACTTTGGAAACGTAAATCTGTTTTAAAATCTTGAGCAATTTCTCGAACTAAGCGTTGAAATGGCAATTTTCGAATCAATAATTCGGTACTTTTTTGATAACGACGTATCTCACGAAGAGCAACTGTACCCGGACGATAGCGATGTGGTTTTTTGACACCGCCTGTAGCTGGTGCACTTTTACGAGCTGCTTTTGTTGCTTACGTGGAGCTTTTCCGCCAGTGGATTTACGAGCAGTCTGCTTAGTACGAGCCATTTTAACTTTAATATCATCCCGACGGAGTTTTTCATACTAAGCTAGTTTTTCAATATCAAACTGTTTCAGCTGTTCATACGTTTTTCTAAAATTCTTAATGTTATTGTCCTCTCTTTCTAAAGAGGAACATTTTTACATAAAGAGCGATGTTCTGTCGGAATTAATGGGCGAATGGAATGGCGGGGAACAATGAAAGCGAACGCACGTGCTACGCGCAATTTTCAAGTGAATCCTGCAATAGAAGAAAACTTTTATGAAAATAATTTAAGAAAAGTGAATACTTACCTAGATGGGAACTTGAAACCCGAAGCAACAAGTGATTTTGAAAATAGTGCACAACCAGATGTTGAACTACTAAAAGGAAAAGTAAAATTAATTAAAAACAATAAAAATGATGAAGAAATCCTAAATTATAGTGATAATGAAATAAAAGCAAAAAAAGTGTATCATAACCCAGACACGCTAAACCCTAATAATACATCTGTAAAGACACATAATAAAAGTGAAAAAGAAAACTCCACGAAACAACGTGATGCAGAAACCTCTACTAACATTGAGATACATATCAGTGACAATTTTCAAGTTACAAATATTAATATGGCTGAGCAAAACTTATTTAATACCTTAAATAATCAAACGATACTAGAGCCACAATCAATTAGTGATCAAGATAAAAGTAATAAAAATTTAAGTGAGTTCCAAGATGTACTTTACGTCAAACTTCCCAAGGGAAAGAAAAAGAAAGACAACAAAGGAAAAAAAAGAAAATCAACCATCCTAGGGGATGATGATAGCACAAGCACAGACCACACAATAGAAATTGAAAAACAAGAATTACTAATGAAAAATAAAGAACAAATTAATACTATTACTGAACTACATAACATAATTAAATCATTAACTGAAAGTTATAAACTTGAATGGGAAAAAACCCAAAGTGAAATTAAAAACCTTAAAAGTCAAATTAAATCGCTGGCATGCAACAACGCCTCGAATGGTGCAAAAACCCAAAACAATCAACTAAGCACAAACAGAAAATCAAGAAGGCTGAGCAAACAAATTAAAGCAGCCAAAGCTCAAATAAATTACACCAACTCAACAGCTGACCATCAAAGTGAAGATAACCAAGAACATCTAGGCACCTTGGATGCTAACTTAAGCAAAATATCGCATTCAGATAACGGTGAACAAGATATGGACACTGATGAAGAATCAAACAACTCAGAAAATAACTCCTATGAAATAGACTTTCCCACTATTTTAAACAAAAAGGACCATCCGAGGAAGAGATCCAAAGAGGATGCGGACTGGGTCAGCCTCACATCGGACTGCATCAGGACCAACCTAAATAACACTAGCAACACAGCTGAAGATACTGCTACAGAAGATCTTAACAGGAATTTCCCGCTACAAGGTACAATAACCACTAAAGCTGTAGAAGAAATAAACATGATGGATGAGGAATATCCTGAACTAAAATCAGCAGCAAAAGCACCTACTCCTAAACGCCACGTTGGTATCAGTAATACACACAATATAATTAGGCATAACAAAAAATCAAGTGTATCGGGAGAAAAAACTCTTCCTCCTAGATTGATTTGTTATAATGTGGAAGAGAAAACACTTTCTGTGGAAATAATTAAATTATTAGAACATAAGAATTTCTCATTTAATGTTAAAAACAAAAATGTTACGCATATAAATACCCATACCATCGAAGATTACTTTAAAATTAAAAATTTTTTAAGCAAAAAAAATATTAATTTTTATACCTTTACCCCAACGGAAACTAAACCCTTTTCTATAGTTATTAACAAACTACCCCCTTCTTTTGAAAAAGACGAAATACTAGAATATATTAATGACCTCAAACTAAACATTGAAATAATTAACCTCTCAAAACTGTCAAGGAATAAATGGCTTATTCAATTAAAAAAGAGCACAAATGTGAAGCAATTTATGAAATTAAAAAATATTCTCAATTGTCAAATTAGTTTTGAAAACTTAAAGCCATATACACCAGCACAATGTCGTAACTGCCAAAGGTACACGCACGTTGCAAGTAACTGCAACATGCCATACCGATGCGTCAAATGCGCAGAATCTCATGGACCCAAAAACTGTAGTATCCCACCAAAAGATCTTAATAATAAAGAAATTTTATTCACTGATCCGATTACGGGCATAGTAAGTAAGCGTATTGGACATCCTGTTAAATGCGCAAATTGTATGACTGAGGGTCATACTGCCAATTCTAAGATATGCCCTAAAAGAATAGAAATATTAAAATATATTAATGAAAAAAGAAGCAGAACCAGTCACTTTAACACTAATATAAATAACCGTGTTGTATCCTCCATCTCTTATGCAAATCAGGTGAGAGCCGATAGTTTAAAAATCCCTTCAAACGTTAATCCAGCTCCACAAGACTTTCCAGACTTTATTGATAAAGACTGTAATAAATTCTTTGGTAAAAGTTTCTTCCACTGTTTGCAAAAGGTTAGTGAATTCGCAAAACAATATAAGACTCTAACAAACGATGACGCTAAATCTAAATATCTAATGAATTTCCTAATCGATTTACACATTAATGATTAACAAACTTAAAACAATTTTCATTAATGCGAATTCATTAATCTCTCTACACAAAAGACACTATCTAAAAATGTTCCTTAAAAAACATAACCCTGACGTAGTTCTAATTGCTGAGCATAAATTATCTATACGACACAGACTTGAATTTGAAGGTTACACAACTGTAAGGCAAAATCGAGCACAAGGCAAAGGTGGAGGCACTGCCATCTGCATTAGAGAAAACTTTAAATTTGACATTATTAACATACAAACATCCCTTCTGGAATGTTGTGCCATTAAAATTTTTCTAATGAATGGAACAAATATGGCTGTAGTGTCGCTCTATAATAAACCCACAAATAAGTTAATAGATCGTGATTTAGACCTATTGATTTATTCACTTAACACGGATGAAATAATCATTGGAGGTGATTTCAACGCACGACACACTAACTGGGGTGATAGCGTATGTAACATTAACGGCAACACACTAAATAATTGGCTTCTAAGAACCCCTAATATCAGCATTATACCAACTAAATATCCAACAAGACAAAACAGTTTTCTAGACCTTTTCATGGTCTCACCAAATATTAATATCGTTTATAATTTAAATCTTCCTGGTCTTTTGGACACCCATTCGTATGACTCAGACCATGATGCAGTTGAACTGACTATATCAACAAATGAAATTCAAAAAACATTACCTTTCTCGATCTACAACTATAATAAAGTTAATATGGTCACCTTTAATGGAGCCCTTAGGGATTGTTTAAAAAAAAACACTTTACCCAAAGATCGAAATGCATCTCCTAGAGAAATAGACGAAACTGTCACACTCCTTACCCATGCCTTCACAACGGCAACCCATAAAGCGGTGCCTAAAGTAACCCTAAGAAATAAAGGACTAATTAACCTACCAGATATCATTATTAAATTTATAGAAGAAAAACGAAAACTCAGAAAAAAGCACTTTCAGTGCATAGATCCACAACGAAAAAGCACCCTAAAAGCAATCATCAATAACCTCAATATGATTATAAAAGAACTCATTAAAAAACACGAAAATGAATATTGGAATAATCTGACTAAAAATATCAAAATGGACAATAAAACATACAAAAAAATCAAAAGTCTTTGTGGCCTGAATTCTAAAATAGTTATTAATAATCTTATCACTGAGGATGGCTCAGTAGTGGAATCGGAAATAGACAAACTTAATCTACTAGCTACGAACTTTGAAAGAACTTACACTCAAAATAATTATCTTAGTACTGACTCCTTCTCTCAACAAATTACAAATAGTATTCAAGACTTACATGATAACACACCTATATTTTCATTTAATAGCCAATACACTTCCAGTGGTATAAATACTCAAACAACAACTAGTACTAGCTCATATATGGAGTTTATAAATTACAAAACTATAAAATTAATTCTTAAATGTAAAAACACAAAAAAAAGTACCGGTGTTGATGACATACCAAATTTCTTACTAAAAAAAACAAGAACCAACACCTACTTTACTAAATTCCTGGCCTCTCTTTTCAACCACATGTATAACATTGGCTATTTCCCAAAATATTGGAAAACGGCAAAAGTTGCTCCAATTCTCAAACCCAAATCAAACCCTTCTTCACCTAATAGTTATAGACCTATATCACTGCTCTCAAATGTAGCTAAACTTTTTGAACAAATATTACTAGACAAACTAAAAATATTTATTGAAAATCATAACATTTTTAAAGATAATCAATTCGGTTTTAGGCCTTACCACTCAACCACTCAAGCCCTTACTATTTTATCTGACTATGTCACAACTAACTTAAACAACAGAAAGGCATCAATTGCCGTGAGTCTAGACTTTCAAAAAGCTTTCGACACGGCATGGATAGATGGTATAGTTTTCAAACTATATAAAAAATTTAATTTTACTAAAAACCTTTGCAGAATCATATATTCTTACCTGACGGGTAGAGAATTTTTTGTCTCACTAAACAATGTAAACTCTGAAACAAAAACGGCCACCTCAGGCGTACCGCAGGGCTCTATATTAGGACCGGTACTATACAATTTATTTATAGCCGACCTACCTGAACCAACAAACGATCTCTGTCTCTTAATTTATGCAGACGACATCTTTATCATATGCTCCAAAATCCTATTAAAAATTGCAAACAAAATAATTAATAACTATCTTAATATCCTCAAATGTTATTTCCATAAATGGAAAATAAAACTCAATATTAATAAATGTCAAGCGATTACATTCAAAGGAAAAAAAAAAAACCTTTACCGCAACGCGCGAAATTATATTCCTACTATAAAAATTGGTGACCAAAACATTGAACACAAAGACACAATAAAATACCTGGGTATTATCCTACACTCAAACTTTACTTTCTATAGACACATAGATTACATACTGCAAAAAGCAAAAAATTTGTTCTTCCAATATACCAAACTACTAAAAAAAGCAAAACAACTCCTTAGCAAAATTAAGATCAACTGCTACAAACAATTAATAAGACCTGTCCTGGCGTACGCATTTCCAATATGGTTCAGTATTTCCTCGGCCCAAATGGAAAGAATCAGAGTCTTTGAAAGAATGTGCTTACGAATCTGCACAGGATTATATCCCAAACCTGATCACAATGGTGAACTCAGAAAATGTGCAAACAAAAGCCTTTATGAGGCTGCGAAACAAATCAGAATCGATTCGTTCTTGACTGAATCAGCCATTAAATTCCTTGACAATCTTACCGCTATTAATAACTCTTTGTTACAAACATATTTACAGAAAAAAGAATACCTTACTTTCCCACTGAGGGAAAGATATTTGTCACCCATCTATATTGACTTATTGAAAAACAACAATGCATTATATGATACAAACAACAAACTAGTATACTATCATAGAAGATACAACAGTCTTAACACTAATAACACTGTTTACAGTATGGACCAATATTAAATATTAAATATAAAATAATACATATAAATATAATACATACTTTTCTTTATTTCTTTAGTTGGTAAGCATAGTTGTAATTAGGTTAAGATAGAATAAGTTAGATAAGAAAAAACCACCTTAATGTAATACTGGTTTTTATCCTTTTTTCCCAGGAATCTCACTAAAAATTGTCATAATGCTCCCTGAGCAAAAATTAAACTAATATTTACGCATTATAATTAGATAGTCTTGGATAAATACGATTTGTATGTCAAGAATTAACTGTACATCAAAACATATATTATAAACTGTTAAGTTAATCTGGATCAATAAAACATTTGTCATTTGTCATTTGTCGGAATTAATGCAGTTCTAAATTAAGTGTAAGAAATGACTGGTCGTGGAAAGGGTGGAAAAGGTTTAGGAAAAGGTGGTGCAAAACGTCATCGTAAAGTCCTTCGTGATAATATTCAAGGTATTACGAAACCAGCTATTCGACGTTTAGCCCGTCGTGGTGGAGTAAAACGTATATCTGGTTTAATATATGAAGAAACTCGTGGTGTTCTTAAAGTGTTTTTGGAAAATGTCATTCGCGATGCAGTAACTTATACTGAACATGCTAAGCGTAAAACTGTTACAGCCATGGATGTTGTTTACGCTCTAAAAAGGCAAGGGCGTACACTATATGGTTTTGGTGGTTAAAAGTATAATGTTAAATAAAACATTTTTTAAAATCGGTCCTTTTCAGGACCATTACATTAAGTGAACAAAGAGTTCTTCAATACAAAAACATTTTAGCGTTAATATAACTTTTCATATTTAAACATATGTATGTATGTACTATATATACTATATATGTATTATGGAAACTTGAAAAGATTTATAAATTTATTTATTGTCCTTTTTTTATATCGTATTTGTTTAACTAGTACATATAGAATATATTTTATATTGAATCACAAGTGCATCCAGACACTGGTATTTTCAGGATTAAGTGAACAAAGAGTTAGTTCTTCAATACAAAAACATTTTAGCGTTAATTTCTTTTCATATTTAAACATATATTGTAACATATGTATACTATATATATATTTATAAATTTATTTATTGTCCTTTTTAAAAAAGGATACGATATAAATATCGTATTTGTTTAACTAGTACATATAGAATATATTTTATATTGAATCACAAGTGCATCCAGACACTGGTATTTTCAGGATTAAGTGAACAAAGAGTTAGTTCTTCAATACAAAAACATTTTAGCGTTAACTTTTTTTCATATTTAAACATATGTATGTACTATATATACTATATATATATTTATAAATTTATTTATTGTCCTTTTTAAAAAAAGGATACGATATAAATATCGTATTTGTTTAACTAGTACATAAAGAATATATTTTATATTTATTCGGATTTCGTCAATCCTTACCTCGTAGCAAATTTATTTCTATAATTTTTCACCTACATTCTATAGGTTCTGTAGTTACTGTAGTAGTTACCTCGTATTATGTATTGTATGTACCATCGTACTGTATGTATTCTCGTTTAACGTGAGAAATATTGAAGGAACTTTTTACTATTTTAATATATCGAAAGTTATGTACATATTTTATTTAACTTTAAGCAAAAATATCAACATAATGGATTTTAAAAAATTTACTATCTCATTAAAGAAATTTATTGTCGTCCTGAAAAGGACGGTTTTTATATTTAGTCTTATTGAATTGTTTAAAAATTTAATTATGCTTTTTTTCAGTTTTCTTTGGTAAAAGTACTGCTTGAATATTTGGCAAAACACCACCTTGAGCAATTGTTACACCCGATAATAGCTTATTCAATTCTTCATCATTGCGTATAGCCAACTGTAAATGGCGCGGAATAATTCTAGTTTTCTTATTGTCACGTGCTGCATTTCCAGCCAATTCAAGAACTTCAGCAGCCAAATATTCCATTACAGCCGCAAGATAAACAGGAGCGCCTGCACCAACTCTTTCAGCATAATTACCCTTACGCAATAAACGATGAATTCGACCAACAGGAAATTGAAGCCCAGCTCGATTTGATCGAGACTTCGCTTTACCCTTGACTTTTCCGCCTTTTCCACGACCAGACATGATTTAATATTGTGAATGTACAAAACACAGCACCAAATTCAAAAAATTAAGGAAAACAGATTTCTGTATTTATTTACATATTTTTTTTACGCACAATTAGAGGTTAATGAAATATAAAAATCGTAAAATACAACTTGAAAAGTTCGTACATAAACACCGATATATATATTCTTTAAAGTGGCAATGCTTGACTAAGAGTGTTTTTTCGAAATAGAAGTCTAGAAAAAAAAACAACAAGTAATGCCTCCAAAAACAAGTGGTAAGGCCGCTAAAAAGGCTGGAAAAGCTCAAAAAAATATTACTAAAAATGACAAGAAAAAGAAACGCAAAAGGAAAGAAAGTTATGCAATATACATTTATAAAGTGTTAAAACAAGTGCATCCAGACACTGGTATTTCTTCAAAAGCAATGAGTATTATGAACAGTTTTGTGAATGATATATTTGAACGTATAGCTGCTGAAGCTTCTCGTTTGGCTCATTATAACAAAAGATCAACAATAACAAGTCGCGAAATTCAAACCGCAGTGCGTCTTTTATTGCCTGGTGAATTAGCTAAGCATGCTGTTAGTGAAGGAACTAAAGCCGTCACTAAATATACTAGCTCCAAATAAAATTTTATTTCTCTTTATATACATACAAAGGCCCTTCTCAGGGCCTTCTCATTAAATTAATAACAAAAGATAAAAGTTTTTTCTCTAAGCCAAACGTGACTTTTGTTAGGGATAAATATGTAGCTGAAAAAATTAACGGAAAACGTCACTGAAAAGTATATAAAAATTAAAATGGCCAAACAGATGAAATATCGTACTTTTTATAGAACCATCCTCTATCGGAAAGAACGGAAATATTTAAAAGAAATATTTGCAAATTACTTAACTACTTAATTACTTAATAAAGAAATTTATAAAATTTTGTTAGTATGTTATGAAATGTTTTTATGTATATATGGTACAATACATACATATTTAATTTAAAAAATTATTAAAATATTTCACCATAAAAGGCAGTTTTTCTTTGTAGAACCGAATCCCAGTTTATTTTATAAAGTTGGTGTCTTTTATAACGCGATTTCCCACAATGCGGTATTTTCAAGGAGCGTGTATTTACCTCGTTGTGGAAGGCCTACATCTGTATCATAAATTAAATTATAATTTTAGCATTGAAATAGCAATTCCAATTTCCATGATTTCATTAAACAGAAATTAACAATACTATTATAAAAATGTAAATAGTTTCATATCTGACTGAATATTGCTTATTGGTGGTAAGTGCTTTATATTAATCTGCATCGCAAATATTTATCTCCTTATTCTAGAGTTTGTAGCCCTTAAAAGGGCTTTTCAAATACATAAAATATACTCATGTATATAAATGTTTAAATTAAATGAAAATAAGAATTTTATTTCACTTTTTTCACTGATTTCTTAACCATTTTTTTCTGTGGGGTAAGAGACTTTTTTTGCTGCTGCAACTTTTGTTAGTCTACCTTTACCAAGAGATGTAGATTTTGGTTTTGTACCTTTTTCATCATTTTTTTTACCAACTTTAACCAATTTTTTATTTTTCAATACAATTTTTTTCTCAGTAACCTTTTTAACTGTAGTAAGTTTTTTTGATTTTTTATCGTGAGATATTTTTTTAGTTGAAGCTGGTTCCTTTTGATTTGAAATATTTTTCATCTTTTCATTTTCAATTGATTTCGATTTTTTCGATAGTTTATTTACAGTTGTTGACAATTTAAAAGAGCCAGAGGCGCCCTTACCTTTGGTTTGTATTAATTTTCCGCTAGCAACAGCTGATTTTAAATATTTTTTAATAAATGGTGCCAATTTTTGGGCATCGCATTTGTATGTTGAACTAATATATTTTTTAATTGCCAATAAAGAAGAACCACCACGCTCTTTTAAATTTTTAATTGAGGCATCAACCATTTGTTGTGTCGGCGGATGTGAAGGAGTTGTCGATAGTTTTTTAGATTTTTTCATAACTTTTTTTTCAGTCGAAGTAACAACCGCAGCAGCAGTACCACCACCACCACTAACAGGAGATGCAATAATTCCAACCGCCTCTGCCATTCTTGCTTGAATAATTCGCTTTTTTCTCATCAAAAAACATACATATTTAAACATATGTATGTATGTACTATATATACTATATATGTATTATGGAAACTTGAAAAGATTTATAAATTTATTTATTGTCCTTTTTTTATATCGTATTTGTTTAACTAGTACATATAGAATATATTTTATATTGAATCACAAGTGCATCCAGACACTGGTATTTTCAGGATTAAGTGAACAAAGAGTTAGTTCTTCAATACAAAAACATTTTAGCGTTAACTTCTTTTCATATTTAAACATATGTATGTACTATATATACTATATATATATTTATAAATTTATTTATTGTCCTTTTTAAAAAAAGGATACGATATAAATATCGTATTTGTTTAACTAGTACATAAAGAATATATTTTATATTTAATCGGATTTCGTCAATCCTTACCTCGTAGCAAATTTATTTCTATAATTTTTCACCTACATTCTATAGGTTCTGTAGTTACTGTAGTAGTTACCTCGTATTATGTATTGTATGTACCATCGTACTGTATGTATTCTCGTTTAACGTGAGAAATATTGAAGGAACTTTTTACTATTTTAATATATCGAAAGTTATGTACATATTTTATTTAACTTTAAGCAAAAATATCAACATAATGGATTTTAAAAAATTTACTATCTCATTAAAGAAATTTATTGTCGTCCTGAAAAGGACGGTTTTTATATTTAGTCTTATTGAATTGTTTAAAAATTTAATTATGCTTTTTTTTCAGTTTTCTTTGGTAAAAGTACTGCTTGAATATTTGGCAAAACACCACCTTGAGCAATTGTTACACCCGATAATAGCTTATTCAATTCTTCATCATTGCGTATAGCCAACTGTAAATGGCGCGGAATAATTCTAGTTTTCTTATTGTCACGTGCTGCATTTCCAGCCAATTCAAGAACTTCAGCAGCCAAATATTCCATTACAGCCGCAAGATAAACAGGAGCGCCTGCACCAACTCTTTCAGCATAATTACCCTTACGCAATAAACGATGAATTCGACCAACAGGAAATTGAAGCCCAGCTCGATTTGATCGAGACTTCGCTTTACCCTTGACTTTTCCGCCTTTTCCACGACCAGACATGATTTAATATTGTGAATGTACAAAACACAGCACCAAATTCAAAAAATTAAGGAAAACAGATTTCTGTATTTATTTACATATTTTTTTTTACGCACAATTAGAGGTTAATGAAATATAAAAATCGTAAAATACAACTTGAAAAGTTCGTACATAAACACCGATATATATATTCTTTAAAGTGGCAATGCTTGACTAAGAGTGTTTTTTCGAAATAGAAGTCTAGAAAAAAAAACAACAAGTAATGCCTCCAAAAACAAGTGGTAAGGCCGCTAAAAAGGCTGGAAAAGCTCAAAAAAATATTACTAAAAATGACAAGAAAAAGAAACGCAAAAGGAAAGAAAGTTATGCAATATACATTTATAAAGTGTTAAAACAAGTGCATCCAGACACTGGTATTTCTTCAAAAGCAATGAGTATTATGAACAGTTTTGTGAATGATATATTTGAACGTATAGCTGCTGAAGCTTCTCGTTTGGCTCATTATAACAAAAGATCAACAATAACAAGTCGCGAAATTCAAACCGCAGTGCGTCTTTTATTGCCTGGTGAATTAGCTAAGCATGCTGTTAGTGAAGGAACTAAAGCCGTCACTAAATATACTAGCTCCAAATAAAATTTTATTTCTCTTTATATACATACAAAGGCCCTTCTCAGGGCCTTCTCATTAAATTAATAACAAAAGATAAAAGTTTTTTCTCTAAGCCAAACGTGACTTTTGTTAGGGATAAATATGTAGCTGAAAAAATTAACGGAAAACGTCACTGAAAAGTATATAAAAATTAAAATGGCCAAACAGATGAAATATCGTACTTTTTATAGAACCATCCTCTATCGGAAAGAACGGAAATATTTAAAAGAAATATTTGCAAATTACTTAACTACTTAATTACTTAATAAAGAAATTTATAAAATTTTGTTAGTATGTTATGAAATGTTTTTATGTATATATGGTACAATACATACATATTTAATTTAAAAAATTATTAAAATATTTCACCATAAAAGGCAGTTTTTCTTTGTAGAACCGAATCCCAGTTTATTTTATAAAGTTGGTGTCTTTTATAACGCGATTTCCCACAATGCGGTATTTTCAAGGAGCGTGTATTTACCTCGTTGTGGAAGGCCTACATCTGTATCATAAATTAAATTATAATTTTAGCATTGAAATAGCAATTCCAATTTCCATGATTTCATTAAACAGAAATTAACAATACTATTATAAAAATGTAAATAGTTTCATATCTGACTGAATATTGCTTATTGGTGGTAAGTGCTTTATATTAATCTGCATCGCAAATATTTATCTCCTTATTCTAGAGTTTGTAGCCCTTAAAAGGGCTTTTCAAATACATAAAATATACTCATGTATATAAATGTTTAAATTAAATGAAAATAAGAATTTTATTTCACTTTTTTCACTGATTTCTTAACCATTTTTTTCTGTGGGGTAAGAGACTTTTTTGCTGCTGCAACTTTTGTAGATTTTGTTAGTCTACCTTTACCAAGAGATGTAGATTTTGGTTTTGTACCTTTTTCATCATTTTTTTTACCAACTTTAACCAATTTTTTATTTTTCAATACAATTTTTTTCTCAGTAACCTTTTTAACTGTAGTAAGTTTTTTTGATTTTTTATCGTGAGATATTTTTTTAGTTGAAGCTGGTTCCTTTTGATTTGAAATATTTTTCATCTTTTCATTTTCAATTGATTTCGATTTTTTCGATAGTTTATTTACAGTTGTTGACAATTTAAAAGAGCCAGAGGCGCCCTTACCTTTGGTTTGTATTAATTTTCCGCTAGCAACAGCTGATTTTAAATATTTTTTAATAAATGGTGCCAATTTTTGGGCATCGCATTTGTATGTTGAACTAATATATTTTTTAATTGCCAATAAAGAAGAACCACCACGCTCTTTTAAATTTTTAATTGAGGCATCAACCATTTGTTGTGTCGGCGGATGTGAAGGAGTTGTCGATAGTTTTTTAGATTTTTTCATAACTTTTTTTTCAGTCGAAGTAACAACCGCAGCAGCAGTACCACCACCACCACTAACAGGAGATGCAATAATTCCAACCGCCTCTGCCATTCTTGCTTGAATAATTCGCTTTTTTCTCATCAAAAAATATTTAAAGCTAAGATTCGAAAATTTGAGAATCGCCGAGAAAAGAAGATTCCCTATAATTTACTCTTTCTTAGTTTTCTGAATTTTCAAAATTATATATAGTTATTAATAATATAATTTTTGTAATAATTAAATTTAATACTATTGAAAACAAAATTTTAACATCTATAATATTTAAATAATAAAAAATTTAGTCGTACTATTTATGATGGGATTATATTGAAATACATTTGAAACAATTTACTACATACTGAATGAATCGAGTTAATAATATTATATTTGTAAATTGATTATGGAAGTTATAGTTACAACAAAACGACTACATATAGAAAATATACTCTTTTAACATATTAAATGATATTCCTAATATAAAATTTAATAATAATTAATGAGAACATTGAATAGAAAACAATCATCAATTATCAATCAATCAACAATAGAAAATCTCTTTATAGCATGATTATTTTAAAAAAATTCTTACTTCTTTTACTTTTAACAATTACAATTATAAAATTGAATGCGAAAGTAAGCCTGTCTGTCTGTTACCTTGACAGACGGCTGAACCGCTGCACCGATTTTGGTGAAATTTGGTGTGGAGATAGCTGGAACCCTGACGAGGGACATAGGGTACCTATTTTATAAAAAGTCAACCTCTAAATAGGGGATAAAGGACTGTAGGGGAATTCAGTCTCAATTTTAAATTAAGTTAACAACATTGTGCTGGACAGAATAGATGCCAATAATAAATGAATTTATATCATGGTAAGACACAAACAAGCAAGAAGTATTTCTGGGACCCTCGAGTTATCAAGGAAACCCTATAACGGGCCCCTCCTATCCAAATAAAAAAGTGTCGTGTATATCATATGTACGAGTATGTACATATACATACTGCAAGGAAACGACTGTGATGTGTATATACCATATGTATGTATATCATTCAATCAAACTAAGTTAGAGCGAGCACTACAGCTAGTTTTTTTATAAATATCTTTCAGTTTTTTATTCCATGTATATATTTAAAAAAAAAATAGATATGCTAAAATATGTACTAAATAAAATTGTAATGGTATTAAAAATTATTTGAAATAAAAATCAATACTATACATCTTCTTTGTATAATTACAAAATAAGAATGTCCCCTTCATCATTTAATTGTGGTCCTTAAAAGGACCGATATGTATATGCGTTATATTGTATTATGCGCGCTCGCCACGAATACGTCGAGCCAATTGAATGTCTTTTGGCATAATTGTAACACGTTTTGCATGAATAGCACACAAGTTTGTATCCTCAAAAAGTCCAACCAAATATGCTTCACTTGCTTCTTGAAGAGCCATCACCGCTGAACTTTGGAAACGTAAATCTGTTTTAAAATCTTGAGCAATTTCTCGAACTAAGCGTTGAAATGGCAATTTTCGAATCAATAATTCGGTACTTTTTTGATAACGACGTATCTCACGAAGAGCAACTGTACCCGGACGATAGCGATGTGGTTTTTTGACACCGCCTGTAGCTGGTGCACTTTTACGAGCTGCTTTTGTTGCTAGTTGCTTACGTGGAGCTTTTCCGCCAGTGGATTTACGAGCAGTCTGCTTAGTACGAGCCATTTTAACTTTAATATCATCCCGACGGAGTTTTTCATACTAAGCTAGTTTTTCAATATCAAACTGTTTCAGCTGTTCATACGTTTTTCTAAAATTCTTAATGTTATTGTCCTCTCTTTCTAAAGAGGAACATTTTTACATAAAGAGCGATGTTCTGTCGGAATTAATGCAGTTCTAAATTAAGTGTAAGAAATGACTGGTCGTGGAAAGGGTGGAAAAGGTTTAGGAAAAGGTGGTGAAAAACGTCATCGTAAAGTCCTTCGTGATAATATTCAAGGTATTACGAAACCAGCTATTCGACGTTTAGCCCGTCGTGGTGGAGTAAAACGTATATCTGGTTTAATATATGAAGAAACTCGTGGTGTTCTTAAAGTGTTTTTGGAAAATGTCATTCGCGATGCAGTAACTTATACTGAACATGCTAAGCGTAAAACTGTTACAGCCATGGATGTTGTTTACGCTCTAAAAAGGCAAGGGCGTACACTATACGGTTTTGGTGGTTAAAAGTATAATGTTAAATAAAACATTTTTTAAAATCGGTCCTTTTCAGGACCATTACATTAAGTGAACAAAGAGTTCTTCAATACAAAAACATTTTAGCGTTAATATAACTTTTCATATTTAAACATATGTATGTATGTACTATATATACTATATATGTATTATGGAAACTTGAAAAGATTTATAAATTTATTTATTGTCCTTTTTTAATATCGTATTTGTTTAACTAGTACATATAGAATATATTTTATATTGAATCACAAGTGCATCCAGACACTGGTATTTTCAGGATTAAGTGAACAAAGAGTTAGTTCTTCAATACAAAAACATTTTAGCGTTAACTTTTTTTCATATTTAAACATAGGTATGTACTATATATACTATATATATATTTATAAATTTATTTATTGTCCTTTTTAAAAAAAGGATACGATATAAATATCGTATTTGTTTAACTAGTACATAAAGAATATATTTTATATTTATTCGGATTTCGTCAATCCTTACCTCGTAGCAAATTTATTTCTATAATTTTTCACCTACATTCTATAGGTTCTGTAGTTACTGTAGTAGTTACCTCGTATTATGTATTGTATGTACCATCGTACTGTATGTATTCTCGTTTAACGTGAGAAATATTGAAGGAACTTTTTACTATTTTAATATATCGAAAGTTATGTACATATTTTATTTAACTTTAAGCAAAAATATCAACATAATGGATTTTAAAAAATTTACTATCTCATTAAAGAAATTTATTGTCGTCCTGAAAAGGACGGTTTTTATATTTAGTCTTATTGAATTGTTTAAAAATTTAATTATGCTTTTTTTTCAGTTTTCTTTGGTAAAAGTACTGCTTGAATATTTGGCAAAACACCACCTTGAGCAATTGTTACACCCGATAATAGCTTATTCAATTCTTCATCATTGCGTATAGCCAACTGTAAATGGCGCGGAATAATTCTAGTTTTCTTATTGTCACGTGCTGCATTTCCAGCCAATTCAAGAACTTCAGCAGCCAAATATTCCATTACAGCCGCAAGATAAACAGGAGCGCCTGCACCAACTCTTTCAGCATAATTACCCTTACGCAATAAACGATGAATTCGACCAACAGGAAATTGAAGCCCAGCTCGATTTGATCGAGACTTCGCTTTACCCTTGACTTTTCCGCCTTTTCCACGACCAGACATGATTTAATATTGTGAATGTACAAAACACAGCACCAAATTCAAAAAATTAAGGAAAACAGATTTCTGTATTTATTTACATATTTTTTTTACGCACAATTAGAGGTTAATGAAATATAAAAATCGTAAAATACAACTTGAAAAGTTCGTACATAAACACCGATATATATATTCTTTAAAGTGGCAATGCTTGACTAAGAGTGTTTTTTCGAAATAGAAGTCTAGAAAAAAAAACAACAAGTAATGCCTCCAAAAACAAGTGGTAAGGCCGCTAAAAAGGCTGGAAAAGCTCAAAAAAATATTACTAAAAATGACAAGAAAAAGAAACGCAAAAGGAAAGAAAGTTATGCAATATACATTTATAAAGTGTTAAAACAAGTGCATCCAGACACTGGTATTTCTTCAAAAGCAATGAGTATTATGAACAGTTTTGTGAATGATATATTTGAACGTATAGCTGCTGAAGCTTCTCGTTTGGCTCATTATAACAAAAGATCAACAATAACAAGTCGCGAAATTCAAACCGCAGTGCGTCTTTTATTGCCTGGTGAATTAGCTAAGCATGCTGTTAGTGAAGGAACTAAAGCCGTCACTAAATATACTAGCTCCAAATAAAATTTTATTTCTCTTTATATACATACAAAGGCCCTTCTCAGGGCCTTCTCATTAAATTAATAACAAAAGATAAAAGTTTTTTCTCTAAGCCAAACGTGACTTTTGTTAGGGATAAATATGTAGCTGAAAAAATTAACGGAAAACGTCACTGAAAAGTATATAAAAATTAAAATGGCCAAACAGATGAAATATCGTACTTTTTATAGAACCATCCTCTATCGGAAAGAACGGAAATATTTAAAAGAAATATTTGCAAATTACTTAACTACTTAATTACTTAATAAAGAAATTTATAAAATTTTGTTAGTATGTTATGAAATGTTTTTATGTATATATGGTACAATACATACATATTTAATTTAAAAAATTATTAAAATATTTCACCATAAAAGGCAGTTTTTCTTTGTAGAACCGAATCCCAGTTTATTTTATAAAGTTGGTGTCTTTTATAACGCGATTTCCCACAATGCGGTATTTTCAAGGAGCGTGTATTTACCTCGTTGTGGAAGGCCTACATCTGTATCATAAATTAAATTATAATTTTAGCATTGAAATAGCAATTCCAATTTCCATGATTTCATTAAACAGAAATTAACAATACTATTATAAAAATGTAAATAGTTTCATATCTGACTGAATATTGCTTATTGGTGGTAAGTGCTTTATATTAATCTGCATCGCAAATATTTATCTCCTTATTCTAGAGTTTGTAGCCCTTAAAAGGGCTTTTCAAATACATAAAATATACTCATGTATATAAATGTTTAAATTAAATGAAAATAAGAATTTTATTTCACTTTTTTCACTGATTTCTTAACCATTTTTTTCTGTGGGGTAAGAGACTTTTTTGCTGCTGCAACTTTTGTAGATTTTGTTAGTCTACCTTTACCAAGAGATGTAGATTTTGGTTTTGTACCTTTTTCATCATTTTTTTTACCAACTTTAACCAATTTTTTATTTTTCAATACAATTTTTTTCTCAGTAACCTTTTTAACTGTAGTAAGTTTTTTTGATTTTTTATCGTGAGATATTTTTTTAGTTGAAGCTGGTTCCTTTTGATTTGAAATATTTTTCATCTTTTCATTTTCAATTGATTTCGATTTTTTCGATAGTTTATTTACAGTTGTTGACAATTTAAAAGAGCCAGAGGCGCCCTTACCTTTGGTTTGTATTAATTTTCCGCTAGCAACAGCTGATTTTAAATATTTTTTAATAAATGGTGCCAATTTTTGGGCATCGTATTTGTATGTTGAACTAATATATTTTTTAATTGCCAATAAAGAAGAACCACCACGCTCTTTTAAATTTTTAATTGAGGCATCAACCATTTGTTGTGTCGGCGGATGTGAAGGAGTTGTCGATAGTTTTTTAGATTTTTTCATAACTTTTTTTTCAGTCGAAGTAACAACCGCAGCAGCAGTACCACCACCACCACTAACAGGAGATGCAATAATTCCTATAATTTACTCTTTCTTAGTTTTCTGAATTTTCAAAATTATATATAGTTATTAATAATATAATTTTTGTAATAATTAAATTTAATACTATTGAAAACAAAATTTTAACATCTATAATATTTAAATAATAAAAAATTTAGTCGTACTATTTATGATGGGATTATATTGAAATATATTTGAAACAATTTACTACATACTGAATGAATCGAGTTAATAATATTATATTTGTAAATTGATTATGGAAGTTATAGTTACAACAAAACGACTACATATAGAAAATATACTCTTTTAACATATTAAATGATATTCCTAATATAAAATTTAATAATAATTAATGAGAACATTGAATAGAAAACAATCATCAATTATCAATCAATCAACAATAGAAAATCTCTTTATAGCATGATTATTTTAAAAAAATTCTTACTTCTTTTACTTTTAACAATTACAATTATAAAATTGAATGCGAAAGTAAGCCTGTCTGTCTGTTACCTTGACAGACGGCTGAACCGCTGCACCGATTTTGGTGAAATTTGGTGTGGAGATAGCTGGAACCCTGACGAGGGACATAGGGTACCTATTTTATAAAAAGTCAACCTCTAAATAGGGGATAAAGGACTGTAGGGGAATTCAGTCTCAATTTTAAATTAAGTTAACAACATTGTGCTGGACAGAATAGATGCCAATAATAAATGAATTTATATCATGGTAAGACACAAACAAGCAAGAAGTATTTCTGGGACCCTCGAGTTATCAAGGAAACCCTATAACGGGCCCCTCCTATCCAAATAAAAAAGTGTCGTGTATATCATATGTACGAGTATGTACATATACATACATACTGCAAGGAAACGACTGTGATGTGTATATACCATATGTATGTATATCATTCAATCAAACTAAGTTAGAGCGAGCACTACAGCTAGTTTTTTTATAAATATCTTTCAGTTTTTTATTCCATGTATATATTTAAAAAAAAAATAGATATGCTAAAATATGTACTAAATAAAATTGTAATGGTATTAAAAATTATTTGAAATAAAAATCAATACTATACATCTTCTTTGTATAATTACAAAATAAGAATGTCCCCTTCATCATTTAATTGTGGTCCTTAAAAGGACCGATATGTATATGCGTTATATTGTATTATGCGCGCTCTCCACGAATACGTCGAGCCAATTGAATGTCTTTTGGCATAATTGTAACACGTTTTGCATGAATAGCACACAAGTTTGTATCCTCAAAAAGTCCAACCAAATATGCTTCACTTGCTTCTTGAAGAGCCATCACCGCTGAACTTTGGAAACGTAAATCTGTTTTAAAATCTTGAGCAATTTCTCGAACTAAGCGTTGAAATGGCAATTTTCGAATCAATAATTCGGTACTTTTTTGATAACGACGTATCTCACGAAGAGCAACTGTACCCGGACGATAGCGATGTGGTTTTTTGACACCGCCTGTAGCTGGTGCACTTTTACGAGCTGCTTTTGTTGCTAGTTGCTTACGTGGAGCTTTTCCGCCAGTGGATTTACGAGCAGTCTGCTTAGTACGAGCCATTTTAACTTTAATATCATCCCGACGGAGTTTTTCATACTAAGCTAGTTTTTCAATATCAAACTGTTTCAGCTGTTCATACGTTTTTCTAAAATTCTTAATGTTATTGTCCTCTCTTTCTAAAGAGGAACATTTTTACATAAAGAGCGATGTTCTGTCGGAATTAATGCAGTTCTAAATTAAGTGTAAGAAATGACTGGTCGTGGAAAGGGTGGAAAAGGTTTAGGAAAAGGTGGTGCAAAACGTCATCGTAAAGTCCTTCGTGATAATATTCAAGGTATTACGAAACCAGCTATTCGACGTTTAGCCCGTCGTGGTGGAGTAAAACGTATATCTGGTTTAATATATGAAGAAACTCGTGGTGTTCTTAAAGTGTTTTTGGAAAATGTCATTCGCGATGCAGTAACTTATACTGAACATGCTAAGCGTAAAACTGTTACAGCCATGGATGTTGTTTACGCTCTAAAAAGGCAAGGGCGTACACTATACGGTTTTGGTGGTTAAAAGTATAATGTTAAATAAAACATTTTTTAAAATCGGTCCTTTTCAGGACCATTACATTAAGTGAACAAAGAGTTCTTCAATACAAAAACATTTTAGCGTTAATATAACTTTTCATATTTAAACATATGTATGTATGTACTATATATACTATATATGTATTATGGAAACTTGAAAAGATTTATAAATTTATTTATTGTCCTTTTTTAATATCGTATTTGTTTAACTAGTACATATAGAATATATTTTATATTGAATCACAAGTGCATCCAGACACTGGTATTTTCAGGATTAAGTGAACAAAGAGTTAGTTCTTCAATACAAAAACATTTTAGCGTTAACTTTTTTTCATATTTAAACATATGTATGTACTATATATACTATATATATATAGTATATACTAGAATATATAATAATATAATAATAATATAATACTAGAATATATTTTATATTTATTCGGATTTCGTCAATCCTTACCTCGTAGCAAATTTATTTCTATAATTTTTCACCTACATTCTATAGGTTCTGTAGTTACTGTAGTAGTTACCTCGTATTATGTATTGTATGTACCATCGTACTGTATGTATTCTCGTTTAACGTGAGAAATATTGAAGGAACTTTTTACTATTTTAATATATCGAAAGTTATGTACATATTTTATTTAACTTTAAGCAAAAATATCAACATAATGGATTTTAAAAAATTTACTATCTCATTAAAGAAAAGGACGGTTTTTATATTTAGTCTTATTGAATTGTTTAAAAATTTAATTATGCTTTTTTTTCAGTTTTCTTTGGTAAAAGTACTGCTTGAATATTTGGCAAAACACCACCTTGAGCAATTGTTACACCCGATAATAGCTTATTCAATTCTTCATCATTGCGTATAGCCAACTGTAAATGGCGCGGAATAATTCTAGTTTTCTTATTGTCACGTGCTGCATTTCCAGCCAATTCAAGAACTTCAGCAGCCAAATATTCCATTACAGCCGCAAGATAAACAGGAGCGCCTGCACCAACTCTTTCAGCATAATTACCCTTACGCAATAAACGATGAATTCGACCAACAGGAAATTGAAGCCCAGCTCGATTTGATCGAGACTTCGCTTTACCCTTGACTTTTCCGCCTTTTCCACGACCAGACATGATTTAATATTGTGAATGTACAAAACACAGCACCAAATTCAAAAAATTAAGGAAAACAGATTTCTGTATTTATTTACATATTTTTTTTACGCACAATTAGAGGTTAATGAAATATAAAAATCGTAAAATACAACTTGAAAAGTTCGTACATAAACACCGATATATATATTCTTTAAAGTGGCAATGCTTGACTAAGAGTGTTTTTTCGAAATAGAAGTCTAGAAAAAAAAACAACAAGTAATGCCTCCAAAAACAAGTGGTAAGGCCGCTAAAAAGGCTGGAAAAGCTCAAAAAAATATTACTAAAAATGACAAGAAAAAGAAACGCAAAAGGAAAGAAAGTTATGCAATATACATTTATAAAGTGTTAAAACAAGTGCATCCAGACACTGGTATTTCTTCAAAAGCAATGAGTATTATGAACAGTTTTGTGAATGATATATTTGAACGTATAGCTGCTGAAGCTTCTCGTTTGGCTCATTATAACAAAAGATCAACAATAACAAGTCGCGAAATTCAAACCGCAGTGCGTCTTTTATTGCCTGGTGAATTAGCTAAGCATGCTGTTAGTGAAGGAACTAAAGCCGTCACTAAATATACTAGCTCCAAATAAAATTTTATTTCTCTTTATATACAAAGGCCCTTCTCAGGGCCAATAAATTAATAACAAAAGATAAAAGTTTTTTCTCTAAGCCAAACGTGACTTTTGTTAGGGATAAATATGTAGCTGAAAAAATTAACGGAAAACGTCACTGAAAAGTATATAAAAATTAAAATGGCCAAACAGATGAAATATCGTACTTTTTATAGAACCATCCTCTATCGGAAAGAACGGAAATATTTAAAAGAAATATTTGCAAATTACTTAACTACTTAATTACTTAATAAAGAAATTTATAAAATTTTGTTAGTATGTTATGAAATGTTTTTATGTATATATGGTACAATACATACATATTTAATTTAAAAAATTATTAAAATATTTCACCATAAAAGGCAGTTTTTCTTTGTAGAACCGAATCCCAGTTTATTTTATAAAGTTGGTGTCTTTTATAACGCGATTTCCCACAATGCGGTATTTTCAAGGAGCGTGTATTTACCTCGTTGTGGAAGGCCTACATCTGTATCATAAATTAAATTATAATTTTAGCATTGAAATAGCAATTCCAATTTCCATGATTTCATTAAACAGAAATTAACAATACTATTATAAAAATGTAAATAGCTTCATATCTGACTGAATATTGCTTATTGGTGGTAAGTGCTTTATATTAATCTGCATCGCAAATATTTATCTCCTTATTCTAGAGTTTGTAGCCCTTAAAAGGGCTTTTCAAATACATAAAATATACTCATGTATATAAATGTTTAAATTAAATGAAAATAAGAATTTTATTTCACTTTTTTCACTGATTTCTTAACCATTTTTTTCTGTGGGGTAAGAGACTTTTTTGCTGCTGCAACTTTTGTAGATTTTGTTAGTCTACCTTTACCAAGAGATGTAGATTTTGGTTTTGTACCTTTTTCATCATTTTTTTTACCAACTTTAACCAATTTTTTATTTTTCAATACAATTTTTTTCTCAGTAACCTTTTTAACTGTAGTAAGTTTTTTTGATTTTTTATCGTGAGATATTTTTTTAGTTGAAGCTGGTTCCTTTTGATTTGAAATATTTTTCATCTTTTCATTTTCAATTGATTTCGATTTTTTCGATAGTTTATTTACAGTTGTTGACAATTTAAAAGAGCCAGAGGCGCCCTTACCTTTGGTTTGTATTAATTTTCCGCTAGCAACAGCTGATTTTAAATATTTTTTAATAAATGGTGCCAATTTTTGGGCATCGCATTTGTATGTTGAACTAATATATTTTTTAATTGCCAATAAAGAAGAACCACCACGCTCTTTTAAATTTTTAATTGAGGCATCAACCATTTGTTGTGTCGGCGGATGTGAAGGAGTTGTCGATAGTTTTTTAGATTTTTTCATAACTTTTTTTTCAGTCGAAGTAACAACCGCAGCAGCAGTACCACCACCACCACTAACAGGAGATGCAATAATTCCAACCGCCTCTGCCATTCTTGCTTGAATAATTCGCTTTTTTCTCATCAAAAAATATTTAAAGCTAAGATTCGAAAATTTGAGAATCGCCGAGAAAAGAAGATTCCCTATAATTTACTCTTTCTTAGTTTTCTGAATTTTCAAAATTATATATAGTTATTAATAATATAATTTTTGTAATAATTAAATTTAATACTATTGAAAACAAAATTTTAACATCTATAATATTTAAATAATAAAAAATTTAGTCGTACTATTTATGATGGGATTATATTGAAATACATTTGAAACAATTTACTACATACTGAATGAATCGAGTTAATAATATTATATTTGTAAATTGATTATGGAAGTTATAGTTACAACAAAACGACTACATATAGAAAATATACTCTTTTAACATATTAAATGATATTCCTAATATAAAATTTAATAATAATTAATGAGAACATTGAATAGAAAACAATCATCAATTATCAATCAATCAACAATAGAAAATCTCTTTATAGCATGATTATTTTAAAAAAATTCTTACTTCTTTTACTTTTAACAATTACAATTATAAAATTGAATGCGAAAGTAAGCCTGTCTGTCTGTTACCTTGACAGACGGCTGAACCGCTGCACCGATTTTGGTGAAATTTGGTGTGGAGATAGCTGGAACCCTGACGAGGGACATAGGGTACTTATTTTATAAAAAGTCAACCTCTAAATAGGGGATAAAGGACTGTAGGGGAATTCAGTCTCAATTTTAAATTAAGTTAACAACATTGTGCTGGACAGAATAGATGCCAATAATAAATGAATTTATATCATGGTAAGACACAAACAAGCAAGAAGTATTTCTGGGACCCTCGAGTTATCAAGGAAACCCTATAACGGGCCCCTCCTATCCAAATAAAAAAGTGTCGTGTATATCATACGTACGAGTATGTACATATACATACTGCAAGGAAACGACTGTGATGTGTATATACATATGTATGTATATCATTCAATCAAACTAAGTTAGAGCGAGCACTACAGCTAGTTTTTTTATAAATATCTTTCAGTTTTTTATTCCATGTATATATTTAAAAAAAAAATAGATATGCTAAAATATGTACTAAATAAAATTGTAATGGTATTAAAAATTATTTGAAATAAAAATCAATACTATACATCTTCTTTGTATAATTACAAAATAAGAATGTCCCCTTCATCATTTAATTGTGGTCCTTAAAAGGACCGATATGTATATGCGTTATATTGTATTATGCGCGCTCGCCACGAATACGTCGAGCCAATTGAATGTCTTTTGGCATAATTGTAACACGTTTTGCATGAATAGCACACAAGTTTGTATCCTCAAAAAGTCCAACCAAATATGCTTCACTTGCTTCTTGAAGAGCCATCACCGCTGAACTTTGGAAACGTAAATCTGTTTTAAAATCTTGAGCAATTTCTCGAACTAAGCGTTGAAATGGCAATTTTCGAATCAATAATTCGGTACTTTTTTGATAACGACGTATCTCACGAAGAGCAACTGTACCCGGACGATAGCGATGTGGTTTTTTGACACCGCCTGTAGCTGGTGCACTTTTACGAGCTGCTTTTGTTGCTAGTTGCTTACGTGGAGCTTTTCCGCCAGTGGATTTACGAGCAGTCTGCTTAGTACGAGCCATTTTAACTTTAATATCATCCCGACGGAGTTTTTCATACTAAGCTAGTTTTTCAATATCAAACTGTTTCAGCTGTTCATACGTTTTTCTAAAATTCTTAATGTTATTGTCCTCTCTTTCTAAAGAGGAACATTTTTACATAAAGAGCGATGTTCTGTCGGAATTAATGGGCGGGAAAAGAGGAACATTTTTACATAAAGAGCGATGTTCTGTCGGAATTAATGGGAATGGAATGGCGGGGAACAATGAAAGCGAACGCACGTGCTACGCGCAATTTTCAAGTGAATCCTGCAATAGAAGAAAACTTTTATGAAAATAATTTAAGAAAAGTGAATACTTACCTAGATGGGAACTTGAAACCCGAAGCAACAAGTGATTTTGAAAATAGTGCACAACCAGATGTTGAACTACTAAAAGGAAAAGTAAAATTAATTAAAAACAATAAAAATGATGAAGAAATCCTAAATTATAGTGATAATGAAATAAAAGCAAAAAAAGTGTATCATAACCCAGACACGCTAAACCCTAATAATACATCTGTAAAGACACATAATAAAAGTGAAAAAGAAAACTCCACGAAACAACGTGATGCAGAAACCTCTACTAACATTGAGATACATATCAGTGACAATTTTCAAGTTACAAATATTAATATGGCTGAGCAAAACTTATTTAATACCTTAAATAATCAAACGATACTAGAGCCACAATCAATTAGTGATCAAGATAAAAGTAATAAAAATTTAAGTGAGTTCCAAGATGTACTTTACGTCAAACTTCCCAAGGGAAAGAAAAAGAAAGACAACAAAGGAAAAAAAAGAAAATCAACCATCCTAGGGGATGATGATAGCACAAGCACAGACCACACAATAGAAATTGAAAAACAAGAATTACTAATGAAAAATAAAGAACAAATTAATACTATTACTGAACTACATAACATAATTAAATCATTAACTGAAAGTTATAAACTTGAATGGGAAAAAACCCAAAGTGAAATTAAAAACCTTAAAAGTCAAATTAAATCGCTGGCATGCAACAACGCCTCGAATGGTGCAAAAACCCAAAACAATCAACTAAGCACAAACAGAAAATCAAGAAGGCTGAGCAAACAAATTAAAGCAGCCAAAGCTCAAATAAATTACACCAACTCAACAGCTGACCATCAAAGTGAAGATAACCAAGAACATCTAGGCACCTTGGATGCTAACTTAAGCAAAATATCGCATTCAGATAACGGTGAACAAGATATGGACACTGATGAAGAATCAAACAACTCAGAAAATAACTCCTATGAAATAGACTTTCCCACTATTTTAAACAAAAAGGACCATCCGAGGAAGAGATCCAAAGAGGATGCGGACTGGGTCAGCCTCACATCGGACTGCATCAGGACCAACCTAAATAACACTAGCAACACAGCTGAAGATACTGCTACAGAAGATCTTAACAGGAATTTCCCGCTACAAGGTACAATAACCACTAAAGCTGTAGAAGAAATAAACATGATGGATGAGGAATATCCTGAACTAAAATCAGCAGCAAAAGCACCTACTCCTAAACGCCACGTTGGTATCAGTAATACACACAATATAATTAGGCATAACAAAAAATCAAGTGTATCGGGAGAAAAAACTCTTCCTCCTAGATTGATTTGTTATAATGTGGAAGAGAAAACACTTTCTGTGGAAATAATTAAATTATTAGAACATAAGAATTTCTCATTTAATGTTAAAAACAAAAATGTTACGCATATAAATACCCATACCATCGAAGACTACTTTAAAATTAAAAATTTTTTAAGCAAAAAAAATATTAATTTTTATACCTTTACCCCAACGGAAACTAAACCCTTTTCTATAGTTATTAACAAACTACCCCCTTCTTTTGAAAAAGACGAAATACTAGAATATATTAATGACCTCAAACTAAACATTGAAATAATTAACCTCTCAAAACTGTCAAGGAATAAATGGCTTATTCAATTAAAAAAGAGCACAAATGTGAAGCAATTTATGAAATTAAAAAATATTCTCAATTGTCAAATTAGTTTTGAAAACTTAAAGCCATATACACCAGCACAATGTCGTAACTGCCAAAGGTACACGCACGTTGCAAGTAACTGCAACATGCCATACCGATGCGTCAAATGCGCAGAATCTCATGGACCCAAAAACTGTAGTATCCCACCAAAAGATCTTAATAATAAAGAAATTTTATTCACTGATCCGATTACGGGCATAGTAAGTAAGCGTATTGGACATCCTGTTAAATGCGCAAATTGTATGACTGAGGGTCATACTGCCAATTCTAAGATATGCCCTAAAAGAATAGAAATATTAAAATATATTAATGAAAAAAGAAGCAGAACCAGTCACTTTAACACTAATATAAATAACCGTGTTGTATCCTCCATCTCTTATGCAAATCAGGTGAGAGCCGATAGTTTAAAAATCCCTTCAAACGTTAATCCAGCTCCACAAGACTTTCCAGACTTTATTGATAAAGACTGTAATAAATTCTTTGGTAAAAGTTTCTTCCACTGTTTGCAAAAGGTTAGTGAATTCGCAAAACAATATAAGACTCTAACAAACGATGACGCTAAATCTAAATATCTAATGAATTTCCTAATCGATTTACACATTAATGATTAACAAACTTAAAACAATTTTCATTAATGCGAATTCATTAATCTCTCTACACAAAAGACACTATCTAAAAATGTTCCTTAAAAAACATAACCCTGACGTAGTTCTAATTGCTGAGCATAAATTATCTATACGACACAGACTTGAATTTGAAGGTTACACAACTGTAAGGCAAAATCGAGCACAAGGCAAAGGTGGAGGCACTGCCATCTGCATTAGAGAAAACTTTAAATTTGACATTATTAACATACAAACATCCCTTCTGGAATGTTGTGCCATTAAAATTTTTCTAATGAATGGAACAAATATGGCTGTAGTGTCGCTCTATAATAAACCCACAAATAAGTTAATAGATCGTGATTTAGACCTATTGATTTATTCACTTAACACGGATGAAATAATCATTGGAGGTGATTTCAACGCACGACACACTAACTGGGGTGATAGCGTATGTAACATTAACGGCAACACACTAAATAATTGGCTTCTAAGAACCCCTAATATCAGCATTATACCAACTAAATATCCAACAAGACAAAACAGTTTTCTAGACCTTTTCATGGTCTCACCAAATATTAATATCGTTTATAATTTAAATCTTCCTGGTCTTTTGGACACCCATTCGTATGACTCAGACCATGATGCAGTTGAACTGACTATATCAACAAATGAAATTCAAAAAACATTACCTTTCTCGATCTACAACTATAATAAAGTTAATATGGTCACCTTTAATGGAGCCCTTAGGGATTGTTTAAAAAAAAACACTTTACCCAAAGATCGAAATGCATCTCCTAGAGAAATAGACGAAACTGTCACACTCCTTACCCATGCCTTCACAACGGCAACCCATAAAGCGGTGCCTAAAGTAACCCTAAGAAATAAAGGACTAATTAACCTACCAGATATCATTATTAAATTTATAGAAGAAAAACGAAAACTCAGAAAAAAGCACTTTCAGTGCATAGATCCACAACGAAAAAGCACCCTAAAAGCAATCATCAATAACCTCAATATGATTATAAAAGAACTCATTAAAAAACACGAAAATGAATATTGGAATAATCTGACTAAAAATATCAAAATGGACAATAAAACATACAAAAAAATCAAAAGTCTTTGTGGCCTGAATTCTAAAATAGTTATTAATAATCTTATCACTGAGGATGGCTCAGTAGTGGAATCGGAAATAGACAAACTTAATCTACTAGCTACGAACTTTGAAAGAACTTACACTCAAAATAATTATCTTAGTACTGACTCCTTCTCTCAACAAATTACAAATAGTATTCAAGACTTACATGATAACACACCTATATTTTCATTTAATAGCCAATACACTTCCAGTGGTATAAATACTCAAACAACAACTAGTACTAGCTCATATATGGAGTTTATAAATTACAAAACTATAAAATTAATTCTTAAATGTAAAAACACAAAAAAAAGTACCGGTGTTGATGACATACCAAATTTCTTACTAAAAAAAACAAGAACCAACACCTACTTTACTAAATTCCTGGCCTCTCTTTTCAACCACATGTATAACATTGGCTATTTCCCAAAATATTGGAAAACGGCAAAAGTTGCTCCAATTCTCAAACCCAAATCAAACCCTTCTTCACCTAATAGTTATAGACCTATATCACTGCTCTCAAATGTAGCTAAACTTTTTGAACAAATATTACTAGACAAACTAAAAATATTTATTGAAAATCATAACATTTTTAAAGATAATCAATTCGGTTTTAGGCCTTACCACTCAACCACTCAAGCCCTTACTATTTTATCTGACTATGTCACAACTAACTTAAACAACAGAAAGGCATCAATTGCCGTGAGTCTAGACTTTCAAAAAGCTTTCGACACGGCATGGATAGATGGTATAGTTTTCAAACTATATAAAAAATTTAATTTTACTAAAAACCTTTGCAGAATCATATATTCTTACCTGACGGGTAGAGAATTTTTTGTCTCACTAAACAATGTAAACTCTGAAACAAAAACGGCCACCTCAGGCGTACCGCAGGGCTCTATATTAGGACCGGTACTATACAATTTATTTATAGCCGACCTACCTGAACCAACAAACGATCTCTGTCTCTTAATTTATGCAGACGACATCTTTATCATATGCTCCAAAATCCTATTAAAAATTGCAAACAAAATAATTAATAACTATCTTAATATCCTCAAATGTTATTTCCATAAATGGAAAATAAAACTCAATATTAATAAATGTCAAGCGATTACATTCAAAGGAAAAAAAAAAAACCTTTACCGCAACGCGCGAAATTATATTCCTACTATAAAAATTGGTGACCAAAACATTGAACACAAAGACACAATAAAATACCTGGGTATTATCCTACACTCAAACTTTACTTTCTATAGACACATAGATTACATACTGCAAAAAGCAAAAAATTTGTTCTTCCAATATACCAAACTACTAAAAAAAGCAAAACAACTCCTTAGCAAAATTAAGATCAACTGCTACAAACAATTAATAAGACCTGTCCTGGCGTACGCATTTCCAATATGGTTCAGTATTTCCTCGGCCCAAATGGAAAGAATCAGAGTCTTTGAAAGAATGTGCTTACGAATCTGCACAGGATTATATCCCAAACCTGATCACAATGGTGAACTCAGAAAATGTGCAAACAAAAGCCTTTATGAGGCTGCGAAACAAATCAGAATCGATTCGTTCTTGACTGAATCAGCCATTAAATTCCTTGACAATCTTACCGCTATTAATAACTCTTTGTTACAAACATATTTACAGAAAAAAGAATACCTTACTTTCCCACTGAGGGAAAGATATTTGTCACCCATCTATATTGACTTATTGAAAAACAACAATGCATTATATGATACAAACAACAAACTAGTATACTATCATAGAAGATACAACAGTCTTAACACTAATAACACTGTTTACAGTATGGACCAATATTAAATATTAAATATAAAATAATACATATAAATATAATACATACTTTTCTTTATTTCTTTAGTTGGTAAGCATAGTTGTAATTAGGTTAAGATAGAATAAGTTAGATAAGAAAAAACCACCTTAATGTAATACTGGTTTTTATCCTTTTTTCCCAGGAATCTCACTAAAAATTGTCATAATGCTCCCTGAGCAAAAATTAAACTAATATTTACGCATTATAATTAGATAGTCTTGGATAAATACGATTTGTATGTCAAGAATTAACTGTACATCAAAACATATATTATAAACTGTTAAGTTAATCTGGATCAATAAAACATTTGTCATTTGTCATTTGTCATTGTCGGAATTAATGCAGTTCTAAATTAAGTGTAAGAAATGACTGGTCGTGGAAAGGGTGGAAAAGGTTTAGGAAAAGGTGGTGCAAAACGTCATCGTAAAGTCCTTCGTGATAATATTCAAGGTATTACGAAACCAGCTATTCGACGTTTAGCCCGTCGTGGTGGAGTAAAACGTATATCTGGTTTAATATATGAAGAAACTCGTGGTGTTCTTAAAGTGTTTTTGGAAAATGTCATTCGCGATGCAGTAACTTATACTGAACATGCTAAGCGTAAAACTGTTACAGCCATGGATGTTGTTTACGCTCTAAAAAGGCAAGGGCGTACACTATACGGTTTTGGTGGTTAAAAGTATAATGTTAAATAAAACATTTTTTAAAATCGGTCCTTTTCAGGACCATTACATTAAGTGAACAAAGAGTTCTTCAATACAAAAACATTTTAGCGTTAATATAACTTTTCATATTTAAACATATGTATGTATGTACTATATATACTATATATGTATTATGGAAACTTGAAAAGATTTATAAATTTATTTATTGTCCTTTTTTAATATCGTATTTGTTTAACTAGTACATATAGAATATATTTTATATTGAATCACAAGTGCATCCAGACACTGGTATTTTCAGGATTAAGTGAACAAAGAGTTAGTTCTTCAATACAAAAACATTTTAGCGTTAACTTTTTTTCATATTTAAACATATGTATGTACTATATATACTATATATATATTTATAAATTTATTTATTGTCCTTTTTAAAAAAAGGATACGATATAAATATCGTATTTGTTTAACTAGTACATAAAGAATATATTTTATATTTATTCGGATTTCGTCAATCCTTACCTCGTAGCAAATTTATTTCTATAATTTTTCACCTACATTCTATAGGTTCTGTAGTTACTGTAGTAGTTACCTCGTATTATGTATTGTATGTACCATCGTACTGTATGTATTCTCGTTTAACGTGAGAAATATTGAAGGAACTTTTTACTATTTTAATATATCGAAAGTTATGTACATATTTTATTTAACTTTAAGCAAAAATATCAACATAATGGATTTTAAAAAATTTACTATCTCATTAAAGAAATTTATTGTCGTCCTGAAAAGGACGGTTTTTATATTTAGTCTTATTGAATTGTTTAAAAATTTAATTATGCTTTTTTTTCAGTTTTCTTTGGTAAAAGTACTGCTTGAATATTTGGCAAAACACCACCTTGAGCAATTGTTACACCCGATAATAGCTTATTCAATTCTTCATCATTGCGTATAGCCAACTGTAAATGGCGCGGAATAATTCTAGTTTTCTTATTGTCACGTGCTGCATTTCCAGCCAATTCAAGAACTTCAGCAGCCAAATATTCCATTACAGCCGCAAGATAAACAGGAGCGCCTGCACCAACTCTTTCAGCATAATTACCCTTACGCAATAAACGATGAATTCGACCAACAGGAAATTGAAGCCCAGCTCGATTTGATCGAGACTTCGCTTTACCCTTGACTTTTCCGCCTTTTCCACGACCAGACATGATTTAATATTGTGAATGTACAAAACACAGCACCAAATTCAAAAAATTAAGGAAAACAGATTTCTGTATTTATTTACATATTTTTTTTACGCACAATTAGAGGTTAATGAAATATAAAAATCGTAAAATACAACTTGAAAAGTTCGTACATAAACACCGATATATATATTCTTTAAAGTGGCAATGCTTGACTAAGAGTGTTTTTTCGAAATAGAAGTCTAGAAAAAAAAACAACAAGTAATGCCTCCAAAAACAAGTGGTAAGGCCGCTAAAAAGGCTGGAAAAGCTCAAAAAAATATTACTAAAAATGACAGGAAAAAGAAACGCAAAAGGAAAGAAAGTTATGCAATATACATTTATAAAGTGTTAAAACAAGTGCATCCAGACACTGGTATTTCTTCAAAAGCAATGAGTATTATGAACAGTTTTGTGAATGATATATTTGAACGTATAGCTGCTGAAGCTTCTCGTTTGGCTCATTATAACAAAAGATCAACAATAACAAGTCGCGAAATTCAAACCGCAGTGCGTCTTTTATTGCCTGGTGAATTAGCTAAGCATGCTGTTAGTGAAGGAACTAAAGCCGTCACTAAATATACTAGCTCCAAATAAAATTTTATTTCTCTTTATATACAAAGGCCCTTCTCAGGGCCAATAAATTAATAACAAAAGATAAAAGTTTTTTCTCTAAGCCAAACGTGACTTGTTAGGGATAAATATGTAGCTGAAAAAATTAACGGAAAACGTCACTGAAAAGTATATAAAAATTAAAATGGCCAAACAGATGAAATATCGTACTTTTTATAGAACCATCCTCTATCGGAAAGAACGGAAATATTTAAAAGAAATATTTGCAAATTACTTAATTACTTAATAAAGAAATTTATAAAATTTTGTTAGTATGTTATGAAATGTTTTTATGTATATATGGTACAATACATACATATTTAATTTAAAAAATTATTAAAATATTTCACCATAAAAGGCAGTTTTTCTTTGTAGAACCGAATCCCAGTTTATTTTATAAAGTTGGTGTCTTTTATAACGCGATTTCCCACAATGCGGTATTTTCAAGGAGCGTGTATTTACCTCGTTGTGGAAGGCCTACATCTGTATCATAAATTAAATTATAATTTTAGCATTGAAATAGCAATTCCAATTTCCATGATTTCATTAAACAGAAATTAACAATACTATTATAAAAATGTAAATAGTTTCATATCTGACTGAATATTGCTTATTGGTGGTAAGTGCTTTATATTAATCTGCATCGCAAATATTTATCTCCTTATTCTAGAGTTTGTAGCCCTTAAAAGGGCTTTTCAAATACATAAAATATACTCATGTATATAAATGTTTAAATTAAATGAAAATAAGAATTTTATTTCACTTTTTTCACTGATTTCTTAACCATTTTTTTCTGTGGGGTAAGAGACTTTTTTGCTGCTGCAACTTTTGTAGATTTTGTTAGTCTACCTTTACCAAGAGATGTAGATTTTGGTTTTGTACCTTTTTCATCATTTTTTTTACCAACTTTAACCAATTTTTTATTTTTCAATACAATTTTTTTCTCAGTAACCTTTTTAACTGTAGTAAGTTTTTTTGATTTTTTATCGTGAGATATTTTTTTAGTTGAAGCTGGTTCCTTTTGATTTGAAATATTTTTCATCTTTTCATTTTCAATTGATTTCGATTTTTTCGATAGTTTATTTACAGTTGTTGACAATTTAAAAGAGCCAGAGGCGCCCTTACCTTTGGTTTGTATTAATTTTCCGCTAGCAACAGCTGATTTTAAATATTTTTTAATAAATGGTGCCAATTTTTGGGCATCGCATTTGTATGTTGAACTAATATATTTTTTAATTGCCAATAAAGAAGAACCACCACGCTCTTTTAAATTTTTAATTGAGGCATCAACCATTTGTTGTGTCGGCGGATGTGAAGGAGTTGTCGATAGTTTTTTAGATTTTTTCATAACTTTTTTTTCAGTCGAAGTAACAACCGCAGCAGCAGTACCACCACCACCACTAACAGGAGATGCAATAATTCCAACCGCCTCTGCCATTCTTGCTTGAATAATTCGCTTTTTTCTCATCAAAAAATATTTAAAGCTAAGATTCGAAAATTTGAGAATCGCCGAGAAAAGAAGATTCCCTATAATTTACTCTTTCTTAGTTTTCTGAATTTTCAAAATTATATATAGTTATTAATAATATAATTTTTGTAATAATTAAATTTAATACTATTGAAAACAAAATTTTAACATCTATAATATTTAAATAATAAAAAATTTAGTCGTACTATTTATGATGGGATTATATTGAAATACATTTGAAACAATTTACTACATACTGAATGAATCGAGTTAATAATATTATATTTGTAAATTGATTATGGAAGTTATAGTTACAACAAAACGACTACATATAGAAAATATACTCTTTTAACATATTAAATGATATTCCTAATATAAAATTTAATAATAATTAATGAGAACATTGAATAGAAAACAATCATCAATTATCAATCAATCAACAATAGAAAATCTCTTTATAGCATGATTATTTTAAAAAAATTCTTACTTCTTTTACTTTTAACAATTACAATTATAAAATTGAATGCGAAAGTAAGCCTGTCTGTCTGTTACCTTGACAGACGGCTGAACCGCTGCACCGATTTTGGTGAAATTTGGTGTGGAGATAGCTGGAACCCTGACGAGGGACATAGGGGTTCCCTATTTTATAAAAAGTCAACCTCTAAATAGGGGATAAAGGACTGTAGGGGAATTCAGTCTCAATTTTAAATTAAGTTAACAACATTGTGCTGGACAGAATAGATGCCAATAATAAATGAATTTATATCATGGTAAGACACAAACAAGCAAGAAGTATTTCTGGGACCCTCGAGTTATCAAGGAAACCCTATAACGGGCCCCTCCTATCCAAATAAAAAAGTGTCGTGTATATCATATGTACGAGTATGTACATATACATACTGCAAGGAAACGACTGTGATGTGTATATACCATATGTATGTATATCATTCAATCAAACTAAGTTAGAGCGAGCACTACAGCTAGTTTTTTTATAAATATCTTTCAGTTTTTTATTCCATGTATATATTTAAAAAAAAAATAGATATGCTAAAATATGTACTAAATAAAATTGTAATGGTATTAAAAATTATTTGAAATAAAAATCAATACTATACATCTTCTTTGTATAATTACAAAATAAGAATGTCCCCTTCATCATTTAATTGTGGTCCTTAAAAGGACCGATATGTATATGCGTTATATTGTATTATGCGCGCTCTCCACGAATACGTCGAGCCAATTGAATGTCTTTTGGCATAATTGTAACACGTTTTGCATGAATAGCACACAAGTTTGTATCCTCAAAAAGTCCAACCAAATATGCTTCACTTGCTTCTTGAAGAGCCATCACCGCTGAACTTTGGAAACGTAAATCTGTTTTAAAATCTTGAGCAATTTCTCGAACTAAGCGTTGAAATGGCAATTTTCGAATCAATAATTCGGTACTTTTTTGATAACGACGTATCTCACGAAGAGCAACTGTACCCGGACGATAGCGATGTGGTTTTTTGACACCGCCTGTAGCTGGTGCACTTTTACGAGCTGCTTTTGTTGCTAGTTGCTTACGTGGAGCTTTTCCGCCAGTGGATTTACGAGCAGTCTGCTTAGTACGAGCCATTTTAACTTTAATATCATCCCGACGGAGTTTTTCATACTAAGCTAGTTTTTCAATATCAAACTGTTTCAGCTGTTCATACGTTTTTCTAAAATTCTTAATGTTATTGTCCTCTCTTTCTAAAGAGGAACATTTTTACATAAAGAGCGATGTTCTGTCGGAATTAATGCAGTTCTAAATTAAGTGTAAGAAATGACTGGTCGTGGAAAGGGTGGAAAAGGTTTAGGAAAAGGTGGTGCAAAACGTCATCGTAAAGTCCTTCGTGATAATATTCAAGGTATTACGAAACCAGCTATTCGACGTTTAGCCCGTCGTGGTGGAGTAAAACGTATATCTGGTTTAATATATGAAGAAACTCGTGGTGTTCTTAAAGTGTTTTTGGAAAATGTCATTCGCGATGCAGTAACTTATACTGAACATGCTAAGCGTAAAACTGTTACAGCCATGGATGTTGTTTACGCTCTAAAAAGGCAAGGGCGTACACTATACGGTTTTGGTGGTTAAAAGTATAATGTTAAATAAAACATTTTTTAAAATCGGTCCTTTTCAGGACCATTACATTAAGTGAACAAAGAGTTCTTCAATACAAAAACATTTTAGCGTTAATATAACTTTTCATATTTAAACATATGTATGTATGTACTATATATACTATATATGTATTATGGAAACTTGAAAAGATTTATAAATTTATTTATTGTCCTTTTTTAATATCGTATTTGTTTAACTAGTACATATAGAATATATTTTATATTGAATCACAAGTGCATCCAGACACTGGTATTTTCAGGATTAAGTGAACAAAGAGTTAGTTCTTCAATACAAAAACATTTTAGCGTTAACTTTTTTTCATATTTAAACATATGTATGTACTATATATACTATATATATATTTATAAATTTATTTATTGTCCTTTTTAAAAAAAGGATACGATATAAATATCGTATTTGTTTAACTAGTACATAAAGAATATATTTTATATTTATTCGGATTTCGTCAATCCTTACCTCGTAGCAAATTTATTTCTATAATTTTTCACCTACATTCTATAGGTTCTGTAGTTACTGTAGTAGTTACCTCGTATTATGTATTGTATGTACCATCGTACTGTATGTATTCTCGTTTAACGTGAGAAATATTGAAGGAACTTTTTACTATTTTAATATATCGAAAGTTATGTACATATTTTATTTAACTTTAAGCAAAAATATCAACATAATGGATTTTAAAAAATTTACTATCTCATTAAAGAAATTTATTGTCGTCCTGAAAAGGACGGTTTTTATATTTAGTCTTATTGAATTGTTTAAAAATTTAATTATGCTTTTTTTTCAGTTTTCTTTGGTAAAAGTACTGCTTGAATATTTGGCAAAACACCACCTTGAGCAATTGTTACACCCGATAATAGCTTATTCAATTCTTCATCATTGCGTATAGCCAACTGTAAATGGCGCGGAATAATTCTAGTTTTCTTATTGTCACGTGCTGCATTTCCAGCCAATTCAAGAACTTCAGCAGCCAAATATTCCATTACAGCCGCAAGATAAACAGGAGCGCCTGCACCAACTCTTTCAGCATAATTACCCTTACGCAATAAACGATGAATTCGACCAACAGGAAATTGAAGCCCAGCTCGATTTGATCGAGACTTCGCTTTACCCTTGACTTTTCCGCCTTTTCCACGACCAGACATGATTTAATATTGTGAATGTACAAAACACAGCACCAAATTCAAAAAATTAAGGAAAACAGATTTCTGTATTTATTTACATATTTTTTTTACGCACAATTAGAGGTTAATGAAATATAAAAATCGTAAAATACAACTTGAAAAGTTCGTACATAAACACCGATATATATATTCTTTAAAGTGGCAATGCTTGACTAAGAGTGTTTTTTCGAAATAGAAGTCTAGAAAAAAAAACAACAAGTAATGCCTCCAAAAACAAGTGGTAAGGCCGCTAAAAAGGCTGGAAAAGCTCAAAAAAATATTACTAAAAATGACAAGAAAAAGAAACGCAAAAGGAAAGAAAGTTATGCAATATACATTTATAAAGTGTTAAAACAAGTGCATCCAGACACTGGTATTTCTTCAAAAGCAATGAGTATTATGAACAGTTTTGTGAATGATATATTTGAACGTATAGCTGCTGAAGCTTCTCGTTTGGCTCATTATAACAAAAGATCAACAATAACAAGTCGCGAAATTCAAACCGCAGTGCGTCTTTTATTGCCTGGTGAATTAGCTAAGCATGCTGTTAGTGAAGGAACTAAAGCCGTCACTAAATATACTAGCTCCAAATAAAATTTTATTTCTCTTTATATACAAAGGCCCTTCTCAGGGCCAATAAATTAATAACAAAAGATAAAAGTTTTTTCTCTAAGCCAAACGTGACTTTTGTTAGGGATAAATATGTAGCTGAAAAAATTAACGGAAAACGTCACTGAAAAGTATATAAAAATTAAAATGGCCAAACAGATGAAATATCGTACTTTTTATAGAACCATCCTCTATCGGAAAGAACGGAAATATTTAAAAGAAATATTTGCAAATTACTTAACTACTTAATTACTTAATAAAGAAATTTATAAAATTTTGTTAGTATGTTATGAAATGTTTTTATGTATATATGGTACAATACATACATATTTAATTTAAAAAATTATTAAAATATTTCACCATAAAAGGCAGTTTTTCTTTGTAGAACCGAATCCCAGTTTATTTTATAAAGTTGGTGTCTTTTATAACGCGATTTCCCACAATGCGGTATTTTCAAGGAGCGTGTATTTACCTCGTTGTGGAAGGCCTACATCTGTATCATAAATTAAATTATAATTTTAGCATTGAAATAGCAATTCCAATTTCCATGATTTCATTAAACAGAAATTAACAATACTATTATAAAAATGTAAATAGTTTCATATCTGACTGAATATTGCTTATTGGTGGTAAGTGCTTTATATTAATCTGCATCGCAAATATTTATCTCCTTATTCTAGAGTTTGTAGCCCTTAAAAGGGCTTTTCAAATACATAAAATATACTCATGTATATAAATGTTTAAATTAAATGAAAATAAGAATTTTATTTCACTTTTTTCACTGATTTCTTAACCATTTTTTTCTGTGGGGTAAGAGACTTTTTTGCTGCTGCAACTTTTGTAGATTTTGTTAGTCTACCTTTACCAAGAGATGTAGATTTTGGTTTTGTACCTTTTTCATCATTTTTTTTACCAACTTTAACCAATTTTTTATTTTTCAATACAATTTTTTTCTCAGTAACCTTTTTAACTGTAGTAAGTTTTTTTGATTTTTTATCGTGAGATATTTTTTTAGTTGAAGCTGGTTCCTTTTGATTTGAAATATTTTTCATCTTTTCATTTTCAATTGATTTCGATTTTTTCGATAGTTTATTTACAGTTGTTGACAATTTAAAAGAGCCAGAGGCGCCCTTACCTTTGGTTTGTATTAATTTTCCGCTAGCAACAGCTGATTTTAAATATTTTTTAATAAATGGTGCCAATTTTTGGGCATCGCATTTGTATGTTGAACTAATATATTTTTTAATTGCCAATAAAGAAGAACCACCACGCTCTTTTAAATTTTTAATTGAGGCATCAACCATTTGTTGTGTCGGCGGATGTGAAGGAGTTGTCGATAGTTTTTTAGATTTTTTCATAACTTTTTTTTCAGTCGAAGTAACAACCGCAGCAGCAGTACCACCACCACCACTAACAGGAGATGCAATAATTCCAACCGCCTCTGCCATTCTTGCTTGAATAATTCGCTTTTTTCTCATCAAAAAATATTTAAAGCTAAGATTCGAAAATTTGAGAATCGCCGAGAAAAGAAGATTCCCTATAATTTACTCTTTCTTAGTTTTCTGAATTTTCAAAATTATATATAGTTATTAATAATATAATTTTTGTAATAATTAAATTTAATACTATTGAAAACAAAATTTTAACATCTATAATATTTAAATAATAAAAAATTTAGTCGTACTATTTATGATGGGATTATATTGAAATACATTTGAAACAATTTACTACATACTGAATGAATCGAGTTAATAATATTATATTTGTAAATTGATTATGGAAGTTATAGTTACAACAAAACGACTACATATAGAAAATATACTCTTTTAACATATTAAATGATATTCCTAATATAAAATTTAATAATAATTAATGAGAACATTGAATAGAAAACAATCATCAATTATCAATCAATCAACAATAGAAAATCTCTTTATAGCATGATTATTTTAAAAAAATTCTTACTTCTTTTACTTTTAACAATTACAATTATAAAATTGAATGCGAAAGTAAGCCTGTCTGTCTGTTACCTTGACAGACGGCTGAACCGCTGCACCGATTTTGGTGAAATTTGGTGTGGAGATAGCTGGAACCCTGACGAGGGACATAGGGTACCTATTTTATAAAAAGTCAACCTCTAAATAGGGGATAAAGGACTGTAGGGGAATTCAGTCTCAATTTTAAATTAAGTTAACAACATTGTGCTGGACAGAATAGATGCCAATAATAAATGAATTTATATCATGGTAAGACACAAACAAGCAAGAAGTATTTCTGGGACCCTCGAGTTATCAAGGAAACCCTATAACGGGCCCCTCCTATCCAAATAAAAAAGTGTCGTGTATATCATATGTACGAGTATGTACATATACATACTGCAAGGAAACGACTGTGATGTGTATATACATATGTATGTATATCATTCAATCAAACTAAGTTAGAGCGAGCACTACAGCTAGTTTTTTTATAAATATCTTTCAGTTTTTTATTCCATGTATATATTTAAAAAAAAAATAGATATGCTAAAATATGTACTAAATAAAATTGTAATGGTATTAAAAATTATTTGAAATAAAAATCAATACTATACATCTTCTTTGTATAATTACAAAATAAGAATGTCCCCTTCATCATTTAATTGTGGTCCTTAAAAGGACCGATATGTATATGCGTTATATTGTATTATGCGCGCTCGCCACGAATACGTCGAGCCAATTGAATGTCTTTTGGCATAATTGTAACACGTTTTGCATGAATAGCACACAAGTTTGTATCCTCAAAAAGTCCAACCAAATATGCTTCACTTGCTTCTTGAAGAGCCATCACCGCTGAACTTTGGAAACGTAAATCTGTTTTAAAATCTTGAGCAATTTCTCGAACTAAGCGTTGAAATGGCAATTTTCGAATCAATAATTCGGTACTTTTTTGATAACGACGTATCTCACGAAGAGCAACTGTACCCGGACGATAGCGATGTGGTTTTTTGACACCGCCTGTAGCTGGTGCACTTTTACGAGCTGCTTTTGTTGCTAGTTGCTTACGTGGAGCTTTTCCGCCAGTGGATTTACGAGCAGTCTGCTTAGTACGAGCCATTTTAACTTTAATATCATCCCGACGGAGTTTTTCATACTAAGCTAGTTTTTCAATATCAAACTGTTTCAGCTGTTCATACGTTTTTCTAAAATTCTTAATGTTATTGTCCTCTCTTTCTAAAGAGGAACATTTTTACATAAAGAGCGATGTTCTGTCGGAATTAATGGGTCGGAATTAATGGATGGAATGGCGGGGAACAATGAAAGCGAACGCACGTGCTACGCGCAATTTTCAAGTGAATCCTGCAATAGAAGAAAACTTTTATGAAAATAATTTAAGAAAAGTGAATACTTACCTAGATGGGAACTTGAAACCCGAAGCAACAAGTGATTTTGAAAATAGTGCACAACCAGATGTTGAACTACTAAAAGGAAAAGTAAAATTAATTAAAAACAATAAAAATGATGAAGAAATCCTAAATTATAGTGATAATGAAATAAAAGCAAAAAAAGTGTATCATAACCCAGACACGCTAAACCCTAATAATACATCTGTAAAGACACATAATAAAAGTGAAAAAGAAAACTCCACGAAACAACGTGATGCAGAAACCTCTACTAACATTGAGATACATATCAGTGACAATTTTCAAGTTACAAATATTAATATGGCTGAGCAAAACTTATTTAATACCTTAAATAATCAAACGATACTAGAGCCACAATCAATTAGTGATCAAGATAAAAGTAATAAAAATTTAAGTGAGTTCCAAGATGTACTTTACGTCAAACTTCCCAAGGGAAAGAAAAAGAAAGACAACAAAGGAAAAAAAAGAAAATCAACCATCCTAGGGGATGATGATAGCACAAGCACAGACCACACAATAGAAATTGAAAAACAAGAATTACTAATGAAAAATAAAGAACAAATTAATACTATTACTGAACTACATAACATAATTAAATCATTAACTGAAAGTTATAAACTTGAATGGGAAAAAACCCAAAGTGAAATTAAAAACCTTAAAAGTCAAATTAAATCGCTGGCATGCAACAACGCCTCGAATGGTGCAAAAACCCAAAACAATCAACTAAGCACAAACAGAAAATCAAGAAGGCTGAGCAAACAAATTAAAGCAGCCAAAGCTCAAATAAATTACACCAACTCAACAGCTGACCATCAAAGTGAAGATAACCAAGAACATCTAGGCACCTTGGATGCTAACTTAAGCAAAATATCGCATTCAGATAACGGTGAACAAGATATGGACACTGATGAAGAATCAAACAACTCAGAAAATAACTCCTATGAAATAGACTTTCCCACTATTTTAAACAAAAAGGACCATCCGAGGAAGAGATCCAAAGAGGATGCGGACTGGGTCAGCCTCACATCGGACTGCATCAGGACCAACCTAAATAACACTAGCAACACAGCTGAAGATACTGCTACAGAAGATCTTAACAGGAATTTCCCGCTACAAGGTACAATAACCACTAAAGCTGTAGAAGAAATAAACATGATGGATGAGGAATATCCTGAACTAAAATCAGCAGCAAAAGCACCTACTCCTAAACGCCACGTTGGTATCAGTAATACACACAATATAATTAGGCATAACAAAAAATCAAGTGTATCGGGAGAAAAAACTCTTCCTCCTAGATTGATTTGTTATAATGTGGAAGAGAAAACACTTTCTGTGGAAATAATTAAATTATTAGAACATAAGAATTTCTCATTTAATGTTAAAAACAAAAATGTTACGCATATAAATACCCATACCATCGAAGATTACTTTAAAATTAAAAATTTTTTAAGCAAAAAAAATATTAATTTTTATACCTTTACCCCAACGGAAACTAAACCCTTTTCTATAGTTATTAACAAACTACCCCCTTCTTTTGAAAAAGACGAAATACTAGAATATATTAATGACCTCAAACTAAACATTGAAATAATTAACCTCTCAAAACTGTCAAGGAATAAATGGCTTATTCAATTAAAAAAGAGCACAAATGTGAAGCAATTTATGAAATTAAAAAATATTCTCAATTGTCAAATTAGTTTTGAAAACTTAAAGCCATATACACCAGCACAATGTCGTAACTGCCAAAGGTACACGCACGTTGCAAGTAACTGCAACATGCCATACCGATGCGTCAAATGCGCAGAATCTCATGGACCCAAAAACTGTAGTATCCCACCAAAAGATCTTAATAATAAAGAAATTTTATTCACTGATCCGATTACGGGCATAGTAAGTAAGCGTATTGGACATCCTGTTAAATGCGCAAATTGTATGACTGAGGGTCATACTGCCAATTCTAAGATATGCCCTAAAAGAATAGAAATATTAAAATATATTAATGAAAAAAGAAGCAGAACCAGTCACTTTAACACTAATATAAATAACCGTGTTGTATCCTCCATCTCTTATGCAAATCAGGTGAGAGCCGATAGTTTAAAAATCCCTTCAAACGTTAATCCAGCTCCACAAGACTTTCCAGACTTTATTGATAAAGACTGTAATAAATTCTTTGGTAAAAGTTTCTTCCACTGTTTGCAAAAGGTTAGTGAATTCGCAAAACAATATAAGACTCTAACAAACGATGACGCTAAATCTAAATATCTAATGAATTTCCTAATCGATTTACACATTAATGATTAACAAACTTAAAACAATTTTCATTAATGCGAATTCATTAATCTCTCTACACAAAAGACACTATCTAAAAATGTTCCTTAAAAAACATAACCCTGACGTAGTTCTAATTGCTGAGCATAAATTATCTATACGACACAGACTTGAATTTGAAGGTTACACAACTGTAAGGCAAAATCGAGCACAAGGCAAAGGTGGAGGCACTGCCATCTGCATTAGAGAAAACTTTAAATTTGACATTATTAACATACAAACATCCCTTCTGGAATGTTGTGCCATTAAAATTTTTCTAATGAATGGAACAAATATGGCTGTAGTGTCGCTCTATAATAAACCCACAAATAAGTTAATAGATCGTGATTTAGACCTATTGATTTATTCACTTAACACGGATGAAATAATCATTGGAGGTGATTTCAACGCACGACACACTAACTGGGGTGATAGCGTATGTAACATTAACGGCAACACACTAAATAATTGGCTTCTAAGAACCCCTAATATCAGCATTATACCAACTAAATATCCAACAAGACAAAACAGTTTTCTAGACCTTTTCATGGTCTCACCAAATATTAATATCGTTTATAATTTAAATCTTCCTGGTCTTTTGGACACCCATTCGTATGACTCAGACCATGATGCAGTTGAACTGACTATATCAACAAATGAAATTCAAAAAACATTACCTTTCTCGATCTACAACTATAATAAAGTTAATATGGTCACCTTTAATGGAGCCCTTAGGGATTGTTTAAAAAAAAACACTTTACCCAAAGATCGAAATGCATCTCCTAGAGAAATAGACGAAACTGTCACACTCCTTACCCATGCCTTCACAACGGCAACCCATAAAGCGGTGCCTAAAGTAACCCTAAGAAATAAAGGACTAATTAACCTACCAGATATCATTATTAAATTTATAGAAGAAAAACGAAAACTCAGAAAAAAGCACTTTCAGTGCATAGATCCACAACGAAAAAGCACCCTAAAAGCAATCATCAATAACCTCAATATGATTATAAAAGAACTCATTAAAAAACACGAAAATGAATATTGGAATAATCTGACTAAAAATATCAAAATGGACAATAAAACATACAAAAAAATCAAAAGTCTTTGTGGCCTGAATTCTAAAATAGTTATTAATAATCTTATCACTGAGGATGGCTCAGTAGTGGAATCGGAAATAGACAAACTTAATCTACTAGCTACGAACTTTGAAAGAACTTACACTCAAAATAATTATCTTAGTACTGACTCCTTCTCTCAACAAATTACAAATAGTATTCAAGACTTACATGATAACACACCTATATTTTCATTTAATAGCCAATACACTTCCAGTGGTATAAATACTCAAACAACAACTAGTACTAGCTCATATATGGAGTTTATAAATTACAAAACTATAAAATTAATTCTTAAATGTAAAAACACAAAAAAAAGTACCGGTGTTGATGACATACCAAATTTCTTACTAAAAAAAACAAGAACCAACACCTACTTTACTAAATTCCTGGCCTCTCTTTTCAACCACATGTATAACATTGGCTATTTCCCAAAATATTGGAAAACGGCAAAAGTTGCTCCAATTCTCAAACCCAAATCAAACCCTTCTTCACCTAATAGTTATAGACCTATATCACTGCTCTCAAATGTAGCTAAACTTTTTGAACAAATATTACTAGACAAACTAAAAATATTTATTGAAAATCATAACATTTTTAAAGATAATCAATTCGGTTTTAGGCCTTACCACTCAACCACTCAAGCCCTTACTATTTTATCTGACTATGTCACAACTAACTTAAACAACAGAAAGGCATCAATTGCCGTGAGTCTAGACTTTCAAAAAGCTTTCGACACGGCATGGATAGATGGTATAGTTTTCAAACTATATAAAAAATTTAATTTTACTAAAAACCTTTGCAGAATCATATATTCTTACCTGACGGGTAGAGAATTTTTTGTCTCACTAAACAATGTAAACTCTGAAACAAAAACGGCCACCTCAGGCGTACCGCAGGGCTCTATATTAGGACCGGTACTATACAATTTATTTATAGCCGACCTACCTGAACCAACAAACGATCTCTGTCTCTTAATTTATGCAGACGACATCTTTATCATATGCTCCAAAATCCTATTAAAAATTGCAAACAAAATAATTAATAACTATCTTAATATCCTCAAATGTTATTTCCATAAATGGAAAATAAAACTCAATATTAATAAATGTCAAGCGATTACATTCAAAGGAAAAAAAAAAAACCTTTACCGCAACGCGCGAAATTATATTCCTACTATAAAAATTGGTGACCAAAACATTGAACACAAAGACACAATAAAATACCTGGGTATTATCCTACACTCAAACTTTACTTTCTATAGACACATAGATTACATACTGCAAAAAGCAAAAAATTTGTTCTTCCAATATACCAAACTACTAAAAAAAGCAAAACAACTCCTTAGCAAAATTAAGATCAACTGCTACAAACAATTAATAAGACCTGTCCTGGCGTACGCATTTCCAATATGGTTCAGTATTTCCTCGGCCCAAATGGAAAGAATCAGAGTCTTTGAAAGAATGTGCTTACGAATCTGCACAGGATTATATCCCAAACCTGATCACAATGGTGAACTCAGAAAATGTGCAAACAAAAGCCTTTATGAGGCTGCGAAACAAATCAGAATCGATTCGTTCTTGACTGAATCAGCCATTAAATTCCTTGACAATCTTACCGCTATTAATAACTCTTTGTTACAAACATATTTACAGAAAAAAGAATACCTTACTTTCCCACTGAGGGAAAGATATTTGTCACCCATCTATATTGACTTATTGAAAAACAACAATGCATTATATGATACAAACAACAAACTAGTATACTATCATAGAAGATACAACAGTCTTAACACTAATAACACTGTTTACAGTATGGACCAATATTAAATATTAAATATAAAATAATACATATAAATATAATACATACTTTTCTTTATTTCTTTAGTTGGTAAGCATAGTTGTAATTAGGTTAAGATAGAATAAGTTAGATAAGAAAAAACCACCTTAATGTAATACTGGTTTTTATCCTTTTTTCCCAGGAATCTCACTAAAAATTGTCATAATGCTCCCTGAGCAAAAATTAAACTAATATTTACGCATTATAATTAGATAGTCTTGGATAAATACGATTTGTATGTCAAGAATTAACTGTACATCAAAACATATATTATAAACTGTTAAGTTAATCTGGATCAATAAAACATTTGTCATTTGTCATTTGTCGGAATTAATGCAGTTCTAAATTAAGTGTAAGAAATGACTGGTCGTGGAAAGGGTGGAAAAGGTTTAGGAAAAGGTGGTGCAAAACGTCATCGTAAAGTCCTTCGTGATAATATTCAAGGTATTACGAAACCAGCTATTCGACGTTTAGCCCGTCGTGGTGGAGTAAAACGTATATCTGGTTTAATATATGAAGAAACTCGTGGTGTTCTTAAAGTGTTTTTGGAAAATGTCATTCGCGATGCAGTAACTTATACTGAACATGCTAAGCGTAAAACTGTTACAGCCATGGATGTTGTTTACGCTCTAAAAAGGCAAGGGCGTACACTATACGGTTTTGGTGGTTAAAAGTATAATGTTAAATAAAACATTTTTTAAAATCGGTCCTTTTCAGGACCATTACATTAAGTGAACAAAGAGTTCTTCAATACAAAAACATTTTAGCGTTAATATAACTTTTCATATTTAAACATATGTATGTATGTACTATATATACTATATATGTATTATGGAAACTTGAAAAGATTTATAAATTTATTTATTGTCCTTTTTTAATATCGTATTTGTTTAACTAGTACATATAGAATATATTTTATATTGAATCACAAGTGCATCCAGACACTGGTATTTTCAGGATTAAGTGAACAAAGAGTTAGTTCTTCAATACAAAAACATTTTAGCGTTAACTTTTTTTCATATTTAAACATATGTATGTACTATATATACTATATATATATTTATAAATTTATTTATTGTCCTTTTTAAAAAAAGGATACGATATAAATATCGTATTTGTTTAACTAGTACATAAAGAATATATTTTATATTTATTCGGATTTCGTCAATCCTTACCTCGTAGCAAATTTATTTCTATAATTTTTCACCTACATTCTATAGGTTCTGTAGTTACTGTAGTAGTTACCTCGTATTATGTATTGTATGTACCATCGTACTGTATGTATTCTCGTTTAACGTGAGAAATATTGAAGGAACTTTTTACTATTTTAATATATCGAAAGTTATGTACATATTTTATTTAACTTTAAGCAAAAATATCAACATAATGGATTTTAAAAAATTTACTATCTCATTAAAGAAATTTATTGTCGTCCTGAAAAGGACGGTTTTTATATTTAGTCTTATTGAATTGTTTAAAAATTTAATTATGCTTTTTTTTCAGTTTTCTTTGGTAAAAGTACTGCTTGAATATTTGGCAAAACACCACCTTGAGCAATTGTTACACCCGATAATAGCTTATTCAATTCTTCATCATTGCGTATAGCCAACTGTAAATGGCGCGGAATAATTCTAGTTTTCTTATTGTCACGTGCTGCATTTCCAGCCAATTCAAGAACTTCAGCAGCCAAATATTCCATTACAGCCGCAAGATAAACAGGAGCGCCTGCACCAACTCTTTCAGCATAATTACCCTTACGCAATAAACGATGAATTCGACCAACAGGAAATTGAAGCCCAGCTCGATTTGATCGAGACTTCGCTTTACCCTTGACTTTTCCGCCTTTTCCACGACCAGACATGATTTAATATTGTGAATGTACAAAACACAGCACCAAATTCAAAAAATTAAGGAAAACAGATTTCTGTATTTATTTACATATTTTTTTTTACGCACAATTAGAGGTTAATGAAATATAAAAATCGTAAAATACAACTTGAAAAGTTCGTACATAAACACCGATATATATATTCTTTAAAGTGGCAATGCTTGACTAAGAGTGTTTTTTCGAAATAGAAGTCTAGAAAAAAAAACAACAAGTAATGCCTCCAAAAACAAGTGGTAAGGCCGCTAAAAAGGCTGGAAAAGCTCAAAAAAATATTACTAAAAATGACAAGAAAAAGAAACGCAAAAGGAAAGAAAGTTATGCAATATACATTTATAAAGTGTTAAAACAAGTGCATCCAGACACTGGTATTTCTTCAAAAGCAATGAGTATTATGAACAGTTTTGTGAATGATATATTTGAACGTATAGCTGCTGAAGCTTCTCGTTTGGCTCATTATAACAAAAGATCAACAATAACAAGTCGCGAAATTCAAACCGCAGTGCGTCTTTTATTGCCTGGTGAATTAGCTAAGCATGCTGTTAGTGAAGGAACTAAAGCCGTCACTAAATATACTAGCTCCAAATAAAATTTTATTTCTCTTTATATACAAAGGCCCTTCTCAGGGCCAATAAATTAATAACAAAAGATAAAAGTTTTTTCTCTAAGCCAAACGTGACTTTTGTTAGGGATAAATATGTAGCTGAAAAAATTAACGGAAAACGTCACTGAAAAGTATATAAAAATTAAAATGGCCAAACAGATGAAATATCGTACTTTTTATAGAACCATCCTCTATCGGAAAGAACGGAAATATTTAAAAGAAATATTTGCAAATTACTTAACTACTTAATTACTTAATAAAGAAATTTATAAAATTTTGTTAGTATGTTATGAAATGTTTTTATGTATATATGGTACAATACATACATATTTAATTTAAAAAATTATTAAAATATTTCACCATAAAAGGCAGTTTTTCTTTGTAGAACCGAATCCCAGTTTATTTTATAAAGTTGGTGTCTTTTATAACGCGATTTCCCACAATGCGGTATTTTCAAGGAGCGTGTATTTACCTCGTTGTGGAAGGCCTACATCTGTATCATAAATTAAATTATAATTTTAGCATTGAAATAGCAATTCCAATTTCCATGATTTCATTAAACAGAAATTAACAATACTATTATAAAAATGTAAATAGTTTCATATCTGACTGAATATTGCTTATTGGTGGTAAGTGCTTTATATTAATCTGCATCGCAAATATTTATCTCCTTATTCTAGAGTTTGTAGCCCTTAAAAGGGCTTTTCAAATACATAAAATATACTCATGTATATAAATGTTTAAATTAAATGAAAATAAGAATTTTATTTCACTTTTTTCACTGATTTCTTAACCATTTTTTTCTGTGGGGTAAGAGACTTTTTTGCTGCTGCAACTTTTGTAGATTTTGTTAGTCTACCTTTACCAAGAGATGTAGATTTTGGTTTTGTACCTTTTTCATCATTTTTTTTACCAACTTTAACCAATTTTTTATTTTTCAATACAATTTTTTTCTCAGTAACCTTTTTAACTGTAGTAAGTTTTTTTGATTTTTTATCGTGAGATATTTTTTTAGTTGAAGCTGGTTCCTTTTGATTTGAAATATTTTTCATCTTTTCATTTTCAATTGATTTCGATTTTTTCGATAGTTTATTTACAGTTGTTGACAATTTAAAAGAGCCAGAGGCGCCCTTACCTTTGGTTTGTATTAATTTTCCGCTAGCAACAGCTGATTTTAAATATTTTTTAATAAATGGTGCCAATTTTTGGGCATCGCATTTGTATGTTGAACTAATATATTTTTTAATTGCCAATAAAGAAGAACCACCACGCTCTTTTAAATTTTTAATTGAGGCATCAACCATTTGTTGTGTCGGCGGATGTGAAGGAGTTGTCGATAGTTTTTTAGATTTTTTCATAACTTTTTTTTCAGTCGAAGTAACAACCGCAGCAGCAGTACCACCACCACCACTAACAGGAGATGCAATAATTCCAACCGCCTCTGCCATTCTTGCTTGAATAATTCGCTTTTTTCTCATCAAAAAATATTTAAAGCTAAGATTCGAAAATTTGAGAATCGCCGAGAAAAGAAGATTCCCTATAATTTACTCTTTCTTAGTTTTCTGAATTTTCAAAATTATATATAGTTATTAATAATATAATTTTTGTAATAATTAAATTTAATACTATTGAAAACAAAATTTTAACATCTATAATATTTAAATAATAAAAAATTTAGTCGTACTATTTATGATGGGATTATATTGAAATACATTTGAAACAATTTACTACATACTGAATGAATCGAGTTAATAATATTATATTTGTAAATTGATTATGGAAGTTATAGTTACAACAAAACGACTACATATAGAAAATATACTCTTTTAACATATTAAATGATATTCCTAATATAAAATTTAATAATAATTAATGAGAACATTGAATAGAAAACAATCATCAATTATCAATCAATCAACAATAGAAAATCTCTTTATAGCATGATTATTTTAAAAAAATTCTTACTTCTTTTACTTTTAACAATTACAATTATAAAATTGAATGCGAAAGTAAGCCTGTCTGTCTGTTACCTTGACAGACGGCTGAACCGCTGCACCGATTTTGGTGAAATTTGGTGTGGAGATAGCTGGAACCCTGACGAGGGACATAGGGTACCTATTTTATAAAAAGTCAACCTCTAAATAGGGGATAAAGGACTGTAGGGGAATTCAGTCTCAATTTTAAATTAAGTTAACAACATTGTGCTGGACAGAATAGATGCCAATAATAAATGAATTTATATCATGGTAAGACACAAACAAGCAAGAAGTATTTCTGGGACCCTCGAGTTATCAAGGAAACCCTATAACGGGCCCCTCCTATCCAAATAAAAAAGTGTCGTGTATATCATATGTACGAGTATGTACATATACATACTGCAAGGAAACGACTGTGATGTGTATATACATATGTATGTATATCATTCAATCAAACTAAGTTAGAGCGAGCACTACAGCTAGTTTTTTTATAAATATCTTTCAGTTTTTTATTCCATGTATATATTTAAAAAAAAAATAGATATGCTAAAATATGTACTAAATAAAATTGTAATGGTATTAAAAATTATTTGAAATAAAAATCAATACTATACATCTTCTTTGTATAATTACAAAATAAGAATGTCCCCTTCATCATTTAATTGTGGTCCTTAAAAGGACCGATATGTATATGCGTTATATTGTATTATGCGCGCTCGCCACGAATACGTCGAGCCAATTGAATGTCTTTTGGCATAATTGTAACACGTTTTGCATGAATAGCACACAAGTTTGTATCCTCAAAAAGTCCAACCAAATATGCTTCACTTGCTTCTTGAAGAGCCATCACCGCTGAACTTTGGAAACGTAAATCTGTTTTAAAATCTTGAGCAATTTCTCGAACTAAGCGTTGAAATGGCAATTTTCGAATCAATAATTCGGTACTTTTTTGATAACGACGTATCTCACGAAGAGCAACTGTACCCGGACGATAGCGATGTGGTTTTTTGACACCGCCTGTAGCTGGTGCACTTTTACGAGCTGCTTTTGTTGCTAGTTGCTTACGTGGAGCTTTTCCGCCAGTGGATTTACGAGCAGTCTGCTTAGTACGAGCCATTTTAACTTTAATATCATCCCGACGGAGTTTTTCATACTAAGCTAGTTTTTCAATATCAAACTGTTTCAGCTGTTCATACGTTTTTCTAAAATTCTTAATGTTATTGTCCTCTCTTTCTAAAGAGGAACATTTTTACATAAAGAGCGATGTTCTGTCGGAATTAATTTTAAATTTGACATTATTAACATACAAACATCCCTTCTGGAATGTTGTGCCATTAAAATTTTTCTAATGAATGGAACAAATATGGCTGTAGTGTCGCTCTATAATAAACCCACAAATAAGTTAATAGATCGTGATTTAGACCTATTGATTTATTCACTTAACACGGATGAAATAATCATTGGAGGTGATTTCAACGCACGACACACTAACTGGGGTGATAGCGTATGTAACATTAACGGCAACACACTAAATAATTGGCTTCTAAGAACCCCTAATATCAGCATTATACCAACTAAATACCCAACAAGACAAAACAGTTTTCTAGACCTTTTCATGGTCTCACCAAATATTAATATCGTTTATAATTTAAATCTTCCTGGTCTTTTGGACACCCATTCGTATGACTCAGACCATGATGCAGTTGAACTGACTATATCAACAAATGAAATTCAAAAAACATTACCTTTCTCGATCTACAACTATAATAAAGTTAATATGGTCACCTTTAATGGAGCCCTTAGGGATTGTTTAAAAAAAAACACTTTACCCAAAGATCGAAATGCATCTCCTAGAGAAATAGACGAAACTGTCACACTCCTTACCCATGCCTTCACAACGGCAACCCATAAAGCGGTGCCTAAAGTAACCCTAAGAAATAAAGGACTAATTAACCTACCAGATATCATTATTAAATTTATAGAAGAAAAACGAAAACTCAGAAAAAAGCACTTTCAGTGCATAGATCCACAACGAAAAAGCACCCTAAAAGCAATCATCAATAACCTCAATATGATTATAAAAGAACTCATTAAAAAACACGAAAATGAATATTGGAATAATCTGACTAAAAATATCAAAATGGACAATAAAACATACAAAAAAATCAAAAGTCTTTGTGGCCTGAATTCTAAAATAGTTATTAATAATCTTATCACTGAGGATGGCTCAGTAGTGGATTCGGAAATAGACAAACTTAACCTACTAGCTACGAACTTTGAAAGAACTTACACTCAAAATAATTATCTTAGTACTGACTCCTTCTCTCAACAAATTACAAATAGTATTCAAGACTTACATGATAACACACCTATATTTTCATTTAATAGCCAATACACTTCCAGTGGTATAAATACTCAAACAACAACTAGTACTAGCTCATATATGGAGTTTATAAATTACAAAACTATAAAATTAATTCTTAAATGTAAAAACACAAAAAAAAGTACCGGTGTTGATGACATACCAAATTTCTTACTAAAAAAAACAAGAACCAACACCTACTTTACTAAATTCCTGGCCTCTCTTTTCAACCACATGTATAACATTGGCTATTTCCCAAAATATTGGAAAACGGCAAAAGTTGCCCCAATTCTCAAACCCAAATCAAACCCTTCTTCACCTAGTAGTTATAGACCTATATCACTGCTCTCAAATGTAGCTAAACTTTTTGAACAAATATTACTAGACAAACTAAAAATATTTATTGAAAATCATAACATTTTTAAAGATAATCAATTCGGTTTTAGGCCTTACCACTCAACCACTCAAGCCCTTACTATTTTATCTGACTATGTCACAACTAACTTAAACAACAGAAAGGCATCAATTGCCGTGAGTCTAGACTTTCAAAAAGCTTTCGACACGGCATGGATAGATGGTATAGTTTTCAAACTATATAAAAAATTTAATTTTACTAAAAACCTTTGCAGAATCATATATTCTTACCTGACGGGTAGAGAATTTTTTGTCTCACTAAACAATGTAAACTCTGAAACAAAAACGGCCACCTCAGGCGTACCGCAGGGCTCTATATTAGGACCGGTACTATACAATTTATTTATAGCCGACCTACCTGAACCAACAAACGATCTCTGTCTCTTAATTTATGCAGACGACATCTTCATCATATGCTCCAAAATCCTATTAAAAATTGCAAACAAAATAATTAATAACTATCTTAATATCCTCAAATGTTATTTCCATAAATGGAAAATAAAACTCAATATTAATAAATGTCAAGCGATTACATTCAAAGGAAAAAAAAAAAACCTTTACCGCAACGCGCGAAATTATATTCCTACTATAAAAATTGGTGACCAAAACATTGAACACAAAGACACAATAAAATACCTGGGTATTATCCTACACTCAAACTTTACTTTCTATAGACACATAGATTACATACTGCAAAAAGCAAAAAATTTGTTCTTCCAATATACCAAACTACTAAAAAAAGCAAAACAACTCCTTAGCAAAATTAAGATCAACTGCTACAAACAATTAATAAGACCTGTCCTGGCGTACGCATTTCCAATATGGTTCAGTATTTCCTCGGCCCAAATGGAAAGAATCAGAGTCTTTGAAAGAATGTGCTTACGAATCTGCACAGGATTATATCCCAAACCTGATCACAATGGTGAACTCAGAAAATGTGCAAACAAAAGCCTTTATGAGGCTGCGAAACAAATCAGAATCGATTCGTTCTTGACTGAATCAGCCATTAAATTCCTTGACAATCTTACCGCTATTAATAACTCTTTGTTACAAACATATTTACAGAAAAAAGAATACCTTACTTTCCCACTGAGGGAAAGATATTTGTCACCCATCTATATTGACTTATTGAAAAACAACAATGCATTATATGATACAAACAACAAACTAGTATACTATCATAGAAGATACAACAGTCTTAACACTAATAACACTGTTTACAGTATGGACCAATATTAAATATTAAATATAAAATAATACATATAAATATAATACATACTTTTCTTTATTTCTTTAGTTGGTAAGCATAGTTGTAATTAGGTTAAGATAGAATAAGTTAGATAAGAAAAAACCACCTTAATGTAATACTGGTTTTTATCCTTTTTTCCCAGGAATCTCACTAAAAATTGTCATAATGCTCCCTGAGCAAAAATTAAACTAATATTTACGCATTATAATTAGATAGTCTTGGATAAATACGATTTGTATGTCAAGAATTAACTGTACATCAAAACATATATTATAAACTGTTAAGTTAATCTGGATCAATAAAACATTTGTCATTTGTCATTTGTCGGAATTAATGCAGTTCTAAATTAAGTGTAAGAAATGACTGGTCGTGGAAAGGGTGGAAAAGGTTTAGGAAAAGGTGGTGCAAAACGTCATCGTAAAGTCCTTCGTGATAATATTCAAGGTATTACGAAACCAGCTATTCGACGTTTAGCCCGTCGTGGTGGAGTAAAACGTATATCTGGTTTAATATATGAAGAAACTCGTGGTGTTCTTAAAGTGTTTTTGGAAAATGTCATTCGCGATGCAGTAACTTATACTGAACATGCTAAGCGTAAAACTGTTACAGCCATGGATGTTGTTTACGCTCTAAAAAGGCAAGGGCGTACACTATACGGTTTTGGTGGTTAAAAGTATAATGTTAAATAAAACATTTTTTAAAATCGGTCCTTTTCAGGACCATTACATTAAGTGAACAAAGAGTTCTTCAATACAAAAACATTTTAGCGTTAATATAACTTTTCATATTTAAACATATGTATGTATGTACTATATATACTATATATGTATTATGGAAACTTGAAAAGATTTATAAATTTATTTATTGTCCTTTTTTAATATCGTATTTGTTTAACTAGTACATATAGAATATATTTTATATTGAATCACAAGTGCATCCAGACACTGGTATTTTCAGGATTAAGTGAACAAAGAGTTAGTTCTTCAATACAAAAACATTTTAGCGTTAACTTTTTTTCATATTTAAACATATGTATGTACTATATATACTATATATATATTTATAAATTTATTTATTGTCCTTTTTAAAAAAAGGATACGATATAAATATCGTATTTGTTTAACTAGTACATAAAGAATATATTTTATATTTATTCGGATTTCGTCAATCCTTACCTCGTAGCAAATTTATTTCTATAATTTTTCACCTACATTCTATAGGTTCTGTAGTTACTGTAGTAGTTACCTCGTATTATGTATTGTATGTACCATCGTACTGTATGTATTCTCGTTTAACGTGAGAAATATTGAAGGAACTTTTTACTATTTTAATATATCGAAAGTTATGTACATATTTTATTTAACTTTAAGCAAAAATATCAACATAATGGATTTTAAAAAATTTACTATCTCATTAAAGAAATTTATTGTCGTCCTGAAAAGGACGGTTTTTATATTTAGTCTTATTGAATTGTTTAAAAATTTAATTATGCTTTTTTTTCAGTTTTCTTTGGTAAAAGTACTGCTTGAATATTTGGCAAAACACCACCTTGAGCAATTGTTACACCCGATAATAGCTTATTCAATTCTTCATCATTGCGTATAGCCAACTGTAAATGGCGCGGAATAATTCTAGTTTTCTTATTGTCACGTGCTGCATTTCCAGCCAATTCAAGAACTTCAGCAGCCAAATATTCCATTACAGCCGCAAGATAAACAGGAGCGCCTGCACCAACTCTTTCAGCATAATTACCCTTACGCAATAAACGATGAATTCGACCAACAGGAAATTGAAGCCCAGCTCGATTTGATCGAGACTTCGCTTTACCCTTGACTTTTCCGCCTTTTCCACGACCAGACATGATTTAATATTGTGAATGTACAAAACACAGCACCAAATTCAAAAAATTAAGGAAAACAGATTTCTGTATTTATTTACATATTTTTTTTTACGCACAATTAGAGGTTAATGAAATATAAAAATCGTAAAATACAACTTGAAAAGTTCGTACATAAACACCGATATATATATTCTTTAAAGTGGCAATGCTTGACTAAGAGTGTTTTTTCGAAATAGAAGTCTAGAAAAAAAAACAACAAGTAATGCCTCCAAAAACAAGTGGTAAGGCCGCTAAAAAGGCTGGAAAAGCTCAAAAAAATATTACTAAAAATGACAAGAAAAAGAAACGCAAAAGGAAAGAAAGTTATGCAATATACATTTATAAAGTGTTAAAACAAGTGCATCCAGACACTGGTATTTCTTCAAAAGCAATGAGTATTATGAACAGTTTTGTGAATGATATATTTGAACGTATAGCTGCTGAAGCTTCTCGTTTGGCTCATTATAACAAAAGATCAACAATAACAAGTCGCGAAATTCAAACCGCAGTGCGTCTTTTATTGCCTGGTGAATTAGCTAAGCATGCTGTTAGTGAAGGAACTAAAGCCGTCACTAAATATACTAGCTCCAAATAAAATTTTATTTCTCTTTATATACAAAGGCCCTTCTCAGGGCCAATAAATTAATAACAAAAGATAAAAGTTTTTTCTCTAAGCCAAACGTGACTTTTGTTAGGGATAAATATGTAGCTGAAAAAATTAACGGAAAACGTCACTGAAAAGTATATAAAAATTAAAATGGCCAAACAGATGAAATATCGTACTTTTTATAGAACCATCCTCTATCGGAAAGAACGGAAATATTTAAAAGAAATATTTGCAAATTACTTAACTACTTAATTACTTAATAAAGAAATTTATAAAATTTTGTTAGTATGTTATGAAATGTTTTTATGTATATATGGTACAATACATACATATTTAATTTAAAAAATTATTAAAATATTTCACCATAAAAGGCAGTTTTTCTTTGTAGAACCGAATCCCAGTTTATTTTATAAAGTTGGTGTCTTTTATAACGCGATTTCCCACAATGCGGTATTTTCAAGGAGCGTGTATTTACCTCGTTGTGGAAGGCCTACATCTGTATCATAAATTAAATTATAATTTTAGCATTGAAATAGCAATTCCAATTTCCATGATTTCATTAAACAGAAATTAACAATACTATTATAAAAATGTAAATAGTTTCATATCTGACTGAATATTGCTTATTGGTGGTAAGTGCTTTATATTAATCTGCATCGCAAATATTTATCTCCTTATTCTAGAGTTTGTAGCCCTTAAAAGGGCTTTTCAAATACATAAAATATACTCATGTATATAAATGTTTAAATTAAATGAAAATAAGAATTTTATTTCACTTTTTTCACTGATTTCTTAACCATTTTTTTCTGTGGGGTAAGAGACTTTTTTGCTGCTGCAACTTTTGTAGATTTTGTTAGTCTACCTTTACCAAGAGATGTAGATTTTGGTTTTGTACCTTTTTCATCATTTTTTTTACCAACTTTAACCAATTTTTTATTTTTCAATACAATTTTTTTCATAGTAACCTTTTTAACTGTAGTAAGTTTTTTTGATTTTTTATCGTGAGATATTTTTTTAGTTGAAGCTGGTTCCTTTTGATTTGAAATATTTTTCATCTTTTCATTTTCAATTGATTTCGATTTTTTCGATAGTTTATTTACAGTTGTTGACAATTTAAAAGAGCCAGAGGCGCCCTTACCTTTGGTTTGTATTAATTTTCCGCTAGCAACAGCTGATTTTAAATATTTTTTAATAAATGGTGCCAATTTTTGGGCATCGCATTTGTATGTTGAACTAATATATTTTTTAATTGCCAATAAAGAAGAACCACCACGCTCTTTTAAATTTTTAATTGAGGCATCAACCATTTGTTGTGTCGGCGGATGTGAAGGAGTTGTCGATAGTTTTTTAGATTTTTTCATAACTTTTTTTTCAGTCGAAGTAACAACCGCAGCAGCAGTACCACCACCACCACTAACAGGAGATGCAATAATTCCAACCGCCTCTGCCATTCTTGCTTGAATAATTCGCTTTTTTCTCATCAAAAAATATTTAAAGCTAAGATTCGAAAATTTGAGAATCGCCGAGAAAAGAAGATTCCCTATAATTTACTCTTTCTTAGTTTTCTGAATTTTCAAAATTATATATAGTTATTAATAATATAATTTTTGTAATAATTAAATTTAATACTATTGAAAACAAAATTTTAACATCTATAATATTTAAATAATAAAAAATTTAGTCGTACTATTTATGATGGGATTATATTGAAATACATTTGAAACAATTTACTACATACTGAATGAATCGAGTTAATAATATTATATTTGTAAATTGATTATGGAAGTTATAGTTACAACAAAACGACTACATATAGAAAATATACTCTTTTAACATATTAAATGATATTCCTAATATAAAATTTAATAATAATTAATGAGAACATTGAATAGAAAACAATCATCAATTATCAATCAATCAACAATAGAAAATCTCTTTATAGCATGATTATTTTAAAAAAATTCTTACTTCTTTTACTTTTAACAATTACAATTATAAAATTGAATGCGAAAGTAAGCCTGTCTGTCTGTTACCTTGACAGACGGCTGAACCGCTGCACCGATTTTGGTGAAATTTGGTGTGGAGATAGCTGGAACCCTGACGAGGGACATAGGGTACCTATTTTATAAAAAGTCAACCTCTAAATAGGGGATAAAGGACTGTAGGGGAATTCAGTCTCAATTTTAAATTAAGTTAACAACATTGTGCTGGACAGAATAGATGCCAATAATAAATGAATTTATATCATGGTAAGACACAAACAAGCAAGAAGTATTTCTGGGACCCTCGAGTTATCAAGGAAACCCTATAACGGGCCCCTCCTATCCAAATAAAAAAGTGTCGTGTATATCATATGTACGAGTATGTACATATACATACTGCAAGGAAACGACTGTGATGTGTATATACATATGTATGTATATCATTCAATCAAACTAAGTTAGAGCGAGCACTACAGCTAGTTTTTTTATAAATATCTTTCAGTTTTTTATTCCATGTATATATTTAAAAAAAAAATAGATATGCTAAAATATGTACTAAATAAAATTGTAATGGTATTAAAAATTATTTGAAATAAAAATCAATACTATACATCTTCTTTGTATAATTACAAAATAAGAATGTCCCCTTCATCATTTAATTGTGGTCCTTAAAAGGACCGATATGTATATGCGTTATATTGTATTATGCGCGCTCGCCACGAATACGTCGAGCCAATTGAATGTCTTTTGGCATAATTGTAACACGTTTTGCATGAATAGCACACAAGTTTGTATCCTCAAAAAGTCCAACCAAATATGCTTCACTTGCTTCTTGAAGAGCCATCACCGCTGAACTTTGGAAACGTAAATCTGTTTTAAAATCTTGAGCAATTTCTCGAACTAAGCGTTGAAATGGCAATTTTCGAATCAATAATTCGGTACTTTTTTGATAACGACGTATCTCACGAAGAGCAACTGTACCCGGACGATAGCGATGTGGTTTTTTGACACCGCCTGTAGCTGGTGCACTTTTACGAGCTGCTTTTGTTGCTAGTTGCTTACGTGGAGCTTTTCCGCCAGTGGATTTACGAGCAGTCTGCTTAGTACGAGCCATTTTAACTTTAATATCATCCCGACGGAGTTTTTCATACTAAGCTAGTTTTTCAATATCAAACTGTTTCAGCTGTTCATACGTTTTTCTAAAATTCTTAATGTTATTGTCCTCTCTTTCTAAAGAGGAACATTTTTACATAAAGAGCGATGTTCTGTCGGAATTAATGCAGTTCTAAATTAAGTGTAAGAAATGACTGGTCGTGGAAAGGGTGGAAAAGGTTTAGGAAAAGGTGGTGCAAAACGTCATCGTAAAGTCCTTCGTGATAATATTCAAGGTATTACGAAACCAGCTATTCGACGTTTAGCCCGTCGTGGTGGAGTAAAACGTATATCTGGTTTAATATATGAAGAAACTCGTGGTGTTCTTAAAGTGTTTTTGGAAAATGTCATTCGCGATGCAGTAACTTATACTGAACATGCTAAGCGTAAAACTGTTACAGCCATGGATGTTGTTTACGCTCTAAAAAGGCAAGGGCGTACACTATACGGTTTTGGTGGTTAAAAGTATAATGTTAAATAAAACATTTTTTAAAATCGGTCCTTTTCAGGACCATTACATTAAGTGAACAAAGAGTTCTTCAATACAAAAACATTTTAGCGTTAATATAACTTTTCATATTTAAACATATGTATGTATGTACTATATATACTATATATGTATTATGGAAACTTGAAAAGATTTATAAATTTATTTATTGTCCTTTTTTAATATCGTATTTGTTTAACTAGTACATATAGAATATATTTTATATTGAATCACAAGTGCATCCAGACACTGGTATTTTCAGGATTAAGTGAACAAAGAGTTAGTTCTTCAATACAAAAACATTTTAGCGTTAACTTTTTTTCATATTTAAACATATGTATGTACTATATATACTATATATATATTTATAAATTTATTTATTGTCCTTTTTAAAAAAAGGATACGATATAAATATCGTATTTGTTTAACTAGTACATAAAGAATATATTTTATATTTATTCGGATTTCGTCAATCCTTACCTCGTAGCAAATTTATTTCTATAATTTTTCACCTACATTCTATAGGTTCTGTAGTTACTGTAGTAGTTACCTCGTATTATGTATTGTATGTACCATCGTACTGTATGTATTCTCGTTTAACGTGAGAAATATTGAAGGAACTTTTTACTATTTTAATATATCGAAAGTTATGTACATATTTTATTTAACTTTAAGCAAAAATATCAACATAATGGATTTTAAAAAATTTACTATCTCATTAAAGAAATTTATTGTCGTCCTGAAAAGGACGGTTTTTATATTTAGTCTTATTGAATTGTTTAAAAATTTAATTATGCTTTTTTTTCAGTTTTCTTTGGTAAAAGTACTGCTTGAATATTTGGCAAAACACCACCTTGAGCAATTGTTACACCCGATAATAGCTTATTCAATTCTTCATCATTGCGTATAGCCAACTGTAAATGGCGCGGAATAATTCTAGTTTTCTTATTGTCACGTGCTGCATTTCCAGCCAATTCAAGAACTTCAGCAGCCAAATATTCCATTACAGCCGCAAGATAAACAGGAGCGCCTGCACCAACTCTTTCAGCATAATTACCCTTACGCAATAAACGATGAATTCGACCAACAGGAAATTGAAGCCCAGCTCGATTTGATCGAGACTTCGCTTTACCCTTGACTTTTCCGCCTTTTCCACGACCAGACATGATTTAATATTGTGAATGTACAAAACACAGCACCAAATTCAAAAAATTAAGGAAAACAGATTTCTGTATTTATTTACATATTTTTTTTTACGCACAATTAGAGGTTAATGAAATATAAAAATCGTAAAATACAACTTGAAAAGTTCGTACATAAACACCGATATATATATTCTTTAAAGTGGCAATGCTTGACTAAGAGTGTTTTTTCGAAATAGAAGTCTAGAAAAAAAAACAACAAGTAATGCCTCCAAAAACAAGTGGTAAGGCCGCTAAAAAGGCTGGAAAAGCTCAAGAAAATATTACTAAAAATGACAAGAAAAAGAAACGCAAAAGGAAAGAAAGTTATGCAATATACATTTATAAAGTGTTAAAACAAGTGCATCCAGACACTGGTATTTCTTCAAAAGCAATGAGTATTATGAACAGTTTTGTGAATGATATATTTGAACGTATAGCTGCTGAAGCTTCTCGTTTGGCTCATTATAACAAAAGATCAACAATAACAAGTCGCGAAATTCAAACCGCAGTGCGTCTTTTATTGCCTGGTGAATTAGCTAAGCATGCTGTTAGTGAAGGAACTAAAGCCGTCACTAAATATACTAGCTCCAAATAAAATTTTATTTCTCTTTATATACAAAGGCCCTTCTCAGGGCCAATAAATTAATAACAAAAGATAAAAGTTTTTTCTCTAAGCCAAACGTGACTTTTGTTAGGGATAAATATGTAGCTGAAAAAATTAACGGAAAACGTCACTGAAAAGTATATAAAAATTAAAATGGCCAAACAGATGAAATATCGTACTTTTTATAGAACCATCCTCTATCGGAAAGAACGGAAATATTTAAAAGAAATATTTGCAAATTACTTAACTACTTAATTACTTAATAAAGAAATTTATAAAATTTTGTTAGTATGTTATGAAATGTTTTTATGTATATATGGTACAATACATACATATTTAATTTAAAAAATTATTAAAATATTTCACCATAAAAGGCAGTTTTTCTTTGTAGAACCGAATCCCAGTTTATTTTATAAAGTTGGTGTCTTTTATAACGCGATTTCCCACAATGCGGTATTTTCAAGGAGCGTGTATTTACCTCGTTGTGGAAGGCCTACATCTGTATCATAAATTAAATTATAATTTTAGCATTGAAATAGCAATTCCAATTTCCATGATTTCATTAAACAGAAATTAACAATACTATTATAAAAATGTAAATAGTTTCATATCTGACTGAATATTGCTTATTGGTGGTAAGTGCTTTATATTAATCTGCATCGCAAATATTTATCTCCTTATTCTAGAGTTTGTAGCCCTTAAAAGGGCTTTTCAAATACATAAAATATACTCATGTATATAAATGTTTAAATTAAATGAAAATAAGAATTTTATTTCACTTTTTTCACTGATTTCTTAACCATTTTTTTCTGTGGGGTAAGAGACTTTTTTGCTGCTGCAACTTTTGTAGATTTTGTTAGTCTACCTTTACCAAGAGATGTAGATTTTGGTTTTGTACCTTTTTCATCATTTTTTTTACCAACTTTAACCAATTTTTTATTTTTCAATACAATTTTTTTCTCAGTAACCTTTTTAACTGTAGTAAGTTTTTTTGATTTTTTATCGTGAGATATTTTTTTAGTTGAAGCTGGTTCCTTTTGATTTGAAATATTTTTCATCTTTTCATTTTCAATTGATTTCGATTTTTTCGATAGTTTATTTACAGTTGTTGACAATTTAAAAGAGCCAGAGGCGCCCTTACCTTTGGTTTGTATTAATTTTCCGCTAGCAACAGCTGATTTTAAATATTTTTTAATAAATGGTGCCAATTTTTGGGCATCGCATTTGTATGTTGAACTAATATATTTTTTAATTGCCAATAAAGAAGAACCACCACGCTCTTTTAAATTTTTAATTGAGGCATCAACCATTTGTTGTGTCGGCGGATGTGAAGGAGTTGTCGATAGTTTTTTAGATTTTTTCATAACTTTTTTTTCAGTCGAAGTAACAACCGCAGCAGCAGTACCACCACCACCACTAACAGGAGATGCAATAATTCCAACCGCCTCTGCCATTCTTGCTTGAATAATTCGCTTTTTTCTCATCAAAAAATATTTAAAGCTAAGATTCGAAAATTTGAGAATCGCCGAGAAAAGAAGATTCCCTATAATTTACTCTTTCTTAGTTTTCTGAATTTTCAAAATTATATATAGTTATTAATAATATAATTTTTGTAATAATTAAATTTAATACTATTGAAAACAAAATTTTAACATCTATAATATTTAAATAATAAAAAATTTAGTCGTACTATTTATGATGGGATTATATTGAAATACATTTGAAACAATTTACTACATACTGAATGAATCGAGTTAATAATATTATATTTGTAAATTGATTATGGAAGTTATAGTTACAACAAAACGACTACATATAGAAAATATACTCTTTTAACATATTAAATGATATTCCTAATATAAAATTTAATAATAATTAATGAGAACATTGAATAGAAAACAATCATCAATTATCAATCAATCAACAATAGAAAATCTCTTTATAGCATGATTATTTTAAAAAAATTCTTACTTCTTTTACTTTTAACAATTACAATTATAAAATTGAATGCGAAAGTAAGCCTGTCTGTCTGTTACCTTGACAGACGGCTGAACCGCTGCACCGATTTTGGTGAAATTTGGTGTGGAGATAGCTGGAACCCTGACGAGGGACATAGGGTACCTATTTTATAAAAAGTCAACCTCTAAATAGGGGATAAAGGACTGTAGGGGAATTCAGTCTCAATTTTAAATTAAGTTAACAACATTGTGCTGGACAGAATAGATGCCAATAATAAATGAATTTATATCATGGTAAGACACAAACAAGCAAGAAGTATTTCTGGGACCCTCGAGTTATCAAGGAAACCCTATAACGGGCCCCTCCTATCCAAATAAAAAAGGCCCCCTCCTATCCAAATAAAAAAGTGTCGTGTATATCATATGTACGAGTATGTACATATACATACTGCAAGGAAACGACTGTGATGTGTATATACCATATGTATGTATATCATTCAATCAAACTAAGTTAGAGCGAGCACTACAGCTAGTTTTTTTATAAATATCTTTCAGTTTTTTATTCCATGTATATATTTAAAAAAAAAATAGATATGCTAAAATATGTACTAAATAAAATTGTAATGGTATTAAAAATTATTTGAAATAAAAATCAATACTATACATCTTCTTTGTATAATTACAAAATAAGAATGTCCCCTTCATCATTTAATTGTGGTCCTTAAAAGGACCGATATGTATATGCGTTATATTGTATTATGCGCGCTCGCCACGAATACGTCGAGCCAATTGAATGTCTTTTGGCATAATTGTAACACGTTTTGCATGAATAGTACACAAGTTTGTATCCTCAAAAAGTCCAACCAAATATGCTTCACTTGCTTCTTGAAGAGCCATCACCGCTGAACTTTGGAAACGTAAATCTGTTTTAAAATCTTGAGCAATTTCTCGAACTAAGCGTTGAAATGGCAATTTTCGAATCAATAATTCGGTACTTTTTTGATAACGACGTATCTCACGAAGAGCAACTGTACCCGGACGATAGCGATGTGGTTTTTTGACACCGCCTGTAGCTGGTGCACTTTTACGAGCTGCTTTTGTTGCTAGTTGCTTACGTGGAGCTTTTCCGCCAGTGGATTTACGAGCAGTCTGCTTAGTACGAGCCATTTTAACTTTAATATCATCCCGACGGAGTTTTTCATACTAAGCTAGTTTTTCAATATCAAACTGTTTCAGCTGTTCATACGTTTTTCTAAAATTCTTAATGTTATTGTCCTCTCTTTCTAAAGAGGAACATTTTTACATAAAGAGCGATGTTCTGTCGGAATTAATGCAGTTCTAAATTAAGTGTAAGAAATGACTGGTCGTGGAAAGGGTGGAAAAGGTTTAGGAAAAGGTGGTGCAAAACGTCATCGTAAAGTCCTTCGTGATAATATTCAAGGTATTACGAAACCAGCTATTCGACGTTTAGCCCGTCGTGGTGGAGTAAAACGTATATCTGGTTTAATATATAAAGAAACTCGTGGTGTTCTTAAAGTGTTTTTGGAAAATGTCATTCGCGATGCAGTAACTTATACTGAACATGCTAAGCGTAAAACTGTTACAGCCATGGATGTTGTTTACGCTCTAAAAAGGCAAGGGCGTACACTATACGGTTTTGGTGGTTAAAAGTATAATGTTAAATAAAACATTTTTTAAAATCGGTCCTTTTCAGGACCATTACATTAAGTGAACAAAGAGTTCTTCAATACAAAAACATTTTAGCGTTAATATAACTTTTCATATTTAAACATATGTATGTATGTACTATATATACTATATATGTATTATGGAAACTTGAAAAGATTTATAAATTTATTTATTGTCCTTTTTTAATATCGTATTTGTTTAACTAGTACATATAGAATATATTTTATATTGAATCACAAGTGCATCCAGACACTGGTATTTTCAGGATTAAGTGAACAAAGAGTTAGTTCTTCAATACAAAAACATTTTAGCGTTAATTTCTTTTCATATTTAAACATATATTGTAACATATGTATACTATATATATATTTATAAATTTATTTATTGTCCTTTTTAAAAAAGGATACGATATAAATATCGTATTTGTTTAACTAGTACATAAAGAATATATTTTATATTTAATCGGATTTCGTCAATCCTTACCTCGTAGCAAATTTATTTCTATAATTTTCCACCTACATTCTATAGGTTCTGTAGTTACTGTAGTAGTTACCTCGTATTATGTATTGTATGTACCATCGTACTGTATGTATTCTCGTTTAACGTGAGAAATATTGAAGGAACTTTTTACTATTTTAATATATCGAAAGTTATGTGTACATATTTTATTTAACTTTAAGCAAAAATATCAACATAATGGATTTTAAAAAATTTACTATCTCATTAAAGAAATTTATTGTCGTCCTGAAAAGGACGGTTTTTATATTTAGTCTTATTGCATCCAGACACTGGTATTTTCAGGATTAAGTGAACAAAGAGTTAGTTCTTCAATACAAAAACATTTTAGCGTTAACTTCTTTTCATATTTAAACATATGTATGTACTATATATACTATATATATATTTATAAATTTATTTATTGTCCTTTTTAAAAAAAGGATACGATATAAATATCGTATTTGTTTAACTAGTACATAAAGAATATATTTTATATTTAATCGGATTTCGTCAATCCTTACCTCGTAGCAAATTTATTTCTATAATTTTTCACCTACATTCTATAGGTTCTGTAGTTACTGTAGTAGTTACCTCGTATTATGTATTGTATGTACCATCGTACTGTATGTATTCTCGTTTAACGTGAGAAATATTGAAGGAACTTTTTACTATTTTAATATATCGAAAGTTATGTACATATTTTATTTAACTTTAAGCAAAAATATCAACATAATGGATTTTAAAAAATTTACTATCTCATTAAAGAAATTTATTGTCGTCCTGAAAAGGACGGTTTTTATATTTAGTCTTATTGAATTGTTTAAAAATTTAATTATGCTTTTTTTTCAGTTTTCTTTGGTAAAAGTACTGCTTGAATATTTGGCAAAACACCACCTTGAGCAATTGTTACACCCGATAATAGCTTATTCAATTCTTCATCATTGCGTATAGCCAACTGTAAATGGCGCGGAATAATTCTAGTTTTCTTATTGTCACGTGCTGCATTTCCAGCCAATTCAAGAACTTCAGCAGCCAAATATTCCATTACAGCCGCAAGATAAACAGGAGCGCCTGCACCAACTCTTTCAGCATAATTACCCTTACGCAATAAACGATGAATTCGACCAACAGGAAATTGAAGCCCAGCTCGATTTGATCGAGACTTCGCTTTACCCTTGACTTTTCCGCCTTTTCCACGACCAGACATGATTTAATATTGTGAATGTACAAAACACAGCACCAAATTCAAAAAATTAAGGAAAACAGATTTCTGTATTTATTTACATATTTTTTTTTACGCACAATTAGAGGTTAATGAAATATAAAAATCGTAAAATACAGCTTGAAAAGTTCGTACATAAACACCGATATATATATTCTTTAAAGTGGCAATGCTTGACTAAGAGTGTTTTTTCGAAATAGAAGTGTAGAAAAAAAAACAACAAGTAATGCCTCCAAAAACAAGTGATAAGGCCGCTAAAAAGGCTGGAAAAGCTCAAAAAAATATTACTAAAAATGACAGGAAAAAGAAACGCAAAAGGAAAGAAAGTTATGCAATATACATTTATAAAGTGTTAAAACAAGTGCATCCAGACACTGGTATTTCTTCAAAAGCAATGAGTATTATGAACAGTTTTGTGAATGATATATTTGAACGTATAGCTGCTGAAGCTTCTCGTTTGGCTCATTATAACAAAAGATCAACAATAACAAGTCGCGAAATTCAAACCGCAGTGCGTCTTTTATTGCCTGGTGAATTAGCTAAGCATGCTGTTAGTGAAGGAACTAAAGCCGTCACTAAATATACTAGCTCCAAATAAAATTTTATTTCTCTTTATATACAAAGGCCCTTCTCAGGGCCAATAAATTAATAACAAAAGATAAAAGTTTTTTCTCTAAGCCAAACGTGACTTTTGTTAGGGATAAATATGTAGCTGAAAAAATTAACGGAAAACGTCACTGAAAAGTATATAAAAATTAAAATGGCCAAACAGATGAAATATCGTACTTTTTATAGAACCATCCTCTATCGGAAAGAACGGAAATATTTAAAAGAAATATTTGCAAATTACTTAATTACTTAATAAAGAAATTTAGAAAATTTTGTTAGTATGTTATGAAATGTTTTTATGTATATATGGTACAATACATACATATTTAATTTAAAAAATTATTAAAATATTTCACCATAAAAGGAGCGTGTATTTACCTCGTTGTGGAAGGCCTACATCTGTATCATAAATTAAATTATAATTTTAGCATTGAAATAGCAATTCCAATTTCCATGATTTCATTAAACAGAAATTAACAATACTATTATAAAAATGTAAATAGTTTCATATCTGACTGAATATTGCTTATTGGTGGTAAGTGCTTTATATTAATCTGCATCGCAAATATTTATCTCCTTATTCTAGAGTTTGTAGCCCTTAAAAGGGCTTTTCAAATACATAAAATATACTCATGTATATAAATGTTTAAATTAAATGAAAATAAGAATTTTATTTCACTTTTTTCACTGATTTCTTAACCATTTTTTTCTGTGGGGTAAGAGACTTTTTTGCTGCTGCAACTTTTGTAGATTTTGTTAGTCTACCTTTACCAAGAGATGTAGATTTTGGTTTTGTACCTTTTTCATCATTTTTTTTACCAACTTTAACCAATTTTTTATTTTTCAATACAATTTTTTTCTCAGTAACCTTTTTAACTGTAGTAAGTTTTTTTGATTTTTTATCGTGAGATATTTTTTTAGTTGAAGCTGGTTCCTTTTGATTTGAAATATTTTTCATCTTTTCATTTTCAATTGATTTCGATTTTTTCGATAGTTTATTTACAGTTGTTGACAATTTAAAAGAGCCAGAGGCGCCCTTACCTTTGGTTTGTATTAATTTTCCGCTAGCAACAGCTGATTTTAAATATTTTTTAATAAATGGTGCCAATTTTTGGGCATCGCATTTGTATGTTGAACTAATATATTTTTTAATTGCCAATAAAGAAGAACCACCACGCTCTTTTAAATTTTTAATTGAGGCATCAACCATTTGTTGTGTCGGCGGATGTGAAGGAGTTGTCGATAGTTTTTTAGATTTTTTCATAACTTTTTTTTCAGTCGAAGTAACAACCGCAGCAGCAGTACCACCACCACCACTAACAGGAGATGCAATAATTCCAACCGCCTCTGCCATTCTTGCTTGAATAATTCGCTTTTTTCTCATCAAAAAATATTTAAAGCTAAGATTCGAAAATTTGAGAATCGCCGAGAAAAGAAGATTCCCTATAATTTACTCTTTCTTAGTTTTCTGAATTTTCAAAATTATATATAGTTATTAATAATATAATTTTTGTAATAATTAAATTTAATACTATTGAAAACAAAATTTTAACATCTATAATATTTAAATAATAAAAAATTTAGTCGTACTATTTATGATGGGATTATATTGAAATACATTTGAAACAATTTACTACATACTGAATGAATCGAGTTAATAATATTATATTTGTAAATTGATTATGGAAGTTATAGTTACAACAAAACGACTACATATAGAAAATATACTCTTTTAACATATTAAATGATATTCCTAATATAAAATTTAATAATAATTAATGAGAACATTGAATAGAAAACAATCATCAATTATCAATCAATCAACAATAGAAAATCTCTTTATAGCATGATTATTTTAAAAAAATTCTTACTTCTTTTACTTTTAACAATTACAATTATAAAATTGAATGCGAAAGTAAGCCTGTCTGTCTGTTACCTTGACAGACGGCTGAACCGCTGCACCGATTTTGGTGAAATTTGGTGTGGAGATAGCTGGAACCCTGACGAGGGACATAGGGTACCTATTTTATAAAAAGTCAACCTCTAAATAGGGGATAAAGGACTGTAGGGGAATTCAGTCTCAATTTTAAATTAAGTTAACAACATTGTGCTGGACAGAATAGATGCCAATAATAAATGAATTTATATCATGGTAAGACACAAACAAGCAAGAAGTATTTCTGGGACCCTCGAGTTATCAAGGAAACCCTATAACGGGCCCCTCCTATCCAAATAAAAAAGTGTCGTGTATATCATATGTACGAGTATGTACATATACATACTGCAAGGAAACGACTGTGATGTGTATATACATATGTATGTATATCATTCAATCAAACTAAGTTAGAGCGAGCACTACAGCTAGTTTTTTTATAAATATCTTTCAGTTTTTTATTCCATGTATATATTTAAAAAAAAAATAGATATGCTAAAATATGTACTAAATAAAATTGTAATGGTATTAAAAATTATTTGAAATAAAAATCAATACTATACATCTTCTTTGTATAATTACAAAATAAGAATGTCCCCTTCATCATTTAATTGTGGTCCTTAAAAGGACCGATATGTATATGCGTTATATTGTATTATGCGCGCTCGCCACGAATACGTCGAGCCAATTGAATGTCTTTTGGCATAATTGTAACACGTTTTGCATGAATAGCACACAAGTTTGTATCCTCAAAAAGTCCAACCAAATATGCTTCACTTGCTTCTTGAAGAGCCATCACCGCTGAACTTTGGAAACGTAAATCTGTTTTAAAATCTTGAGCAATTTCTCGAACTAAGCGTTGAAATGGCAATTTTCGAATCAATAATTCGGTACTTTTTTGATAACGACGTATCTCACGAAGAGCAACTGTACCCGGACGATAGCGATGTGGTTTTTTGACACCGCCTGTAGCTGGTGCACTTTTACGAGCTGCTTTTGTTGCTAGTTGCTTACGTGGAGCTTTTCCGCCAGTGGATTTACGAGCAGTCTGCTTAGTACGAGCCATTTTAACTTTAATATCATCCCGACGGAGTTTTTCATACTAAGCTAGTTTTTCAATATCAAACTGTTTCAGCTGTTCATACGTTTTTCTAAAATTCTTAATGTTATTGTCCTCTCTTTCTAAAGAGGAACATTTTTACATAAAGAGCGATGTTCTGTCGGAATTAATGCAGTTCTAAATTAAGTGTAAGAAATGACTGGTCGTGGAAAGGGTGGAAAAGGTTTAGGAAAAGGTGGTGCAAAACGTCATCGTAAAGTCCTTCGTGATAATATTCAAGGTATTACGAAACCAGCTATTCGACGTTTAGCCCGTCGTGGTGGAGTAAAACGTATATCTGGTTTAATATATGAAGAAACTCGTGGTGTTCTTAAAGTGTTTTTGGAAAATGTCATTCGCGATGCAGTAACTTATACTGAACATGCTAAGCGTAAAACTGTTACAGCCATGGATGTTGTTTACGCTCTAAAAAGGCAAGGGCGTACACTATACGGTTTTGGTGGTTAAAAGTATAATGTTAAATAAAACATTTTTTAAAATCGGTCCTTTTCAGGACCATTACATTAAGTGAACAAAGAGTTCTTCAATACAAAAACATTTTAGCGTTAATATAACTTTTCATATTTAAACATATGTATGTATGTACTATATATACTATATATGTATTATGGAAACTTGAAAAGATTTATAAATTTATTTATTGTCCTTTTTTAATATCGTATTTGTTTAACTAGTACATATAGAATATATTTTATATTGAATCACAAGTGCATCCAGACACTGGTATTTTCAGGATTAAGTGAACAAAGAGTTAGTTCTTCAATACAAAAACATTTTAGCGTTAACTTTTTTTCATATTTAAACATATGTATGTACTATATATACTATATATATATTTATAAATTTATTTATTGTCCTTTTTAAAAAAAGGATACGATATAAATATCGTATTTGTTTAACTAGTACATAAAGAATATATTTTATATTTATTCGGATTTCGTCAATCCTTACCTCGTAGCAAATTTATTTCTATAATTTTTCACCTACATTCTATAGGTTCTGTAGTTACTGTAGTAGTTACCTCGTATTATGTATTGTATGTACCATCGTACTGTATGTATTCTCGTTTAACGTGAGAAATATTGAAGGAACTTTTTACTATTTTAATATATCGAAAGTTATGTACATATTTTATTTAACTTTAAGCAAAAATATCAACATAATGGATTTTAAAAAATTTACTATCTCATTAAAGAAATTTATTGTCGTCCTGAAAAGGACGGTTTTTATATTTAGTCTTATTGAATTGTTTAAAAATTTAATTATGCTTTTTTTTCAGTTTTCTTTGGTAAAAGTACTGCTTGAATATTTGGCAAAACACCACCTTGAGCAATTGTTACACCCGATAATAGCTTATTCAATTCTTCATCATTGCGTATAGCCAACTGTAAATGGCGCGGAATAATTCTAGTTTTCTTATTGTCACGTGCTGCATTTCCAGCCAATTCAAGAACTTCAGCAGCCAAATATTCCATTACAGCCGCAAGATAAACAGGAGCGCCTGCACCAACTCTTTCAGCATAATTACCCTTACGCAATAAACGATGAATTCGACCAACAGGAAATTGAAGCCCAGCTCGATTTGATCGAGACTTCGCTTTACCCTTGACTTTTCCGCCTTTTCCACGACCAGACATGATTTAATATTGTGAATGTACAAAACACAGCACCAAATTCAAAAAATTAAGGAAAACAGATTTCTGTATTTATTTACATATTTTTTTTTACGCACAATTAGAGGTTAATGAAATATAAAAATCGTAAAATACAACTTGAAAAGTTCGTACATAAACACCGATATATATATTCTTTAAAGTGGCAATGCTTGACTAAGAGTGTTTTTTCGAAATAGAAGTCTAGAAAAAAAAACAACAAGTAATGCCTCCAAAAACAAGTGGTAAGGCCGCTAAAAAGGCTGGAAAAGCTCAAGAAAATATTACTAAAAATGACAAGAAAAAGAAACGCAAAAGGAAAGAAAGTTATGCAATATACATTTATAAAGTGTTAAAACAAGTGCATCCAGACACTGGTATTTCTTCAAAAGCAATGAGTATTATGAACAGTTTTGTGAATGATATATTTGAACGTATAGCTGCTGAAGCTTCTCGTTTGGCTCATTATAACAAAAGATCAACAATAACAAGTCGCGAAATTCAAACCGCAGTGCGTCTTTTATTGCCTGGTGAATTAGCTAAGCATGCTGTTAGTGAAGGAACTAAAGCCGTCACTAAATATACTAGCTCCAAATAAAATTTTATTTCTCTTTATATACAAAGGCCCTTCTCAGGGCCAATAAATTAATAACAAAAGATAAAAGTTTTTTCTCTAAGCCAAACGTGACTTTTGTTAGGGATAAATATGTAGCTGAAAAAATTAACGGAAAACGTCACTGAAAAGTATATAAAAATTAAAATGGCCAAACAGATGAAATATCGTACTTTTTATAGAACCATCCTCTATCGGAAAGAACGGAAATATTTAAAAGAAATATTTGCAAATTACTTAACTACTTAATTACTTAATAAAGAAATTTATAAAATTTTGTTAGTATGTTATGAAATGTTTTTATGTATATATGGTACAATACATACATATTTAATTTAAAAAATTATTAAAATATTTCACCATAAAAGGCAGTTTTTCTTTGTAGAACCGAATCCCAGTTTATTTTATAAAGTTGGTGTCTTTTATAACGCGATTTCCCACAATGCGGTATTTTCAAGGAGCGTGTATTTACCTCGTTGTGGAAGGCCTACATCTGTATCATAAATTAAATTATAATTTTAGCATTGAAATAGCAATTCCAATTTCCATGATTTCATTAAACAGAAATTAACAATACTATTATAAAAATGTAAATAGTTTCATATCTGACTGAATATTGCTTATTGGTGGTAAGTGCTTTATATTAATCTGCATCGCAAATATTTATCTCCTTATTCTAGAGTTTGTAGCCCTTAAAAGGGCTTTTCAAATACATAAAATATACTCATGTATATAAATGTTTAAATTAAATGAAAATAAGAATTTTATTTCACTTTTTTCACTGATTTCTTAACCATTTTTTTCTGTGGGGTAAGAGACTTTTTTGCTGCTGCAACTTTTGTAGATTTTGTTAGTCTACCTTTACCAAGAGATGTAGATTTTGGTTTTGTACCTTTTTCATCATTTTTTTTACCAACTTTAACCAATTTTTTATTTTTCAATACAATTTTTTTCTCAGTAACCTTTTTAACTGTAGTAAGTTTTTTTGATTTTTTATCGTGAGATATTTTTTTAGTTGAAGCTGGTTCCTTTTGATTTGAAATATTTTTCATCTTTTCATTTTCAATTGATTTCGATTTTTTCGATAGTTTATTTACAGTTGTTGACAATTTAAAAGAGCCAGAGGCGCCCTTACCTTTGGTTTGTATTAATTTTCCGCTAGCAACAGCTGATTTTAAATATTTTTTAATAAATGGTGCCAATTTTTGGGCATCGCATTTGTATGTTGAACTAATATATTTTTTAATTGCCAATAAAGAAGAACCACCACGCTCTTTTAAATTTTTAATTGAGGCATCAACCATTTGTTGTGTCGGCGGATGTGAAGGAGTTGTCGATAGTTTTTTAGATTTTTTCATAACTTTTTTTTCAGTCGAAGTAACAACCGCAGCAGCAGTACCACCACCACCACTAACAGGAGATGCAATAATTCCAACCGCCTCTGCCATTCTTGCTTGAATAATTCGCTTTTTTCTCATCAAAAAATATTTAAAGCTAAGATTCGAAAATTTGAGAATCGCCGAGAAAAGAAGATTCCCTATAATTTACTCTTTCTTAGTTTTCTGAATTTTCAAAATTATATATAGTTATTAATAATATAATTTTTGTAATAATTAAATTTAATACTATTGAAAACAAAATTTTAACATCTATAATATTTAAATAATAAAAAATTTAGTCGTACTATTTATGATGGGATTATATTGAAATACATTTGAAACAATTTACTACATACTGAATGAATCGAGTTAATAATATTATATTTGTAAATTGATTATGGAAGTTATAGTTACAACAAAACGACTACATATAGAAAATATACTCTTTTAACATATTAAATGATATTCCTAATATAAAATTTAATAATAATTAATGAGAACATTGAATAGAAAACAATCATCAATTATCAATCAATCAACAATAGAAAATCTCTTTATAGCATGATTATTTTAAAAAAATTCTTACTTCTTTTACTTTTAACAATTACAATTATAAAATTGAATGCGAAAGTAAGCCTGTCTGTCTGTTACCTTGACAGACGGCTGAACCGCTGCACCGATTTTGGTGAAATTTGGTGTGGAGATAGCTGGAACCCTGACGAGGGACATAGGGTACCTATTTTATAAAAAGTCAACCTCTAAATAGGGGATAAAGGACTGTAGGGGAATTCAGTCTCAATTTTAAATTAAGTTAACAACATTGTGCTGGACAGAATAGATGCCAATAATAAATGAATTTATATCATGGTAAGACACAAACAAGCAAGAAGTATTTCTGGGACCCTCGAGTTATCAAGGAAACCCTATAACGGGCCCCTCCTATCCAAATAAAAAAGTGTCGTGTATATCATATGTACGAGTATGTACATATACATTAGTTAGTATACATCGTTAGTTTATTTACAGTTGTTGACAATTTAAAAGAGCCAGAGGCGCCCTTACCTTTGGTTTGTATTAATTTTCCGCTAGCAACAGCTGATTTTAAATATTTTTTAATAAATGGTGCCAATTTTTGGGCATCGCATTTGTATGTTGAACTAATATATTTTTTAATTGCCAATAAAGAAGAACCACCACGCTCTTTTAAATTTTTAATTGAGGCATCAACCATTTGTTGTGTCGGCGGATGTGAAGGAGTTGTCGATAGTTTTTTAGATTTTTTCATAACTTTTTTTTCAGTCGAAGTAACAACCGCAGCAGCAGTACCACCACCACCACTAACAGGAGATGCAATAATTCCAACCGCCTCTGCCATTCTTGCTTGAATAATTCGCTTTTTTCTCATCAAAAAATATTTAAAGCTAAGATTCGAAAATTTGAGAGTCGCCGAGAAAAGAAGATTCCCTATAATTTACTCTTTCTTAGTTTTCTGAATTTTCAAAATTATATATAGTTATTAATAATATAATTTTTGTAATAATTAAATTTAATACTATTGAAAACAAAATTTTAACATCTATAATATTTAAATAATAAAAAATTTAGTCGTACTATTTATGATGGGATTATATTGAAATACATTTGAAACAATTTACTACATACTGAATGAATCGAGTTAATAATATTATATTTGTAAATTGATTATGGAAGTTATAGTTACAACAAAACGACTACATATAGAAAATATACTCTTTTAACATATTAAATGATATTCCTAATATAAAATTTAATAATAATTAATGAGAACATTGAATAGAAAACAATCATCAATTATCAATCAATCAACAATAGAAAATCTCTTTATAGCATGATTATTTTAAAAAAATTCTTACTTCTTTTACTTTTAACAATTACAATTATAAAATTGAATGCGAAAGTAAGCCTGTCTGTCTGTTACCTTGACAGACGGCTGAACCGCTGCACCGATTTTGGTGAAATTTGGTGTGGAGATAGCTGGAACCCTGACGAGGGACATAGGGTACCTATTTTATAAAAAGTCAACCTCTAAATAGGGGATAAAGGACTGTAGGGGAATTCAGTCTCAATTTTAAATTAAGTTAACAACATTGTGCTGGACAGAATAGATGCCAATAATAAATGAATTTATATCATGGTAAGACACAAACAAGCAAGAAGTATTTCTGGGACCCTCGAGTTATCAAGGAAACCCTATAACGGGCCCCTCCTATCCAAATAAAAAAGTGTCGTGTATATCATATGTACGAGTATGTACATATACATACTGCAAGGAAACGACTGTGATGTGTATATACATATGTATGTATATCATTCAATCAAACTAAGTTAGAGCGAGCACTACAGCTAGTTTTTTTATAAATATCTTTCAGTTTTTTATTCCATGTACATATATATTTAAAAAAAAAATAGATATGCTAAAATATGTACTAAATAAAATTGTAATGGTATTAAAAATTATTTGAAATAAAAATCAATACTATACATCTTCTTTGTATAATTACAAAATAAGAATGTCCCCTTCATCATTTAATTGTGGTCCTTAAAAGGACCGATATGTATATGCGTTATATTGTATTATGCGCGCTCGCCACGAATACGTCGAGCCAATTGAATGTCTTTTGGCATAATTGTAACACGTTTTGCATGAATAGCACACAAGTTTGTATCCTCAAAAAGTCCAACCAAATATGCTTCACTTGCTTCTTGAAGAGCCATCACCGCTGAACTTTGGAAACGTAAATCTGTTTTAAAATCTTGAGCAATTTCTCGAACTAAGCGTTGAAATGGCAATTTTCGAATCAATAATTCGGTACTTTTTTGATAACGACGTATCTCACGAAGAGCAACTGTACCCGGACGATAGCGATGTGGTTTTTTGACACCGCCTGTAGCTGGTGCACTTTTACGAGCTGCTTTTGTTGCTAGTTGCTTACGTGGAGCTTTTCCGCCAGTGGATTTACGAGCAGTCTGCTTAGTACGAGCCATTTTAACTTTAATATCATCCCGACGGAGTTTTTCATACTAAGCTAGTTTTTCAATATCAAACTGTTTCAGCTGTTCATACGTTTTTCTAAAATTCTTAATGTTATTGTCCTCTCTTTCTAAAGAGGAACATTTTTACATAAAGAGCGATGTTCTGTCGGAATTAATGCAGTTCTAAATTAAGTGTAAGAAATGACTGGTCGTGGAAAGGGTGGAAAAGGTTTAGGAAAAGGTGGTGCAAAACGTCATCGTAAAGTCCTTCGTGATAATATTCAAGGTATTACGAAACCAGCTATTCGACGTTTAGCCCGTCGTGGTGGAGTAAAACGTATATCTGGTTTAATATATGAAGAAACTCGTGGTGTTCTTAAAGTGTTTTTGGAAAATGTCATTCGCGATGCAGTAACTTATACTGAACATGCTAAGCGTAAAACTGTTACAGCCATGGATGTTGTTTACGCTCTAAAAAGGCAAGGGCGTACACTATACGGTTTTGGTGGTTAAAAGTATAATGTTAAATAAAACATTTTTTAAAATCGGTCCTTTTCAGGACCATTACATTAAGTGAACAAAGAGTTCTTCAATACAAAAACATTTTAGCGTTAATATAACTTTTCATATTTAAACATATGTATGTATGTATGTACTATATATACTATATATGTATTATGGAAACTTGAAAAGATTTATAAATTTATTTATTGTCCTTTTTTTATATCGTATTTGTTTAACTAGTACATATAGAATATATTTTATATTGAATCACAAGTGCATCCAGACACTGGTATTTTCAGGATTAAGTGAACAAAGAGTTAGTTCTTCAATACAAAAACATTTTAGCGTTAATTTCTTTTCATATTTAAACATATGTATGTACTATATATACTATATATATATTTATAAATTTATTTATTGTCCTTTTTAAAAAAAGGATACGATATAAATATCGTATTTGTTTAACTAGTACATAAAGAATATATTTTATATTTAATCGGATTTCGTCAATCCTTACCTCGTAGCAAATTTATTTCTATAATTTTTCACCTACATTCTATAGGTTCTGTAGTTACTGTAGTAGTTACCTCGTATTATGTATTGTATGTACCATCGTACTGTATGTATTCTCGTTTAACGTGAGAAATATTGAAGGAACTTTTTACTATTTTAATATATCGAAAGTTATGTACATATTTTATTTAACTTTAAGCAAAAATATCAACATAATGGATTTTAAAAAATTTACTATCTCATTAAAGAAATTTATTGTCGTCCTGAAAAGGACGGTTTTTATATTTAGTCTTATTGAATTGTTTAAAAATTTAATTATGCTTTTTTTTCAGTTTTCTTTGGTAAAAGTACTGCTTGAATATTTGGCAAAACACCACCTTGAGCAATTGTTACACCCGATAATAGCTTATTCAATTCTTCATCATTGCGTATAGCCAACTGTAAATGGCGCGGAATAATTCTAGTTTTCTTATTGTCACGTGCTGCATTTCCAGCCAATTCAAGAACTTCAGCAGCCAAATATTCCATTACAGCCGCAAGATAAACAGGAGCGCCTGCACCAACTCTTTCAGCATAATTACCCTTACGCAATAAACGATGAATTCGACCAACAGGAAATTGAAGCCCAGCTCGATTTGATCGAGACTTCGCTTTACCCTTGACTTTTCCGCCTTTTCCACGACCAGACATGATTTAATATTGTGAATGTACAAAACACAGCACCAAATTCAAAAAATTAAGGAAACTGGGAACTTGTATTTATTTGGAGCTAGTGATCCTCACTTTTACTCCCCTTTTCGTAGTGTGATTTGGACTATTTCGCCTCAGAAGCGGTTTTTTTTTTTTTTTTTTTTTTTTTTTTTTTTTTTTTTCTCACATTTCATTTCATTTTCATATTTTTTTTTTTTTTTTTTTTTTTTTTTTAAATTATTTTTATATTTTTTTTATTTTTTTTTATTTTTTTTGTTTTGTTTATTTAAGTGTCTAAGGAGTCACGTAGGTTGGCATACTTGCTTCGTCTTGTCTCTGTCCTTTTTAGAATTTCTAAGGTAGTGTTATCGATGTTGTCAATTTTGTCATGTAGTTTTAAGGCTCTGTCTCTAATGTATTTTTTGACAGTGTCTATGTTAAGGTCTCTGTGGATGTCGTTATTTCTAATGTACCAAGGTATTTTAAAAATCTTTCGCAGTGCGAGGTTTTGGGCAATTTGTAATTTTTTGATGGCAGATTTTGAAGCTTTACTGAATGCAAGGCTACCATATAGTAGGTTGGGTCTTATTATTTGTTTATATATAAGAATTTTGTTTGTGTGGTTTAGTTTCTTGTTTTTTAAGATTGGGAAGAGATGGTTTATAGTTGCTGCATTTGTGGCTTTTTTCTGGGCTATGTGGGTTTTCCAGTTTAATTTATTGTCGAGAGTTATTCCTAAGTATTTGGCTGACGATTGCCACTCTATGGTTTGATTGCTGACTGTAAGATTTGGGGGTCTTTGATTTCTTTTTCTGCTAATGAAGATTGCTTGGGTTTTGTTGGCATTTAGCTGAATTTTCCATCTATTGAAATAACTCATAAGGATATTTATATAGTTTTGGAGATTACTCGTTATGAGTTTCGCTGACTTTGAGGTATTATAGATGCATGTGTCGTCGGCGTATAGTGATATTTTTGAACGTGGTACTTTTGGAACGTCTGCTGTATTTAACGAGTAGAGCATTGGCGATAGTGGAGAGCCTTGAGGTACTCCTGCTTCTACCGGTCTTATTGTGGAGAGGTGCCCTTCGATTTTTACTTGAAATTTTCTATTTTCTAAAAATGATCCTATAATCTTTATGAGGGGGAGAGATATTTGAAATTGGTTTAGTTTAAATATGAGTCCTGCGTGCCATACTTTGTCAAAAGCTTTTGCAATGTCAAACATTACTAGCCCTGTGGATGCAACTTTATTTAGGCCGTTTATGATGTGCTGAACTAGTCGCGATACTTGCAGTTCTGTGGAGAGCTGTGATTGAAAGCCAAATTGTTCAGGGGGGATAAGGTTCTTTTGATATACTTCTTCTTTTAGTCGAGATAAAATTATGTGCTCTGCAAGTTTGGCTAATGCCGGCAAAAGGCTTATTGGTCTCCAATTTTGCGGAAAGGTTAGATTTGCGTTGGGTTTGGGAATAACAATAATTGTTGCTAGTTTCCAAACATCTGGGTACGTCTGTAGTCGAAAGATTGCGTTAATTATCTGTACTATATTTTCTAGAATGTTATCTGGGGAATATTTGAGGCATGCATTTGTTATATAGTCGTAGCCTGGGGCTTTTTGTGTCTTCAGTCTTTGTATAATTGTTTTTATTTCATTTATGTCAGTATTCTGTATTGTGTCTACTTCGTCTCTATTGGAATTTAGAATTTGGCGGGCTGATCTTGTAATTTGTCTTTCACTGTAGGGTCCTGTATGTTCACCTTGTGTTGAGTTTTCTTGAAATTGTAGTTCTAGAGTATTGGCGAATGCTTCGGCTTTATCTTTGCTCTCATATTTTATCCCATTCTCTCCATGAATGGGTGGGATTCTTGTTTTCCTTTTGTTCCTGAAGTATTTATTTAATTGCCAAAAGGTACTTTCGCCTGGCTGTAAATTGGTTAGAAATTCTCCCCACTTGTTATTTTGGAAGTTCAGGATGTCTTCTTTAATTTTGTTGGTTAATCTGTTCATTTCTCTACGTATGTTAGGGTCCCCGGTACGACAAGCTATTTTCCTCTTTCTGTTTCTATGTCGGATGAGCTGCTTGATTTCCCTGGGGAGGTCGTACTTATTATGGCTTTCTATTGTCTTGGTTACCGAGTTGTTTTCCCTGGCTACTTGAATTTTTTCTGTTAACTGTTTAATAGCTGTGTCTAGATCTTCTTTTGAGTTCACATGGTAGTTTTCTTGTGCTTGGGAAAGGGTATTATGAAATTCGAGCCAGTTTGTATATTTTCTGGTGCCGGTTGGGGCCTCTACGTAAATATCTCTGGCTATGAAAAGTACTGGTTTGTGGTCGGAGCTTAATTCATCCAGGACTTCCAGGCTGACTTCGTGATCAAAGACCTTTGTTAGGGCTATGTCTAAGGCATGATGATTTCGGATACCAAAATGTGTTGGCTCATTGGGTATTAATTTGGTAATAATGCTATCTGAAGTGAGATTATTCAGCTTTCTTCCTGCCTGGTTAGTGCTGGAATCGCCCCAGTCTCGGTGGTAGGCGTTTAGATCTCCTGCGAGGAAGATCGGTCCGTCAATTGAAAATAGTTCCTGAAGATCATTTTCAAAATTTAATGCTTGAGGTGGCCTGTACGCAGATATAATATGGAATTTGAAATTGGGAGTATTTATTTTTAAGATTGTGGCTTCTAGAACCTGAAGATCAGGGGTAATTACTGCGTAGTGTGGAATAGAATGTCTGATTAGAACTAGTGTGCCTCCACCAGTTCTGTTTGTTCTGTCATTCCTGTAAACTGAATAATTAGGGATTCTGAAATTATTGCCTGGTTTTAAAAAAGTTTCTTGGACTAAGACAATATCTATACTATTATCATATAGGAGCTGGATCAGCTCGTATTTTTTGGAGGAGATGGAATTTGCATTCCAAGAGAGTATTGAAATGTGATTATGACTTGTCATTGGTTATTTCTCTATTGATTAGGGAATAGTCCCTGAACCATAGAGGACATAATGTCCTTCATCATGAAACTAAATTGCGTTTGCATTTTCATGAAAAATGATTCCATTTGGGTAAGGTTAGGGGTATTCGTAGGGTTGTGGGGGCTAGCTTTTGGTCTAGTGGGGTTGATACGACTCTGTGGAGTGTTTTGTGAGAGTTCTGGTGAAGGATTTTGGGCTAGTTTTTGCGCATAGGTTTTTTTGTAATTAATGGGATTTTTTGGACATCCCCTGTAACTGGCGGGATGTTCCCCACCACAGTTTATACATTTTGGCTTGTCTTCCGTTGATTTTGAGCACTTTGTGAAGTGATGATCACCATCGCATTTGACACATTTGGGGTTTGCAAAGCATCTATTTGCTGCATGCCCAAATTGTTGGCAATTATGGCATTGGGCGGCACCGCCCCGAGATTTTTGGGCCTCTACTGAGACTATTAACTGGCATATAGATTTAATATTATAAATGTGTTTTTCTTCCCGTGGTAGCAAAACCTTCATGAGTTTTGATGGAGTATTACCTCTTGTTTTGAGGTAAAAACATTCGATAGGGTGGTAGCCTTGCATTCGTAAGTCTTCTTTTACCTCTTCTGGGGACAGACCGTGGAGGCCGCGAATAACGATATTTAGGGATTTTTCTTCCCTGAGTAAGTAAGTGTGGTATTGATATTTTCTATCAGTGAAAAGCTTGGTAATTTTTCTGTGGTCATTAGGGGATTCAGGAATTATTTGAATTCCTAAATTAATCCTTTTGGCCTGTTTGTATGAAATTCCCTGACTATTAAAAACTCTTGAAATTTCTGTCCATTTTTCAGGTTCCCGTAAAATTATTGGGACATGTTTCTCTTCTTTTCCGCCCGCGGATTCGAGAACTGTAGTTGGACGGTTAGGGTTGGTTGGGTTGATTTCTTTGACCAAATTTTTGGTACTCTTGTTAGGGTTAGTTGACTTCTGAAGTGGTGGGAAATTTGAGGAGAACCTGAAAAATGGTTTATCTGTGGCTTCAAACTGTGTAGAAGGACAGTTTGAAGAATGAGGTGGGGTCATGTCTTTATCTTTTTCTTGAATGATTTCGTCCTCTTCCCCAGAAGAGAGTAAAATTTTTCTCTTTTTGATTCGAGTGTCGTTTTTGCCATCATTGTTTTTAGGAAGATCTTTCTTGTGTAAAAGTTCGTCTGTCAGTTTCTTGACATCATCTTTAAGTTGGGAGATGACTTCGGTCTGGGTTGTCAACATTATTGTCATTGTTTCTATTTGTTTTTTGAGATTTTTATTCTCTTCTATTTGAGTCTTTAGCATACTCCTTAGAGAAAATTCGTCTTCAGTTTCCTGATTGTCGGAGTCTTGCATTTCTTCATTTTCGTCTTCGGATTCAGTTTCCTGCGCGTGTTCATTCTCGTCAGTTATGTCTTCGTCCTTTGGGGATTGGGACTCCATCTTTTCTTAATGTTCTTATAATATTGGTTGTTTGTAGTGTTTTCTTACTTACTTTTTTTTTTTTTTTTTTTTTGTTTGCTTGTTTGTTTGTTTGTTTTATAATTTTGTTTATTATCTTTCCTGTTTTCTGAGACGAGTCAGGTTTGTTCCTTGTTTGAGCAGGGGTCTTGTTGCTTGTTGAAGGCCGAATAGTGATAGAGTTTGGCGTTGTATGACTGTGTATAGAATTTACCAGGTACTATTATTGATGAGCTCTGTACACTGTATCTTTTGTGCACTTTTGTACACTATCAGCACTATTGTTGATTGAAATTGCAATTCAAAATTGATTGAATTCAAAAATTGATTGAAAATTCAAATTGAAATTGATTGATTGATTGAATTGAAATTGAAATTGAATTGATTGAATTGATTCGATTGAATTGAATTGAATTATTCATTGAATTGAAAGTTGATTGAAAATTGATTGATTCAATTGAATTGATTGTATTGAAATTGATTGATTCATTGAATTGATTGAATTGATTGAAATTGAAAATTGATTAAGGAAAACAGATTTCTGTATTTATTTACATATTTTTTTTTACGCACAATTAGAGTTAAATGGAATATAAAAATCGTAAAATACAACTTGAAAAGTTCGTACATAAACACCGATATATATATTCTTTAAAGTGGCAATGCTTGACTAAGAGTGTTTTTTCGAAATAGAAGTCTAGAAAAAAAAACAACAAGTAATGCCTCCAAAAACAAGTGGTAAGGCCGCTAAAAAGGCTGGAAAAGCTCAAAAAAATATTACTAAAAATGACAAGAAAAAGAAACGCAAAAGGAAAGAAAGTTATGCAATATACATTTATAAAGTGTTAAAACAAGTGCATCCAGACACTGGTATTTCTTCAAAAGCAATGAGTATTATGAACAGTTTTGTGAATGATATATTTGAACGTATAGCTGCTGAAGCTTCTCGTTTGGCTCATTATAACAAAAGATCAACAATAACAAGTCGCGAAATTCAAACCGCAGTGCGTCTTTTATTGCCTGGTGAATTAGCTAAGCATGCTGTTAGTGAAGGAACTAAAGCCGTCACTAAATATACTAGCTCCAAATAAAATTTTATTTCTCTTTATATACAAAGGCCCTTCTCAGGGCCATTAAATTAATAACAAAAGATAAAAGTTTTTTCTCTAAGCCAAACGTGACTTTTGTTAGGGATAAATATGTAGCTGAAAAAATTAACGGAAAACGTCACTGAAAAGTATATAAAAATTAAAATGGCCAAACAGATGAAATATCGTACTTTTTATAGAACCATCCTCTATCGGAAAGAACGGAAATATTTAAAAGAAATATTTGCAAATTACTTAACTACTTAATTACTTAATAAAGAAATTTAGAAAATTTTGTTAGTATGTTATGAAATGTTTTTATGTATATATGGTACAATACATACATATTTAATTTAAAAAATTATTAAAATATTTCACCATAAAAGGCAGTTTTTCTTTGTAGAACCGAATCCCAGTTTATTTTATAAAGTTGGTGTCTTTTATAACGCGATTTCCCACAATGCGGTATTTTCAAGGAGCGTGTATTTACCTCGTTGTGGAAGGCCTACATCTGTATCATAAATTAAATTATAATTTTAGCATTGAAATAGCAATTCCAATTTCCATGATTTCATTAAACAGAAATTAACAATACTATTATAAAAATGTAAATAGTTTCATATCTGACTGAATATTGCTTATTGGTGGTAATTGCTTTATATTAATCTGCATCGCAAATATTTATCTCCTTATTCTAGAGTTTGTAGCCCTTAAAAGGTTTTTTCTAATACATAAAATATACTCATGTATATAAATGTTTAAATTAAATGAAAATAAGAATTTTATTTCACTTTTTTCACTGATTTCTTAACCATTTTTTTCTGTGGGGTAAGAGACTTTTTTGCTGCTGCAACTTTTGTAGATTTTGTTAGTCTACCTTTACCAAGAGATGTAGATTTTGGTTTTGTACCTTTTTCATCATTTTTTTTACCAACTTTAACCAATTTTTTATTTTTCAATACAATTTTTTTCTCAGTAACCTTTTTAACTGTAGTAAGTTTTTTTGATTTTTTATCGTGAGATATTTTTTTAGTTGAAGCTGGTTCCTTTTGATTTGAAATATTTTTCATCTTTTCATTTTCAATTGATTTCGATTTTTTCGATAGTTTATTTACAGTTGTTGACAATTTAAAAGAGCCAGAGGCGCCCTTACCTTTGGTTTGTATTAATTTTCCGCTAGCAACAGCTGATTTTAAATATTTTTTAATAAATGGTGCCAATTTTTGGGCATCGCATTTGTATGTTGAACTAATATATTTTTTAATTGCCAATAAAGAAGAACCACCACGCTCTTTTAAATTTTTAATTGAGGCATCAACCATTTGTTGTGTCGGCGGATGTGAAGGAGTTGTCGATAGTTTTTTAGATTTTTTCATAACTTTTTTTTCAGTCGAAGTAACAACCGCAGCAGCAGTACCACCACCACCACTAACAGGAGATGCAATAATTCCAACCGCCTCTGCCATTCTTGCTTGAATAATTCGCTTTTTTCTCATCAAAAAATATTTAAAGCTAAGATTCGAAAATTTGAGAATCGCCGAGAAAAGAAGATTCCCTATAATTTACTCTTTCTTAGTTTTCTGAATTTTCAAAATTATATATAGTTATTAATAATATAATTTTTGTAATAATTAAATTTAATACTATTGAAAAAAAAATTTTAACATCTATAATATTTAAATAATAAAAAATTTAGTCGTACTATTTATGATGGGATTATATTGAAATACATTTGAAACAATTTACTACATACTGAATGAATCGAGTTAATAATATTATATTTGTAAATTGATTATGGAAGTTATAGTTACAACAAAACGACTACATATAGAAAATATACTCTTTTAACATATTAAATGATATTCCTAATATAAAATTTAATAATAATTAATGAGAACATTGAATAGAAAACAATCATCAATTATCAATCAATCAACAATAGAAAATCTCTTTATAGCATGATTATTTTAAAAAAATTCTTACTTCTTTTACTTTTAACAATTACAATTATAAAATTGAATGCGAAAGTAAGCCTGTCTGTCTGTTACCTTGACAGACGGCTGAACCGCTGCACCGATTTTGGTGAAATTTGGTGTGGAGATAGCTGGAACCCTGACGAGGGACATAGGGTACCTATTTTATAAAAAGTCAACCTCTAAATAGGGGATAAAGGACTGTAGGGGAATTCAGTCTCAATTTTAAATTAAGTTAACAACATTGTGCTGGACAGAATAGATGCCAATAATAAATGAATTTATATCATGGTAAGACACAAACAAGCAAGAAGTATTTCTGGGACCCTCGAGTTATCAAGGAAACCCTATAACGGGCCCCTCCTATCCAAATAAAAAAGTGTCGTGTATATCATATGTACGAGTATGTACATATACATACTGCAAGGAAACGACTGTGATGTGTATATACATATGTATGTATATCATTCAATCAAACTAAGTTAGAGCGAGCACTACAGCTAGTTTTTTTATAAATATCTTTCAGTTTTTTATTCCATGTATATATTTAAAAAAAAAATAGATATGCTAAAATATGTACTAAATAAAATTGTAATGGTATTAAAAATTATTTGAAATAAAAATCAATACTATACATCTTCTTTGTATAATTACAAAATAAGAATGTCCCCTTCATCATTTAATTGTGGTCCTTAAAAGGACCGATATGTATATGCGTTATATTGTATTATGCGCGCTCGCCACGAATACGTCGAGCCAATTGAATGTCTTTTGGCATAATTGTAACACGTTTTGCATGAATAGCACACAAGTTTGTATCCTCAAAAAGTCCAACCAAATATGCTTCACTTGCTTCTTGAAGAGCCATCACCGCTGAACTTTGGAAACGTAAATCTGTTTTAAAATCTTGAGCAATTTCTCGAACTAAGCGTTGAAATGGCAATTTTCGAATCAATAATTCGGTACTTTTTTGATAACGACGTATCTCACGAAGAGCAACTGTACCCGGACGATAGCGATGTGGTTTTTTGACACCGCCTGTAGCTGGTGCACTTTTACGAGCTGCTTTTGTTGCTAGTTGCTTACGTGGAGCTTTTCCGCCAGTGGATTTACGAGCAGTCTGCTTAGTACGAGCCATTTTAACTTTAATATCATCCCGACGGAGTTTTTCATACTAAGCTAGTTTTTCAATATCAAACTGTTTCAGCTGTTCATACGTTTTTCTAAAATTCTTAATGTTATTGTCCTCTCTTTCTAAAGAGGAACATTTTTACATAAAGAGCGATGTTCTGTCGGAATTAATGCAGTTCTAAATTAAGTGTAAGAAATGACTGGTCGTGGAAAGGGTGGAAAAGGTTTAGGAAAAGGTGGTGCAAAACGTCATCGTAAAGTCCTTCGTGATAATATTCAAGGTATTACGAAACCAGCTATTCGACGTTTAGCCCGTCGTGGTGGAGTAAAACGTATATCTGGTTTAATATATGAAGAAACTCGTGGTGTTCTTAAAGTGTTTTTGGAAAATGTCATTCGCGATGCAGTAACTTATACTGAACATGCTAAGCGTAAAACTGTTACAGCCATGGATGTTGTTTACGCTCTAAAAAGGCAAGGGCGTACACTATACGGTTTTGGTGGTTAAAAGTATAATGTTAAATAAAACATTTTTTAAAATCGGTCCTTTTCAGGACCATTACATTAAGTGAACAAAGAGTTCTTCAATACAAAAACATTTTAGCGTTAATATAACTTTTCATATTTAAACATATGTATGTATGTATGTACTATATATACTATATATGTATTATGGAAACTTGAAAAGATTTATAAATTTATTTATTGTCCTTTTTTTATATCGTATTTGTTTAACTAGTACATATAGAATATATTTTATATTGAATCACAAGTGCATCCAGACACTGGTATTTTCAGGATTAAGTGAACAAAGAGTTAGTTCTTCAATACAAAAACATTTTAGCGTTAATTTCTTTTCATATTTAAACATATGTATGTACTATATATACTATATATATATTTATAAATTTATTTATTGTCCTTTTTAAAAAAAGGATACGATATAAATATCGTATTTGTTTAACTAGTACATAAAGAATATATTTTATATTTAATCGGATTTCGTCAATCCTTACCTCGTAGCAAATTTATTTCTATAATTTTTCACCTACATTCTATAGGTTCTGTAGTTACTGTAGTAGTTACCTCGTATTATGTATTGTATGTACCATCGTACTGTATGTATTCTCGTTTAACGTGAGAAATATTGAAGGAACTTTTTACTATTTTAATATATCGAAAGTTATGTACATATTTTATTTAACTTTAAGCAAAAATATCAACATAATGGATTTTAAAAAATTTACTATCTCATTAAAGAAATTTATTGTCGTCCTGAAAAGGACGGTTTTTATATTTAGTCTTATTGAATTGTTTAAAAATTTAATTATGCTTTTTTTTCAGTTTTCTTTGGTAAAAGTACTGCTTGAATATTTGGCAAAACACCACCTTGAGCAATTGTTACACCCGATAATAGCTTATTCAATTCTTCATCATTGCGTATAGCCAACTGTAAATGGCGCGGAATAATTCTAGTTTTCTTATTGTCACGTGCTGCATTTCCAGCCAATTCAAGAACTTCAGCAGCCAAATATTCCATTACAGCCGCAAGATAAACAGGAGCGCCTGCACCAACTCTTTCAGCATAATTACCCTTACGCAATAAACGATGAATTCGACCAACAGGAAATTGAAGCCCAGCTCGATTTGATCGAGACTTCGCTTTACCCTTGACTTTTCCGCCTTTTCCACGACCAGACATGATTTAATATTGTGAATGTACAAAACACAGCACCAAATTCAAAAAATTAAGGAAACTGGGAACTTGTATTTATTTGGAGCTAGTGATCCTCACTTTTACTCCCCTTTTCGTAGTGTGATTTGGACTATTTCGCCTCAGAAGCGGTTTTTTTTTTTTTTTTTTTTTTTTTTTTTTTTTTTTTTCTCACATTTCATTTCAGTTTTCATATTTTTTTTTTTTTTTTTTTTTTTTTTTTAAATTATTTTTATATTTTTTTTATTTTTTTTTATTTTTTTTGTTTTGTTTATTTAAGTGTCTAAGGAGTCACGTAGGTTGGCATACTTGCTTCGTCTTGTCTCTGTCCTTTTTAGAATTTCTAAGGTAGTGTTATCGATGTTGTCAATTTTGTCAAGTAGTTTTAAGGCTCTGTCTCTAATGTATTTTTTGACAGTGTCTATGTTAAGGTCTCTGTGGATGTCGTTATTTCTAATGTACCAAGGTATTTTAAAAATCTTTCGCAGTGCGAGGTTTTGGGCAATTTGTAATTTTTTGATGGCAGATTTTGAAGCTTTACTGAATGCAAGGCTACCATATAGTAGGTTGGGTCTTATTATTTGTTTATATATAAGAATTTTGTTTGTGTGGTTTAGTTTCTTGTTTTTTAAGATTGGGAAGAGATGGTTTATAGTTGCTGCATTTGTGGCTTTTTTCTGGGCTATGTGGGTTTTCCAGTTTAATTTATTGTCGAGAGTTATTCCTAAGTATTTGGCTGACGATTGCCACTCTATGGTTTGATTGCTGACTGTAAGATTTGGGGGTCTTTGATTTCTTTTTCTGCTAATGAAGATTGCTTGGGTTTTGTTGGCATTTAGCTGAATTTTCCATCTATTGAAATAACTCATAAGGATATTTATATAGTTTTGGAGATTACTCGTTATGAGTTTCGCTGACTTTGAGGTATTATAGATGCATGTGTCGTCGGCGTATAGTGATATTTTTGAACGTGGTACTTTTGGAACGTCTGCTGTATTTAACGAGTAGAGCATTGGCGATAGTGGAGAGCCTTGAGGTACTCCTGCTTCTACCGGTCTTATTGTGGAGAGGTGCCCTTCGATTTTTACTTGAAATTTTCTATTTTCTAAAAATGATCCTATAATCTTTATGAGGGGGAGAGATATTTGAAATTGGTTTAGTTTAAATATGAGTCCTGCGTGCCATACTTTGTCAAAAGCTTTTGCAATGTCAAACATTACTAGCCCTGTGGATGCAACTTTATTTAGGCCGTTTATGATGTGCTGAACTAGTCGCGATACTTGCAGTTCTGTGGAGAGCTGTGATTGAAAGCCAAATTGTTCAGGGGGGATAAGGTTCTTTTGATATACTTCTTCTTTTAGTCGAGATAAAATTATGTGCTCTGCAAGTTTGGCTAATGCCGGCAAAAGGCTTATTGGTCTCCAATTTTGCGGAAAGGTTAGATTTGCGTTGGGTTTGGGAATAACAATAATTGTTGCTAGTTTCCAAACATCTGGGTACGTCTGTAGTCGAAAGATTGCGTTAATTATCTGTACTATATTTTCTAGAATGTTATCTGGGGAATATTTGAGGCATGCATTTGTTATATAGTCGTAGCCTGGGGCTTTTTGTGTCTTCAGTCTTTGTATAATTGTTTTTATTTCATTTATGTCAGTATTCTGTATTGTGTCTACTTCGTCTCTATTGGAATTTAGAATTTGGCGGGCTGATCTTGTAATTTGTCTTTCACTGTAGGGTCCTGTATGTTCACCTTGTGTTGAGTTTTCTTGAAATTGTAGTTCTAGAGTATTGGCGAATGCTTCGGCTTTATCTTTGCTTTCATATTTTATCCCATTCTCTCCATGAATGGGTGGGATTCTTGTTTTCCTTTTGTTCCTGAAGTATTTATTTAATTGCCAAAAGGTACTTTCGCCTGGCTGTAAATTGGTTAGAAATTCTCCCCACTTGTTATTTTGGAAGTTCAGGATGTCTTCTTTAATTTTGTTGGTTAATCTGTTCATTTCTCTACGTATGTTAGGGTCCCCGGTACGACAAGCTATTTTCCTCTTTCTGTTTCTATGTCGGATGAGCTGCTTGATTTCCCTGGGGAGGTCGTACTTATTATGGCTTTCTATTGTCTTGGTTACCGAGTTGTTTTCCCTGGCTACTTGAATTTTTTCTGTTAACTGTTTAATAGCTGTGTCTAGATCTTCTTTTGAGTTCACATAGTAGTTTTCTTGTGCTTGGGAAAGGGTATTATGAAATTCAAGCCAGTTTGTATATTTTCTGGTGCCGGTTGGGGCCTCTACGTAAATATCTCTGGCTATGAAAAGTACTGGTTTGTGGTCGGAGCTTAATTCATCCAGGACTTCCAGGCTGACTTCGTGATCAAAGACCTTTGTTAGGGCTATGTCTAAGGCATGATGATTTCGGATACCAAAATGTGTTGGCTCATTGGGTATTAATTTGGTAATAATGCTATCTGAAGTGAGATTATTCAGCTTTCTTCCTGCCTGGTTAGTGCTGGAATCGCCCCAGTCTCGGTGGTAGGCGTTTAGATCTCCTGCGAGGAAGATCGGTCCGTCAATTGAAAATAGTTCCTGAAGATCATTTTCAAAATTTAATGCTTGAGGTGGCCTGTACGCAGATATAATATGGAATTTGAAATTGGGAGTATTTATTTTTAAGATTGTGGCTTCTAGAACCTGAAGATCAGGGGTAATTACTGCGTAGTGTGGAATAGAATGTCTGATTAGAACTAGTGTGCCTCCACCAGTTCTGTTTGTTCTGTCATTCCTGTAAACTGAATAATTAGGGATTCTGAAATTATTGCCTGGTTTTAAAAAAGTTTCTTGGACTAAGACAATATCTATACTATTATCATATAGGAGCTGGATCAGCTCGTATTTTTTGGAGGAGATGGAATTTGCATTCCAAGAGAGTATTGAAATGTGATTATGACTTGTCATTGGTTATTTCTCTATTGATTAGGGAATAGTCCCTGAACCATAGAGGACATAATGTCCTTCATCATGAAACTAAATTGCGTTTGCATTTTCATGAAAAATGATTCCATTTGGGTAAGGTTAGGGGTATTCGTAGGGTTGTGGGGGCTAGCTTTTGGTCTAGTGGGGTTGATACGACTCTGTGGAGTGTTTTGTGAGAGTTCTGGTGAAGGATTTTGGGCTAGTTTTTGCGCATAGGTTTTTTTGTAATTAATGGGATTTTTTGGACATCCCCTGTAACTGGCGGGATGTTCCCCACCACAGTTTATACATTTTGGCTTGTCTTCCGTTGATTTTGAGCACTTTGTGAAGTGATGATCACCATCGCATTTGACACATTTGGGGTTTGCAAAGCATCTATTTGCTGCATGCCCAAATTGTTGGCAATTATGGCATTGGGCGGCACCGCCCCGAGATTTTTGGGCCTCTACTGAGACTATTAACTGGCATATAGATTTAATATTATAAATGTGTTTTTCTTCCCGTGGTAGCAAAACCTTCATGAGTTTTGATGGAGTATTACCTCTTGTTTTGAGGTAAAAACATTCGATAGGGTGGTAGCCTTGCATTCGTAAGTCTTCTTTTACCTCTTCTGGGGACAGACCGTGGAGGCCGCGAATAACGATATTTAGGGATTTTTCTTCCCTGAGTAAGTAAGTGTGGTATTGATATTTTCTATCAGTGAAAAGCTTGGTAATTTTTCTGTGGTCATTAGGGGATTCAGGAATTATTTGAATTCCTAAATTAATCCTTTTGGCCTGTTTGTATGAAATTCCCTGACTATTAAAAACTCTTGAAATTTCTGTCCATTTTTCAGGTTCCCGTAAAATTATTGGGACATGTTTCTCTTCTTTTCCGCCCGCGGATTCGAGAACTGTAGTTGGACGGTTAGGGTTGGTTGGGTTGATTTCTTTGACCAAATTTTTGGTACTCTTGTTAGGGTTAGTTGACTTCTGAAGTGGTGGGAAATTTGAGGAGAATCTGAAAAATGGTTTATCTGTGGCTTCAAACTGTGTAGAAGGACAGTTTGAAGAATGAGGTGGGGTCATGTCTTTATCTTTTTCTTGAATGATTTCGTCCTCTTCCCCAGAAGAGAGTAAAATTTTTCTCTTTTTGATTCGAGTGTCGTTTTTGCCATCATTGTTTTTAGGAAGATCTTTCTTGTGTAAAAGTTCGTCTGTCAGTTTCTTGACATCATCTTTAAGTTGGGAGATGACTTCGGTCTGGGTTGTCAACATTATTGTCATTGTTTCTATTTGTTTTTTGAGATTTTTATTCTCTTCTATTTGAGTCTTTAGCATACTCCTTAGAGAAAATTCATCTTCAGTTTCCTGATTGTCGGAGTCTTGCATTTCTTCATTTTCGTCTTCGGATTCAGTTTCCTGCGCGTGTTCATTCTCGTCAGTTATGTCTTCGTCCTTTGGGGATTGGGACTCCATCTTTTCTTAATGTTCTTATAATATTGGTTGTTTGTAGTGTTTTCTTACTTACTTTTTTTTTTTTTTTTTTTTTTTGTTTGCTTGTTTGTTTGTTTGTTTTATAATTTTGTTTATTATCTTTCCTGTTTTCTGAGACGAGTCAGGTTTGTTCCTTGTTTGAGCAGGGGTCTTGTTGCTTGTTGAAGGCCGAATAGTGATAGAGTTTGGCGTTGTATGACTGATTGAATTGATTCAATTGAAAATTGAAATTGATTTATTTGATTGATTGATTATTGAATTGAAATTGAAATTGATTGATTCAAAATTGAAAATTGATTGATTGAAATTAATTGATTGAATTGAATTAAGGAAAACAGATTTCTGTATTTATTTACATATTTTTTTTTACGCACAATTAGAGTTAAATGGAATATAAAAATCGTAAAATACAACTTGAAAAGTTCGTACATAAACACCGATATATATGTTCTTTAAAGTGGCAATGCTTGACTAAGAGTGTTTTTTCGAAATAGAAGTCTAGAAAAAAAAACAACAAGTAATGCCTCCAAAAACAAGTGGTAAGGCCGCTAAAAAGGCTGGAAAAGCTCAAAAAAATATTACTAAAAATGACAAGAAAAAGAAACGCAAAAGGAAAGAAAGTTATGCAATATACATTTATAAAGTGTTAAAACAAGTGCATCCAGACACTGGTATTTCTTCAAAAGCAATGAGTATTATGAACAGTTTTGTGAATGATATATTTGAACGTATAGCTGCTGAAGCTTCTCGTTTGGCTCATTATAACAAAAGATCAACAATAACAAGTCGCGAAATTCAAACCGCAGTGCGTCTTTTATTGCCTGGTGAATTAGCTAAGCATGCTGTTAGTGAAGGAACTAAAGCCGTCACTAAATATACTAGCTCCAAATAAAATTTTATTTCTCTTTATATACAAAGGCCCTTCTCAGGGCCATTAAATTAATAACAAAAGATAAAGGTTTTTTCTCTAAGCCAAACGTGACTTTTGTTAGGGATAAATATGTAGCTGAAAAAATTAACGGAAAACGTCACTGAAAAGTATATAAAAATTAAAATGGCCAAACAGATGAAATATCGTACTTTTTATAGAACCATCCTCTATCGGAAAGAACGGAAATATTTAAAAGAAATATTTGCAAATTACTTAACTACTTAATTACTTAATAAAGAAATTTATAAAATTTTGTTAGTATGTTATGAAATGTTTTTATGTATATATGGTACAATACATACATACATATTTAATTTAAAAAATTATTAAAATATTTCACCATAAAAGGCAGTTTTTCTTTGTAGAACCGAATCCCAGTTTATTTTATAAAGTTGGTGTCTTTTATAACGCGATTTCTCACAATGCGGTATTTTCAAGGAGCGTGTATTTACCTCGTTGTGGAAGGCCTACATCTGTATCATAAATTAAATTATAATTTTAGCATTGAAATAGCAATTCCAATTTCCATGATTTCATTAAACAGAAATTAACAATACTATTATAAAAATGTAAATAGTTTCATATCTGACTGAATATTGCTTATTGGTGGTAAGTGCTTTATATTAATCTGCATCGCAAATATTTATCTCCTTATTCTAGAGTTTGTAGCCCTTAAAAGGGCTTTTCAAATACATAAAATATACTCATGTATATAAATGTTTAAATTAAATGAAAATAAGAATTTTATTTCACTTTTTTCACTGATTTCTTAACCATTTTTTTCTGTGGGGTAAGAGACTTTTTTGCTGCTGCAACTTTTGTAGATTTTGTTAGTCTACCTTTACCAAGAGATGTAGATTTTGGTTTTGTACCTTTTTCATCATTTTTTTTACCAACTTTAACCAATTTTTTATTTTTCAATACAATTTTTTTCTCAGTAACCTTTTTAACTGTAGTAAGTTTTTTTGATTTTTTATCGTGAGATATTTTTTTAGTTGAAGCTGGTTCCTTTTGATTTGAAATATTTTTCATCTTTTCATTTTCAATTGATTTCGATTTTTTCGATAGTTTATTTACAGTTGTTGACAATTTAAAAGAGCCAGAGGCGCCCTTACCTTTGGTTTGTATTAATTTTCCGCTAGCAACAGCTGATTTTAAATATTTTTTAATAAATGGTGCCAATTTTTGGGCATCGCATTTGTATGTTGAACTAATATATTTTTTAATTGCCAATAAAGAAGAACCACCACGCTCTTTTAAATTTTTAATTGAGGCATCAACCATTTGTTGTGTCGGCGGATGTGAAGGAGTTGTCGATAGTTTTTTAGATTTTTTCATAACTTTTTTTTCAGTCGAAGTAACAACCGCAGCAGCAGTACCACCACCACCACTAACAGGAGATGCAATAATTCCAACCGCCTCTGCCATTCTTGCTTGAATAATTCGCTTTTTTCTCATCAAAAAATATTTAAAGCTAAGATTCGAAAATTTGAGAATCGCCGAGAAAAGAAGATTCCCTATAATTTACTCTTTCTTAGTTTTCTGAATTTTCAAAATTATATATAGTTATTAATAATATAATTTTTGTAATAATTAAATTTAATACTATTGAAAACAAAATTTTAACATCTATAATATTTAAATAATAAAAAATTTAGTCGTACTATTTATGATGGGATTATATTGAAATACATTTGAAACAATTTACTACATACTGAATGAATCGAGTTAATAATATTATATTTGTAAATTGATTATGGAAGTTATAGTTACAACAAAACGACTACATATAGAAAATATACTCTTTTAACATATTAAATGATATTCCTAATATAAAATTTAATAATAATTAATGAGAACATTGAATAGAAAACAATCATCAATTATCAATCAATCAACAATAGAAAATCTCTTTATAGCATGATTATTTTAAAAAAATTCTTACTTCTTTTACTTTTAACAATTACAATTATAAAATTGAATGCGAAAGTAAGCCTGTCTGTCTGTTACCTTGACAGACGGCTGAACCGCTGCACCGATTTTGGTGAAATTTGGTGTGGAGATAGCTGGAACCCTGACGAGGGACATAGGGTACCTATTTTATAAAAAGTCAACCTCTAAATAGGGGATAAAGGACTGTAGGGGAATTCAGTCTCAATTTTAAATTAAGTTAACAACATTGTGCTGGACAGAATAGATGCCAATAATAAATGAATTTATATCATGGTAAGACACAAACAAGCAAGAAGTATTTCTGGGACCCTCGAGTTATCAAGGAAACCCTATAACGGGCCCCTCCTATCCAAATAAAAAAGTGTCGTGTATATCATATGTACGAGTATGTACATATACATACTGCAAGGAAACGACTGTGATGTGTATATACATATGTATGTATATCATTCAATCAAACTAAGTTAGAGCGAGCACTACAGCTAGTTTTTTTATAAATATCTTTCAGTTTTTTATTCCATGTATATATTTAAAAAAAAAATAGATATGCTAAAATATGTACTAAATAAAATTGTAATGGTATTAAAAATTATTTGAAATAAAAATCAATACTATACATCTTCTTTGTATAATTACAAAATAAGAATGTCCCCTTCATCATTTAATTGTGGTCCTTAAAAGGACCGATATGTATATGCGTTATATTGTATTATGCGCGCTCGCCACGAATACGTCGAGCCAATTGAATGTCTTTTGGCATAATTGTAACACGTTTTGCATGAATAGCACACAAGTTTGTATCCTCAAAAAGTCCAACCAAATATGCTTCACTTGCTTCTTGAAGAGCCATCACCGCTGAACTTTGGAAACGTAAATCTGTTTTAAAATCTTGAGCAATTTCTCGAACTAAGCGTTGAAATGGCAATTTTCGAATCAATAATTCGGTACTTTTTTGATAACGACGTATCTCACGAAGAGCAACTGTACCCGGACGATAGCGATGTGGTTTTTTGACACCGCCTGTAGCTGGTGCACTTTTACGAGCTGCTTTTGTTGCTAGTTGCTTACGTGGAGCTTTTCCGCCAGTGGATTTACGAGCAGTCTGCTTAGTACGAGCCATTTTAACTTTAATATCATCCCGACGGAGTTTTTCATACTAAGCTAGTTTTTCAATATCAAACTGTTTCAGCTGTTCATACGTTTTTCTAAAATTCTTAATGTTATTGTCCTCTCTTTCTAAAGAGGAACATTTTTACATAAAGAGCGATGTTCTGTCGGAATTAATGCAGTTCTAAATTAAGTGTAAGAAATGACTGGTCGTGGAAAGGGTGGAAAAGGTTTAGGAAAAGGTGGTGCAAAACGTCATCGTAAAGTCCTTCGTGATAATATTCAAGGTATTACGAAACCAGCTATTCGACGTTTAGCCCGTCGTGGTGGAGTAAAACGTATATCTGGTTTAATATATGAAGAAACTCGTGGTGTTCTTAAAGTGTTTTTGGAAAATGTCATTCGCGATGCAGTAACTTATACTGAACATGCTAAGCGTAAAACTGTTACAGCCATGGATGTTGTTTACGCTCTAAAAAGGCAAGGGCGTACACTATATGGTTTTGGTGGTTAAAAGTATAATGTTAAATAAAACATTTTTTAAAATCGGTCCTTTTCAGGACCATTACATTAAGTGAACAAAGAGTTCTTCAATACAAAAACATTTTAGCGTTAATTTCTTTTCATATTTAAACATATGTATGTACTATATATACTATATATATATTTATAAATTTATTTATTGTCCTTTTTAAAAAAAGGATACGATATAAATATCGTATTTGTTTAACTAGTACATAAAGAATATATTTTATATTTAATCGGATTTCGTCAATCCTTACCTCGTAGCAAATTTATTTCTATAATTTTTCACCTACATTCTATAGGTTCTGTAGTTACTGTAGTAGTTACCTCGTATTATGTATTGTATGTACCATCGTACTGTATGTATTCTCGTTTAACGTGAGAAATATTGAAGGAACTTTTTACTATTTTAATATATCGAAAGTTATGTACATATTTTATTTAACTTTAAGCAAAAATATCAACATAATGGATTTTAAAAAATTTACTATCTCATTAAAGAAATTTATTGTCGTCCTGAAAAGGACGGTTTTTATATTTAGTTTAATTGAATTGTTTAAAAATTTAATTATGCTTTTTTTTCAGTTTTCTTTGGTAAAAGTACTGCTTGAATATTTGGCAAAACACCACCTTGAGCAATTGTTACACCCGATAATAGCTTATTCAATTCTTCATCATTGCGTATAGCCAACTGTAAATGGCGCGGAATAATTCTAGTTTTCTTATTGTCACGTGCTGCATTTCCAGCCAATTCAAGAACTTCAGCAGCCAAATATTCCATTACAGCCGCAAGATAAACAGGAGCGCCTGCACCAACTCTTTCAGCATAATTACCCTTACGCAATAAACGATGAATTCGACCAACAGGAAATTGAAGCCCAGCTCGATTTGATCGAGACTTCGCTTTACCCTTGACTTTTCCGCCTTTTCCACGACCAGACATGATTTAATATTGTGAATGTACAAAACACAGCACCAAATTCAAAAAATTAAGGAAAACAGATTTCTGTATTTATTTACATATTTTTTTTTACGCACAATTAGAGTTAAATGGAATATAAAAATCGTAAAATACAACTTGAAAAGTTCGTACATAAACACCGATATATATATTCTTTAAAGTGGCAATGCTTGACTAAGAGTGTTTTTTCGAAATAGAAGTCTAGAAAAAAAAAACAACAAGTAATGCCTCCAAAAACAAGTGGTAAGGCCGCTAAAAAGGCTGGAAAAGCTCAAAAAAATATTACTAAAAATGACAAGAAAAAGAAACGCAAAAGGAAAGAAAGTTATGCAATATACATTTATAAAGTGTTAAAACAAGTGCATCCAGACACTGGTATTTCTTCAAAAGCAATGAGTATTATGAACAGTTTTGTGAATGATATATTTGAACGTATAGCTGCTGAAGCTTCTCGTTTGGCTCATTATAACAAAAGATCAACAATAACAAGTCGCGAAATTCAAACCGCAGTGCGTCTTTTATTGCCTGGTGAATTAGCTAAGCATGCTGTTAGTGAAGGAACTAAAGCCGTCACTAAATATACTAGCTCCAAATAAAATTTTATTTCTCTTTATATACAAAGGCCCTTCTCAGGGCCATTAAATTAATAACAAAAGATAAAAGTTTTTTCTCTAAGCCAAACGTGACTTTTGTTAGGGATAAATATGTAGCTGAAAAAATTAACGGAAAACGTCACTGAAAAGTATATAAAAATTAAAATGGCCAAACAGATGAAATATCGTACTTTTTATAGAACCATCCTCTATCGGAAAGAACGGAAATATTTAAAAGAAATATTTGCAAATTACTTAACTACTTAATTACTTAATAAAGAAATTTATAAAATTTTGTTAGTATGTTATGAAATGTTTTTATGTATATATGGTACAATACATACATATTTAATTTAAAAAATTATTAAAATATTTCACCATAAAAGGCAGTTTTTCTTTGTAGAACCGAATCCCAGTTTATTTTATAAAGTTGGTGTCTTTTATAACGCGATTTCCCACAATGCGGTATTTTCAAGGAGCGTGTATTTACCTCGTTGTGGAAGGCCTACATCTGTATCATAAATTAAATTATAATTTTAGCATTGAAATAGCAATTCCAATTTCCATGATTTCATTAAACAGAAATTAACAATACTATTATAAAAATGTAAATAGTTTCATATCTGACTGAATATTGCTTATTGGTGGTAAGTGCTTTATATTAATCTGCATCGCAAATATTTATCTCCTTATTCTAGAGTTTGTAGCCCTTAAAAGGGCTTTTCAAATACATAAAATATACTCATGTATATAAATGTTTAAATTAAATGAAAATAAGAATTTTATTTCACTTTTTTCACTGATTTCTTAACCATTTTTTTCTGTGGGGTAAGAGACTTTTTTGCTGCTGCAACTTTTGTAGATTTTGTTAGTCTACCTTTACCAAGAGATGTAGATTTTGGTTTTGTACCTTTTTCATCATTTTTTTTACCAACTTTAACCAATTTTTTATTTTTCAATACAATTTTTTTCTCAGTAACCTTTTTAACTGTAGTAAGTTTTTTTGATTTTTTATCGTGAGATATTTTTTTAGTTGAAGCTGGTTCCTTTTGATTTGAAATATTTTTCATCTTTTCATTTTCAATTGATTTCGATTTTTTCGATAGTTTATTTACAGTTGTTGACAATTTAAAAGAGCCAGAGGCGCCCTTACCTTTGGTTTGTATTAATTTTCCGCTAGCAACAGCTGATTTTAAATATTTTTTAATAAATGGTGCCAATTTTTGGGCATCGCATTTGTATGTTGAACTAATATATTTTTTAATTGCCAATAAAGAAGAACCACCACGCTCTTTTAAATTTTTAATTGAGGCATCAACCATTTGTTGTGTCGGCGGATGTGAAGGAGTTGTCGATAGTTTTTTAGATTTTTTCATAACTTTTTTTTCAGTCGAAGTAACAACCGCAGCAGCAGTACCACCACCACCACTAACAGGAGATGCAATAATTCCAACCGCCTCTGCCATTCTTGCTTGAATAATTCGCTTTTTTCTCATCAAAAAATATTTAAAGCTAAGATTCGAAAATTTGAGAATCGCCGAGAAAAGAAGATTCCCTATAATTTACTCTTTCTTAGTTTTCTGAATTTTCAAAATTATATATAGTTATTAATAATATAATTTTTGTAATAATTAAATTTAATACTATTGAAAACAAAATTTTAACATCTATAATATTTAAATAATAAAAAATTTAGTCGTACTATTTATGATGGGATTATATTGAAATACATTTGAAACAATTTACTACATACTGAATGAATCGAGTTAATAATATTATATTTGTAAATTGATTATGGAAGTTATAGTTACAACAAAACGACTACATATAGAAAATATACTCTTTTAACATATTAAATGATATTCCTAATATAAAATTTAATAATAATTAATGAGAACATTGAATAGAAAACAATCATCAATTATCAATCAATCAACAATAGAAAATCTCTTTATAGCATGATTATTTTAAAAAAATTCTTACTTCTTTTACTTTTAACAATTACAATTATAAAATTGAATGCGAAAGTAAGCCTGTCTGTCTGTTACCTTGACAGACGGCTGAACCGCTGCACCGATTTTGGTGAAATTTGGTGTGGAGATAGCTGGAACCCTGACGAGGGACATAGGGTACCTATTTTATAAAAAGTCAACCTCTAAATAGGGGATAAAGGACTGTAGGGGAATTCAGTCTCAATTTTAAATTAAGTTAACAACATTGTGCTGGACAGAATAGATGCCAATAATAAATGAATTTATATCATGGTAAGACACAAACAAGCAAGAAGTATTTCTGGGACCCTCGAGTTATCAAGGAAACCCTATAACGGGCCCCTCCTATCCAAATAAAAAAGTGTCGTGTATATCATATGTACGAGTATGTACATATACATACTGCAAGGAAACGACTGTGATGTGTATATACATATGTATGTATATCATTCAATCAAACTAAGTTAGAGCGAGCACTACAGCTAGTTTTTTTATAAATATCTTTCAGTTTTTTATTCCATGTATATATTTAAAAAAAAAATAGATATGCTAAAATATGTACTAAATAAAATTGTAATGGTATTAAAAATTATTTGAAATAAAAATCAATACTATACATCTTCTTTGTATAATTACAAAATAAGAATGTCCCCTTCATCATTTAATTGTGGTCCTTAAAAGGACCGATATGTATATGCGTTATATTGTATTATGCGCGCTCGCCACGAATACGTCGAGCCAATTGAATGTCTTTTGGCATAATTGTAACACGTTTTGCATGAATAGCACACAAGTTTGTATCCTCAAAAAGTCCAACCAAATATGCTTCACTTGCTTCTTGAAGAGCCATCACCGCTGAACTTTGGAAACGTAAATCTGTTTTAAAATCTTGAGCAATTTCTCGAACTAAGCGTTGAAATGGCAATTTTCGAATCAATAATTCGGTACTTTTTTGATAACGACGTATCTCACGAAGAGCAACTGTACCCGGACGATAGCGATGTGGTTTTTTGACACCGCCTGTAGCTGGTGCACTTTTACGAGCTGCTTTTGTTGCTAGTTGCTTACGTGGAGCTTTTCCGCCAGTGGATTTACGAGCAGTCTGCTTAGTACGAGCCATTTTAACTTTAATATCATCCCGACGGAGTTTTTCATACTAAGCCAGTTTTTCAATATCAAACTGTTTCAGCTGTTCATACGTTTTTCTAAAATTCTTAATGTTATTGTCCTCTCTTTCTAAAGAGGAACATTTTTACATAAAGAGCGATGTTCTGTCGGAATTAATGCAGTTCTAAATTAAGTGTAAGAAATGACTGGTCGTGGAAAGGGTGGAAAAGGTTTAGGAAAAGGTGGTGCAAAACGTCATCGTAAAGTCCTTCGTGATAATATTCAAGGTATTACGAAACCAGCTATTCGACGTTTAGCCCGTCGTGGTGGAGTAAAACGTATATCTGGTTTAATATATGAAGAAACTCGTGGTGTTCTTAAAGTGTTTTTGGAAAATGTCATTCGCGATGCAGTAACTTATACTGAACATGCTAAGCGTAAAACTGTTACAGCCATGGATGTTGTTTACGCTCTAAAAAGGCAAGGGCGTACACTATATGGTTTTGGTGGTTAAAAGTATAATGTTAAATAAAACATTTTTTAAAATCGGTCCTTTTCAGGACCATTACATTAAGTGAACAAAGAGTTCTTCAATACAAAAACATTTTAGCGTTAATATAACTTTTCATATTTAAACATATGTATGTATGTACTATATATACTATATATGTATTATGGAAACTTGAAAAGATTTATAAATTTATTTATTGTCCTTTTTTTATATCGTATTTGTTTAACTAGTACATATAGAATATATTTTATATTGAATCACAAGTGCATCCAGACACTGGTATTTTCAGGATTAAGTGAACAAAGAGTTAGTTCTTCAATACAAAAACATTTTAGCGTTAATTTCTTTTCATATTTAAACATATATTGTAACATATGTATACTATATATATATTTATAAATTTATTTATTGTCCTTTTTAAAAAAAGGATACGATATAAATATCGTATTTGTTTAACTAGTACATAAAGAATATATTTTATATTTAATCGGATTTCGTCAATCCTTACCTCGTAGCAAATTTATTTCTATAATTTTTCACCTACATTCTATAGGTTCTGTAGTAGTTACCTCGTATTATGTATTGTATGTACCATCGTACTGTATGTATTCTCGTTTAACGTGAGAAATATTGAAGGAACTTTTTACTATTTTAATATATCGAAAGTTATGTACATATTTTATTTAACTTTAAGCAAAAATATCAACATAATGGATTTTAAAAAATTTACTATCTCATTAAAGAAATTTATTGTCGTCCTGAAAAGGACGGTTTTTATATTTAGTCTTATTGAATTGTTTAAAAATTTAATTATGCTTTTTTTTCAGTTTTCTTTGGTAAAAGTACTGCTTGAATATTTGGCAAAACACCACCTTGAGCAATTGTTACACCCGATAATAGCTTATTCAATTCTTCATCATTGCGTATAGCCAACTGTAAATGGCGCGGAATAATTCTAGTTTTCTTATTGTCACGTGCTGCATTTCCAGCCAATTCAAGAACTTCAGCAGCCAAATATTCCATTACAGCCGCAAGATAAACAGGAGCGCCTGCACCAACTCTTTCAGCATAATTACCCTTACGCAATAAACGATGAATTCGACCAACAGGAAATTGAAGCCCAGCTCGATTTGATCGAGACTTCGCTTTACCCTTGACTTTTCCGCCTTTTCCACGACCAGACATGATTTAATATTGTGAATGTACAAAACACAGCACCAAATTCAAAAAATTAAGGAAAACAGATTTCTGTATTTATTTACATATTTTTTTTTACGCACAATTAGAGTTAAATGGAATATAAAAATCGTAAAATACAACTTGAAAAGTTCGTACATAAACACCGATATATATATTCTTTAAAGTGGCAATGCTTGACTAAGAGTGTTTTTTCGAAATAGAAGTCTAGAAAAAAAAACAACAAGTAATGCCTCCAAAAACAAGTGGTAAGGCCGCTAAAAAGGCTGGAAAAGCTCAAAAAAATATTACTAAAAATGACAAGAAAAAGAAACGCAAAAGGAAAGAAAGTTATGCAATATACATTTATAAAGTGTTAAAACAAGTGCATCCAGACACTGGTATTTCTTCAAAAGCAATGAGTATTATGAACAGTTTTGTTAATGATATATTTGAACGTATAGCTGCTGAAGCTTCTCGTTTGGCTCATTATAACAAAAGATCAACAATAACAAGTCGCGAAATTCAAACCGCAGTGCGTCTTTTATTGCCTGGTGAATTAGCTAAGCATGCTGTTAGTGAAGGAACTAAAGCCGTCACTAAATATACTAGCTCCAAATAAAATTTTATTTCTCTTTATATACAAAGGCCCTTCTCAGGGCCATTAAATTAATAACAAAAGATAAAAGTTTTTTCTCTAAGCCAAACGTGACTTTTGTTAGGGATAAATATGTAGCTGAAAAAATTAACGGAAAACGTCACTGAAAAGTATATAAAAATTAAAATGGCCAAACAGATGAAATATCGTACTTTTTATAGAACCATCCTCTATCGGAAAGAACGGAAATATTTAAAAGAAATATTTGCAAATTACTTAACTACTTAATTACTTAATAAAGAGATTTATAAAATTTTGTTAGTATGTTATGAAATGTTTTTATGTATATATGGTACAATACATACATATTTAATTTAAAAAATTATTAAAATATTTCACCATAAAAGGCAGTTTTTCTTTGTAGAACCGAATCCCAGTTTATTTTATAAAGTTGGTGTCTTTTATAACGCGATTTCCCACAATGCGGTATTTTCAAGGAGCGTGTATTTACCTCGTTGTGGAAGGCCTACATCTGTATCATAAATTAAATTATAATTTTAGCATTGAAATAGCAATTCCAATTTACATGATTTCATTAAACAGAAATTAACAATACTATTATAAAAATGTAAATAGTTTCATATCTGACTGAATATTGCTTATTGGTGGTAAGTGCTTTATATTAATCTGCATCGCAAATATTTATCTCCTTATTCTAGAGTTTGTAGCCCTTAAAAGGGCTTTTCAAATACATAAAATATACTCATGTATATAAATGTTTAAATTAAATGAAAATAAGAATTTTATTTCACTTTTTTCACTGATTTCTTAACCATTTTTTTCTGTGGGGTAAGAGACTTTTTTGCTGCTGCAACTTTTGTAGATTTTGTTAGTCTACCTTTACCAAGAGATGTAGATTTTGGTTTTGTACCTTTTTCATCATTTTTTTTACCAACTTTAACCAATTTTTTATTTTTCAATACAATTTTTTTCTCAGTAACCTTTTTAACTGTAGTAAGTTTTTTTGATTTTTTATCGTGAGATATTTTTTTAGTTGAAGCTGGTTCCTTTTGATTTGAAATATTTTTCATCTTTTCATTTTCAATTGATTTCGATTTTTTCGATAGTTTATTTACAGTTGTTGACAATTTAAAAGAGCCAGAGGCGCCCTTACCTTTGGTTTGTATTAATTTTCCGCTAGCAACAGCTGATTTTAAATATTTTTTAATAAATGGTGCCAATTTTTGGGCATCGCATTTGTATGTTGAACTAATATATTTTTTAATTGCCAATAAAGAAGAACCACCACGCTCTTTTAAATTTTTAATTGAGGCATCAACCATTTGTTGTGTCGGCGGATGTGAAGGAGTTGTCGATAGTTTTTTAGATTTTTTCATAACTTTTTTTTCAGTCGAAGTAACAACCGCAGCAGCAGTACCACCACCACCACTAACAGGAGATGCAATAATTCCAACCGCCTCTGCCATTCTTGCTTGAATAATTCGCTTTTTTCTCATCAAAAAATATTTAAAGCTAAGATTCGAAAATTTGAGAATCGCCGAGAAAAGAAGATTCCCTATAATTTACTCTTTCTTAGTTTTCTGAATTTTCAAAATTATATATAGTTATTAATAATATAATTTTTGTAATAATTAAATTTAATACTATTGAAAACAAAATTTTAACATCTATAATATTTAAATAATAAAAAATTTAGTCGTACTATTTATGATGGGATTATATTGAAATACATTTGAAACAATTTACTACATACTGAATGAATCGAGTTAATAATATTATATTTGTAAATTGATTATGGAAGTTATAGTTACAACAAAACGACTACATATAGAAAATATACTCTTTTAACATATTAAATGATATTCCTAATATAAAATTTAATAATAATTAATGAGAACATTGAATAGAAAACAATCATCAATTATCAATCAATCAACAATAGAAAATCTCTTTATAGCATGATTATTTTAAAAAAATTCTTACTTCTTTTACTTTTAACAATTACAATTATAAAATTGAATGCGAAAGTAAGCCTGTCTGTCTGTTACCTTGACAGACGGCTGAACCGCTGCACCGATTTTGGTGAAATTTGGTGTGGAGATAGCTGGAACCCTGACGAGGGACATAGGGTACCTATTTTATAAAAAGTCAACCTCTAAATAGAGGATAAAGGACTGTAGGGGAATTCAGTCTCAATTTTAAATTAAGTTAACAACATTGTGCTGGACAGAATAGATGCCAATAATAAATGAATTTATATCATGGTAAGACACAAACAAGCAAGAAGTATTTCTGGGACCCTCGAGTTATCAAGGAAACCCTATAACGGGCCCCTCCTATCCAAATAAAAAAGTGTCGTGTATATCATATGTACGAGTATGTACATATACATACTGCAAGGAAACGACTGTGATGTGTATATACATATGTATGTATATCATTCAATCAAACTAAGTTAGAGCGAGCACTACAGCTAGTTTTTTTATAAATATCTTTCAGTTTTTTATTCCATGTATATATTTAAAAAAAAAATAGATATGCTAAAATATGTACTAAATAAAATTGTAATGGTATTAAAAATTATTTGAAATAAAAATCAATACTATACATCTTCTTTGTATAATTACAAAATAAGAATGTCCCCTTCATCATTTAATTGTGGTCCTTAAAAGGACCGATATGTATATGCGTTATATTGTATTATGCGCGCTCGCCACGAATACGTCGAGCCAATTGAATGTCTTTTGGCATAATTGTAACACGTTTTGCATGAATAGCACACAAGTTTGTATCCTCAAAAAGTCCAACCAAATATGCTTCACTTGCTTCTTGAAGAGCCATCACCGCTGAACTTTGGAAACGTAAATCTGTTTTAAAATCTTGAGCAATTTCTCGAACTAAGCGTTGAAATGGCAATTTTCGAATCAATAATTCGGTACTTTTTTGATAACGACGTATCTCACGAAGAGCAACTGTACCCGGACGATAGCGATGTGGTTTTTTGACACCGCCTGTAGCTGGTGCACTTTTACGAGCTGCTTTTGTTGCTAGTTGCTTACGTGGAGCTTTTCCGCCAGTGGATTTACGAGCAGTCTGCTTAGTACGAGCCATTTTAACTTTAATATCATCCCGACGGAGTTTTTCATACTAAGCCAGTTTTTCAATATCAAACTGTTTCAGCTGTTCATACGTTTTTCTAAAATTCTTAATGTTATTGTCCTCTCTTTCTAAAGAGGAACATTTTTACATAAAGAGCGATGTTCTGTCGGAATTAATGCAGTTCTAAATTAAGTGTAAGAAATGACTGGTCGTGGAAAGGGTGGAAAAGGTTTAGGAAAAGGTGGTGCAAAACGTCATCGTAAAGTCCTTCGTGATAATATTCAAGGTATTACGAAACCAGCTATTCGACGTTTAGCCCGTCGTGGTGGAGTAAAACGTATATCTGGTTTAATATATGAAGAAACTCGTGGTGTTCTTAAAGTGTTTTTGGAAAATGTCATTCGCGATGCAGTAACTTATACTGAACATGCTAAGCGTAAAACTGTTACAGCCATGGATGTTGTTTACGCTCTAAAAAGGCAAGGGCGTACACTATATGGTTTTGGTGGTTAAAAGTATAATGTTAAATAAAACATTTTTTAAAATCGGTCCTTTTCAGGACCATTACATTAAGTGAACAAAGAGTTCTTCAATACAAAAACATTTTAGCGTTAATATAACTTTTCATATTTAAACATATGTATGTATGTACTATATATACTATATATGTATTATGGAAACTTGAAAAGATTTATAAATTTATTTATTGTCCTTTTTTTATATCGTATTTGTTTAACTAGTACATATAGAATATATTTTATATTGAATCACAAGTGCATCCAGACACTGGTATTTTCAGGATTAAGTGAACAAAGAGTTAGTTCTTCAATACAAAAACATTTTAGCGTTAATTTCTTTTCATATTTAAACATATATTGTAACATATGTATACTATATATATATTTATAAATTTATTTATTGTCCTTTTTAAAAAAAGGATACGATATAAATATCGTATTTGTTTAACTAGTTCATAAAGAATATATTTTATATTTAATCGGATTTCGTCAATCCTTACCTCGTAGCAAATTTATTTCTATAATTTTTCACCTACATTCTATAGGTTCTGTAGTTACTGTAGTAGTTACCTCGTATTATGTATTGTATGTACCATCGTACTGTATGTATTCTCGTTTAACGTGAGAAATATTGAAGGAACTTTTTACTATTTTAATATATCGAAAGTTATGTACATATTTTATTTAACTTTAAGCAAAAATATCAACATAATGGATTTTAAAAAATTTACTATCTCATTAAAGAAATTTATTGTCGTCCTGAAAAGGACGGTTTTTATATTTAGTCTTATTGAATTGTTTAAAAATTTAATTATGCTTTTTTTTCAGTTTTCTTTGGTAAAAGTACTGCTTGAATATTTGGCAAAACACCACCTTGAGCAATTGTTACACCCGATAATAGCTTATTCAATTCTTCATCATTGCGTATAGCCAACTGTAAATGGCGCGGAATAATTCTAGTTTTCTTATTGTCACGTGCTGCATTTCCAGCCAATTCAAGAACTTCAGCAGCCAAATATTCCATTACAGCCGCAAGATAAACAGGAGCGCCTGCACCAACTCTTTCAGCATAATTACCCTTACGCAATAAACGATGAATTCGACCAACAGGAAATTGAAGCCCAGCTCGATTTGATCGAGACTTCGCTTTACCCTTGACTTTTCCGCCTTTTCCACGACCAGACATGATTTAATATTGTGAATGTACAAAACACAGCACCAAATTCAAAAAATTAAGGAAAACAGATTTCTGTATTTATTTACATATTTTTTTTACGCACAATTAGAGGTTAATGAAATATAAAAATCGTAAAATACAACTTGAAAAGTTCGTACATAAACACCGATATATATATTCTTTAAAGTGGCAATGCTTGACTAAGAGTGTTTTTTCGAAATAGAAGTCTAGAAAAAAAAACAACAAGTAATGCCTCCAAAAACAAGTGGTAAGGCCGCTAAAAAGGCTGGAAAAGCTCAAAAAAATATTACTAAAAATGACAAGAAAAAGAAACGCAAAAGGAAAGAAAGTTATGCAATATACATTTATAAAGTGTTAAAACAAGTGCATCCAGACACTGGTATTTCTTCAAAAGCAATGAGTATTATGAACAGTTTTGTGAATGATATATTTGAACGTATAGCTGCTGAAGCTTCTCGTTTGGCTCATTATAACAAAAGATCAACAATAACAAGTCGCGAAATTCAAACCGCAGTGCGTCTTTTATTGCCTGGTGAATTAGCTAAGCATGCTGTTAGTGAAGGAACTAAAGCCGTCACTAAATATACTAGCTCCAAATAAAATTTTATTTCTCTTTATATACAAAGGCCCTTCTCAGGGCCAATAAATTAATAACAAAAGATAAAAGTTTTTTCTCTAAGCCAAACGTGACTTTTGTTAGGGATAAATATGTAGCTGAAAAAATTAACGGAAAACGTCACTGAAAAGTATATAAAAATTAAAATGGCCAAACAGATGAAATATCGTACTTTTTATAGAACCATCCTCTATCGGAAAGAACGGAAATATTTAAAAGAAATATTTGCAAATTACTTAATTACTTAATAAAGAAATTTAGAAAATTTTGTTAGTATGTTATGAAATGTTTTTATGTATATATGGTACAATACATACATATTTAATTTAAAAAATTATTAAAATATTTCACCATAAAAGGCAGTTTTTCTTTGTAGAACCGAATCCCAGTTTATTTTATAAAGTTGGTGTCTTTTATAACGCGATTTCCCACAATGCGGTATTTTCAAGGAGCGTGTTGTGGAAGGCCTACATCTGTATCATAAATTAAATTATAATTTTAGCATTGAAATAGCAATTCCAATTTACATGATTTCATTAAACAGAAATTAACAATACTATTATAAAAATGTAAATAGTTTCATATCTGACTGAATATTGCTTATTGGTGGTAAGTGCTTTATATTAATCTGCATCGCAAATATTTATCTCCTTATTCTAGAGTTTGTAGCCCTTAAAAGGGCTTTTCAAATACATAAAATATACTCATGTATATAAATGTTTAAATTAAATGAAAATAAGAATTTTATTTCACTTTTTTCACTGATTTCTTAACCATTTTTTTCTGTGGGGTAAGAGACTTTTTTGCTGCTGCAACTTTTGTAGATTTTGTTAGTCTACCTTTACCAAGAGATGTAGATTTTGGTTTTGTACCTTTTTCATCATTTTTTTTACCAACTTTAACCAATTTTTTATTTTTCAATACAATTTTTTTCTCAGTAACCTTTTTAACTGTAGTAAGTTTTTTTGATTTTTTATCGTGAGATATTTTTTTAGTTGAAGCTGGTTCCTTTTGATTTGAAATATTTTTCATCTTTTCATTTTCAATTGATTTCGATTTTTTCGATAGTTTATTTACAGTTGTTGACAATTTAAAAGAGCCAGAGGCGCCCTTACCTTTGGTTTGTATTAATTTTCCGCTAGCAACAGCTGATTTTAAATATTTTTTAATAAATGGTGCCAATTTTTGGGCATCGCATTTGTATGTTGAACTAATATATTTTTTAATTGCCAATAAAGAAGAACCACCACGCTCTTTTAAATTTTTAATTGAGGCATCAACCATTTGTTGTGTCGGCGGATGTGAAGGAGTTGTCGATAGTTTTTTAGATTTTTTCATAACTTTTTTTTCAGTCGAAGTAACAACCGCAGCAGCAGTACCACCACCACCACTAACAGGAGATGCAATAATTCCAACCGCCTCTGCCATTCTTGCTTGAATAATTCGCTTTTTTCTCATCAAAAAATATTTAAAGCTAAGATTCGAAAATTTGAGAATCGCCGAGAAAAGAAGATTCCCTATAATTTACTCTTTCTTAGTTTTCTGAATTTTCAAAATTATATATAGTTATTAATAATATAATTTTTGTAATAATTAAATTTAATACTATTGAAAACAAAATTTTAACATCTATAATATTTAAATAATAAAAAATTTAGTCGTACTATTTATGATGGGATTATATTGAAATACATTTGAAACAATTTACTACATACTGAATGAATCGAGTTAATAATATTATATTTGTAAATTGATTATGGAAGTTATAGTTACAACAAAACGACTACATATAGAAAATATACTCTTTTAACATATTAAATGATATTCCTAATATAAAATTTAATAATAATTAATGAGAACATTGAATAGAAAACAATCATCAATTATCAATCAATCAACAATAGAAAATCTCTTTATAGCATGATTATTTTAAAAAAATTCTTACTTCTTTTACTTTTAACAATTACAATTATAAAATTGAATGCGAAAGTAAGCCTGTCTGTCTGTTACCTTGACAGACGGCTGAACCGCTGCACCGATTTTGGTGAAATTTGGTGTGGAGATAGCTGGAACCCTGACGAGGGACATAGGGTACCTATTTTATAAAAAGTCAACCTCTAAATAGAGGATAAAGGACTGTAGGGGAATTCAGTCTCAATTTTAAATTAAGTTAACAACATTGTGCTGGACAGAATAGATGCCAATAATAAATGAATTTATATCATGGTAAGACACAAACAAGCAAGAAGTATTTCTGGGACCCTCGAGTTATCAAGGAAACCCTATAACGGGCCCCTCCTATCCAAATAAAAAAGTGCCGTGTATATCATATGTACGAGTATGTACATATACATACTGCAAGGAAACGACTGTGATGTGTATATACATATGTATGTATATCATTCAATCAAACTAAGTTAGAGCGAGCACTACAGCTAGTTTTTTTATAAATATCTTTCAGTTTTTTATTCCATGTATATATTTAAAAAAAAAATAGATATGCTAAAATATGTACTAAATAAAATTGTAATGGTATTAAAAATTATTTGAAATAAAAATCAATACTATACATCTTCTTTGTATAATTACAAAATAAGAATGTCCCCTTCATCATTTAATTGTGGTCCTTAAAAGGACCGATATGTATATGCGTTATATTGTATTATGCGCGCTCGCCACGAATACGTCGAGCCAATTGAATGTCTTTTGGCATAATTGTAACACGTTTTGCATGAATAGCACACAAGTTTGTATCCTCAAAAAGTCCAACCAAATATGCTTCACTTGCTTCTTGAAGAGCCATCACCGCTGAACTTTGGAAACGTAAATCTGTTTTAAAATCTTGAGCAATTTCTCGAACTAAGCGTTGAAATGGCAATTTTCGAATCAATAATTCGGTACTTTTTTGATAACGACGTATCTCACGAAGAGCAACTGTACCCGGACGATAGCGATGTGGTTTTTTGACACCGCCTGTAGCTGGTGCACTTTTACGAGCTGCTTTTGTTGCTAGTTGCTTACGTGGAGCTTTTCCGCCAGTGGATTTACGAGCAGTCTGCTTAGTACGAGCCATTTTAACTTTAATATCATCCCGACGGAGTTTTTCATACTAAGCCAGTTTTTCAATATCAAACTGTTTCAGCTGTTCATACGTTTTTCTAAAATTCTTAATGTTATTGTCCTCTCTTTCTAAAGAGGAACATTTTTACATAAAGAGCGATGTTCTGTCGGAATTAATGAAATGGCGGGGAACAATGAAAGCGAACGCACGTGCTACGCGCAATTTTCAAGTGAATCCTGCAATAGAAGAAAACTTTTATGAAAATAATTTAAGAAAAGTGAATACTTACCTAGATGGGAACTTGAAACCCGAAGCAACAAGTGATTTTGAAAATAGTGCACAACCAGATGTTGAACTACTAAAAGGAAAAGTAAAATTAATTAAAAACAATAAAAATGATGAAGAAATCCTAAATTATAGTGATAATGAAATAAAAGCAAAAAAAGTGTATCATAACCCAGACACGCTAAACCCTAATAATACATCTGTAAAGACACATAATAAAAGTGAAAAAGAAAACTCCACGAAACAACGTGATGCAGAAACCTCTACTAACATTGAGATACATATCAGTGACAATTTTCAAGTTACAAATATTAATATGGCTGAGCAAAACTTATTTAATACCTTAAATAATCAAACGATACTAGAGCCACAATCAATTAGTGATCAAGATAAAAGTAATAAAAATTTAAGTGAGTTCCAAGATGTACTTTACGTCAAACTTCCCAAGGGAAAGAAAAAGAAAGACAACAAAGGAAAAAAAAGAAAATCAACCATCCTAGGGGATGATGATAGCACAAGCACAGACCACACAATAGAAATTGAAAAACAAGAATTACTAATGAAAAATAAAGAACAAATTAATACTATTACTGAACTACATAACATAATTAAATCATTAACTGAAAGTTATAAACTTGAATGGGAAAAAACCCAAAGTGAAATTAAAAACCTTAAAAGTCAAATTAAATCGCTGGCATGCAACAACGCCTCGAATGGTGCAAAAACCCAAAACAATCAACTAAGCACAAACAGAAAATCAAGAAGGCTGAGCAAACAAATTAAAGCAGCCAAAGCTCAAATAAATTACACCAACTCAACAGCTGACCATCAAAGTGAAGATAACCAAGAACATCTAGGCACCTTGGATGCTAACTTAAGCAAAATATCGCATTCAGATAACGGTGAACAAGATATGGACACTGATGAAGAATCAAACAACTCAGAAAATAACTCCTATGAAATAGACTTTCCCACTATTTTAAACAAAAAGGACCATCCGAGGAAGAGATCCAAAGAGGATGCGGACTGGGTCAGCCTCACATCGGACTGCATCAGGACCAACCTAAATAACACTAGCAACACAGCTGAAGATACTGCTACAGAAGATCTTAACAGGAATTTCCCGCTACAAGGTACAATAACCACTAAAGCTGTAGAAGAAATAAACATGATGGATGAGGAATATCCTGAACTAAAATCAGCAGCAAAAGCACCTACTCCTAAACGCCACGTTGGTATCAGTAATACACACAATATAATTAGGCATAACAAAAAATCAAGTGTATCGGGAGAAAAAACTCTTCCTCCTAGATTGATTTGTTATAATGTGGAAGAGAAAACACTTTCTGTGGAAATAATTAAATTATTAGAACATAAGAATTTCTCATTTAATGTTAAAAACAAAAATGTTACGCATATAAATACCCATACCATCGAAGATTACTTTAAAATTAAAAATTTTTTAAGCAAAAAAAATATTAATTTTTATACCTTTACCCCAACGGAAACTAAACCCTTTTCTATAGTTATTAACAAACTACCCCCTTCTTTTGAAAAAGACGAAATACTAGAATATATTAATGACCTCAAACTAAACATTGAAATAATTAACCTCTCAAAACTGTCAAGGAATAAATGGCTTATTCAATTAAAAAAGAGCACATATGTGAAGCAATTTATGAAATTAAAAAATATTCTCAATTGTCAAATTAGTTTTGAAAACTTAAAGCCATATACACCAGCACAATGTCGTAACTGCCAAAGGTACACGCACGTTGCAAGTAACTGCAACATGCCATACCGATGCGTCAAATGCGCAGAATCTCATGGACCCAAAAACTGTAGTATCCCACCAAAAGATCTTAATAATAAAGAAATTTTATTCACTGATCCGATTACGGGCATAGTAAGTAAGCGTATTGGACATCCTGTTAAATGCGCAAATTGTATGACTGAGGGTCATACTGCCAATTCTAAGATATGCCCTAAAAGAATAGAAATATTAAAATATATTAATGAAAAAAGAAGCAGAACCAGTCACTTTAACACTAATATAAATAACCGTGTTGTATCCTCCATCTCTTATGCAAATCAGGTGAGAGCCGATAGTTTAAAAATCCCTTCAAACGTTAATCCAGCTCCACAAGACTTTCCAGACTTTATTGATAAAGACTGTAATAAATTCTTTGGTAAAAGTTTCTTCCACTGTTTGCAAAAGGTTAGTGAATTCGCAAAACAATATAAGACTCTAACAAACGATGACGCTAAATCTAAATATCTAATGAATTTCCTAATCGATTTACACATTAATGATTAACAAACTTAAAACAATTTTCATTAATGCGAATTCATTAATCTCTCTACACAAAAGACACTATCTAAAAATGTTCCTTAAAAAACATAACCCTGACGTAGTTCTAATTGCTGAGCATAAATTATCTATACGACACAGACTTGAATTTGAAGGTTACACAACTGTAAGGCAAAATCGAGCACAAGGCAAAGGTGGAGGCACTGCCATCTGCATTAGAGAAAACTTTAAATTTGACATTATTAACATACAAACATCCCATCTGGAATGTTGTGCCATTAAAATTTTTCTAATGAATGGAACAAATATGGCTGTAGTGTCGCTCTATAATAAACCCACAAATAAGTTAATAGATCGTGATTTAGACCTATTGATTTATTCACTTAACACGGATGAAATAATCATTGGAGGTGATTTCAACGCACGACACACTAACTGGGGTGATAGCGTATGTAACATTAACGGCAACACACTAAATAATTGGCTTCTAAGAACCCCTAATATCAGCATTATACCAACTAAATATCCAACAAGACAAAACAGTTTTCTAGACCTTTTCATGGTCTCACCAAATATTAATATCGTTTATAATTTAAATCTTCCTGGTCTTTTGGACACCCATTCGTATGACTCAGACCATGATGCAGTTGAACTGACTATATCAACAAATGAAATTCAAAAAACATTACCTTTCTCGATCTACAACTATAATAAAGTTAATATGGTCACCTTTAATGGAGCCCTTAGGGATTGTTTAAAAAAAAACACTTTACCCAAAGATCGAAATGCATCTCCTAGAGAAATAGACGAAACTGTCACACTCCTTACCCATGCCTTCACAACGGCAACCCATAAAGCGGTGCCTAAAGTAACCCTAAGAAATAAAGGACTAATTAACCTACCAGATATCATTATTAAATTTATAGAAGAAAAACGAAAACTCAGAAAAAAGCACTTTCAGTGCATAGATCCACAACGAAAAAGCACCCTAAAAGCAATCATCAATAACCTCAATATGATTATAAAAGAACTCATTAAAAAACACGAAAATGAATATTGGAATAATCTGACTAAAAATATCAAAATGGACAATAAAACATACAAAAAAATCAAAAGTCTTTGTGGCCTGAATTCTAAAATAGTTATTAATAATCTTATCACTGAGGATGGCTCAGTAGTGGAATCGGAAATAGACAAACTTAATCTACTAGCTACGAACTTTGAAAGAACTTACACTCAAAATAATTATCTTAGTACTGACTCCTTCTCTCAACAAATTACAAATAGTATTCAAGACTTACATGATAACACACCTATATTTTCATTTAATAGCCAATACACTTCCAGTGGTATAAATACTCAAACAACAACTAGTACTAGCTCATATATGGAGTTTATAAATTACAAAACTATAAAATTAATTCTTAAATGTAAAAACACAAAAAAAAGTACCGGTGTTGATGACATACCAAATTTCTTACTAAAAAAAACAAGAACCAACACCTACTTTACTAAATTCCTGGCCTCTCTTTTCAACCACATGTATAACATTGGCTATTTCCCAAAATATTGGAAAACGGCAAAAGTTGCTCCAATTCTCAAACCCAAATCAAACCCTTCTTCACCTAATAGTTATAGACCTATATCACTGCTCTCAAATGTAGCTAAACTTTTTGAACAAATATTACTAGACAAACTAAAAATATTTATTGAAAATCATAACATTTTTAAAGATAATCAATTCGGTTTTAGGCCTTACCACTCAACCACTCAAGCCCTTACTATTTTATCTGACTATGTCACAACTAACTTAAACAACAGAAAGGCATCAATTGCCGTGAGTCTAGACTTTCAAAAAGCTTTCGACACGGCATGGATAGATGGTATAGTTTTCAAACTATATAAAAAATTTAATTTTACTAAAAACCTTTGCAGAATCATATATTCTTACCTGACGGGTAGAGAATTTTTTGTCTCACTAAACAATGTAAACTCTGAAACAAAAACGGCCACCTCAGGCGTACCGCAGGGCTCTATATTAGGACCGGTACTATACAATTTATTTATAGCCGACCTACCTGAACCAACAAACGATCTCTGTCTCTTAATTTATGCAGACGACATCTTTATCATATGCTCCAAAATCCTATTAAAAATTGCAAACAAAATAATTAATAACTATCTTAATATCCTCAAATGTTATTTCCATAAATGGAAAATAAAACTCAATATTAATAAATGTCAAGCGATTACATTCAAAGGAAAAAAAAAAAACCTTTACCGCAACGCGCGAAATTATATTCCTACTATAAAAATTGGTGACCAAAACATTGAACACAAAGACACAATAAAATACCTGGGTATTATCCTACACTCAAACTTTACTTTCTATAGACACATAGATTACATACTGCAAAAAGCAAAAAATTTGTTCTTCCAATATACCAAACTACTAAAAAAAGCAAAACAACTCCTTAGCAAAATTAAGATCAACTGCTACAAACAATTAATAAGACCTGTCCTGGCGTACGCATTTCCAATATGGTTCAGTATTTCCTCGGCCCAAATGGAAAGAATCAGAGTCTTTGAAAGAATGTGCTTACGAATCTGCACAGGATTATATCCCAAACCTGATCACAATGGTGAACTCAGAAAATGTGCAAACAAAAGCCTTTATGAGGCTGCGAAACAAATCAGAATCGATTCGTTCTTGACTGAATCAGCCATTAAATTCCTTGACAATCTTACCGCTATTAATAACTCTTTGTTACAAACATATTTACAGAAAAAAGAATACCTTACTTTCCCACTGAGGGAAAGATATTTGTCACCCATCTATATTGACTTATTGAAAAACAACAATGCATTATATGATACAAACAACAAACTAGTATACTATCATAGAAGATACAACAGTCTTAACACTAATAACACTGTTTACAGTATGGACCAATATTAAATATTAAATATAAAATAATACATATAAATATAATACATACTTTTCTTTATTTCTTTAGTTGGTAAGCATAGTTGTAATTAGGTTAAGATAGAATAAGTTAGATAAGAAAAAACCACCTTAATGTAATACTGGTTTTTATCCTTTTTTCCCAGGAATCTCACTAAAAATTGTCATAATGCTCCCTGAGCAAAAATTAAACTAATATTTACGCATTATAATTAGATAGTCTTGGATAAATACGATTTGTATGTCAAGAATTAACTGTACATCAAAACATATATTATAAACTGTTAAGTTAATCTGGATCAATAAAACATTTGTCATTGTCGGAATTAATGCAGTTCTAAATTAAGTGTAAGAAATGACTGGTCGTGGAAAGGGTGGAAAAGGTTTAGGAAAAGGTGGTGCAAAACGTCATCGTAAAGTCCTTCGTGATAATATTCAAGGTATTACGAAACCAGCTATTCGACGTTTAGCCCGTCGTGGTGGAGTAAAACGTATATCTGGTTTAATATATGAAGAAACTCGTGGTGTTCTTAAAGTGTTTTTGGAAAATGTCATTCGCGATGCAGTAACTTATACTGAACATGCTAAGCGTAAAACTGTTACAGCCATGGATGTTGTTTACGCTCTAAAAAGGCAAGGGCGTACACTATATGGTTTTGGTGGTTAAAAGTATAATGTTAAATAAAACATTTTTTAAAATCGGTCCTTTTCAGGACCATTACATTAAGTGAACAAAGAGTTCTTCAATACAAAAACATTTTAGCGTTAATATAACTTTTCATATTTAAACATATGTATGTATGTACTATATATACTATATATGTATTATGGAAACTTGAAAAGATTTATAAATTTATTTATTGTCCTTTTTTTATATCGTATTTGTTTAACTAGTACATATAGAATATATTTTATATTGAATCACAAGTGCATCCAGACACTGGTATTTTCAGGATTAAGTGAACAAAGAGTTAGTTCTTCAATACAAAAACATTTTAGCGTTAATTTCTTTTCATATTTAAACATATATTGTAACATATGTATACTATATATATATTTATAAATTTATTTATTGTCCTTTTTAAAAAAAGGATACGATATAAATATCGTATTTGTTTAACTAGTTCATAAAGAATATATTTTATATTTAATCGGATTTCGTCAATCCTTACCTCGTAGCAAATTTATTTCTATAATTTTTCACCTACATTCTATAGGTTCTGTAGTTACTGTAGTAGTTACCTCGTATTATGTATTGTATGTACCATCGTACTGTATGTATTCTCGTTTAACGTGAGAAATATTGAAGGAACTTTTTACTATTTTAATATATCGAAAGTTATGTACATATTTTATTTAACTTTAAGCAAAAATAATGGATTTTAAAAAATTTACTATCTCATTAAAGAAATTTATTGTCGTCCTGAAAAGGACGGTTTTTATATTTAGTCTTATTGAATTGTTTAAAAATTTAATTATGCTTTTTTTTCAGTTTTCTTTGGTAAAAGTACTGCTTGAATATTTGGCAAAACACCACCTTGAGCAATTGTTACACCCGATAATAGCTTATTCAATTCTTCATCATTGCGTATAGCCAACTGTAAATGGCGCGGAATAATTCTAGTTTTCTTATTGTCACGTGCTGCATTTCCAGCCAATTCAAGAACTTCAGCAGCCAAATATTCCATTACAGCCGCAAGATAAACAGGAGCGCCTGCACCAACTCTTTCAGCATAATTACCCTTACGCAATAAACGATGAATTCGACCAACAGGAAATTGAAGCCCAGCTCGATTTGATCGAGACTTCGCTTTACCCTTGACTTTTCCGCCTTTTCCACGACCAGACATGATTTAATATTGTGAATGTACAAAACACAGCACCAAATTCAAAAAATTAAGGAAAACAGATTTCTGTATTTATTTACATATTTTTTTTACGCACAATTAGAGGTTAATGAAATATAAAAATCGTAAAATACAACTTGAAAAGTTCGTACATAAACACCGATATATATATTCTTTAAAGTGGCAATGCTTGACTAAGAGTGTTTTTTCGAAATAGAAGTCTAGAAAAAAAAACAACAAGTAATGCCTCCAAAAACAAGTGGTAAGGCCGCTAAAAAGGCTGGAAAAGCTCAAAAAAATATTACTAAAAATGACAAGAAAAAGAAACGCAAAAGGAAAGAAAGTTATGCAATATACATTTATAAAGTGTTAAAACAAGTGCATCCAGACACTGGTATTTCTTCAAAAGCAATGAGTATTATGAACAGTTTTGTGAATGATATATTTGAACGTATAGCTGCTGAAGCTTCTCGTTTGGCTCATTATAACAAAAGATCAACAATAACAAGTCGCGAAATTCAAACCGCAGTGCGTCTTTTATTGCCTGGTGAATTAGCTAAGCATGCTGTTAGTGAAGGAACTAAAGCCGTCACTAAATATACTAGCTCCAAATAAAATTTTATTTCTCTTTATATACAAAGGCCCTTCTCAGGGCCAATAAATTAATAACAAAAGATAAAAGTTTTTTCTCTAAGCCAAACGTGACTTTTGTTAGGGATAAATATGTAGCTGAAAAAATTAACGGAAAACGTCACTGAAAAGTATATAAAAATTAAAATGGCCAAACAGATGAAATATCGTACTTTTTATAGAACCATCCTCTATCGGAAAGAACGGAAATATTTAAAAGAAATATTTGCAAATTACTTAACTACTTAATTACTTAATAAAGAAATTTAGAAAATTTTGTTAGTATGTTATGAAATGTTTTTATGTATATATGGTACAATACATACATATTTAATTTAAAAAATTATTAAAATATTTCACCATAAAAGGCAGTTTTTCTTTGTAGAACCGAATCCCAGTTTATTTTATAAAGTTGGTGTCTTTTATAACGCGATTTCCCACAATGCGGTATTTTCAAGGAGCGTGTATTTACCTCGTTGTGGAAGGCCTACATCTGTATCATAAATTAAATTATAATTTTAGCATTGAAATAGCAATTCCAATTTACATGATTTCATTAAACAGAAATTAACAATACTATTATAAAAATGTAAATAGTTTCATATCTGACTGAATATTGCTTATTGGTGGTAAGTGCTTTATATTAATCTGCATCGCAAATATTTATCTCCTTATTCTAGAGTTTGTAGCCCTTAAAAGGGCTTTTCAAATACATAAAATATACTCATGTATATAAATGTTTAAATTAAATGAAAATAAGAATTTTATTTCACTTTTTTCACTGATTTCTTAACCATTTTTTTCTGTGGGGTAAGAGACTTTTTTGCTGCTGCAACTTTTGTAGATTTTGTTAGTCTACCTTTACCAAGAGATGTAGATTTTGGTTTTGTACCTTTTTCATCATTTTTTTTACCAACTTTAACCAATTTTTTATTTTTCAATACAATTTTTTTCTCAGTAACCTTTTTAACTGTAGTAAGTTTTTTTGATTTTTTATCGTGAGATATTTTTTTAGTTGAAGCTGGTTCCTTTTGATTTGAAATATTTTTCATCTTTTCATTTTCAATTGATTTCGATTTTTTCGATAGTTTATTTACAGTTGTTGACAATTTAAAAGAGCCAGAGGCGCCCTTACCTTTGGTTTGTATTAATTTTCCGCTAGCAACAGCTGATTTTAAATATTTTTTAATAAATGGTGCCAATTTTTGGGCATCGCATTTGTATGTTGAACTAATATATTTTTTAATTGCCAATAAAGAAGAACCACCACGCTCTTTTAAATTTTTAATTGAGGCATCAACCATTTGTTGTGTCGGCGGATGTGAAGGAGTTGTCGATAGTTTTTTAGATTTTTTCATAACTTTTTTTTCAGTCGAAGTAACAACCGCAGCAGCAGTACCACCACCACCACTAACAGGAGATGCAATAATTCCAACCGCCTCTGCCATTCTTGCTTGAATAATTCGCTTTTTTCTCATCAAAAAATATTTAAAGCTAAGATTCGAAAATTTGAGAATCGCCGAGAAAAGAAGATTCCCTATAATTTACTCTTTCTTAGTTTTCTGAATTTTCAAAATTATATATAGTTATTAATAATATAATTTTTGTAATAATTAAATTTAATACTATTGAAAACAAAATTTTAACATCTATAATATTTAAATAATAAAAAATTTAGTCGTACTATTTATGATGGGATTATATTGAAATACATTTGAAACAATTTACTACATACTGAATGAATCGAGTTAATAATATTATATTTGTAAATTGATTATGGAAGTTATAGTTACAACAAAACGACTACATATAGAAAATATACTCTTTTAACATATTAAATGATATTCCTAATATAAAATTTAATAATAATTAATGAGAACATTGAATAGAAAACAATCATCAATTATCAATCAATCAACAATAGAAAATCTCTTTATAGCATGATTATTTTAAAAAAATTCTTACTTCTTTTACTTTTAACAATTACAATTATAAAATTGAATGCGAAAGTAAGCCTGTCTGTCTGTTACCTTGACAGACGGCTGAACCGCTGCACCGATTTTGGTGAAATTTGGTGTGGAGATAGCTGGAACCCTGACGAGGGACATAGGGTACCTATTTTATAAAAAGTCAACCTCTAAATAGAGGATAAAGGACTGTAGGGGAATTCAGTCTCAATTTTAAATTAAGTTAACAACATTGTGCTGGACAGAATAGATGCCAATAATAAATGAATTTATATCATGGTAAGACACAAACAAGCAAGAAGTATTTCTGGGACCCTCGAGTTATCAAGGAAACCCTATAACGGGCCCCTCCTATCCAAATAAAAAAGTGCCGTGTATATCATATGTACGAGTATGTACATATACATACTGCAAGGAAACGACTGTGATGTGTATATACATATGTATGTATATCATTCAATCAAACTAAGTTAGAGCGAGCACTACAGCTAGTTTTTTTATAAATATCTTTCAGTTTTTTATTCCATGTATATATTTAAAAAAAAAATAGATATGCTAAAATATGTACTAAATAAAATTGTAATGGTATTAAAAATTATTTGAAATAAAAATCAATACTATACATCTTCTTTGTATAATTACAAAATAAGAATGTCCCCTTCATCATTTAATTGTGGTCCTTAAAAGGACCGATATGTATATGCGTTATATTGTATTATGCGCGCTCTCCACGAATACGTCGAGCCAATTGAATGTCTTTTGGCATAATTGTAACACGTTTTGCATGAATAGCACACAAGTTTGTATCCTCAAAAAGTCCAACCAAATATGCTTCACTTGCTTCTTGAAGAGCCATCACCGCTGAACTTTGGAAACGTAAATCTGTTTTAAAATCTTGAGCAATTTCTCGAACTAAGCGTTGAAATGGCAATTTTCGAATCAATAATTCGGTACTTTTTTGATAACGACGTATCTCACGAAGAGCAACTGTACCCGGACGATAGCGATGTGGTTTTTTGACACCGCCTGTAGCTGGTGCACTTTTACGAGCTGCTTTTGTTGCTAGTTGCTTACGTGGAGCTTTTCCGCCAGTGGATTTACGAGCAGTCTGCTTAGTACGAGCCATTTTAACTTTAATATCATCCCGACGGAGTTTTTCATACTAAGCTAGTTTTTCAATATCAAACTGTTTCAGCTGTTCATACGTTTTTCTAAAATTCTTAATGTTATTGTCCTCTCTTTCTAAAGAGGAACATTTTTACATAAAGAGCGATGTTCTGTCGGAATTAATGCAGTTCTAAATTAAGTGTAAGAAATGACTGGTCGTGGAAAGGGTGGAAAAGGTTTAGGAAAAGGTGGTGCAAAACGTCATCGTAAAGTCCTTCGTGATAATATTCAAGGTATTACGAAACCAGCTATTCGACGTTTAGCCCGTCGTGGTGGAGTAAAACGTATATCTGGTTTAATATATGAAGAAACTCGTGGTGTTCTTAAAGTGTTTTTGGAAAATGTCATTCGCGATGCAGTAACTTATACTGAACATGCTAAGCGTAAAACTGTTACAGCCATGGATGTTGTTTACGCTCTAAAAAGGCAAGGGCGTACACTATATGGTTTTGGTGGTTAAAAGTATAATGTTAAATAAAACATTTTTTAAAATCGGTCCTTTTCAGGACCATTACATTAAGTGAACAAAGAGTTCTTCAATACAAAAACATTTTAGCGTTAATATAACTTTTCATATTTAAACATATGTATGTATGTACTATATATACTATATATGTATTATGGAAACTTGAAAAGATTTATAAATTTATTTATTGTCCTTTTTTTATATCGTATTTGTTTAACTAGTACATATAGAATATATTTTATATTGAATCACAAGTGCATCCAGACACTGGTATTTTCAGGATTAAGTGAACAAAGAGTTAGTTCTTCAATACAAAAACATTTTAGCGTTAATTTCTTTTCATATTTAAACATATATTGTAACATATGTATACTATATATATATTTATAAATTTATTTATTGTCCTTTTTAAAAAAAGGATACGATATAAATATCGTATTTGTTTAACTAGTTCATAAAGAATATATTTTATATTTAATCGGATTTCGTCAATCCTTACCTCGTAGCAAATTTATTTCTATAATTTTTCACCTACATTCTATAGGTTCTGTAGTTACTGTAGTAGTTACCTCGTATTATGTATTGTATGTACCATCGTACTGTATGTATTCTCGTTTAACGTGAGAAATATTGAAGGAACTTTTTACTATTTTAATATATCGAAAGTTATGTACATATTTTATTTAACTTTAAGCAAAAATAATGGATTTTAAAAAATTTACTATCTCATTAAAGAAATTTATTGTCGTCCTGAAAAGGACGGTTTTTATATTTAGTCTTATTGAATTGTTTAAAAATTTAATTATGCTTTTTTTTCAGTTTTCTTTGGTAAAAGTACTGCTTGAATATTTGGCAAAACACCACCTTGAGCAATTGTTACACCCGATAATAGCTTATTCAATTCTTCATCATTGCGTATAGCCAACTGTAAATGGCGCGGAATAATTCTAGTTTTCTTATTGTCACGTGCTGCATTTCCAGCCAATTCAAGAACTTCAGCAGCCAAATATTCCATTACAGCCGCAAGATAAACAGGAGCGCCTGCACCAACTCTTTCAGCATAATTACCCTTACGCAATAAACGATGAATTCGACCAACAGGAAATTGAAGCCCAGCTCGATTTGATCGAGACTTCGCTTTACCCTTGACTTTTCCGCCTTTTCCACGACCAGACATGATTTAATATTGTGAATGTACAAAACACAGCACCAAATTCAAAAAATTAAGGAAAACAGATTTCTGTATTTATTTACATATTTTTTTTACGCACAATTAGAGGTTAATGAAATATAAAAATCGTAAAATACAACTTGAAAAGTTCGTACATAAACACCGATATATATATTCTTTAAAGTGGCAATGCTTGACTAAGAGTGTTTTTTCGAAATAGAAGTCTAGAAAAAAAAACAACAAGTAATGCCTCCAAAAACAAGTGGTAAGGCCGCTAAAAAGGCTGGAAAAGCTCAAAAAAATATTACTAAAAATGACAAGAAAAAGAAACGCAAAAGGAAAGAAAGTTATGCAATATACATTTATAAAGTGTTAAAACAAGTGCATCCAGACACTGGTATTTCTTCAAAAGCAATGAGTATTATGAACAGTTTTGTGAATGATATATTTGAACGTATAGCTGCTGAAGCTTCTCGTTTGGCTCATTATAACAAAAGATCAACAATAACAAGTCGCGAAATTCAAACCGCAGTGCGTCTTTTATTGCCTGGTGAATTAGCTAAGCATGCTGTTAGTGAAGGAACTAAAGCCGTCACTAAATATACTAGCTCCAAATAAAATTTTATTTCTCTTTATATACAAAGGCCCTTCTCAGGGCCAATAAATTAATAACAAAAGATAAAAGTTTTTTCTCTAAGCCAAACGTGACTTTTGTTAGGGATAAATATGTAGCTGAAAAAATTAACGGAAAACGTCACTGAAAAGTATATAAAAATTAAAATGGCCAAACAGATGAAATATCGTACTTTTTATAGAACCATCCTCTATCGGAAAGAACGGAAATATTTAAAAGAAATATTTGCAAATTACTTAACTACTTAATTACTTAATAAAGAAATTTAGAAAATTTTGTTAGTATGTTATGAAATGTTTTTATGTATATATGGTACAATACATACATATTTAATTTAAAAAATTATTAAAATATTTCACCATAAAAGGCAGTTTTTCTTTGTAGAACCGAATCCCAGTTTATTTTATAAAGTTGGTGTCTTTTATAACGCGATTTCCCACAATGCGGTATTTTCAAGGAGCGTGTATTTACCTCGTTGTGGAAGGCCTACATCTGTATCATAAATTAAATTATAATTTTAGCATTGAAATAGCAATTCCAATTTACATGATTTCATTAAACAGAAATTAACAATACTATTATAAAAATGTAAATAGTTTCATATCTGACTGAATATTGCTTATTGGTGGTAAGTGCTTTATATTAATCTGCATCGCAAATATTTATCTCCTTATTCTAGAGTTTGTAGCCCTTAAAAGGGCTTTTCAAATACATAAAATATACTCATGTATATAAATGTTTAAATTAAATGAAAATAAGAATTTTATTTCACTTTTTTCACTGATTTCTTAACCATTTTTTTCTGTGGGGTAAGAGACTTTTTTGCTGCTGCAACTTTTGTAGATTTTGTTAGTCTACCTTTACCAAGAGATGTAGATTTTGGTTTTGTACCTTTTTCATCATTTTTTTTACCAACTTTAACCAATTTTTTATTTTTCAATACAATTTTTTTCTCAGTAACCTTTTTAACTGTAGTAAGTTTTTTTGATTTTTTATCGTGAGATATTTTTTTAGTTGAAGCTGGTTCCTTTTGATTTGAAATATTTTTCATCTTTTCATTTTCAATTGATTTCGATTTTTTCGATAGTTTATTTACAGTTGTTGACAATTTAAAAGAGCCAGAGGCGCCCTTACCTTTGGTTTGTATTAATTTTCCGCTAGCAACAGCTGATTTTAAATATTTTTTAATAAATGGTGCCAATTTTTGGGCATCGCATTTGTATGTTGAACTAATATATTTTTTAATTGCCAATAAAGAAGAACCACCACGCTCTTTTAAATTTTTAATTGAGGCATCAACCATTTGTTGTGTCGGCGGATGTGAAGGAGTTGTCGATAGTTTTTTAGATTTTTTCATAACTTTTTTTTCAGTCGAAGTAACAACCGCAGCAGCAGTACCACCACCACCACTAACAGGAGATGCAATAATTCCAACCGCCTCTGCCATTCTTGCTTGAATAATTCGCTTTTTTCTCATCAAAAAATATTTAAAGCTAAGATTCGAAAATTTGAGAATCGCCGAGAAAAGAAGATTCCCTATAATTTACTCTTTCTTAGTTTTCTGAATTTTCAAAATTATATATAGTTATTAATAATATAATTTTTGTAATAATTAAATTTAATACTATTGAAAACAAAATTTTAACATCTATAATATTTAAATAATAAAAAATTTAGTCGTACTATTTATGATGGGATTATATTGAAATACATTTGAAACAATTTACTACATACTGAATGAATCGAGTTAATAATATTATATTTGTAAATTGATTATGGAAGTTATAGTTACAACAAAACGACTACATATAGAAAATATACTCTTTTAACATATTAAATGATATTCCTAATATAAAATTTAATAATAATTAATGAGAACATTGAATAGAAAACAATCATCAATTATCAATCAATCAACAATAGAAAATCTCTTTATAGCATGATTATTTTAAAAAAATTCTTACTTCTTTTACTTTTAACAATTACAATTATAAAATTGAATGCGAAAGTAAGCCTGTCTGTCTGTTACCTTGACAGACGGCTGAACCGCTGCACCGATTTTGGTGAAATTTGGTGTGGAGATAGCTGGAACCCTGACGAGGGACATAGGGTACCTATTTTATAAAAAGTCAACCTCTAAATAGAGGATAAAGGACTGTAGGGGAATTCAGTCTCAATTTTAAATTAAGTTAACAACATTGTGCTGGACAGAATAGATGCCAATAATAAATGAATTTATATCATGGTAAGACACAAACAAGCAAGAAGTATTTCTGGGACCCTCGAGTTATCAAGGAAACCCTATAACGGGCCCCTCCTATCCAAATAAAAAAGTGCCGTGTATATCATATGTACGAGTATGTACATATACATACTGCAAGGAAACGACTGTGATGTGTATATACATATGTATGTATATCATTCAATCAAACTAAGTTAGAGCGAGCACTACAGCTAGTTTTTTTATAAATATCTTTCAGTTTTTTATTCCATGTATATATTTAAAAAAAAAATAGATATGCTAAAATATGTACTAAATAAAATTGTAATGGTATTAAAAATTATTTGAAATAAAAATCAATACTATACATCTTCTTTGTATAATTACAAAATAAGAATGTCCCCTTCATCATTTAATTGTGGTCCTTAAAAGGACCGATATGTATATGCGTTATATTGTATTATGCGCGCTCGCCACGAATACGTCGAGCCAATTGAATGTCTTTTGGCATAATTGTAACACGTTTTGCATGAATAGCACACAAGTTTGTATCCTCAAAAAGTCCAACCAAATATGCTTCACTTGCTTCTTGAAGAGCCATCACCGCTGAACTTTGGAAACGTAAATCTGTTTTAAAATCTTGAGCAATTTCTCGAACTAAGCGTTGAAATGGCAATTTTCGAATCAATAATTCGGTACTTTTTTGATAACGACGTATCTCACGAAGAGCAACTGTACCCGGACGATAGCGATGTGGTTTTTTGACACCGCCTGTAGCTGGTGCACTTTTACGAGCTGCTTTTGTTGCTAGTTGCTTACGTGGAGCTTTTCCGCCAGTGGATTTACGAGCAGTCTGCTTAGTACGAGCCATTTTAACTTTAATATCATCCCGACGGAGTTTTTCATACTAAGCCAGTTTTTCAATATCAAACTGTTTCAGCTGTTCATACGTTTTTCTAAAATTCTTAATGTTATTGTCCTCTCTTTCTAAAGAGGAACATTTTTACATAAAGAGCGATGTTCTGTCGGAATTAATGCAGTTCTAAATTAAGTGTAAGAAATGACTGGTCGTGGAAAGGGTGGAAAAGGTTTAGGAAAAGGTGGTGCAAAACGTCATCGTAAAGTCCTTCGTGATAATATTCAAGGTATTACGAAACCAGCTATTCGACGTTTAGCCCGTCGTGGTGGAGTAAAACGTATATCTGGTTTAATATATGAAGAAACTCGTGGTGTTCTTAAAGTGTTTTTGGAAAATGTCATTCGCGATGCAGTAACTTATACTGAACATGCTAAGCGTAAAACTGTTACAGCCATGGATGTTGTTTACGCTCTAAAAAGGCAAGGGCGTACACTATATGGTTTTGGTGGTTAAAAGTATAATGTTAAATAAAACATTTTTTAAAATCGGTCCTTTTCAGGACCATTACATTAAGTGAACAAAGAGTTCTTCAATACAAAAACATTTTAGCGTTAATATAACTTTTCATATTTAAACATATGTATGTATGTACTATATATACTATATATGTATTATGGAAACTTGAAAAGATTTATAAATTTATTTATTGTCCTTTTTTTATATCGTATTTGTTTAACTAGTACATATAGAATATATTTTATATTGAATCACAAGTGCATCCAGACACTGGTATTTTCAGGATTAAGTGAACAAAGAGTTAGTTCTTCAATACAAAAACATTTTAGCGTTAATTTCTTTTCATATTTAAACATATATTGTAACATATGTATACTATATATATATTTATAAATTTATTTATTGTCCTTTTTAAAAAAAGGATACGATATAAATATCGTATTTGTTTAACTAGTACATAAAGAATATATTTTATATTTAATCGGATTTCGTCAATCCTTACCTCGTAGCAAATTTATTTCTATAATTTTTCACCTACATTCTATAGGTTCTGTAGTTACTGTAGTAGTTACCTCGTATTATGTATTGTATGTACCATCGTACTGTATGTATTCTCGTTTAACGTGAGAAATATTGAAGGAACTTTTTACTATTTTAATATATCGAAAGTTATGTACATATTTTATTTAACTTTAAGCAAAAATATCAACATAATGGATTTTAAAAAATTTACTATCTCATTAAAGAAATTTATTGTCGTCCTGAAAAGGACGGTTTTTATATTTAGTCTTATTGAATTGTTTAAAAATTTAATTATGCTTTTTTTTCAGTTTTCTTTGGTAAAAGTACTGCTTGAATATTTGGCAAAACACCACCTTGAGCAATTGTTACACCCGATAATAGCTTATTCAATTCTTCATCATTGCGTATAGCCAACTGTAAATGGCGCGGAATAATTCTAGTTTTCTTATTGTCACGTGCTGCATTTCCAGCCAATTCAAGAACTTCAGCAGCCAAATATTCCATTACAGCCGCAAGATAAACAGGAGCGCCTGCACCAACTCTTTCAGCATAATTACCCTTACGCAATAAACGATGAATTCGACCAACAGGAAATTGAAGCCCAGCTCGATTTGATCGAGACTTCGCTTTACCCTTGACTTTTCCGCCTTTTCCACGACCAGACATGATTTAATATTGTGAATGTACAAAACACAGCACCAAATTCAAAAAATTAAGGAAAACAGATTTCTGTATTTATTTACATATTTTTTTTACGCACAATTAGAGTTAAATGGAATATAAAAATCGTAAAATACAACTTGAAAAGTTCGTACATAAACACCGATATATATATTCTTTAAAGTGGCAATGCTTGACTAAGAGTGTTTTTTCGAAATAGAAGTCTAGAAAAAAAAACAACAAGTAATGCCTCCAAAAACAAGTGGTAAGGCCGCTAAAAAGGCTGGAAAAGCTCAAAAAAATATTACTAAAAATGACAAGAAAAAGAAACGCAAAAGGAAAGAAAGTTATGCAATATACATTTATAAAGTGTTAAAACAAGTGCATCCAGACACTGGTATTTCTTCAAAAGCAATGAGTATTATGAACAGTTTTGTTAATGATATATTTGAACGTATAGCTGCTGAAGCTTCTCGTTTGGCTCATTATAACAAAAGATCAACAATAACAAGTCGCGAAATTCAAACCGCAGTGCGTCTTTTATTGCCTGGTGAATTAGCTAAGCATGCTGTTAGTGAAGGAACTAAAGCCGTCACTAAATATACTAGCTCCAAATAAAATTTTATTTCTCTTTATATACAAAAGCCCTTCTCAGGGCCATTAAATTAATAACAAAAGATAAAAGTTTTTTCTCTAAGCCAAACGTGACTTTTGTTAGGGATAAATATGTAGCTGAAAAAATTAACGGAAAACGTCACTGAAAAGTATATAAAAATTAAAATGGCCAAACAGATGAAATATCGTACTTTTTATAGAACCATCCTCTATCGGAAAAAACGGAAATATTTAAAAGAAATATTTGCAAATTACTTAACTACTTAATTACTTAATAAAGAAATTTATAAAATTTTGTTAGTATGTTATGAAATGTTTTTATGTATATATGGTACAATACATACATATTTAATTTAAAAAATTATTAAAATATTTCACCATAAAAGGCAGTTTTTCTTTGTAGAACCGAATCCCAGTTTATTTTATAAAGTTGGTGTCTTTTATAACGCGATTTCCCACAATGCGGTATTTTCAAGGAGCGTGTATTTACCTCGTTGTGGAAGGCCTACATCTGTATCATAAATTAAATTATAATTTTAGCATTGAAATAGCAATTCCAATTTCCATGATTTCATTAAACAGAAATTAACAATACTATTATAAAAATGTAAATAGTTTCATATCTGACTGAATATTGCTTATTGGTGGTAATTGCTTTATATTAATCTGCATCGCAAATATTTATCTCCTTATTCTAGAGTTTGTAGCCCTTAAAAGGGCTTTTCAAATACATAAAATATACTCATGTATATAAATGTTTAAATTAAATGAAAATAAGAATTTTATTTCACTTTTTTCACTGATTTCTTAACCATTTTTTTCTGTGGGGTAAGAGACTTTTTTGCTGCTGCAACTTTTGTAGATTTTGTTAGTCTACCTTTACCAAGAGATGTAGATTTTGGTTTTGTACCTTTTTCATCATTTTTTTTACCAACTTTAACCAATTTTTTATTTTTCAATACAATTTTTTTCTCAGTAACCTTTTTAACTGTAGTAAGTTTTTTTGATTTTTTATCGTGAGATATTTTTTTAGTTGAAGCTGGTTCCTTTTGATTTGAAATATTTTTCATCTTTTCATTTTCAATTGATTTCGATTTTTTCGATAGTTTATTTACAGTTGTTGACAATTTAAAAGAGCCAGAGGCGCCCTTACCTTTGGTTTGTATTAATTTTCCGCTAGCAACAGCTGATTTTAAATATTTTTTAATAAATGGTGCCAATTTTTGGGCATCGCATTTGTATGTTGAACTAATATATTTTTTAATTGCCAATAAAGAAGAACCACCACGCTCTTTTAAATTTTTAATTGAGGCATCAACCATTTGTTGTGTCGGCGGATGTGAAGGAGTTGTCGATAGTTTTTTAGATTTTTTCATAACTTTTTTTTCAGTCGAAGTAACAACCGCAGCAGCAGTACCACCACCACCACTAACAGGAGATGCAATAATTCCAACCGCCTCTGCCATTCTTGCTTGAATAATTCGCTTTTTTCTCATCAAAAAATATTTAAAGCTAAGATTCGAAAATTTGAGAATCGCCGAGAAAAGAAGATTCCCTATAATTTACTCTTTCTTAGTTTTCTGAATTTTCAAAATTATATATAGTTATTAATAATATAATTTTTGTAATAATTAAATTTAATACTATTGAAAACAAAATTTTAACATCTATAATATTTAAATAATAAAAAATTTAGTCGTACTATTTATGATGGGATTATATTGAAATACATTTGAAACAATTTACTACATACTGAATGAATCGAGTTAATAATATTATATTTGTAAATTGATTATGGAAGTTATAGTTACAACAAAACGACTACATATAGAAAATATACTCTTTTAACATATTAAATGATATTCCTAATATAAAATTTAATAATAATTAATGAGAACATTGAATAGAAAACAATCATCAATTATCAATCAATCAACAATAGAAAATCTCTTTATAGCATGATTATTTTAAAAAAATTCTTACTTCTTTTACTTTTAACAATTACAATTATAAAATTGAATGCGAAAGTAAGCCTGTCTGTCTGTTACCTTGACAGACGGCTGAACCGCTGCACCGATTTTGGTGAAATTTTGTGTGGAGATAGCTGGAACCCTGACGAGGGACATAGGGTACCTATTTTATAAAAAGTCAACCTCTAAATAGGGGATAAAGGACTGTAGGGGAATTCAGTCTCAATTTTAAATTAAGTTAACAACATTGTGCTGGACAGAATAGATGCCAATAATAAATGAATTTATATCATGGTAAGACACAAACAAGCAAGAAGTATTTCTGGGACCCTCGAGTTATCAAGGAAACCCTATAACGGGCCCCTCCTATCCAAATAAAAAAGTGTCGTGTATATCATATGTACGAGTATGTACATATACATACTGCAAGGAAACGACTGTGATGTGTATATACATATGTATGTATATCATTCAATCAAACTAAGTTAGAGCGAGCACTACAGCTAGTTTTTTTATAAATATCTTTCAGTTTTTTATTCCATGTATATATTTAAAAAAAAAATAGATATGCTAAAATATGTACTAAATAAAATTGTAATGGTATTAAAAATTATTTGAAATAAAAATCAATACTATACATCTTCTTTGTATAATTACAAAATAAGAATGTCCCCTTCATCATTTAATTGTGGTCCTTAAAAGGACCGATATGTATATGCGTTATATTGTATTATGCGCGCTCGCCACGAATACGTCGAGCCAATTGAATGTCTTTTGGCATAATTGTAACACGTTTTGCATGAATAGCACACAAGTTTGTATCCTCAAAAAGTCCAACCAAATATGCTTCACTTGCTTCTTGAAGAGCCATCACCGCTGAACTTTGGAAACGTAAATCTGTTTTAAAATCTTGAGCAATTTCTCGAACTAAGCGTTGAAATGGCAATTTTCGAATCAATAATTCGGTACTTTTTTGATAACGACGTATCTCACGAAGAGCAACTGTACCCGGACGATAGCGATGTGGTTTTTTGACACCGCCTGTAGCTGGTGCACTTTTACGAGCTGCTTTTGTTGCTAGTTGCTTACGTGGAGCTTTTCCGCCAGTGGATTTACGAGCAGTCTGCTTAGTACGAGCCATTTTAACTTTAATATCATCCCGACGGAGTTTTTCATACTAAGCCAGTTTTTCAATATCAAACTGTTTCAGCTGTTCATACGTTTTTCTAAAATTCTTAATGTTATTGTCCTCTCTTTCTAAAGAGGAACATTTTTACATAAAGAGCGATGTTCTGTCGGAATTAATGCAGTTCTAAATTAAGTGTAAGAAATGACTGGTCGTGGAAAGGGTGGAAAAGGTTTAGGAAAAGGTGGTGCAAAACGTCATCGTAAAGTCCTTCGTGATAATATTCAAGGTATTACGAAACCAGCTATTCGACGTTTAGCCCGTCGTGGTGGAGTAAAACGTATATCTGGTTTAATATATGAAGAAACTCGTGGTGTTCTTAAAGTGTTTTTGGAAAATGTCATTCGCGATGCAGTAACTTATACTGAACATGCTAAGCGTAAAACTGTTACAGCCATGGATGTTGTTTACGCTCTAAAAAGGCAAGGGCGTACACTATACGGTTTTGGTGGTTAAAAGTATAATGTTAAATAAAACATTTTTTAAAATCGGTCCTTTTCAGGACCATTACATTAAGTGAACAAAGAGTTCTTCAATACAAAAACATTTTAGCGTTAATATAACTTTTCATATTTAAACATATGTATGTATGTATGTACTATATATACTATATATGTATTATGGAAACTTGAAAAGATTTATAAATTTATTTATTGTCCTTTTTTTATATCGTATTTGTTTAACTAGTACATATAGAATATATTTTATATTGAATCACAAGTGCATCCAGACACTGGTATTTTCAGGATTAAGTGAACAAAGAGTTAGTTCTTCAATACAAAAACATTTTAGCGTTAATTTCTTTTCATATTTAAACATATGTATGTACTATATATACTATATATATATTTATAAATTTATTTATTGTCCTTTTTAAAAAAAGGATACGATATAAATATCGTATTTGTTTAACTAGTACATAAAGAATATATTTTATATTTAATCGGATTTCGTCAATCCTTACCTCGTAGCAAATTTATTTCTATAATTTTTCACCTACATTCTATAGGTTCTGTAGTTACTGTAGTAGTTACCTCGTATTATGTATTGTATGTACCATCGTACTGTATGTATTCTCGTTTAACGTGAGAAATATTGAAGGAACTTTTTACTATTTTAATATATCGAAAGTTATGTACATATTTTATTTAACTTTAAGCAAAAATATCAACATAATGGATTTTAAAAAATTTACTATCTTATTAAAGAAATTTATTGTCGTCCTGAAAAGGACGGTTTTTATATTTAGTCTTATTGAATTGTTTAAAAATTTAATTATGCTTTTTTTTCAGTTTTCTTTGGTAAAAGTACTGCTTGAATATTTGGCAAAACACCACCTTGAGCAATTGTTACACCCGATAATAGCTTATTCAATTCTTCATCATTGCGTATAGCCAACTGTAAATGGCGCGGAATAATTCTAGTTTTCTTATTGTCACGTGCTGCATTTCCAGCCAATTCAAGAACTTCAGCAGCCAAATATTCCATTACAGCCGCAAGATAAACAGGAGCGCCTGCACCAACTCTTTCAGCATAATTACCCTTACGCAATAAACGATGAATTCGACCAACAGGAAATTGAAGCCCAGCTCGATTTGATCGAGACTTCGCTTTACCCTTGACTTTTCCGCCTTTTCCACGACCAGACATGATTTAATATTGTGAATGTACAAAACACAGCACCAAATTCAAAAAATTAAGGAAAACTGGGAACTTGTATTTATTTGGAGCTAGTGATCCTCACTTTTACTCCCCTTTTCGTAGTGTGATTTGGACTATTTCGCCTCAGAAGCGGTTTTTTTTTTTTTTTTTTTTTTTTTTTTTTTTTTTTTTTCTCACATTTCATTTCATTTTCATATTTTTTTTTTTTTTTTTTTTTTTTTTTTTTTTTTTTTTTTTTGTTTTGTTTATTTAAGTGTCTAAGGAGTCACGTAGGTTGGCATACTTGCTTCGTCTTGTCTCTGTCCTTTTTAGAATTTCTAAGGTAGTGTTATCGATGTTGTCAATTTTGTCAAGTAGTTTTAAGGCTCTGTCTCTAATGTATTTTTTGACAGTGTCTATGTTAAGGTCTCTGTGGATGTCGTTATTTCTAATGTACCAAGGTATTTTAAAAATCTTTCGCAGTGCGAGGTTTTGGGCAATTTGTAATTTTTTGATGGCAGATTTTGAAGCTTTACTGAATGCAAGGCTACCATATAGTAGGTTGGGTCTTATTATTTGTTTATATATAAGAATTTTGTTTGTGTGGTTTAGTTTCTTGTTTTTTAAGATTGGGAAGAGATGGTTTATAGTTGCTGCATTTGTGGCTTTTTTCTGGGCTATGTGGGTTTTCCAGTTTAATTTATTGTCGAGAGTTATTCCTAAGTATTTGGCTGACGATTGCCACTCTATGGTTTGATTGTTGACTGTAAGATTTGGGGGTCTTTGATTTCTTTTTCTGCTAATGAAGATTGCTTGGGTTTTGTTGGCATTTAGCTGAATTTTCCATCTATTGAAATAACTCATAAGGATATTTATATAGTTTTGGAGATTACTCGTTATGAGTTTCGCTGACTTTGAGGTATTATAGATGCATGTGTCGTCGGCGTATAGTGATATTTTTGAACGTGGTACTTTTGGAACGTCTGCTGTATTTAACGAGTAGAGCATTGGCGATAGTGGAGAGCCTTGAGGTACTCCTGCTTCTACCGGTCTTATTGTGGAGAGGTGCCCTTCGATTTTTTCTTGAAATTTTCTATTTTCTAAAAATGATCCTATAATCTTTATGAGGGGGAGAGATATTTGAAATTGGTTTAGTTTAAATATGAGTCCTGCGTGCCATACTTTGTCAAAAGCTTTTGCAATGTCAAACATTACTAGCCCTGTGGATGCAACTTTATTTAGGCCGTTTATGATGTGCTGAACTAGTCGCGATACTTGCAGTTCTGTGGAGAGCTGTGATTGAAAGCCAAATTGTTCAGGGGGGATAAGGTTCTTTTGATATACTTCTTCTTTTAGTCGAGATAAAATTATGTGCTCTGCAAGTTTGGCTAATGCCGGCAAAAGGCTTATTGGTCTCCAATTTTGCGGAAAGGTTAGATTTGCGTTGGGTTTGGGAATAACAATAATTGTTGCTAGTTTCCAAACATCTGGGTACGTCTGTAGTCGAAAGATTGCGTTAATTATCTGTACTATATTTTCTAGAATGTTATCTGGGGAATATTTGAGGCATGCATTTGTTATATAGTCGTAGCCTGGGGCTTTTTGTGTCTTCAGTCTTTGTATAATTGTTTTTATTTCATTTATGTCAGTATTCCGTATTGTGTCTACTTCGTCTCTATTGGAATTTAGAATTTGGCGGGCTGATCTTGTAATTTGTCTTTCACTGTAGGGTCCTGTATGTTCACCTTGTGTTGAGTTTTCTTGAAATTGTAGTTCTAGAGTATTGGCGAATGCTTCGGCTTTATCTTTGCTTTCATATTTTATCCCATTCTCTCCATGAATGGGTGGGATTCTTGTTTTCCTTTTGTTCCTGAAGTATTTATTTAATTGCCAAAAGGTACTTTCGCCTGGCTGTAAATTGGTTAGAAATTCTCCCCACTTGTTATTTTGGAAGTTCAGGATGTCTTCTTTAATTTTGTTGGTTAATCTGTTCATTTCTCTACGTATGTTAGGGTCCCCGGTACGACAAGCTATTTTCCTCTTTCTGTTTCTATGTCGGATGAGCTGCTTGATTTCCCTGGGGAGGTCGTACTTATTATGGCTTTCTATTGTCTTGGTTACCGAGTTGTTTTCCCTGGCTACTTGAATTTTTTCTGTTAACTGTTTAATAGCTGTGTCTAGATCTTCTTTTGAGTTCACATGGTAGTTTTCTTGTGCTTGGGAAAGGGTATTATGAAATTCGAGCCAGTTTGTATATTTTCTGGTGCCGGTTGGGGCCTCTACGTAAATATCTCTGGCTATGAAAAGTACTGGTTTGTGGTCGGAGCTTAATTCATCCAGGACTTCCAGGCTGACTTCGTGATCAAAGACCTTTGTTAGGGCTATGTCTAAGGCATGATGATTTCGGATACCAAAATGTGTTGGCTCATTGGGTATTAATTTGGTAATAATGCTATCTGAAGTGAGATTATTCAGCTTTCTTCCTGCCTGGTTAGTGCTGGAATCGCCCCAGTCTCGGTGGTAGGCGTTTAGATCTCCTGCGAGGAAGATCGGTCCGTCAATTGAAAATAGTTCCTGAAGATCATTTTCAAAATTTAATGCTTGAGGTGGCCTGTACGCAGATATAATATGGAATTTGAAATTGGGAGTATTTATTTTTAAGATTGTGGCTTCTAGAACCTGAAGATCAGGGGTAATTACTGCGTAGTGTGGAATAGAATGTCTGATTAGAACTAGTGTGCCTCCACCAGTTCTGTTTGTTCTGTCATTCCTGTAAACTGAATAATTAGGGATTCTGAAATTATTGCCTGGTTTTAAAAAAGTTTCTTGGACTAAGACAATATCTATACTATTATCATATAGGAGCTGGATCAGCTCGTATTTTTTGGAGGAGATGGAATTTGCATTCCAAGAGAGTATTGAAATGTGATTATGACTTGTCATTGGTTATTTCTCTATTGATTAGGGAATAGTCCCTGAACCATAGAGGACATAATGTCCTTCATCATGAAACTAAATTGCGTTTGCATTTTCATGAAAAATGATTCCATTTGGGTAAGGTTAGGGGTATTCGTAGGGTTGTGGGGGCTAGCTTTTGGTCTAGTGGGGTTGATACGACTCTGTGGAGTGTTTTGTGAGAGTTCTGGTGAAGGATTTTGGGCTAGTTTTTGCGCATAGGTTTTTTTGTAATTAATGGGATTTTTTGGACATCCCCTGTAACTGGCGGGATGTTCCCCACCACAGTTTATACATTTTGGCTTGTCTTCCGTTGATTTTGAGCACTTTGTGAAGTGATGATCACCATCGCATTTAACACATTTGGGGTTTGCAAAGCATCTATTTGCTGCATGCCCAAATTGTTGGCAATTATGGCATTGGGCGGCACCGCCCCGAGATTTTTGGGCCTCTACTGAGACTATTAACTGGCATATAGATTTAATATTATAAATGTGTTTTTCTTCCCGTGGTAGCAAAACCTTCATGAGTTTTGATGGAGTATTACCTCTTGTTTTGAGGTAAAAACATTCGATAGGGTGGTAGCCTTGCATTCGTAAGTCTTCTTTTACCTCTTCTGGGGACAGACCGTGGAGGCCGCGAATAACGATATTTAGGGATTTTTCTTCCCTGAGTAAGTAAGTGTGGTATTGATATTTTCTATCAGTGAAAAGCTTGGTAATTTTTCTGTGGTCATTAGGGGATTCAGGAATTATTTGAATTCCTAAATTAATCCTTTTGGCCTGTTTGTATGAAATTCCCTGACTATTAAAAACTCTTGAAATTTCTGTCCATTTTTCAGGTTCCCGTAAAATTATTGGGACATGTTTCTCTTCTTTTCCGCCCGCGGATTCGAGAACTGTAGTTGGACGGTTAGGGTTGGTTGGGTTGATTTCTTTGACCAAATTTTTGGTACTCTTGTTAGGGTTAGTTGACTTCTGAAGTGGTGGGAAATTTGAGGAGAATCTGAAAAATGGTTTATCTGTGGCTTCAAACTGTGTAGAAGGACAGTTTGAAGAATGAGGTGGGGTCATGTCTTTATCTTTTTCTTGAATGATTTCGTCCTCTTCCCCAGAAGAGAGTAAAATTTTTCTCTTTTTGATTCGAGTGTCGTTTTTGCCATCATTGTTTTTAGGAAGATCTTTCTTGTGTAAAAGTTCGTCTGTCAGTTTCTTGACATCATCTTTAAGTTTGGAGATGACTTCGGTCTGGGTTGTCAACATTATTGTCATTGTTTCTATTTGTTTTTTGAGATTTTTATTCTCTTCTATTTGAGTCTTTAGCATACTCCTTAGAGAAAATTCATCTTCAGTTTCCTGATTGTCGGAGTCTTGCATTTCTTCATTTTCGTCTTCGGATTCAGTTTCCTGCGCGTGTTCATTCTCGTCAGTTATGTCTTCGTCCTTTGGGGATTGGGACTCCATCTTTTCTTAATGTTCTTATAATATTGGTTGTTTGTAGTGTTTTCTTACTTACTTTTTTTTTTTTTTTTTTTTTTTTGTTTGCTTGTTTGTTTGTTTGTTTTATAATTTTGTTTATTATCTTTCCTGTTTTCTGAGACGAGTCAGGTTTGTTCCTTGTTTGAGCAGGGGTCTTGTTGCTTGTTGAAGGCCGAATAGTGATAGAGTTTGGCGTTGTATGACTGATTGAATTGAAAATTTAATTTTTGATTGAATTGATTGTTAAATTGATTAAAATTGAAATTCAATTGATTCATTGAATTGATTGATTGAATTGATTGAATTGAAATTGATTCAAATTGAAAATTAAGGAAAACAGATTTCTGTATTTATTTACATATTTTTTTTACGCACAATTAGAGTTAAATGGAATATAAAAATCGTAAAATACAACTTGAAAAGTTCGTACATAAACACCGATATATATATTCTTTAAAGTGGCAATGCTTGAGTGTTTTTTCGAAATAGAAGTCTAGAAAAAAAAACAACAAGTAATGCCTCCAAAAACAAGTGGTAAGGCCGCTAAAAAGGCTGGAAAAGCTCAAAAAAATATTACTAAAAATGACAAGAAAAAGAAACGCAAAAGGAAAGAAAGTTATGCAATATACATTTATAAAGTGTTAAAACAAGTGCATCCAGACACTGGTATTTCTTCAAAAGCAATGAGTATTATGAACAGTTTTGTTAATGATATATTTGAACGTATAGCTGCTGAAGCTTCTCGTTTGGCTCATTATAACAAAAGATCAACAATAACAAGTCGCGAAATTCAAACCGCAGTGCGTCTTTTATTGCCTGGTGAATTAGCTAAGCATGCTGTTAGTGAAGGAACTAAAGCCGTCACTAAATATACTAGCTCCAAATAAAATTTTATTTCTCTTTATATACAAAAGCCCTTCTCAGGGCCATTAAATTAATAACAAAAGATAAAAGTTTTTTCTCTAAGCCAAACGTGACTTTTGTTAGGGATAAATATGTAGCTGAAAAAATTAACGGAAAACGTCACTGAAAAGTATATAAAAATTAAAATGGCCAAACAGATGAAATATCGTACTTTTTATAGAACCATCCTCTATCGGAAAGAACGGAAATATTTAAAAGAAATATTTGCAAATTACTTAACTACTTAATTACTTAATAAAGAAATTTATAAAATTTTGTTAGTATGTTATGAAATGTTTTTATGTATATATGGTACAATACATACATATTTAATTTAAAAAATTATTAAAATATTTCACCATAAAAGGCAGTTTTTCTTTGTAGAACCGAATCCCAGTTTATTTTATAAAGTTGGTGTCTTTTATAACGCGATTTCCCACAATGCGGTATTTTCAAGGAGCGTGTATTTACCTCGTTGTGGAAGGCCTACATCTGTATCATAAATTAAATTATAATTTTAGCATTGAAATAGCAATTCCAATTTCCATGATTTCATTAAACAGAAATTAACAATACTATTATAAAAATGTAAATAGTTTCATATCTGACTGAATATTGCTTATTGGTGGTAATTGCTTTATATTAATCTGCATCGCAAATATTTATCTCCTTATTCTAGAGTTTGTAGCCCTTAAAAGGGCTTTTCAAATACATAAAATATACTCATGTATATAAATGTTTAAATTAAATGAAAATAAGAATTTTATTTCACTTTTTTCACTGATTTCTTAACCATTTTTTTCTGTGGGGTAAGAGACTTTTTTGCTGCTGCAACTTTTGTAGATTTTGTTAGTCTACCTTTACCAAGAGATGTAGATTTTGGTTTTGTACCTTTTTCATCATTTTTTTTACCAACTTTAACCAATTTTTTATTTTTCAATACAATTTTTTTCTCAGTAACCTTTTTAACTGTAGTAAGTTTTTTTGATTTTTTATCGTGAGATATTTTTTTAGTTGAAGCTGGTTCCTTTTGATTTGAAATATTTTTCATCTTTTCATTTTCAATTGATTTCGATTTTTTCGATAGTTTATTTACAGTTGTTGACAATTTAAAAGAGCCAGAGGCGCCCTTACCTTTGGTTTGTATTAATTTTCCGCTAGCAACAGCTGATTTTAAATATTTTTTAATAAATGGTGCCAATTTTTGGGCATCGCATTTGTATGTTGAACTAATATATTTTTTAATTGCCAATAAAGAAGAACCACCACGCTCTTTTAAATTTTTAATTGAGGCATCAACCATTTGTTGTGTCGGCGGATGTGAAGGAGTTGTCGATAGTTTTTTAGATTTTTTCATAACTTTTTTTTCAGTCGAAGTAACAACCGCAGCAGCAGTACCACCACCACCACTAACAGGAGATGCAATAATTCCAACCGCCTCTGCCATTCTTGCTTGAATAATTCGCTTTTTTCTCATCAAAAAATATTTAAAGCTAAGATTCGAAAATTTGAGAATCGCCGAGAAAAGAAGATTCCCTATAATTTACTCTTTCTTAGTTTTCTGAATTTTCAAAATTATATATAGTTATTAATAATATAATTTTTGTAATAATTAAATTTAATACTATTGAAAACAAAATTTTAACATCTATAATATTTAAATAATAAAAAATTTAGTCGTACTATTTATGATGGGATTATATTGAAATACATTTGAAACAATTTACTACATACTGAATGAATCGAGTTAATAATATTATATTTGTAAATTGATTATGGAAGTTATAGTTACAACAAAACGACTACATATAGAAAATATACTCTTTTAACATATTAAATGATATTCCTAATATAAAATTTAATAATAATTAATGAGAACATTGAATAGAAAACAATCATCAATTATCAATCAATCAACAATAGAAAATCTCTTTATAGCATGATTATTTTAAAAAAATTCTTACTTCTTTTACTTTTAACAATTACAATTATAAAATTGAATGCGAAAGTAAGCCTCTCTGTCTGTTACCTTGACAGACGGCTGAACCGCTGCACCGATTTTGGTGAAATTTGGTGTGGAGATAGCTGGAACCCTGACGAGGGACATAGGGTACCTATTTTATAAAAAGTCAACCTCTAAATAGGGGATAAAGGACTGTAGGGGAATTCAGTCTCAATTTTAAATTAAGTTAACAACATTGTGCTGGACAGAATAGATGCCAATAATAAATGAATTTATATCATGGTAAGACACAAACAAGCAAGAAGTATTTCTGGGACCCTCGAGTTATCAAGGAAACCCTATAACGGGCCCCTCCTATCCAAATAAAAAAGTGTCGTGTATATCATATGTACGAGTATGTACATATACATACTGCAAGGAAACGACTGTGATGTGTATATACATATGTATGTATATCATTCAATCAAACTAAGTTAGAGCGAGCACTACAGCTAGTTTTTTTATAAATATCTTTCAGTTTTTTATTCCATGTATATATTTAAAAAAAAAATAGATATGCTAAAATATGTACTAAATAAAATTGTAATGGTATTAAAAATTATTTGAAATAAAAATCAATACTATACATCTTCTTTGTATAATTACAAAATAAGAATGTCCCCTTCATCATTTAATTGTGGTCCTTAAAAGGACCGATATGTATATGCGTTATATTGTATTATGCGCGCTCTCCACGAATACGTCGAGCCAATTGAATGTCTTTTGGCATAATTGTAACACGTTTTGCATGAATAGCACACAAGTTTGTATCCTCAAAAAGTCCAACCAAATATGCTTCACTTGCTTCTTGAAGAGCCATCACCGCTGAACTTTGGAAACGTAAATCTGTTTTAAAATCTTGAGCAATTTCTCGAACTAAGCGTTGAAATGGCAATTTTCGAATCAATAATTCGGTACTTTTTTGATAACGACGTATCTCACGAAGAGCAACTGTACCCGGACGATAGCGATGTGGTTTTTTGACACCGCCTGTAGCTGGTGCACTTTTACGAGCTGCTTTTGTTGCTAGTTGCTTACGTGGAGCTTTTCCGCCAGTGGATTTACGAGCAGTCTGCTTAGTACGAGCCATTTTAACTTTAATATCATCCCGACGGAGTTTTTCATACTAAGCTAGTTTTTCAATATCAAACTGTTTCAGCTGTTCATACGTTTTTCTAAAATTCTTAATGTTATTGTCCTCTCTTTCTAAAGAGGAACATTTTTACATAAAGAGCGATGTTCTGTCGGAATTAATGCAGTTCTAAATTAAGTGTAAGAAATGACTGGTCGTGGAAAGGGTGGAAAAGGTTTAGGAAAAGGTGGTGCAAAACGTCATCGTAAAGTCCTTCGTGATAATATTCAAGGTATTACGAAACCAGCTATTCGACGTTTAGCCCGTCGTGGTGGAGTAAAACGTATATCTGGTTTAATATATGAAGAAACTCGTGGTGTTCTTAAAGTGTTTTTGGAAAATGTCATTCGCGATGCAGTAACTTATACTGAACATGCTAAGCGTAAAACTGTTACAGCCATGGATGTTGTTTACGCTCTAAAAAGGCAAGGGCGTACACTATACGGTTTTGGTGGTTAAAAGTATAATGTTAAATAAAACATTTTTTAAAATCGGTCCTTTTCAGGACCATTACATTAAGTGAACAAAGAGTTCTTCAATACAAAAACATTTTAGCGTTAATATAACTTTTCATATTTAAACATATGTATGTATGTATGTACTATATATACTATATATGTATTATGGAAACTTGAAAAGATTTATAAATTTATTTATTGTCCTTTTTTTATATCGTATTTGTTTAACTAGTACATATAGAATATATTTTATATTGAATCACAAGTGCATCCAGACACTGGTATTTTCAGGATTAAGTGAACAAAGAGTTAGTTCTTCAATACAAAAACATTTTAGCGTTAATTTCTTTTCATATTTAAACATATGTATGTACTATATATACTATATATATATTTATAAATTTATTTATTGTCCTTTTTAAAAAAAGGATACGATATAAATATCGTATTTGTTTAACTAGTACATAAAGAATATATTTTATATTTAATCGGATTTCGTCAATCCTTACCTCGTAGCAAATTTATTTCTATAATTTTTCACCTACATTCTATAGGTTCTGTAGTTACTGTAGTAGTTACCTCGTATTATGTATTGTATGTACCATCGTACTGTATGTATTCTCGTTTAACGTGAGAAATATTGAAGGAACTTTTTACTATTTTAATATATCGAAAGTTATGTACATATTTTATTTAACTTTAAGCAAAAATATCAACATAATGGATTTTAAAAAATTTACTATCTCATTAAAGAAATTTATTGTCGTCCTGAAAAGGACGGTTTTTATATTTAGTCTTATTGAATTGTTTAAAAATTTAATTATGCTTTTTTTTCAGTTTTCTTTGGTAAAAGTACTGCTTGAATATTTGGCAAAACACCACCTTGAGCAATTGTTACACCCGATAATAGCTTATTCAATTCTTCATCATTGCGTATAGCCAACTGTAAATGGCGCGGAATAATTCTAGTTTTCTTATTGTCACGTGCTGCATTTCCAGCCAATTCAAGAACTTCAGCAGCCAAATATTCCATTACAGCCGCAAGATAAACAGGAGCGCCTGCACCAACTCTTTCAGCATAATTACCCTTACGCAATAAACGATGAATTCGACCAACAGGAAATTGAAGCCCAGCTCGATTTGATCGAGACTTCGCTTTACCCTTGACTTTTCCGCCTTTTCCACGACCAGACATGATTTAATATTGTGAATGTACAAAACACAGCACCAAATTCAAAAAATTAAGGAAAACAGATTTCTGTATTTATTTACATATTTTTTTTTACGCACAATTAGAGTTAAATGGAATATAAAAATCGTAAAATACAACTTGAAAAGTTCGTACATAAACACCGATATATATATTCTTTAAAGTGGCAATGCTTGACTAAGAGTGTTTTTTCGAAGAAACGCAAAAGGAAAGAAAGTTATGCAATATACATTTATAAAGTGTTAAAACAAGTGCATCCAGACACTGGTATTTCTTCAAAAGCAATGAGTATTATGAACGGTTTTGTTAATGATATATTTGAACGTATAGCTGCTGAAGCTTCTCGTTTGGCTCATTATAACAAAAGATCAACAATAACAAGTCGCGAAATTCAAACCGCAGTGCGTCTTTTATTGCCTGGTGAATTAGCTAAGCATGCTGTTAGTGAAGGAACTAAAGCCGTCACTAAATATACTAGCTCCAAATAAAATTTTATTTCTCTTTATATACAAAAGCCCTTCTCAGGGCCATTAAATTAATAACAAAAGATAAAAGTTTTTTCTCTAAGCCAAACGTGACTTTTGTTAGGGATAAATATGTAGCTGAAAAAATTAACGGAAAACGTCACTGAAAAGTATATAAAAATTAAAATGGCCAAACAGATGAAATATCGTACTTTTTATAGAACCATCCTCTATCGGAAAGAACGGAAATATTTAAAAGAAATATTTGCAAATTACTTAACTACTTAATTACTTAATAAAGAAATTTATAAAATTTTGTTAGTATGTTATGAAATGTTTTTATGTATATATGGTACAATACATACATATTTAATTTAAAAAATTATTAAAATATTTCACCATAAAAGGCAGTTTTTCTTTGTAGAACCGAATCCCAGTTTATTTTATAAAGTTGGTGTCTTTTATAACGCGATTTCCCACAATGCGGTATTTTCAAGGAGCGTGTATTTACCTCGTTGTGGAAGGCCTACATCTGTATCATAAATTAAATTATAATTTTAGCATTGAAATAGCAATTCCAATTTCCATGATTTCATTAAACAGAAATTAACAATACTATTATAAAAATGTAAATAGTTTCATATCTGACTGAATATTGCTTATTGGTGGTAATTGCTTTATATTAATCTGCATCGCAAATATTTATCTCCTTATTCTAGAGTTTGTAGCCCTTAAAAGGGCTTTTCAAATACATAAAATATACTCATGTATATAAATGTTTAAATTAAATGAAAATAAGAATTTTATTTCACTTTTTTCACTGATTTCTTAACCATTTTTTTCTGTGGGGTAAGAGACTTTTTTGCTGCTGCAACTTTTGTAGATTTTGTTAGTCTACCTTTACCAAGAGATGTAGATTTTGGTTTTGTACCTTTTTCATCATTTTTTTTACCAACTTTAACCAATTTTTTATTTTTCAATACAATTTTTTTCTCAGTAACCTTTTTAACTGTAGTAAGTTTTTTTGATTTTTTATCGTGAGATATTTTTTTAGTTGAAGCTGGTTCCTTTTGATTTGAAATATTTTTCATCTTTTCATTTTCAATTGATTTCGATTTTTTCGATAGTTTATTTACAGTTGTTGACAATTTAAAAGAGCCAGAGGCGCCCTTACCTTTGGTTTGTATTAATTTTCCGCTAGCAACAGCTGATTTTAAATATTTTTTAATAAATGGTGCCAATTTTTGGGCATCGCATTTGTATGTTGAACTAATATATTTTTTAATTGCCAATAAAGAAGAACCACCACGCTCTTTTAAATTTTTAATTGAGGCATCAACCATTTGTTGTGTCGGCGGATGTGAAGGAGTTGTCGATAGTTTTTTAGATTTTTTCATAACTTTTTTTTCAGTCGAAGTAACAACCGCAGCAGCAGTACCACCACCACCACTAACAGGAGATGCAATAATTCCAACCGCCTCTGCCATTCTTGCTTGAATAATTCGCTTTTTTCTCATCAAAAAATATTTAAAGCTAAGATTCGAAAATTTGAGAATCGCCGAGAAAAGAAGATTCCCTATAATTTACTCTTTCTTAGTTTTCTGAATTTTCAAAATTATATATAGTTATTAATAATATAATTTTTGTAATAATTAAATTTAATACTATTGAAAACAAAATTTTAACATCTATAATATTTAAATAATAAAAAATTTAGTCGTACTATTTATGATGGGATTATATTGAAATACATTTGAAACAATTTACTACATACTGAATGAATCGAGTTAATAATATTATATTTGTAAATTGATTATGGAAGTTATAGTTACAACAAAACGACTACATATAGAAAATATACTCTTTTAACATATTAAATGATATTCCTAATATAAAATTTAATAATAATTAATGAGAACATTGAATAGAAAACAATCATCAATTATCAATCAATCAACAATAGAAAATCTCTTTATAGCATGATTATTTTAAAAAAATTCTTACTTCTTTTACTTTTAACAATTACAATTATAAAATTGAATGCGAAAGTAAGCCTGTCTGTCTGTTACCTTGACAGACGGCTGAACCGCTGCACCGATTTTGGTGAAATTTGGTGTGGAGATAGCTGGAACCCTGACGAGGGACATAGGGTACCTATTTTATAAAAAGTCAACCTCTAAATAGGGGATAAAGGACTGTAGGGGAATTCAGTCTCAATTTTAAATTAAGTTAACAACATTGTGCTGGACAGAATAGATGCCAATAATAAATGAATTTATATCATGGTAAGACACAAACAAGCAAGAAGTATTTCTGGGACCCTCGAGTTATCAAGGAAACCCTATAACGGGCCCCTCCTATCCAAATAAAAAAGTGTCGTGTATATCATATGTACGAGTATGTACATATACATACTGCAAGGAAACGACTGTGATGTGTATATACATATGTATGTATATCATTCAATCAAACTAAGTTAGAGCGAGCACTACAGCTAGTTTTTTTATAAATATCTTTCAGTTTTTTATTCCATGTATATATTTAAAAAAAAAATAGATATGCTAAAATATGTACTAAATAAAATTGTAATGGTATTAAAAATTATTTGAAATAAAAATCAATACTATACATCTTCTTTGTATAATTACAAAATAAGAATGTCCCCTTCATCATTTAATTGTGGTCCTTAAAAGGACCGATATGTATATGCGTTATATTGTATTATGCGCGCTCGCCACGAATACGTCGAGCCAATTGAATGTTTTTTGGCATAATTGTAACACGTTTTGCATGAATAGCACACAAGTTTGTATCCTCAAAAAGTCCAACCAAATATGCTTCACTTGCTTCTTGAAGAGCCATCACCGCTGAACTTTGGAAACGTAAATCTGTTTTAAAATCTTGAGCAATTTCTCGAACTAAGCGCTGAAATGGCAATTTTCGAATCAATAATTCGGTACTTTTTTGATAACGACGTATCTCACGAAGAGCAACTGTACCCGGACGATAGCGATGTGGTTTTTTGACACCGCCTGTAGCTGGTGCACTTTTACGAGCTGCTTTTGTTGCTAGTTGCTTACGTGGAGCTTTTCCGCCAGTGGATTTACGAGCAGTCTGCTTAGTACGAGCCATTTTAACTTTAATATCATCCCGACGGAGTTTTTCATACTAAGCCAGTTTTTCAATATCAAACTGTTTCAGCTGTTCATACGTTTTTCTAAAATTCTTAATGTTATTGTCCTCTCTTTCTAAAGAGGAACATTTTTACATAAAGAGCGATGTTCTGTCGGAATTAATGCAGGGAATGGGAATGGAACAATGAAAGCGAACGCACGTGCTACGCGCAATTTTCAAGTGAATCCTGCAATAGAAGAAAACTTTTATGAAAATAATTTAAGAAAAGTGAATACTTACCTTGATGGGAACTTGAAACCCGAAGCAACAAGTGATTTTGAAAATAGTGCACAACCAGATGTTGAACTACTAAAAGGAAAAGTAAAATTAATTAAAAACAATAAAAATGATGAAGAAATCCTAAATTATAGTGATAATGAAATAAAAGCAAAAAAAGTGTATCATAACCCAGACACGCTAAACCCTAATAATACATCTGTAAAGACACATAATAAAAGTGAAAAAGAAAACTCCACGAAACAACGTGATGCAGAAACCTCTACTAACATTGAGATACATATCAGTGACAATTTTCAAGTTACAAATATTAATATGGCTGAGCAAAACTTATTTAATACCTTAAATAATCAAACGATACTAGAGCCACAATCAATTAGTGATCAAGATAAAAGTAATAAAAATTTAAGTGAGTTCCAAGATGTACTTTACGTCAAACTTCCCAAGGGAAAGAAAAAGAAAGACAACAAAGGAAAAAAAAGAAAATCAACCATCCTAGGGGATGATGATAGCACAAGCACAGACCACACAATAGAAATTGAAAAACAAGAATTACTAATGAAAAATAAAGAACAAATTAATACTATTACTGAACTACATAACATAATTAAATCATTAACTGAAAGTTATAAACTTGAATGGGAAAAAACCCAAAGTGAAATTAAAAACCTTAAAAGTCAAATTAAATCGCTGGCATGCAACAACGCCTCGAATGGTGCAAAAACCCAAAACAATCAACTAAGCACAAACAGAAAATCAAGAAGGCTGAGCAAACAAATTAAAGCAGCCAAAGCTCAAATAAATTACACCAACTCAACAGCTGACCATCAAAGTGAAGATAACCAAGAACATCTAGGCACCTTGGATGCTAACTTAAGCAAAATATCGCATTCAGATAACGGTGAACAAGATATGGACACTGATGAAGAATCAAACAACTCAGAAAATAACTCCTATGAAATAGACTTTCCCACTATTTTAAACAAAAAGGACCATCCGAGGAAGAGATCCAAAGAGGATGCGGACTGGGTCAGCCTCACATCGGACTGCATCAGGACCAACCTAAATAACACTAGCAACACAGCTGAAGATACTGCTACAGAAGATCTTAACAGGAATTTCCCGCTACAAGGTACAATAACCACTAAAGCTGTAGAAGAAATAAACATGATGGATGAGGAATATCCTGAACTAAAATCAGCAGCAAAAGCACCTACTCCTAAACGCCACGTTGGTATCAGTAATACACACAATATAATTAGGCATAACAAAAAATCAAGTGTATCGGGAGAAAAAACTCTTCCTCCTAGATTGATTTGTTATAATGTGGAAGAGAAAACACTTTCTGTGGAAATAATTAAATTATTAGAACATAAGAATTTCTCATTTAATGTTAAAAACAAAAATGTTACGCATATAAATACCCATACCATCGAAGATTACTTTAAAATTAAAAATTTTTTAAGCAAAAAAAATATTAATTTTTATACCTTTACCCCAACGGAAACTAAACCCTTTTCTATAGTTATTAACAAACTACCCCCTTCTTTTGAAAAAGACGAAATACTAGAATATATTAATGACCTCAAACTAAACATTGAAATAATTAACCTCTCAAAACTGTCAAGGAATAAATGGCTTATTCAATTAAAAAAGAGCACATATGTGAAGCAATTTATGAAATTAAAAAATATTCTCAATTGTCAAATTAGTTTTGAAAACTTAAAGCCATATACACCAGCACAATGTCGTAACTGCCAAAGGTACACGCACGTTGCAAGTAACTGCAACATGCCATACCGATGCGTCAAATGCGCAGAATCTCATGGACCCAAAAACTGTAGTATCCCACCAAAAGATCTTAATAATAAAGAAATTTTATTCACTGATCCGATTACGGGCATAGTAAGTAAGCGTATTGGACATCCTGTTAAATGCGCAAATTGTATGACTGAGGGTCATACTGCCAATTCTAAGATATGCCCTAAAAGAATAGAAATATTAAAATATATTAATGAAAAAAGAAGCAGAACCAGTCACTTTAACACTAATATAAATAACCGTGTTGTATCCTCCATCTCTTATGCAAATCAGGTGAGAGCCGATAGTTTAAAAATCCCTTCAAACGTTAATCCAGCTCCACAAGACTTTCCAGACTTTATTGATAAAGACTGTAATAAATTCTTTGGTAAAAGTTTCTTCCACTGTTTGCAAAAGGTTAGTGAATTCGCAAAACAATATAAGACTCTAACAAACGATGACGCTAAATCTAAATATCTAATGAATTTCCTAATCGATTTACACATTAATGATTAACAAACTTAAAACAATTTTCATTAATGCGAATTCATTAATCTCTCTACACAAAAGACACTATCTAAAAATGTTCCTTAAAAAACATAACCCTGACGTAGTTCTAATTGCTGAGCATAAATTATCTATACGACACAGACTTGAATTTGAAGGTTACACAACTGTAAGGCAAAATCGAGCACAAGGCAAAGGTGGAGGCACTGCCATCTGCATTAGAGAAAACTTTAAATTTGACATTATTAACATACAAACATCCCTTCTGGAATGTTGTGCCATTAAAATTTTTCTAATGAATGGAACAAATATGGCTGTAGTGTCGCTCTATAATAAACCCACAAATAAGTTAATAGATCGTGATTTAGACCTATTGATTTATTCACTTAACACGGATGAAATAATCATTGGAGGTGATTTCAACGCACGACACACTAACTGGGGTGATAGCGTATGTAACATTAACGGCAACACACTAAATAATTGGCTTCTAAGAACCCCTAATATCAGCATTATACCAACTAAATACCCAACAAGACAAAACAGTTTTCTAGACCTTTTCATGGTCTCACCAAATATTAATATCGTTTATAATTTAAATCTTCCTGGTCTTTTGGACACCCATTCGTATGACTCAGACCATGATGCAGTTGAACTGACTATATCAACAAATGAAATTCAAAAAACATTACCTTTCTCGATCTACAACTATAATAAAGTTAATATGGTCACCTTTAATGGAGCCCTTAGGGATTGTTTAAAAAAAAACACTTTACCCAAAGATCGAAATGCATCTCCTAGAGAAATAGACGAAACTGTCACACTCCTTACCCATGCCTTCACAACGGCAACCCATAAAGCGGTGCCTAAAGTAACCCTAAGAAATAAAGGACTAATTAACCTACCAGATATCATTATTAAATTTATAGAAGAAAAACGAAAACTCAGAAAAAAGCACTTTCAGTGCATAGATCCACAACGAAAAAGCACCCTAAAAGCAATCATCAATAACCTCAATATGATTATAAAAGAACTCATTAAAAAACACGAAAATGAATATTGGAATAATCTGACTAAAAATATCAAAATGGACAATAAAACATACAAAAAAATCAAAAGTCTTTGTGGCCTGAATTCTAAAATAGTTATTAATAATCTTATCACTGAGGATGGCTCAGTAGTGGAATCGGAAATAGACAAACTTAACCTACTAGCTACGAACTTTGAAAGAACTTACACTCAAAATAATTATCTTAGTACTGACTCCTTCTCTCAACAAATTACAAATAGTATTCAAGACTTACATGATAACACACCTATATTTTCATTTAATAGCCAATACACTTCCAGTGGTATAAATACTCAAACAACAACTAGTACTAGCTCATATATGGAGTTTATAAATTACAAAACTATAAAATTAATTCTTAAATGTAAAAACACAAAAAAAAGTACCGGTGTTGATGACATACCAAATTTCTTACTAAAAAAAACAAGAACCAACACCTACTTTACTAAATTCCTGGCCTCTCTTTTCAACCACATGTATAACATTGGCTATTTCCCAAAATATTGGAAAACGGCAAAAGTTGCTCCAATTCTCAAACCCAAATCAAACCCTTCTTCACCTAATAGTTATAGACCTATATCACTGCTCTCAAATGTAGCTAAACTTTTTGAACAAATATTACTAGACAAACTAAAAATATTTATTGAAAATCATAACATTTTTAAAGATAATCAATTCGGTTTTAGGCCTTACCACTCAACCACTCAAGCCCTTACTATTTTATCTGACTATGTCACAACTAACTTAAACAACAGAAAGGCATCAATTGCCGTGAGTCTAGACTTTCAAAAAGCTTTCGACACGGCATGGATAGATGGTATAGTTTTCAAACTATATAAAAAATTTAATTTTACTAAAAACCTTTGCAGAATCATATATTCTTACCTGACGGGTAGAGAATTTTTTGTCTCACTAAACAATGTAAACTCTGAAACAAAAACGGCCACCTCAGGCGTACCGCAGGGCTCTATATTAGGACCGGTACTATACAATTTATTTATAGCCGACCTACCTGAACCAACAAACGATCTCTGTCTCTTAATTTATGCAGACGACATATTTATCATATGCTCCAAAATCCTATTAAAAATTGCAAACAAAATAATTAATAACTATCTTAATATCCTCAAATGTTATTTCCATAAATGGAAAATAAAACTCAATATTAATAAATGTCAAGCGATTACATTCAAAGGAAAAAAAAAAAACCTTTACCGCAACGCGCGAAATTATATTCCTACTATAAAAATTGGTGACCAAAACATTGAACACAAAGACACAATAAAATACCTGGGTATTATCCTACACTCAAACTTTACTTTCTATAGACACATAGATTACATACTGCAAAAAGCAAAAAATTTGTTCTTCCAATATACCAAACTACTAAAAAAAGCAAAACAACTCCTTAGCAAAATTAAGATCAACTGCTACAAACAATTAATAAGACCTGTCCTGGCGTACGCATTTCCAATATGGTTCAGTATTTCCTCGGCCCAAATGGAAAGAATCAGAGTCTTTGAAAGAATGTGCTTACGAATCTGCACAGGATTATATCCCAAACCTGATCACAATGGTGAACTCAGAAAATGTGCAAACAAAAGCCTTTATGAGGCTGCGAAACAAATCAGAATCGATTCGTTCTTGACTGAATCAGCCATTAAATTCCTTGACAATCTTACCGATATTAATAACTCTTTGTTACAAACATATTTACAGAAAAAAGAATACCTTACTTTCCCACTGAGGGAAAGATATTTGTCACCCATCTATATTGACTTATTGAAAAACAACAATGCATTATATGATACAAACAACAAACTAGTATACTATCATAGAAGATACAACAGTCTTAACACTAATAACACTGTTTACAGTATGGACCAATATTAAATATTAAATATAAAATAATACATATAAATATAATACATACTTTTCTTTATTTCTTTAGTTGGTAAGCATAGTTGTAATTAGGTTAAGATAGAATAAGTTAGATAAGAAAAAACCACCTTAATGTAATACTGGTTTTTATCCTTTTTTCCCAGGAATCTCACTAAAAATTGTCATAATGCTCCCTGAGCAAAAATTAAACTAATATTTACGCATTATAATTAGATAGTCTTGGATAAATACGATTTGTATGTCAAGAATTAACTGTACATCAAAACATATATTATAAACTGTTAAGTTAATCTGGATCAATAAACATTTGTCATTTGTCATTTGTCGGAATTAATGCAGTTCTAAATTAAGTGTAAGAAATGACTGGTCGTGGAAAGGGTGGAAAAGGTTTAGGAAAAGGTGGTGCAAAACGTCATCGTAAAGTCCTTCGTGATAATATTCAAGGTATTACGAAACCAGCTATTCGACGTTTAGCCCGTCGTGGTGGAGTAAAACGTATATCTGGTTTAATATATGAAGAAACTCGTGGTGTTCTTAAAGTGTTTTTGGAAAATGTCATTCGCGATGCAGTAACTTATACTGAACATGCTAAGCGTAAAACTGTTACAGCCATGGATGTTGTTTACGCTCTAAAAAGGCAAGGGCGTACACTATACGGTTTTGGTGGTTAAAAGTATAATGTTAAATAAAACATTTTTTAAAATCGGTCCTTTTCAGGACCATTACATTAAGTGAACAAAGAGTTCTTCAATACAAAAACATTTTAGCGTTAATATAACTTTTCATATTTAAACATATGTATGTATGTATGTACTATATATACTATATATGTATTATGGAAACTTGAAAAGATTTATAAATTTATTTATTGTCCTTTTTTTATATCGTATTTGTTTAACTAGTACATATAGAATATATTTTATATTGAATCACAAGTGCATCCAGACACTGGTATTTTCAGGATTAAGTGAACAAAGAGTTAGTTCTTCAATACAAAAACATTTTAGCGTTAATTTCTTTTCATATTTAAACATATGTATGTACTATATATACTATATATATATTTATAAATTTATTTATTGTCCTTTTTAAAAAAGGATACGATATAAATATCGTATTTGTTTAACTAGTACATAAAGAATATATTTTATATTTAATCGGATTTCGTCAATCCTTACCTCGTAGCAAATTTATTTCTATAATTTTTCACCTACATTCTATAGGTTCTGTAGTTACTGTAGTAGTTACCTCGTATTATGTATTGTATGTACCATCGTACTGTATGTATTCTCGTTTAACGTGAGAAATATTGAAGGAACTTTTTACTATTTTAATATATCGAAAGTTATGTACATATTTTATTTAACTTTAAGCAAAAATATCAACATAATGGATTTTAAAAAATTTACTATCTCATTAAAGAAATTTATTGTCGTCCTGAAAAGGACGGTTTTTATATTTAGTCTTATTGAATTGTTTAAAAATTTAATTATGCTTTTTTTTCAGTTTTCTTTGGTAAAAGTACTGCTTGAATATTTGGCAAAACACCACCTTGAGCAATTGTTACACCCGATAATAGCTTATTCAATTCTTCATCATTGCGTATAGCCAACTGTAAATGGCGCGGAATAATTCTAGTTTTCTTATTGTCACGTGCTGCATTTCCAGCCAATTCAAGAACTTCAGCAGCCAAATATTCCATTACAGCCGCAAGATAAACAGGAGCGCCTGCACCAACTCTTTCAGCATAATTACCCTTACGCAATAAACGATGAATTCGACCAACAGGAAATTGAAGCCCAGCTCGATTTGATCGAGACTTCGCTTTACCCTTGACTTTTCCGCCTTTTCCACGACCAGACATGATTTAATATTGTGAATGTACAAAACACAGCACCAAATTCAAAAAATTAAGGAAAACAGATTTCTGTATTTATTTACATATTTTTTTTTACGCACAATTAGAGTTAAATGGAATATAAAAATCGTAAAATACAACTTGAAAAGTTCGTACATAAACACCGATATATATATTCTTTAAAGTGGCAATGCCTGACTAAGAGTGTTTTTTCGAAGAAACGCAAAAGGAAAGAAAGTTATGCAATATACATTTATAAAGTGTTAAAACAAGTGCATCCAGACACTGGTATTTCTTCAAAAGCAATGAGTATTATGAACGGTTTTGTTAATGATATATTTGAACGTATAGCTGCTGAAGCTTCTCGTTTGGCTCATTATAACAAAAGATCAACAATAACAAGTCGCGAAATTCAAACCGCAGTGCGTCTTTTATTGCCTGGTGAATTAGCTAAGCATGCTGTTAGTGAAGGAACTAAAGCCGTCACTAAATATACTAGCTCCAAATAAAATTTTATTTCTCTTTATATACAAAAGCCCTTCTCAGGGCCATTAAATTAATAACAAAAGATAAAAGTTTTTTCTCTAAGCCAAACGTGACTTTTGTTAGGGATAAATATGTAGCTGAAAAAATTAACGGAAAACGTCACTGAAAAGTATATAAAAATTAAAATGGCCAAACAGATGAAATATCGTACTTTTTATAGAACCATCCTCTATCGGAAAGAACGGAAATATTTAAAAGAAATATTTGCAAATTACTTAACTACTTAATTACTTAATAAAGAAATTTATAAAATTTTGTTAGTATGTTATGAAATGTTTTTATGTATATATGGTACAATACATACATATTTAATTTAAAAAATTATTAAAATATTTCACCATAAAAGGCAGTTTTTCTTTGTAGAACCGAATCCCAGTTTATTTTATAAAGTTGGTGTCTTTTATAACGCGATTTCCCACAATGCGGTATTTTCAAGGAGCGTGTATTTACCTCGTTGTGGAAGGCCTACATCTGTATCATAAATTAAATTATAATTTTAGCATTGAAATAGCAATTCCAATTTCCATGATTTCATTAAACAGAAATTAACAATACTATTATAAAAATGTAAATAGTTTCATATCTGACTGAATATTGCTTATTGGTGGTAATTGCTTTATATTAATCTGCATCGCAAATATTTATCTCCTTATTCTAGAGTTTGTAGCCCTTAAAAGGGCTTTTCAAATACATAAAATATACTCATGTATATAAATGTTTAAATTAAATGAAAATAAGAATTTTATTTCACTTTTTTCACTGATTTCTTAACCATTTTTTTCTGTGGGGTAAGAGACTTTTTTGCTGCTGCAACTTTTGTAGATTTTGTTAGTCTACCTTTACCAAGAGATGTAGATTTTGGTTTTGTACCTTTTTCATCATTTTTTTTACCAACTTTAACCAATTTTTTATTTTTCAATACAATTTTTTTCTCAGTAACCTTTTTAACTGTAGTAAGTTTTTTTGATTTTTTATCGTGAGATATTTTTTTAGTTGAAGCTGGTTCCTTTTGATTTGAAATATTTTTCATCTTTTCATTTTCAATTGATTTCGATTTTTTCGATAGTTTATTTACAGTTGTTGACAATTTAAAAGAGCCAGAGGCGCCCTTACCTTTGGTTTGTATTAATTTTCCGCTAGCAACAGCTGATTTTAAATATTTTTTAATAAATGGTGCCAATTTTTGGGCATCGCATTTGTATGTTGAACTAATATATTTTTTAATTGCCAATAAAGAAGAACCACCACGCTCTTTTAAATTTTTAATTGAGGCATCAACCATTTGTTGTGTCGGCGGATGTGAAGGAGTTGTCGATAGTTTTTTAGATTTTTTCATAACTTTTTTTTCAGTCGAAGTAACAACCGCAGCAGCAGTACCACCACCACCACTAACAGGAGATGCAATAATTCCAACCGCCTCTGCCATTCTTGCTTGAATAATTTGCTTTTTTCTCATCAAAAAATATTTAAAGCTAAGATTCGAAAATTTGAGAATCGCCGAGAAAAGAATATTCCCTATAATTTACTCTTTCTTAGTTTTCTGAATTTTCAAAATTATATATAGTTATTAATAATATAATTTTTGTAATAATTAAATTTAATACTATTGAAAACAAAATTTTAACATCTATAATATTTAAATAATAAAAAATTTAGTCGTACTATTATGATGGGATTATATTGAAATACATTTGAAACAATTTACTACATACTGAATGAATCGAGTTAATAATATTATATTTGTAAATTGATTATGGAAGTTATAGTTGCAACAAAACGACTACATATAGAAAATATACTCTTTTAACATATTAAATGATATTCCTAATATAAAATTTAATAATAATTAATGAGAACATTGAATAGAAAACAATCATCAATTATCAATCAATCAACAATAGAAAATCTCTTTATAGCATGATTATTTTAAAAAAATTCTTACTTCTTTTACTTTTAACAATTACAATTATAAAATTGAATGCGAAAGTAAGCCTGTCTGTCTGTTACCTTGACAGACGGCTGAACCGCTGCACCGATTTTGGTGAAATTTGGTGTGGAGATAGCTGGAACCCTGACGAGGGACATAGGGTACCTATTTTATAAAAAGTCAACCTCTAAATAGGGGATAAAGGACTGTAGGGGAATTCAGTCTCAATTTTAAATTAAGTTAACAACATTGTGCTGGACAGAATAGATGCCAATAATAAATGAATTTATATCATGGTAAGACACAAACAAGCAAGAAGTATTTCTGGGACCCTCGAGTTATCAAGGAAACCCTATAACGGGCCCCTCCTATCCAAATAAAAAAGTGTCGTGTATATCATATGTACGAGTATGTACATATACATACTGCAAGGAAACGACTGTGATGTGTATATACATATGTATGTATATCATTCAATCAAACTAAGTTAGAGCGAGCACTACAGCTAGTTTTTTTATAAATATCTTTCAGTTTTTTATTCCATGTATATATTTAAAAAAAAAATAGATATGCTAAAATATGTACTAAATAAAATTGTAATGGTATTAAAAATTATTTGAAATAAAAATCAATACTATACATCTTCTTTGTATAATTACAAAATAAGAATGTCCCCTTCATCATTTAATTGTGGTCCTTAAAAGGACCGATATGTATATGCGTTATATTGTATTATGCGCGCTCGCCACGAATACGTCGAGCCAATTGAATGTCTTTTGGCATAATTGTAACACGTTTTGCATGAATAGCACACAAGTTTGTATCCTCAAAAAGTCCAACCAAATATGCTTCACTTGCTTCTTGAAGAGCCATCACCGCTGAACTTTGGAAACGTAAATCTGTTTTAAAATCTTGAGCAATTTCTCGAACTAAGCGTTGAAATGGCAATTTTCGAATCAATAATTCGGTACTTTTTTGATAACGACGTATCTCACGAAGAGCAACTGTACCCGGACGATAGCGATGTGGTTTTTTGACACCGCCTGTAGCTGGTGCACTTTTACGAGCTGCTTTTGTTGCTAGTTGCTTACGTGGAGCTTTTCCTCCAGTGGATTTACGAGCAGTCTGCTTAGTACGAGCCATTTTAACTTTAATATCATCCCGACGGAGTTTTTCATACTAAGCTAGTTTTTCAATATCAAACTGTTTCAGCTGTTCATACGTTTTTCTAAAATTCTTAATGTTATTGTCCTCTCTTTCTAAAGAGGAACATTTTTACATAAAGAGCGATGTTCTGTCGGAATTAATGGGGAATGGAATGGCGGGGAACAATGAAAGCGAACGCACGTGCTACGCGCAATTTTCAAGTGAATCCTGCAATAGAAGAAAACTTTTATGAAAATAATTTAAGAAAAGTGAATACTTACCTAGATGGGAACTTGAAACCCGAAGCAACAAGTGATTTTGAAAATAGTGCACAACCAGATGTTGAACTACTAAAAGGAAAAGTAAAATTAATTAAAAACAATAAAAATGATGAAGAAATCCTAAATTATAGTGATAATGAAATAAAAGCAAAAAAAGTGTATCATAACCCAGACACGCTAAACCCTAATAATACATCTGTAAAGACACATAATAAAAGTGAAAAAGAAAACTCCACGAAACAACGTGATGCAGAAACCTCTACTAACATTGAGATACATATCAGTGACAATTTTCAAGTTACAAATATTAATATGGCTGAGCAAAACTTATTTAATACCTTAAATAATCAAACGATACTAGAGCCACAATCAATTAGTGATCAAGATAAAAGTAATAAAAATTTAAGTGAGTTCCAAGATGTACTTTACGTCAAACTTCCCAAGGGAAAGAAAAAGAAAGACAACAAAGGAAAAAAAAGAAAATCAACCATCCTAGGGGATGATGATAGCACAAGCACAGACCACACAATAGAAATTGAAAAACAAGAATTACTAATGAAAAATAAAGAACAAATTAATACTATTACTGAACTACATAACATAATTAAATCATTAACTGAAAGTTATAAACTTGAATGGGAAAAAACCCAAAGTGAAATTAAAAACCTTAAAAGTCAAATTAAATCGCTGGCATGCAACAACGCCTCGAATGGTGCAAAAACCCAAAACAATCAACTAAGCACAAACAGAAAATCAAGAAGGCTGAGCAAACAAATTAAAGCAGCCAAAGCTCAAATAAATTACACCAACTCAACAGCTGACCATCAAAGTGAAGATAACCAAGAACATCTAGGCACCTTGGATGCTAACTTAAGCAAAATATCGCATTCAGATAACGGTGAACAAGATATGGACACTGATGAAGAATCAAACAACTCAGAAAATAACTCCTATGAAATAGACTTTCCCACTATTTTAAACAAAAAGGACCATCCGAGGAAGAGATCCAAAGAGGATGCGGACTGGGTCAGCCTCACATCGGACTGCATCAGGACCAACCTAAATAACACTAGCAACACAGCTGAAGATACTGCTACAGAAGATCTTAACAGGAATTTCCCGCTACAAGGTACAATAACCACTAAAGCTGTAGAAGAAATAAACATGATGGATGAGGAATATCCTGAACTAAAATCAGCAGCAAAAGCACCTACTCCTAAACGCCACGTTGGTATCAGTAATACACACAATATAATTAGGCATAACAAAAAATCAAGTGTATCGGGAGAAAAAACTCTTCCTCCTAGATTGATTTGTTATAATGTGGAAGAGAAAACACTTTCTGTGGAAATAATTAAATTATTAGAACATAAGAATTTCTCATTTAATGTTAAAAACAAAAATGTTACGCATATAAATACCCATACCATCGAAGATTACTTTAAAATTAAAAATTTTTTAAGCAAAAAAAATATTAATTTTTATACCTTTACCCCAACGGAAACTAAACCCTTTTCTATAGTTATTAACAAACTACCCCCTTCTTTTGAAAAAGACGAAATACTAGAATATATTAATGACCTCAAACTAAACATTGAAATAATTAACCTCTCAAAACTGTCAAGGAATAAATGGCTTATTCAATTAAAAAAGAGCACAAATGTGAAGCAATTTATGAAATTAAAAAATATTCTCAATTGTCAAATTAGTTTTGAAAACTTAAAGCCATATACACCAGCACAATGTCGTAACTGCCAAAGGTACACGCACGTTGCAAGTAACTGCAACATGCCATACCGATGCGTCAAATGCGCAGAATCTCATGGACCCAAAAACTGTAGTATCCCACCAAAAGATCTTAATAATAAAGAAATTTTATTCACTGATCCGATTACGGGCATAGTAAGTAAGCGTATTGGACATCCTGTTAAATGCGCAAATTGTATGACTGAGGGTCATACTGCCAATTCTAAGATATGCCCTAAAAGAATAGAAATATTAAAATATATTAATGAAAAAAGAAGCAGAACCAGTCACTTTAACACTAATATAAATAACCGTGTTGTATCCTCCATCTCTTATGCAAATCAGGTGAGAGCCGATAGTTTAAAAATCCCTTCAAACGTTAATCCAGCTCCACAAGACTTTCCAGACTTTATTGATAAAGACTGTAATAAATTCTTTGGTAAAAGTTTCTTCCACTGTTTGCAAAAGGTTAGTGAATTCGCAAAACAATATAAGACTCTAACAAACGATGACGCTAAATCTAAATATCTAATGAATTTCCTAATCGATTTACACATTAATGATTAACAAACTTAAAACAATTTTCATTAATGCGAATTCATTAATCTCTCTACACAAAAGACACTATCTAAAAATGTTCCTTAAAAAACATAACCCTGACGTAGTTCTAATTGCTGAGCATAAATTATCTATACGACACAGACTTGAATTTGAAGGTTACACAACTGTAAGGCAAAATCGAGCACAAGGCAAAGGTGGAGGCACTGCCATCTGCATTAGAGAAAACTTTAAATTTGACATTATTAACATACAAACATCCCTTCTGGAATGTTGTGCCATTAAAATTTTTCTAATGAATGGAACAAATATGGCTGTAGTGTCGCTCTATAATAAACCCACAAATAAGTTAATAGATCGTGATTTAGACCTATTGATTTATTCACTTAACACGGATGAAATAATCATTGGAGGTGATTTCAACGCACGACACACTAACTGGGGTGATAGCGTATGTAACATTAACGGCAACACACTAAATAATTGGCTTCTAAGAACCCCTAATATCAGCATTATACCAACTAAATATCCAACAAGACAAAACAGTTTTCTAGACCTTTTCATGGTCTCACCAAATATTAATATCGTTTATAATTTAAATCTTCCTGGTCTTTTGGACACCCATTCGTATGACTCAGACCATGATGCAGTTGAACTGACTATATCAACAAATGAAATTCAAAAAACATTACCTTTCTCGATCTACAACTATAATAAAGTTAATATGGTCACCTTTAATGGAGCCCTTAGGGATTGTTTAAAAAAAAACACTTTACCCAAAGATCGAAATGCATCTCCTAGAGAAATAGACGAAACTGTCACACTCCTTACCCATGCCTTCACAACGGCAACCCATAAAGCGGTGCCTAAAGTAACCCTAAGAAATAAAGGACTAATTAACCTACCAGATATCATTATTAAATTTATAGAAGAAAAACGAAAACTCAGAAAAAAGCACTTTCAGTGCATAGATCCACAACGAAAAAGCACCCTAAAAGCAATCATCAATAACCTCAATATGATTATAAAAGAACTCATTAAAAAACACGAAAATGAATATTGGAATAATCTGACTAAAAATATCAAAATGGACAATAAAACATACAAAAAAATCAAAAGTCTTTGTGGCCTGAATTCTAAAATAGTTATTAATAATCTTATCACTGAGGATGGCTCAGTAGTGGAATCGGAAATAGACAAACTTAATCTACTAGCTACGAACTTTGAAAGAACTTACACTCAAAATAATTATCTTAGTACTGACTCCTTCTCTCAACAAATTACAAATAGTATTCAAGACTTACATGATAACACACCTATATTTTCATTTAATAGCCAATACACTTCCAGTGGTATAAATACTCAAACAACAACTAGTACTAGCTCATATATGGAGTTTATAAATTACAAAACTATAAAATTAATTCTTAAATGTAAAAACACAAAAAAAAGTACCGGTGTTGATGACATACCAAATTTCTTACTAAAAAAAACAAGAACCAACACCTACTTTACTAAATTCCTGGCCTCTCTTTTCAACCACATGTATAACATTGGCTATTTCCCAAAATATTGGAAAACGGCAAAAGTTGCTCCAATTCTCAAACCCAAATCAAACCCTTCTTCACCTAATAGTTATAGACCTATATCACTGCTCTCAAATGTAGCTAAACTTTTTGAACAAATATTACTAGACAAACTAAAAATATTTATTGAAAATCATAACATTTTTAAAGATAATCAATTCGGTTTTAGGCCTTACCACTCAACCACTCAAGCCCTTACTATTTTATCTGACTATGTCACAACTAACTTAAACAACAGAAAGGCATCAATTGCCGTGAGTCTAGACTTTCAAAAAGCTTTCGACACGGCATGGATAGATGGTATAGTTTTCAAACTATATAAAAAATTTAATTTTACTAAAAACCTTTGCAGAATCATATATTCTTACCTGACGGGTAGAGAATTTTTTGTCTCACTAAACAATGTAAACTCTGAAACAAAAACGGCCACCTCAGGCGTACCGCAGGGCTCTATATTAGGACCGGTACTATACAATTTATTTATAGCCGACCTACCTGAACCAACAAACGATCTCTGTCTCTTAATTTATGCAGACGACATCTTTATCATATGCTCCAAAATCCTATTAAAAATTGCAAACAAAATAATTAATAACTATCTTAATATCCTCAAATGTTATTTCCATAAATGGAAAATAAAACTCAATATTAATAAATGTCAAGCGATTACATTCAAAGGAAAACAAAAAAACCTTTACCGCAACGCGCGAAATTATATTCCTACTATAAAAATTGGTGACCAAAACATTGAACACAAAGACACAATAAAATACCTGGGTATTATCCTACACTCAAACTTTACTTTCTATAGACACATAGATTACATACTGCAAAAAGCAAAAAATTTGTTCTTCCAATATACCAAACTACTAAAAAAAGCAAAACAACTCCTTAGCAAAATTAAGATCAACTGCTACAAACAATTAATAAGACCTGTCCTGGCGTACGCATTTCCAATATGGTTCAGTATTTCCTCGGCCCAAATGGAAAGAATCAGAGTCTTTGAAAGAATGTGCTTACGAATCTGCACAGGATTATATCCCAAACCTGATCACAATGGTGAACTCAGAAAATGTGCAAACAAAAGCCTTTATGAGGCTGCGAAACAAATCAGAATCGATTCGTTCTTGACTGAATCAGCCATTAAATTCCTTGACAATCTTACCGCTATTAATAACTCTTTGTTACAAACATATTTACAGAAAAAAGAATACCTTACTTTCCCACTGAGGGAAAGATATTTGTCACCCATCTATATTGACTTATTGAAAAACAACAATGCATTATATGATACAAACAACAAACTAGTATACTATCATAGAAGATACAACAGTCTTAACACTAATAACACTGTTTACAGTATGGACCAATATTAAATATTAAATATAAAATAATACATATAAATATAATACATACTTTTCTTTATTTCTTTAGTTGGTAAGCATAGTTGTAATTAGGTTAAGATAGAATAAGTTAGATAAGAAAAAACCACCTTAATGTAATACTGGTTTTTATCCTTTTTTCCCAGGAATCTCACTAAAAATTGTCATAATGCTCCCTGAGCAAAAATTAAACTAATATTTACGCATTATAATTAGATAGTCTTGGATAAATACGATTTGTATGTCAAGAATTAACTGTACATCAAAACATATATTATAAACTGTTAAGTTAATCTGGATCAATAAAACATTTGTCATTTGTCGGAATTAATGCAGTTCTAAATTAAGTGTAAGAAATGACTGGTCGTGGAAAGGGTGGAAAAGGTTTAGGAAAAGGTGGTGCAAAACGTCATCGTAAAGTCCTTCGTGATAATATTCAAGGTATTACGAAACCAGCTATTCGACGTTTAGCCCGTCGTGGTGGAGTAAAACGTATATCTGGTTTAATATATGAAGAAACTCGTGGTGTTCTTAAAGTGTTTTTGGAAAATGTCATTCGCGATGCAGTAACTTATACTGAACATGCTAAGCGTAAAACTGTTACAGCCATGGATGTTGTTTACGCTCTAAAAAGGCAAGGGCGTACACTATACGGTTTTGGTGGTTAAAAGTATAATGTTAAATAAAACATTTTTTAAAATCGGTCCTTTTCAGGACCATTACATTAAGTGAACAAAGAGTTCTTCAATACAAAAACATTTTAGCGTTAATATAACTTTTCATATTTAAACATATGTATGTATGTATGTACTATATATACTATATATGTATTATGGAAACTTGAAAAGATTTATAAATTTATTTATTGTCCTTTTTTTATATCGTATTTGTTTAACTAGTACATATAGAATATATTTTATATTGAATCACAAGTGCATCCAGACACTGGTATTTTCAGGATTAAGTGAACAAAGAGTTAGTTCTTCAATACAAAAACATTTTAGCGTTAATTTCTTTTCATATTTAAACATATGTATGTACTATATATACTATATATATATTTATAAATTTATTTATTGTCCTTTTTAAAAAAAGGATACGATATAAATATCGTATTTGTTTAACTAGTACATAAAGAATATATTTTATATTTAATCGGATTTCGTCAATCCTTACCTCGTAGCAAATTTATTTCTATAATTTTTCACCTACATTCTATAGGTTCTGTAGTTACTGTAGTAGTTACCTCGTATTATGTATTGTATGTACCATCGTACTGTATGTATTCTCGTTTAACGTGAGAAATATTGAAGGAACTTTTTACTATTTTAATATATCGAAAGTTATGTACATATTTTATTTAACTTTAAGCAAAAATATCAACATAATGGATTTTAAAAAATTTACTATCTCATTAAAGAAATTTATTGTCGTCCTGAAAAGGACGGTTTTTATATTTAGTCTTATTGAATTGTTTAAAAATTTAATTATGCTTTTTTTTCAGTTTTCTTTGGTAAAAGTACTGCTTGAATATTTGGCAAAACACCACCTTGAGCAATTGTTACACCCGATAATAGCTTATTCAATTCTTCATCATTGCGTATAGCCAACTGTAAATGGCGCGGAATAATTCTAGTTTTCTTATTGTCACGTGCTGCATTTCCAGCCAATTCAAGAACTTCAGCAGCCAAATATTCCATTACAGCCGCAAGATAAACAGGAGCGCCTGCACCAACTCTTTCAGCATAATTACCCTTACGCAATAAACGATGAATTCGACCAACAGGAAATTGAAGCCCAGCTCGATTTGATCGAGACTTCGCTTTACCCTTGACTTTTCCGCCTTTTCCACGACCAGACATGATTTAATATTGTGAATGTACAAAACACAGCACCAAATTCAAAAAATTAAGGAAAACAGATTTCTGTATTTATTTATTTGCGGCCTCCAAAAACAAGTGGTAAGGCCGCTAAAAAGGCTGGAAAAGCTCAAAAAAATATTACTAAAAATGACAAGAAAAAGAAACGCAAAAGGAAAGAAAGTTATGCAATATACATTTATAAAGTGTTAAAACAAGTGCATCCAGACACTGGTATTTCTTCAAAAGCAATGAGTATTATGAACAGTTTTGTTAATGATATATTTGAACGTATAGCTGCTGAAGCTTCTCGTTTGGCTCATTATAACAAAAGATCAACAATAACAAGTCGCGAAATTCAAACCGCAGTGCGTCTTTTATTGCCTGGTGAATTAGCTAAGCATGCTGTTAGTGAAGGAACTAAAGCCGTCACTAAATATACTAGCTCCAAATAAAATTTTATTTCTCTTTATATACAAAAGCCCTTCTCAGGGCCATTAAATTAATAACAAAAGATAAAAGTTTTTTCTCTAAGCCAAACGTGACTTTTGTTAGGGATAAATATGTAGCTGAAAAAATTAACGGAAAACGTCACTGAAAAGTATATAAAAATTAAAATGGCCAAACAGATGAAATATCGTACTTTTTATAGAACCATCCTCTATCGGAAAGAACGGAAATATTTAAAAGAAATATTTGCAAATTACTTAACTACTTAATTACTTAATAAAGAAATTTAGAAAATTTTGTTAGTATGTTATGAAATGTTTTTATGTATATATGGTACAATACATACATATTTAATTTAAAAAATTATTAAAATATTTCACCATAAAAGGCAGTTTTTCTTTGTAGAACCGAATCCCAGTTTATTTTATAAAGTTGGTGTCTTTTATAACGCGATTTCCCACAATGCGGTATTTTCAAGGAGCGTGTATTTACCTCGTTGTGGAAGGCCTACATCTGTATCATAAATTAAATTATAATTTTAGCATTGAAATAGCAATTCCAATTTCCATGATTTCATTAAACAGAAATTAACAATACTATTATAAAAATGTAAATAGTTTCATATCTGACTGAATATTGCTTATTGGTGGTAATTGCTTTATATTAATCTGCATCGCAAATATTTATCTCCTTATTCTAGAGTTTGTAGCCCTTAAAAGGGCTTTTCAAATACATAAAATATACTCATGTATATAAATGTTTAAATTAAATGAAAATAAGAATTTTATTTCACTTTTTTCACTGATTTCTTAACCATTTTTTTCTGTGGGGTAAGAGACTTTTTTGCTGCTGCAACTTTTGTAGATTTTGTTAGTCTACCTTTACCAAGAGATGTAGATTTTGGTTTTGTACCTTTTTCATCATTTTTTTTACCAACTTTAACCAATTTTTTATTTTTCAATACAATTTTTTTCTCAGTAACCTTTTTAACTGTAGTAAGTTTTTTTGATTTTTTATCGTGAGATATTTTTTTAGTTGAAGCTGGTTCCTTTTGATTTGAAATATTTTTCATCTTTTCATTTTCAATTGATTTCGATTTTTTCGATAGTTTATTTACAGTTGTTGACAATTTAAAAGAGCCAGAGGCGCCCTTACCTTTGGTTTGTATTAATTTTCCGCTAGCAACAGCTGATTTTAAATATTTTTTAATAAATGGTGCCAATTTTTGGGCATCGCATTTGTATGTTGAACTAATATATTTTTTAATTGCCAATAAAGAAGAACCACCACGCTCTTTTAAATTTTTAATTGAGGCATCAACCATTTGTTGTGTCGGCGGATGTGAAGGAGTTGTCGATAGTTTTTTAGATTTTTTCATAACTTTTTTTTCAGTCGAAGTAACAACCGCAGCAGCAGTACCACCACCACCACTAACAGGAGATGCAATAATTCCAACCGCCTCTGCCATTCTTGCTTGAATAATTCGCTTTTTTCTCATCAAAAAATATTTAAAGCTAAGATTCGAAAATTTGAGAATCGCCGAGAAAAGAAGATTCCCTATAATTTACTCTTTCTTAGTTTTCTGAATTTTCAAAATTATATATAGTTATTAATAATATAATTTTTGTAATAATTAAATTTAATACTATTGAAAACAAAATTTTAACATCTATAATATTTAAATAATAAAAAATTTAGTCGTACTATTTATGATGGGATTATATTGAAATACATTTGAAACAATTTACTACATACTGAATGAATCGAGTTAATAATATTATATTTGTAAATTGATTATGGAAGTTATAGTTACAACAAAACGACTACATATAGAAAATATACTCTTTTAACATATTAAATGATATTCCTAATATAAAATTTAATAATAATTAATGAGAACATTGAATAGAAAACAATCATCAATTATCAATCAATCAACAATAGAAAATCTCTTTATAGCATGATTATTTTAAAAAAATTCTTACTTCTTTTACTTTTAACAATTACAATTATAAAATTGAATGCGAAAGTAAGCCTGTCTGTCTGTTACCTTGACAGACGGCTGAACCGCTGCACCGATTTTGGTGAAATTTGGTGTGGAGATAGCTGGAACCCTGACGAGGGACATAGGGTACCTATTTTATAAAAAGTCAACCTCTAAATAGGGGATAAAGGACTGTAGGGGAATTCAGTCTCAATTTTAAATTAAGTTAACAACATTGTGCTGGACAGAATAGATGCCAATAATAAATGAATTTATATCATGGTAAGACACAAACAAGCAAGAAGTATTTCTGGGACCCTCGAGTTATCAAGGAAACCCTATAACGGGCCCCTCCTATCCAAATAAAAAAGTGTCGTGTATATCATATGTACGAGTATGTACATATACATACTGCAAGGAAACGACTGTGATGTGTATATACATATGTATGTATATCATTCAATCAAACTAAGTTAGAGCGAGCACTACAGCTAGTTTTTTTATAAATATCTTTCAGTTTTTTATTCCATGTATATATTTAAAAAAAAAATAGATATGCTAAAATATGTACTAAATAAAATTGTAATGGTATTAAAAATTATTTGAAATAAAAATCAATACTATACATCTTCTTTGTATAATTACAAAATAAGAATGTCCCCTTCATCATTTAATTGTGGTCCTTAAAAGGACCGATATGTATATGCGTTATATTGTATTATGCGCGCTCGCCACGAATACGTCGAGCCAATTGAATGTCTTTTGGCATAATTGTAACACGTTTTGCATGAATAGCACACAAGTTTGTATCCTCAAAAAGTCCAACCAAATATGCTTCACTTGCTTCTTGAAGAGCCATCACCGCTGAACTTTGGAAACGTAAATCTGTTTTAAAATCTTGAGCAATTTCTCGAACTAAGCGTTGAAATGGCAATTTTCGAATCAATAATTCGGTACTTTTTTGATAACGACGTATCTCACGAAGAGCAACTGTACCCGGACGATAGCGATGTGGTTTTTTGACACCGCCTGTAGCTGGTGCACTTTTACGAGCTGCTTTTGTTGCTAGTTGCTTACGTGGAGCTTTTCCGCCAGTGGATTTACGAGCAGTCTGCTTAGTACGAGCCATTTTAACTTTAATATCATCCCGACGGAGTTTTTCATACTAAGCCAGTTTTTCAATATCAAACTGTTTCAGCTGTTCATACGTTTTTCTAAAATTCTTAATGTTATTGTCCTCTCTTTCTAAAGAGGAACATTTTTACATAAAGAGCGATGTTCTGTCGGAATTAATGCAGTTCTAAATTAAGTGTAAGAAATGACTGGTCGTGGAAAGGGTGGAAAAGGTTTAGGAAAAGGTGGTGCAAAACGTCATCGTAAAGTCCTTCGTGATAATATTCAAGGTATTACGAAACCAGCTATTCGACGTTTAGCCCGTCGTGGTGGAGTAAAACGTATATCTGGTTTAATATATGAAGAAACTCGTGGTGTTCTTAAAGTGTTTTTGGAAAATGTCATTCGCGATGCAGTAACTTATACTGAACATGCTAAGCGTAAAACTGTTACAGCCATGGATGTTGTTTACGCTCTAAAAAGGCAAGGGCGTACACTATACGGTTTTGGTGGTTAAAAGTATAATGTTAAATAAAACATTTTTTAAAATCGGTCCTTTTCAGGACCATTACATTAAGTGAACAAAGAGTTCTTCAATACAAAAACATTTTAGCGTTAATATAACTTTTCATATTTAAACATATGTATGTATGTATGTACTATATATACTATATATGTATTATGGAAACTTGAAAAGATTTATAAATTTATTTATTGTCCTTTTTTTATATCGTATTTGTTTAACTAGTACATATAGAATATATTTTATATTGAATCACAAGTGCATCCAGACACTGGTATTTTCAGGATTAAGTGAACAAAGAGTTAGTTCTTCAATACAAAAACATTTTAGCGTTAATTTCTTTTCATATTTAAACATATGTATGTACTATATATACTATATATATATTTATAAATTTATTTATTGTCCTTTTTAAAAAAAGGATACGATATAAATATCGTATTTGTTTAACTAGTACATAAAGAATATATTTTATATTTAATCGGATTTCGTCAATCCTTACCTCGTAGCAAATTTATTTCTATAATTTTTCACCTACATTCTATAGGTTCTGTAGTTACTGTAGTAGTTACCTCGTATTATGTATTGTATGTACCATCGTACTGTATGTATTCTCGTTTAACGTGAGAAATATTGAAGGAACTTTTTACTATTTTAATATATCGAAAGTTATGTACATATTTTATTTAACTTTAAGCAAAAATATCAACATAATGGATTTTAAAAAATTTACTATCTCATTAAAGAAATTTATTGTCGTCCTGAAAAGGACGGTTTTTATATTTAGTCTTATTGAATTGTTTAAAAATTTAATTATGCTTTTTTTTCAGTTTTCTTTGGTAAAAGTACTGCTTGAATATTTGGCAAAACACCACCTTGAGCAATTGTTACACCCGATAATAGCTTATTCAATTCTTCATCATTGCGTATAGCCAACTGTAAATGGCGCGGAATAATTCTAGTTTTCTTATTGTCACGTGCTGCATTTCCAGCCAATTCAAGAACTTCAGCAGCCAAATATTCCATTACAGCCGCAAGATAAACAGGAGCGCCTGCACCAACTCTTTCAGCATAATTACCCTTACGCAATAAACGATGAATTCGACCAACAGGAAATTGAAGCCCAGCTCGATTTGATCGAGACTTCGCTTTACCCTTGACTTTTCCGCCTTTTCCACGACCAGACATGATTTAATATTGTGAATGTACAAAACACAGCACCAAATTCAAAAAATTAAGGAAAACAGATTTCTGTATTTATTTATTTGCGGCCTCCAAAAACAAGTGGTAAGGCCGCTAAAAAGGCTGGAAAAGCTCAAAAAAATATTACTAAAAATGACAAGAAAAAGAAACGCAAAAGGAAAGAAAGTTATGCAATATACATTTATAAAGTGTTAAAACAAGTGCATCCAGACACTGGTATTTCTTCAAAAGCAATGAGTATTATGAACAGTTTTGTTAATGATATATTTGAACGTATAGCTGCTGAAGCTTCTCGTTTGGCTCATTATAACAAAAGATCAACAATAACAAGTCGCGAAATTCAAACCGCAGTGCGTCTTTTATTGCCTGGTGAATTAGCTAAGCATGCTGTTAGTGAAGGAACTAAAGCCGTCACTAAATATACTAGCTCCAAATAAAATTTTATTTCTCTTTATATACAAAAGCCCTTCTCAGGGCCATTAAATTAATAACAAAAGATAAAAGTTTTTTCTCTAAGCCAAACGTGACTTTTGTTAGGGATAAATATGTAGCTGAAAAAATTAACGGAAAACGTCACTGAAAAGTATATAAAAATTAAAATGGCCAAACAGATGAAATATCGTACTTTTTATAGAACCATCCTCTATCGGAAAGAACGGAAATATTTAAAAGAAATATTTGCAAATTACTTAACTACTTAATTACTTAATAAAGAAATTTAGAAAATTTTGTTAGTATGTTATGAAATGTTTTTATGTATATATGGTACAATACATACATATTTAATTTAAAAAATTATTAAAATATTTCACCATAAAAGGCAGTTTTTCTTTGTAGAACCGAATCCCAGTTTATTTTATAAAGTTGGTGTCTTTTATAACGCGATTTCCCACAATGCGGTATTTTCAAGGAGCGTGTATTTACCTCGTTGTGGAAGGCCTACATCTGTATCATAAATTAAATTATAATTTTAGCATTGAAATAGCAATTCCAATTTCCATGATTTCATTAAACAGAAATTAACAATACTATTATAAAAATGTAAATAGTTTCATATCTGACTGAATATTGCTTATTGGTGGTAATTGCTTTATATTAATCTGCATCGCAAATATTTATCTCCTTATTCTAGAGTTTGTAGCCCTTAAAAGGGCTTTTCAAATACATAAAATATACTCATGTATATAAATGTTTAAATTAAATGAAAATAAGAATTTTATTTCACTTTTTTCACTGATTTCTTAACCATTTTTTTCTGTGGGGTAAGAGACTTTTTTGCTGCTGCAACTTTTGTAGATTTTGTTAGTCTACCTTTACCAAGAGATGTAGATTTTGGTTTTGTACCTTTTTCATCATTTTTTTTACCAACTTTAACCAATTTTTTATTTTTCAATACAATTTTTTTCTCAGTAACCTTTTTAACTGTAGTAAGTTTTTTTGATTTTTTATCGTGAGATATTTTTTTAGTTGAAGCTGGTTCCTTTTGATTTGAAATATTTTTCATCTTTTCATTTTCAATTGATTTCGATTTTTTCGATAGTTTATTTACAGTTGTTGACAATTTAAAAGAGCCAGAGGCGCCCTTACCTTTGGTTTGTATTAATTTTCCGCTAGCAACAGCTGATTTTAAATATTTTTTAATAAATGGTGCCAATTTTTGGGCATCGCATTTGTATGTTGAACTAATATATTTTTTAATTGCCAATAAAGAAGAACCACCACGCTCTTTTAAATTTTTAATTGAGGCATCAACCATTTGTTGTGTCGGCGGATGTGAAGGAGTTGTCGATAGTTTTTTAGATTTTTTCATAACTTTTTTTTCAGTCGAAGTAACAACCGCAGCAGCAGTACCACCACCACCACTAACAGGAGATGCAATAATTCCAACCGCCTCTGCCATTCTTGCTTGAATAATTCGCTTTTTTCTCATCAAAAAATATTTAAAGCTAAGATTCGAAAATTTGAGAATCGCCGAGAAAAGAAGATTCCCTATAATTTACTCTTTCTTAGTTTTCTGAATTTTCAAAATTATATATAGTTATTAATAATATAATTTTTGTAATAATTAAATTTAATACTATTGAAAACAAAATTTTAACATCTATAATATTTAAATAATAAAAAATTTAGTCGTACTATTTATGATGGGATTATATTGAAATACATTTGAAACAATTTACTACATACTGAATGAATCGAGTTAATAATATTATATTTGTAAATTGATTATGGAAGTTATAGTTACAACAAAACGACTACATATAGAAAATATACTCTTTTAACATATTAAATGATATTCCTAATATAAAATTTAATAATAATTAATGAGAACATTGAATAGAAAACAATCATCAATTATCAATCAATCAACAATAGAAAATCTCTTTATAGCATGATTATTTTAAAAAAATTCTTACTTCTTTTACTTTTAACAATTACAATTATAAAATTGAATGCGAAAGTAAGCCTGTCTGTCTGTTACCTTGACAGACGGCTGAACCGCTGCACCGATTTTGGTGAAATTTGGTGTGGAGATAGCTGGAACCCTGACGAGGGACATAGGGTACCTATTTTATAAAAAGTCAACCTCTAAATAGGGGATAAAGGACTGTAGGGGAATTCAGTCTCAATTTTAAATTAAGTTAACAACATTGTGCTGGACAGAATAGATGCCAATAATAAATGAATTTATATCATGGTAAGACACAAACAAGCAAGAAGTATTTCTGGGACCCTCGAGTTATCAAGGAAACCCTATAACGGGCCCCTCCTATCCAAATAAAAAAGTGTCGTGTATATCATATGTACGAGTATGTACATATATGTACATACTGCAAGGAAACGACTGTGATGTGTATATACATATGTATGTATATCATTCAATCAAACTAAGTTAGAGCGAGCACTACAGCTAGTTTTTTTATAAATATCTTTCAGTTTTTTATTCCATGTATATATTTAAAAAAAAAATAGATATGCTAAAATATGTACTAAATAAAATTGTAATGGTATTAAAAATTATTTGAAATAAAAATCAATACTATACATCTTCTTTGTATAATTACAAAATAAGAATGTCCCCTTCATCATTTAATTGTGGTCCTTAAAAGGACCGATATGTATATGCGTTATATTGTATTATGCGCGCTCGCCACGAATACGTCGAGCCAATTGAATGTCTTTTGGCATAATTGTAACACGTTTTGCATGAATAGCACACAAGTTTGTATCCTCAAAAAGTCCAACCAAATATGCTTCACTTGCTTCTTGAAGAGCCATCACCGCTGAACTTTGGAAACGTAAATCTGTTTTAAAATCTTGAGCAATTTCTCGAACTAAGCGTTGAAATGGCAACTTTCGAATCAATAATTCGGTACTTTTTTGATAACGACGTATCTCACGAAGAGCAACTGTACCCGGACGATAGCGATGTGGTTTTTTGACACCGCCTGTAGCTGGTGCACTTTTACGAGCTGCTTTTGTTGCTAGTTGCTTACGTGGAGCTTTTCCGCCAGTGGATTTACGAGCAGTCTGCTTAGTACGAGCCATTTTAACTTTAATATCATCCCGACGGAGTTTTTCATACTAAGCTAGTTTTTCAATATCAAACTGTTTCAGCTGTTCATACGTTTTTCTAAAATTCTTAATGTTATTGTCCTCTCTTTCTAAAGAGGAACATTTTTACATAAAGAGCGATGTTCTGTCGGAATTAATGGGGGGATGGGAATGGAACAATGAAAGCGAACGCACGTGCTACGCGCAATTTTCAAGTGAATCCTGCAATAGAAGAAAACTTTTATGAAAATAATTTAAGAAAAGTGAATACTTACCTTGATGGGAACTTGAAACCCGAAGCAACAAGTGATTTTGAAAATAGTGCACAACCAGATGTTGAACTACTAAAAGGAAAAGTAAAATTAATTAAAAACAATAAAAATGATGAAGAAATCCTAAATTATAGTGATAATGAAATAAAAGCAAAAAAAGTGTATCATAACCCAGACACGCTAAACCCTAATAATACATCTGTAAAGACACATAATAAAAGTGAAAAAGAAAACTCCACGAAACAACGTGATGCAGAAACCTCTACTAACATTGAGATACATATCAGTGACAATTTTCAAGTTACAAATATTAATATGGCTGAGCAAAACTTATTTAATACCTTAAATAATCAAACGATACTAGAGCCACAATCAATTAGTGATCAAGATAAAAGTAATAAAAATTTAAGTGAGTTCCAAGATGTACTTTACGTCAAACTTCCCAAGGGAAAGAAAAAGAAAGACAACAAAGGAAAAAAAAGAAAATCAACCATCCTAGGGGATGATGATAGCACAAGCACAGACCACACAATAGAAATTGAAAAACAAGAATTACTAATGAAAAATAAAGAACAAATTAATACTATTACTGAACTACATAACATAATTAAATCATTAACTGAAAGTTATAAACTTGAATGGGAAAAAACCCAAAGTGAAATTAAAAACCTTAAAAGTCAAATTAAATCGCTGGCATGCAACAACGCCTCGAATGGTGCAAAAACCCAAAACAATCAACTAAGCACAAACAGAAAATCAAGAAGGCTGAGCAAACAAATTAAAGCAGCCAAAGCTCAAATAAATTACACCAACTCAACAGCTGACCATCAAAGTGAAGATAACCAAGAACATCTAGGCACCTTGGATGCTAACTTAAGCAAAATATCGCATTCAGATAACGGTGAACAAGATATGGACACTGATGAAGAATCAAACAACTCAGAAAATAACTCCTATGAAATAGACTTTCCCACTATTTTAAACAAAAAGGACCATCCGAGGAAGAGATCCAAAGAGGATGCGGACTGGGTCAGCCTCACATCGGACTGCATCAGGACCAACCTAAATAACACTAGCAACACAGCTGAAGATACTGCTACAGAAGATCTTAACAGGAATTTCCCGCTACAAGGTACAATAACCACTAAAGCTGTAGAAGAAATAAACATGATGGATGAGGAATATCCTGAACTAAAATCAGCAGCAAAAGCACCTACTCCTAAACGCCACGTTGGTATCAGTAATATACACAATATAATTAGGCATAACAAAAAATCAAGTGTATCGGGAGAAAAAACTCTTCCTCCTAGATTGATTTGTTATAATGTGGAAGAGAAAACACTTTCTGTGGAAATAATTAAATTATTAGAACATAAGAATTTCTCATTTAATGTTAAAAACAAAAATGTTACGCATATAAATACCCATACCATCGAAGATTACTTTAAAATTAAAAATTTTTTAAGCAAAAAAAATATTAATTTTTATACCTTTACCCCAACGGAAACTAAACCCTTTTCTATAGTTATTAACAAACTACCCCCTTCTTTTGAAAAAGACGAAATACTAGAATATATTAATGACCTCAAACTAAACATTGAAATAATTAACCTCTCAAAACTGTCAAGGAATAAATGGCTTATTCAATTAAAAAAGAGCACAAATGTGAAGCAATTTATGAAATTAAAAAATATTCTCAATTGTCAAATTAGTTTTGAAAACTTAAAGCCATATACACCAGCACAATGTCGTAACTGCCAAAGGTACACGCACGTTGCAAGTAACTGCAACATGCCATACCGATGCGTCAAATGCGCAGAATCTCATGGACCCAAAAACTGTAGTATCCCACCAAAAGATCTTAATAATAAAGAAATTTTATTCACTGATCCGATTACGGGCATAGTAAGTAAGCGTATTGGACATCCTGTTAAATGCGCAAATTGTATGACTGAGGGTCATACTGCCAATTCTAAGATATGCCCTAAAAGAATAGAAATATTAAAATATATTAATGAAAAAAGAAGCAGAACCAGTCACTTTAACACTAATATAAATAATCGTGTTGTATCCTCCATCTCTTATGCAAATCAGGTGAGAGCCGATAGTTTAAAAATCCCTTCAAACGTTAATCCAGCTCCACAAGACTTTCCAGACTTTATTGATAAAGACTGTAATAAATTCTTTGGTAAAAGTTTCTTCCACTGTTTGCAAAAGGTTAGTGAATTCGCAAAACAATATAAGACTCTAACAAACGATGACGCTAAATCTAAATATCTAATGAATTTCCTAATCGATTTACACATTAATGATTAACAAACTTAAAACAATTTTCATTAATGCGAATTCATTAATCTCTCTACACAAAAGACACTATCTAAAAATGTTCCTTAAAAAACATAACCCTGACGTAGTTCTAATTGCTGAGCATAAATTATCTATACGACACAGACTTGAATTTGAAGGTTACACAACTGTAAGGCAAAATCGAGCACAAGGCAAAGGTGGAGGCACTGCCATCTGCATTAGAGAAAACTTTAAATTTGACATTATTAACATACAAACATCCCTTCTGGAATGTTGTGCCATTAAAATTTTTCTAATGAATGGAACAAATATGGCTGTAGTGTCGCTCTATAATAAACCCACAAATAAGTTAATAGATCGTGATTTAGACCTATTGATTTATTCACTTAACACGGATGAAATAATCATTGGAGGTGATTTCAACGCACGACACACTAACTGGGGTGATAGCGTATGTAACATTAACGGCAACACACTAAATAATTGGCTTCTAAGAACCCCTAATATCAGCATTATACCAACTAAATACCCAACAAGACAAAACAGTTTTCTAGACCTTTTCATGGTCTCACCAAATATTAATATCGTTTATAATTTAAATCTTCCTGGTCTTTTGGACACCCATTCGTATGACTCAGACCATGATGCAGTTGAACTGACTATATCAACAAATGAAATTCAAAAAACATTACCTTTCTCGATCTACAACTATAATAAAGTTAATATGGTCACCTTTAATGGAGCCCTTAGGGATTGTTTAAAAAAAAACACTTTACCCAAAGATCGAAATGCATCTCCTAGAGAAATAGACGAAACTGTCACACTCCTTACCCATGCCTTCACAACGGCAACCCATAAAGCGGTGCCTAAAGTAACCCTAAGAAATAAAGGACTAATTAACCTACCAGATATCATTATTAAATTTATAGAAGAAAAACGAAAACTCAGAAAAAAGCACTTTCAGTGCATAGATCCACAACGAAAAAGCACCCTAAAAGCAATCATCAATAACCTCAATATGATTATAAAAGAACTCATTAAAAAACACGAAAATGAATATTGGAATAATCTGACTAAAAATATCAAAATGGACAATAAAACATACAAAAAAATCAAAAGTCTTTGTGGCCTGAATTCTAAAATAGTTATTAATAATCTTATCACTGAGGATGGCTCAGTAGTGGAATCGGAAATAGACAAACTTAACCTACTAGCTACGAACTTTGAAAGAACTTACACTCAAAATAATTATCTTAGTACTGACTCCTTCTCTCAACAAATTACAAATAGTATTCAAGACTTACATGATAACACACCTATATTTTCATTTAATAGCCAATACACTTCCAGTGGTATAAATACTCAAACAACAACTAGTACTAGCTCATATATGGAGTTTATAAATTACAAAACTATAAAATTAATTCTTAAATGTAAAAACACAAAAAAAAGTACCGGTGTTGATGACATACCAAATTTCTTACTAAAAAAAACAAGAACCAACACCTACTTTACTAAATTCCTGGCCTCTCTTTTCAACCACATGTATAACATTGGCTATTTCCCAAAATATTGGAAAACGGCAAAAGTTGCTCCAATTCTCAAACCCAAATCAAACCCTTCTTCACCTAATAGTTATAGACCTATATCACTGCTCTCAAATGTAGCTAAACTTTTTGAACAAATATTACTAGACAAACTAAAAATATTTATTGAAAATCATAACATTTTTAAAGATAATCAATTCGGTTTTAGGCCTTACCACTCAACCACTCAAGCCCTTACTATTTTATCTGACTATGTCACAACTAACTTAAACAACAGAAAGGCATCAATTGCCGTGAGTCTAGACTTTCAAAAAGCTTTCGACACGGCATGGATAGATGGTATAGTTTTCAAACTATATAAAAAATTTAATTTTACTAAAAACCTTTGCAGAATCATATATTCTTACCTGACGGGTAGAGAATTTTTTGTCTCACTAAACAATGTAAACTCTGAAACAGAAACGGCCACCTCAGGCGTACCGCAGGGCTCTATATTAGGACCGGTACTATACAATTTATTTATAGCCGACCTACCTGAACCAACAAACGATCTCTGTCTCTTAATTTATGCAGACGACATATTTATCATATGCTCCAAAATCCTATTAAAAATTGCAAACAAAATAATTAATAACTATCTTAATATCCTCAAATGTTATTTCCATAAATGGAAAATAAAACTCAATATTAATAAATGTCAAGCGATTACATTCAAAGGAAAAAAAAAAAACCTTTACCGCAACGCGCGAAATTATATTCCTACTATAAAAATTGGTGACCAAAACATTGAACACAAAGACACAATAAAATACCTGGGTATTATCCTACACTCAAACTTTACTTTCTATAGACACATAGATTACATACTGCAAAAAGCAAAAAATTTGTTCTTCCAATATACCAAACTACTAAAAAAAGCAAAACAACTCCTTAGCAAAATTAAGATCAACTGCTACAAACAATTAATAAGACCTGTCCTGGCGTACGCATTTCCAATATGGTTCAGTATTTCCTCGGCCCAAATGGAAAGAATCAGAGTCTTTGAAAGAATGTGCTTACGAATCTGCACAGGATTATATCCCAAACCTGATCACAATGGTGAACTCAGAAAATGTGCAAACAAAAGCCTTTATGAGGCTGCGAAACAAATCAGAATCGATTCGTTCTTGACTGAATCAGCCATTAAATTCCTTGACAATCTTACCGATATTAATAACTCTTTGTTACAAACATATTTACAGAAAAAAGAATACCTTACTTTCCCACTGAGGGAAAGATATTTGTCACCCATCTATATTGACTTATTGAAAAACAACAATGCATTATATGATACAAACAACAAACTAGTATACTATCATAGAAGATACAACAGTCTTAACACTAATAACACTGTTTACAGTATGGACCAATATTAAATATTAAATATAAAATAATACATATAAATATAATACATACTTTTCTTTATTTCTTTAGTTGGTAAGCATAGTTGTAATTAGGTTAAGATAGAATAAGTTAGATAAGAAAAAACCACCTTAATGTAATACTGGTTTTTATCCTTTTTTCCCAGGAATCTCACTAAAAATTGTCATAATGCTCCCTGAGCAAAAATTAAACTAATATTTACGCATTATAATTAGATAGTCTTGGATAAATACGATTTGTATGTCAAGAATTAACTGTACATCAAAACATATATTATAAACTGTTAAGTTAATCTGGATCAATAAACATTTGTCATTTGTCGGAATTAATGCAGTTCTAAATTAAGTGTAAGAAATGACTGTTAGGATTAGGAAAAGGTGGTGCAAAACGTCATCGTAAAGTCCTTCGTGATAATATTCAAGGTATTACGAAACCAGCTATTCGACGTTTAGCCCGTCGTGGTGGAGTAAAACGTATATCTGGTTTAATATATGAAGAAACTCGTGGTGTTCTTAAAGTGTTTTTGGAAAATGTCATTCGCGATGCAGTAACTTATACTGAACATGCTAAGCGTAAAACTGTTACAGCCATGGATGTTGTTTACGCTCTAAAAAGGCAAGGGCGTACACTATATGGTTTTGGTGGTTAAAAGTATAATGTTAAATAAAACATTTTTTAAAATCGGTCCTTTTCAGGACCATTACATTAAGTGAACAAAGAGTTCTTCAATACAAAAACATTTTAGCGTTAATATAACTTTTCATATTTAAACATATGTATGTATGTATGTACTATATATACTATATATGTATTATGGAAACTTGAAAAGATTTATAAATTTATTTATTGTCCTTTTTTTATATCGTATTTGTTTAACTAGTACATATAGAATATATTTTATATTGAATCACAAGTGCATCCAGACACTGGTATTTTCAGGATTAAGTGAACAAAGAAATAGTTCTTCAATACAAAAACATTTTAGCGTTAATTTCTTTTCATATTTAAACATATGTATGTACTATATATACTATATATACATATATTTATAAATTTATTTATTGTCCTTTTTAAAAAAAGGATACGATATAAATATCGTATTTGTTTAACTAGTACATAAAGAATATATTTTATATTTAATCGGATTTCGTCAATCCTTACCTCGTAGCAAATTTATTTCTATAATTTTTCACCTACATTCTATAGGTTCTGTAGTTACTGTAGTAGTTACCTCGTATTATGTATTGTATGTACCATTGTACTGTATGTATTCTCGTTTAACGTGAGAAATATTGAAGGAACTTTTTACTATTTTAATATATCGAAAGTTATGTACATATTTTATTTAACTTTAAGCAAAAATATCAACATAATGGATTTTAAAAAATTTACTATCTCATTAAAGAAATTTATTGTCGTCCTGAAAAGGACGGTTTTTATATTTAGTCTTATTGAATTGTTTAAAAATTTAATTATGCTTTTTTTTCAGTTTTCTTTGGTAAAAGTACTGCTTGAATATTTGGCAAAACACCACCTTGAGCAATTGTTACACCCGATAATAGCTTATTCAATTCTTCATCATTGCGTATAGCCAACTGTAAATGGCGCGGAATAATTCTAGTTTTCTTATTGTCACGTGCTGCATTTCCAGCCAATTCAAGAACTTCAGCAGCCAAATATTCCATTACAGCCGCAAGATAAACAGGAGCGCCTGCACCAACTCTTTCAGCATAATTACCCTTACGCAATAAACGATGAATTCGACCAACAGGAAATTGAAGCCCAGCTCGATTTGATCGAGACTTCGCTTTACCCTTGACTTTTCCGCCTTTTCCACGACCAGACATGATTTAATATTGTGAATGTACAAAACACAGCACCAAATTCAAAAAATTAAGGAAAACAGATTTCTGTATTTATTTACATATTTTTTTTTACGCACAATTAGAGTTAAATGGAATATAAAAATCGTAAAATACAACTTGAAAAGTTCGTACATAAACACCGATATATATATTCTTTAAAGTGACAATGCTTGACTAAGAGTGTTTTTTCGAAGAAACGCAAAAGGAAAGAAAGTTATGCAATATACATTTATAAAGTGTTAAAACAAGTGCATCCAGACACTGGTATTTCTTCAAAAGCAATGAGTATTATGAACAGTTTTGTTAATGATATATTTGAACGTATAGCTGCTGAAGCTTCTCGTTTGGCTCATTATAACAAAAGATCAACAATAACAAGTCGCGAAATTCAAACTGCAGTGCGTCTTTTATTGCCTGGTGAATTAGCTAAGCATGCTGTTAGTGAAGGAACTAAAGCCGTCACTAAATATACTAGCTCCAAATAAAATTTTATTTCTCTTTATATACAAAAGCCCTTCTCAGGGCCATTAAATTAATAACAAAAGATAAAAGTTTTTTCTCTAAGCCAAACGTGACTTTTGTTAGGGATAAATATGTAGCTGAAAAAATTAACGGAAAACGTCACTGAAAAGTATATAAAAATTAAAATGGCCAAACAGATGAAATATCGTACTTTTTATAGAACCATCCTCTATCGGAAAGAACGGAAATATTTAAAAGAAATATTTGCAAATTACTTAACTACTTAATTACTTAATAAAGAAATTTATAAAATTTTGTTAGTATGTTATGAAATGTTTTTATGTATATATGGTACAATACATACATATTTAATTTAAAAAATTATTAAAATATTTCACCATAAAAGGCAGTTTTTCTTTGTAGAACCGAATCCCAGTTTATTTTATAAAGTTGGTGTCTTTTATAACGCGATTTCCCACAATGCGGTATTTTCAAGGAGCGTGTATTTACCTCGTTGTGGAAGGCCTACATCTGTATCATAAATTAAATTATAATTTTAGCATTGAAATAGCAATTCCAATTTCCATGATTTCATTAAACAGAAATTAACAATACTATTATAAAAATGTAAATAGTTTCATATCTGACTGAATATTGCTTATTGGTGGTAATTGCTTTATATTAATCTGCATCGCAAATATTTATCTCCTTATTCTAGAGTTTGTAGCCCTTAAAAGGGCTTTTCAAATACATAAAATATACTCATGTATATAAATGTTTAAATTAAATGAAAATAAGAATTTTATTTCACTTTTTTCACTGATTTCTTAACCATTTTTTTCTGTGGGGTAAGAGACTTTTTTGCTGCTGCAACTTTTGTAGATTTTGTTAGTCTACCTTTACCAAGAGATGTAGATTTTGGTTTTGTACCTTTTTCATCATTTTTTTTACCAACTTTAACCAATTTTTTATTTTTCAATACAATTTTTTTCTCAGTAACCTTTTTAACTGTAGTAAGTTTTTTTGATTTTTTATCGTGAGATATTTTTTTAGTTGAAGCTGGTTCCTTTTGATTTGAAATATTTTTCATCTTTTCATTTTCAATTGATTTCGATTTTTTCGATAGTTTATTTACAGTTGTTGACAATTTAAAAGAGCCAGAGGCGCCCTTACCTTTGGTTTGTATTAATTTTCCGCTAGCAACAGCTGATTTTAAATATTTTTTAATAAATGGTGCCAATTTTTGGGCATCGCATTTGTATGTTGAACTAATATATTTTTTAATTGCCAATAAAGAAGAACCACCACGCTCTTTTAAATTTTTAATTGAGGCATCAACCATTTGTTGTGTCGGCGGATGTGAAGGAGTTGTCGATAGTTTTTTAGATTTTTTCATAACTTTTTTTTCAGTCGAAGTAACAACCGCAGCAGCAGTACCACCACCACCACTAACAGGAGATGCAATAATTCCAACCGCCTCTGCCATTCTTGCTTGAATAATTCGCTTTTTTCTCATCAAAAAATATTTAAAGCTAAGATTCGAAAATTTGAGAATCGCCGAGAAAAGAAGATTCCCTATAATTTACTCTTTCTTAGTTTTCTGAATTTTCAAAATTATATATAGTTATTAATAATATAATTTTTGTAATAATTAAATTTAATACTATTGAAAACAAAATTTTAACATCTATAATATTTAAATAATAAAAAATTTAGTCGTACTATTTATGATGGGATTATATTGAAATACATTTGAAACAATTTACTACATACTGAATGAATCGAGTTAATAATATTATATTTGTAAATTGATTATGGAAGTTATAGTTACAACAAAACGACTACATATAGAAAATATACTCTTTTAACATATTAAATGATATTCCTAATATAAAATTTAATAATAATTAATGAGAACATTGAATAGAAAACAATCATCAATTATCAATCAATCAACAATAGAAAATCTCTTTATAGCATGATTATTTTAAAAAAATTCTTACTTTTACTTTTAACAATTAAAATTATAAAATTGAATGCGAAAGTAAGCCTGTCTGTCTGTTACCTTGACAGACGGCTGAACCGCTGCACCGATTTTGGTGAAATTTGGTGTGGAGATAGCTGGAACCCTGACGAGGGACATAGGGTACCTATTTTATAAAAAGTCAACCTCTAAATAGGGGATAAAGGACTGTAGGGGAATTCAGTCTCAATTTTAAATTAAGTTAACAACATTGTGCTGGACAGAATAGATGCCAATAATAAATGAATTTATATCATGGTAAGACACAAACAAGCAAGAAGTATTTCTGGGACCCTCGAGTTATCAAGGAAACCCTATAACGGGCCCCTCCTATCCAAATAAAAAAGTGTCGTGTATATCATATGTACGAGTATGTACATATACATACTGCAAGGAAACGACTGTGATGTGTATATACATATGTATGTATATCATTCAATCAAACTAAGTTAGAGCGAGCACTACAGCTAGTTTTTTTATAAATATCTTTCAGTTTTTTATTCCATGTATATATTTAAAAAAAAAATAGATATGCTAAAATATGTACTAAATAAAATTGTAATGGTATTAAAAATTATTTGAAATAAAAATCAATACTATACATCTTCTTTGTATAATTACAAAATAAGAATGTCCCCTTCATCATTTAATTGTGGTCCTTAAAAGGACCGATATGTATATGCGTTATATTATATTATGCGCGCTCGCCACGAATACGTCGAGCCAATTGAATGTCTTTTGGCATAAAACACGTTTTGCATGAATAGCACACAAGTTTGTATCCTCAAAAAGTCCAACCAAATATGCTTCACTTGCTTCTTGAAGAGCCATCACCGCTGAACTTTGGAAACGTAAATCTGTTTTAAAATCTTGAGCAATTTCTCGAACTAAGCGTTGAAATGGCAATTTTCGAATCAATAATTCGGTACTTTTTTGATAACGACGTATCTCACGAAGAGCAACTGTACCCGGACGATAGCGATGTGGTTTTTTGACACCGCCTGTAGCTGGTGCACTTTTACGAGCTGCTTTTGTTGCTAGTTGCTTACGTGGAGCTTTTCCGCCAGTGGATTTACGAGCAGTCTGCTTAGTACGAGCCATTTTAACTTTAATATCATCCCGACGGAGTTTTTCATACTAAGCTAGTTTTTCAATATCAAACTGTTTCAGCTGTTCATACGTTTTTCTAAAATTCTTAATGTTATTGTCCTCTCTTTCTAAAGAGGAACATTTTTACATAAAGAGCGATGTTCTGTCGGAATTAATGCAGTTCTAAATTAAGTGTAAGAAATGACTGGTCGTGGAAAGGGTGGAAAAGGTTTAGGAAAAGGTGGTGCAAAACGTCATCGTAAAGTCCTTCGTGATAATATTCAAGGTATTACGAAACCAGCTATTCGACGTTTAGCCCGTCGTGGTGGAGTAAAACGTATATCTGGTTTAATATATGAAGAAACTCGTGGTGTTCTTAAAGTGTTTTTGGAAAATGTCATTCGCGATGCAGTAACTTATACTGAACATGCTAAGCGTAAAACTGTTACAGCCATGGATGTTGTTTACGCTCTAAAAAGGCAAGGGCGTACACTATACGGTTTTGGTGGTTAAAAGTATAATGTTAAATAAAACATTTTTTAAAATCGGTCCTTTTCAGGACCATTACATTAAGTGAACAAAGAGTTCTTCAATACAAAAACATTTTAGCGTTAATATAACTTTTCATATTTAAACATATGTATGTATGTATGTACTATATATACTATATATGTATTATGGAAACTTGAAAAGATTTATAAATTTATTTATTGTCCTTTTTTTATATCGTATTTGTTTAACTAGTACATATAGAATATATTTTATATTGAATCACAAGTGCATCCAGACACTGGTATTTTCAGGATTAAGTGAACAAAGAGTTAGTTCTTCAATACAAAAACATTTTAGCGTTAATTTCTTTTCATATTTAAACATATGTATGTACTATATATACTATATATATATTTATAAATTTATTTATTGTCCTTTTTAAAAAAAGGATACGATATAAATATCGTATTTGTTTAACTAGTACATAAAGAATATATTTTATATTTAATCGGATTTCGTCAATCCTTACCTCGTAGCAAATTTATTTCTATAATTTTTCACCTACATTCTATAGGTTCTGTAGTTACTGTAGTAGTTACCTCGTATTATGTATTGTATGTACCATCGTACTGTATGTATTCTCGTTTAACGTGAGAAATATTGAAGGAACTTTTTACTATTTTAATATATCGAAAGTTATGTACATATTTTATTTAACTTTAAGCAAAAATATCAACATAATGGATTTTAAAAAATTTACTATCTCATTAAAGAAATTTATTGTCGTCCTGAAAAGGACGGTTTTTATATTTAGTCTTATTGAATTGTTTAAAAATTTAATTATGCTTTTTTTTCAGTTTTCTTTGGTAAAAGTACTGCTTGAATATTTGGCAAAACACCACCTTGAGCAATTGTTACACCCGATAATAGCTTATTTAATTCTTCATCATTGCGTATAGCCAACTGTAAATGGCGCGGAATAATTCTAGTTTTCTTATTGTCACGTGCTGCATTTCCAGCCAATTCAAGAACTTCAGCAGCCAAATATTCCATTACAGCCGCAAGATAAACAGGAGCGCCTGCACCAACTCTTTCAGCATAATTACCCTTACGCAATAAACGATGAATTCGACCAACAGGAAATTGAAGCCCAGCTCGATTTGATCGAGACTTCGCTTTACCCTTGACTTTTCCGCCTTTTCCACGACCAGACATGATTTAATATTGTGAATGTACAAAACACAGCACCAAATTCAAAAAATTAAGGAACTGACTGGGAACTTGTATTTATTTGGAGCTAGTGATCCTCACTTTTACTCCCCTTTTCGTAGTGTGATTTGGACTATTTCGCCTCAGAAGCGGTTTTTTTTTTTTTTTTTTTTTTTTTTTTTTTTTTCCTCACATTTCATTTCATTTTCATATTTATTTTTTTTTTTTTTTTTTTTTTGTTTTGTTTATTTAAGTGTCTAAGGAGTCACGTAGGTTGGCATACTTGCTTCGTCTTGTCTCTGTCCTTTTTAGAATTTCTAAGGTAGTGTTATCGATGTTGTCAATTTTGTCAAGTAGTTTTAAGGCTCTGTCTCTAATGTATTTTTTGACAGTGTCTATGTTAAGGTCTCTGTGGATGTCGTTATTTCTAATGTACCAAGGTATTTTAAAAATCTTTCGCAGTGCGAGGTTTTGGGCAATTTGTAATTTTTTGATGGCAGATTTTGAAGCTTTACTGAATGCAAGGCTACCATATAGTAGGTTGGGTCTTATTATTTGTTTATATATAAGAATTTTGTTTGTGTGGTTTAGTTTCTTGTTTTTTAAGATTGGGAAGAGATGGTTTATAGTTGCTGCATTTGTGGCTTTTTTCCGGGCTATGTGGGTTTTCCAGTTTAATTTATTGTCGAGAGTTATTCCTAAGTATTTGGCTGACGATTGCCACTCTATGGTTTGATTGCTGACTGTAAGATTTGGGGGTCTTTGATTTCTTTTTCTGCTAATGAAGATTGCTTGGGTTTTGTTGGCATTTAGCTGAATTTTCCATCTATTGAAATAACTCATAAGGATATTTATATAGTTTTGGAGATTACTCGTTATGAGTTTCGCTGACTTTGAGGTATTATAGATGCATGTGTCGTCGGCGTATAGTGATATTTTTGAACGTGGTACTTTTGGAACGTCTGCTGTATTTAACGAGTAGAGCATTGGCGATAGTGGAGAACCTTGAGGTACTCCTGCTTCTACCGGTCTTATTGTGGAGAGGTGCCCTTCGATTTTTACTTGAAATTTTCTATTTTCTAAAAATGATCCTATAATCTTTATGAGGGGGAGAGATATTTGAAATTGGTTTAGTTTAAATATGAGTCCTGCGTGCCATACTTTGTCAAAAGCTTTTGCAATGTCAAACATTACTAGCCCTGTGGATGCAACTTTATTTAGGCCGTTTATGATGTGCTGAACTAGTCGCGATACTTGCAGTTCTGTGGAGAGCTGTGATTGAAAGCCAAATTGTTCAGGGGGGATAAGGTTCTTTTGATATACTTCTTCTTTTAGTCGAGATAAAATTATGTGCTCTGCAAGTTTGGCTAATGCCGGCAAAAGGCTTATTGGTCTCCAATTTTGCGGAAAGGTTAGATTTGCGTTGGGTTTGGGAATAACAATAATTGTTGCTAGTTTCCAAACATCTGGGTACGTCTGTAGTCGAAAGATTGCGTTAATTATCTGTACTATATTTTCTAGAATGTTATCTGGGGAATATTTGAGGCATGCATTTGTTATATAGTCGTAGCCTGGTGCTTTTTGTGTCTTCAGTCTTTGTATAATTGTTTTTATTTCATTTATGTCAGTATTCCGTATTGTGTCTACTTCGTCTCTATTGGAATTTAGAATTTGGCGGGCTGATCTTGTAATTTGTCTTTCACTGTAGGGTCCTGTATGTTCACCTTGTGTTGAGTTTTCTTGAAATTGTAGTTCTAGAGTATTGGCGAATGCTTCGGCTTTATCTTTGCTTTCATATTTTATCCCATTCTCTCCATGAATGGGTGGGATTCTTGTTTTCCTTTTGTTCCTGAAGTATTTATTTAATTGCCAAAAGGTACTTTCGCCTGGCTGTAAATTGGTTAGAAATTCTCCCCACTTGTTATTTTGGAAGTTCAGGATGTCTTCTTTAATTTTGTTGGTTAATCTGTTCATTTCTCTACGTATGTTAGGGTCCCCGGTACGACAAGCTATTTTCCTCTTTCTGTTTCTATGTCGGATGAGCTGCTTGATTTCCCTGGGGAGGTCGTACTTATTATGGCTTTCTATTGTCTTGGTTACCGAGTTGTTTTCCCTGGCTACTTGAATTTTTTCTGTTAACTGTTTAATAGCTGTGTCTAGATCTTCTTTTGAGTTCACATGGTAGTTTTCTTGTGCTTGGGAAAGGGTATTATGAAATTCGAGCCAGTTTGTATATTTTCTGGTGCCGGTTGGGGCCTCTACGTAAATATCTCTGGCTATGAAAAGTACTGGTTTGTGGTCGGAGCTTAATTCATCCAGGACTTCCAGGCTGACTTCGTGATCAAAGACCTTTGTTAGGGCTATGTCTAAGGCATGATGATTTCGGATACCAAAATGTGTTGGCTCATTGGGTATTAATTTGGTAATAATGCTATCTGAAGTGAGATTATTCAGCTTTCTTCCTGCCTGGTTAGTGCTGGAATCGCCCCAGTCTCGGTGGTAGGCGTTTAGATCTCCTGCGAGGAAGATCGGTCCGTCAATTGAAAATAGTTCCTGAAGATCATTTTCAAAATTTAATGCTTGAGGTGGCCTGTACGCAGATATAATATGGAATTTGAAATTGGGAGTATTTATTTTTAAGATTGTGGCTTCTAGAACCTGAAGATCAGGGGTAATTACTGCGTAGTGTGGAATAGAATGTCTGATTAGAACTAGTGTGCCTCCACCAGTTCTGTTTGTTCTGTCATTCCTGTAAACTGAATAATTAGGGATTCTGAAATTATTGCCTGGTTTTAAAAAAGTTTCTTGGACTAAGACAATATCTATACTATTATCATATAGGAGCTGGATCAGCTCGTATTTTTTGGAGGAGATGGAATTTGCATTCCAAGAGAGTATTGAAATGTGATTATGACTTGTCATTGGTTATTTCTCTATTGATTAGGGAATAGTCCCTGAACCATAGAGGACATAATGTCCTTCATCATGAAACTAAATTGCGTTTGCATTTTCATGAAAAATGATTCCATTTGGGTAAGGTTAGGGGTATTCGTAGGGTTGTGGGGGCTAGCTTTTGGTCTAGTGGGGTTGATACGACTCTGTGGAGTGTTTTGTGAGAGTTCTGGTGAAGGATTTTGGGCTAGTTTTTGCGCATAGGTTTTTTTGTAATTAATGGGATTTTTTGGACATCCCCTGTAACTGGCGGGATGTTCCCCACCACAGTTTATACATTTTGGCTTGTCTTCCGTTGATTTTGAGCACTTTGTGAAGTGATGATCACCATCGCATTTGACACATTTGGGGTTTGCAAAGCATCTATTTGCTGCATGCCCAAATTGTTGGCAATTATGGCATTGGGCGGCACCGCCCCGAGATTTTTGGGCCTCTACTGAGACTATTAACTGGCATATAGATTTAATATTATAAATGTGTTTTTCTTCCCGTGGTAGCAAAACCTTCATGAGTTTTGATGGAGTATTACCTCTTGTTTTGAGGTAAAAACATTCGATAGGGTGGTAGCCTTGCATTCGTAAGTCTTCTTTTACCTCTTCTGGGGACAGACCGTGGAGGCCGCGAATAACGATATTTAGGGATTTTTCTTCCCTTAGTAAGTAAGTGTGGTATTGATATTTTCTATCAGTGAAAAGCTTGGTAATTTTTCTGTGGTCATTAGGGGATTCAGGAATTATTTGAATTCCTAAATTAATCCTTTTGGCCTGTTTGTATGAAATTCCCTGACTATTAAAAACTCTTGAAATTTCTGTCCATTTTTCAGGTTCCCGTAAAATTATTGGGACATGTTTCTCTTCTTTTCCGCCCGCGGATTCGAGAACTGTAGTTGGACGGTTAGGGTTGGTTGGGTTGATTTCTTTGACCAAATTTTTGGTACTCTTGTTAGGGTTAGTTGACTTCTGAAGTGGTGGGAAATTTGAGGAGAATCTGAAAAATGGTTTATCTGTGGCTTCAAACTGTGTAGAAGGACAGTTTGAAGAATGAGGTGGGGTCATGTCTTTATCTTTTTCTTGAATGATTTCGTCCTCTTCCCCAGAAGAGAGTAAAATTTTTCTCTTTTTGATTCGAGTGTCGTTTTTGCCATCATTGTTTTTAGGAAGATCTTTCTTGTGTAAAAGTTCGTCTGTCAGTTTCTTGACATCATCTTTAAGTTGGGAGATGACTTCGGTCTGGGTTGTCAACATTATTGTCATTGTTTCTATTTGTTTTTTGAGATTTTTATTCTCTTCTATTTGAGTCTTTAGCATACTCCTTAGAGAAAATTCATCTTCAGTTTCCTGATTGTCGGAGTCTTGCATTTCTTCATTTTCGGCTTCGGATTCAGTTTCCTGCGCGTGTTCATTCTCGTCAGTTATGTCTTCGTCCTTTGGGGATTGGGACTCCATCTTTTCTTAATGTTCTTATAATATTGGTTGTTTGTAGTGTTTTCTTACTTACTTTTTTTTTTTTTTTTTTTTTTTTTGTTTGCTTGTTTGTTTGTTTGTTTTATAATTTTGTTTATTATCTTTCCTGTTTTCTGAGACGAGTCAGGTTTGTTCCTTGTTTGAGCAGGGGTCTTGTTGCTTGTTGAAGGCCGAATAGTGATAGAGTTTGGCGTTGTATGACTGATTGAATTGTAAATTGAATTTTTGATTGAATTGATTGTTAAATTGATTAAAATTGAAATTCAATTGATTGATTGATTGAATTGAAAATTCAAAATTAAGGAAAACAGATTTCTGTATTTATTTACATATTTTTTTTACGCACAATTAGAGTTAAATGGAATATAAAAATCGTAAAATACAACTTGAAAAGTTCGTACATAAACACCGATATATATATTCTTTAAAGTGGCAATGCTTGACTAAGAGGGTTTTTCGAAATAGAAGTCTAGAAAAAAAAACAACAAGTAATGCCTCCAAAAACAAGTGGTAAGGCCGCTAAAAAGGCTGGAAAAGCTCAAAAAAATATTACTAAAAATGACAAGAAAAAGAAACGCAAAAGGAAAGAAAGTTATGCAATATACATTTATAAAGTGTTAAAACAAGTGCATCCAGACACTGGTATTTCTTCAAAAGCAATGAGTATTATGAACAGTTTTGTTAATGATATATTTGAACGTATAGCTGCTGAAGCTTCTCGTTTGGCTCATTATAACAAAAGATCAACAATAACAAGTCGCGAAATTCAAACCGCAGTGCGTCTTTTATTGCCTGGTGAATTAGCTAAGCATGCTGTTAGTGAAGGAACTAAAGCCGTCACTAAATATACTAGCTCCAAATAAAATTTTATTTCTCTTTATATACAAAAGCCCTTCTCAGGGCCATTAAATTAATAACAAAAGATAAAAGTTTTTTCTCTAAGCCAAACGTGACTTTTGTTAGGGATAAATATGTAGCTGAAAAAATTAACGGAAAACGTCACTGAAAAGTATATATTAATTATATATTAAGTATAAGTATTAAGTATTAAGTATATATAAATTAAAATGGCCAAACAGATGAAATATCGTACTTTTTATAGAACCATCCTCTATCGGAAAGAACGGAAATATTTAAAAGAAATATTTGCAAATTACTTAACTACTTAATTACTTAATAAAGAAATTTATAAAATTTTGTTAGTATGTTATGAAATGTTTTTATGTATATATGGTACAATACATACATATTTAATTTAAAAAATTATTAAAATATTTCACCATAAAAGGCAGTTTTTCTTTGTAGAACCGAATCCCAGTTTATTTTATAAAGTTGGTGTCTTTTATAACGCGATTTCCCACAATGCGGTATTTTCAAGGAGCGTGTATTTACCTCGTTGTGGAAGGCCTACATCTGTATCATAAATTAAATTATAATTTTAGCATTGAAATAGCAATTCCAATTTCCATGATTTCATTAAACAGAAATTAACAATACTATTATAAAAATGTAAATAGTTTCATATCTGACTGAATATTGCTTATTGGTGGTAATTGCTTTATATTAATCTGCATCGCAAATATTTATCTCCTTATTCTAGAGTTTGTAGCCCTTAAAAGGGCTTTTCAAATACATAAAATATACTCATGTATATAAATGTTTAAATTAAATGAAAATAAGAATTTTATTTCACTTTTTTCACTGATTTCTTAACCATTTTTTTCTGTGGGGTAAGAGACTTTTTTGCTGCTGCAACTTTTGTAGATTTTGTTAGTCTACCTTTACCAAGAGATGTAGATTTTGGTTTTGTACCTTTTTCATCATTTTTTTTACCAACTTTAACCAATTTTTTATTTTTCAATACAATTTTTTTCTCAGTAACCTTTTTAACTGTAGTAAGTTTTTTTGATTTTTTATCGTGAGATATTTTTTTAGTTGAAGCTGGTTCCTTTTGATTTGAAATATTTTTCATCTTTTCATTTTCAATTGATTTCGATTTTTTCGATAGTTTATTTACAGTTGTTGACAATTTAAAAGAGCCAGAGGCGCCCTTACCTTTGGTTTGTATTAATTTTCCGCTAGCAACAGCTGATTTTAAATATTTTTTAATAAATGGTGCCAATTTTTGGGCATCGCATTTGTATGTTGAACTAATATATTTTTTAATTGCCAATAAAGAAGAACCACCACGCTCTTTTAAATTTTTAATTGAGGCATCAACCATTTGTTGTGTCGGCGGATGTGAAGGAGTTGTCGATAGTTTTTTAGATTTTTTCATAACTTTTTTTTCAGTCGAAGTAACAACCGCAGCAGCAGTACCACCACCACCACTAACAGGAGATGCAATAATTCCAACCGCCTCTGCCATTCTTGCTTGAATAATTCGCTTTTTTCTCATCAAAAAATATTTAAAGCTAAGATTCGAAAATTTGAGAATCGCCGAGAAAAGAAGATTCCCTATAATTTACTCTTTCTTAGTTTTCTGAATTTTCAAAATTATATATAGTTATTAATAATATAATTTTTGTAATAATTAAATTTAATACTATTGAAAACAAAATTTTAACATCTATAATATTTAAATAATAAAAAATTTAGTCGTACTATTTATGATGGGATTATATTGAAATACATTTGAAACAATTTACTACATACTGAATGAATCGAGTTAATAATATTATATTTGTAAATTGATTATGGAAGTTATAGTTACAACAAAACGACTACATATAGAAAATATACTCTTTTAACATATTAAATGATATTCCTAATATAAAATTTAATAATAATTAATGAGAACATTGAATAGAAAACAATCATCAATTATCAATCAATCAACAATAGAAAATCTCTTTATAGCATGATTATTTTAAAAAAATTCTTACTTTTACTTTTAACAATTAAAATTATAAAATTGAATGCGAAAGTAAGCCTGTCTGTCTGTTACCTTGACAGACGGCTGAACCGCTGCACCGATTTTGGTGAAATTTGGTGTGGAGATAGCTGGAACCCTGACGAGGGACATAGGGTACCTATTTTATAAAAAGTCAACCTCTAAATAGGGGATAAAGGACTGTAGGGGAATTCAGTCTCAATTTTAAATTAAGTTAACAACATTGTGCTGGACAGAATAGATGCCAATAATAAATGAATTTATATCATGGTAAGACACAAACAAGCAAGAAGTATTTCTGGGACCCTCGAGTTATCAAGGAAACCCTATAACGGGCCCCTCCTATCCAAATAAAAAAGTGTCGTGTATATCATATGTACGAGTATGTACATATACATACTGCAAGGAAACGACTGTGATGTGTATATACATATGTATGTATATCATTCAATCAAACTAAGTTAGAGCGAGCACTACAGCTAGTTTTTTTATAAATATCTTTCAGTTTTTTATTCCATGTATATATTTAAAAAAAAAATAGATATGCTAAAATATGTACTAAATAAAATTGTAATGGTATTAAAAATTATTTGAAATAAAAATCAATACTATACATCTTCTTTGTATAATTACAAAATAAGAATGTCCCCTTCATCATTTAATTGTGGTCCTTAAAAGGACCGATATGTATATGCGTTATATTATATTATGCGCGCTCGCCACGAATACGTCGAGCCAATTGAATGTCTTTTGGCATAAAACACGTTTTGCATGAATAGCACACAAGTTTGTATCCTCAAAAAGTCCAACCAAATATGCTTCACTTGCTTCTTGAAGAGCCATCACCGCTGAACTTTGGAAACGTAAATCTGTTTTAAAATCTTGAGCAATTTCTCGAACTAAGCGTTGAAATGGCAATTTTCGAATCAATAATTCGGTACTTTTTTGATAACGACGTATCTCACGAAGAGCAACTGTACCCGGACGATAGCGATGTGGTTTTTTGACACCGCCTGTAGCTGGTGCACTTTTACGAGCTGCTTTTGTTGCTAGTTGCTTACGTGGAGCTTTTCCGCCAGTGGATTTACGAGCAGTCTGCTTAGTACGAGCCATTTTAACTTTAATATCATCCCGACGGAGTTTTTCATACTAAGCTAGTTTTTCAATATCAAACTGTTTCAGCTGTTCATACGTTTTTCTAAAATTCTTAATGTTATTGTCCTCTCTTTCTAAAGAGGAACATTTTTACATAAAGAGCGATGTTCTGTCGGAATTAATGCAGTTCTAAATTAAGTGTAAGAAATGACTGGTCGTGGAAAGGGTGGAAAAGGTTTAGGAAAAGGTGGTGCAAAACGTCATCGTAAAGTCCTTCGTGATAATATTCAAGGTATTACGAAACCAGCTATTCGACGTTTAGCCCGTCGTGGTGGAGTAAAACGTATATCTGGTTTAATATATGAAGAAACTCGTGGTGTTCTTAAAGTGTTTTTGGAAAATGTCATTCGCGATGCAGTAACTTATACTGAACATGCTAAGCGTAAAACTGTTACAGCCATGGATGTTGTTTACGCTCTAAAAAGGCAAGGGCGTACACTATACGGTTTTGGTGGTTAAAAGTATAATGTTAAATAAAACATTTTTTAAAATCGGTCCTTTTCAGGACCATTACATTAAGTGAACAAAGAGTTCTTCAATACAAAAACATTTTAGCGTTAATATAACTTTTCATATTTAAACATATGTATGTATGTATGTACTATATATACTATATATGTATTATGGAAACTTGAAAAGATTTATAAATTTATTTATTGTCCTTTTTTTATATCGTATTTGTTTAACTAGTACATATAGAATATATTTTATATTGAATCACAAGTGCATCCAGACACTGGTATTTTCAGGATTAAGTGAACAAAGAGTTAGTTCTTCAATACAAAAACATTTTAGCGTTAATTTCTTTTCATATTTAAACATATGTATGTACTATATATACTATATATATATTTATAAATTTATTTATTGTCCTTTTTAAAAAAAGGATACGATATAAATATCGTATTTGTTTAACTAGTACATAAAGAATATATTTTATATTTAATCGGATTTCGTCAATCCTTACCTCGTAGCAAATTTATTTCTATAATTTTTCACCTACATTCTATAGGTTCTGTAGTTACTGTAGTAGTTACCTCGTATTATGTATTGTATGTACCATCGTACTGTATGTATTCTCGTTTAACGTGAGAAATATTGAAGGAACTTTTTACTATTTTAATATATCGAAAGTTATGTACATATTTTATTTAACTTTAAGCAAAAATATCAACATAATGGATTTTAAAAAATTTACTATCTCATTAAAGAAATTTATTGTCGTCCTGAAAAGGACGGTTTTTATATTTAGTCTTATTGAATTGTTTAAAAATTTAATTATGCTTTTTTTTCAGTTTTCTTTGGTAAAAGTACTGCTTGAATATTTGGCAAAACACCACCTTGAGCAATTGTTACACCCGATAATAGCTTATTTAATTCTTCATCATTGCGTATAGCCAACTGTAAATGGCGCGGAATAATTCTAGTTTTCTTATTGTCACGTGCTGCATTTCCAGCCAATTCAAGAACTTCAGCAGCCAAATATTCCATTACAGCCGCAAGATAAACAGGAGCGCCTGCACCAACTCTTTCAGCATAATTACCCTTACGCAATAAACGATGAATTCGACCAACAGGAAATTGAAGCCCAGCTCGATTTGATCGAGACTTCGCTTTACCCTTGACTTTTCCGCCTTTTCCACGACCAGACATGATTTAATATTGTGAATGTACAAAACACAGCACCAAATTCAAAAAATTAAGGAACTGACTGGGAACTTGTATTTATTTGGAGCTAGTGATCCTCACTTTTACTCCCCTTTTCGTAGTGTGATTTGGACTATTTCGCCTCAGAAGCGGTTTTTTTTTTTTTTTTTTTTTTTTTTTTTTTTTCCTCACATTTCATTTCATTTTCATATTTATTTTTTTTTTTTTTTTTTTTTTGTTTTGTTTATTTAAGTGTCTAAGGAGTCACGTAGGTTGGCATACTTGCTTCGTCTTGTCTCTGTCCTTTTTAGAATTTCTAAGGTAGTGTTATCGATGTTGTCAATTTTGTCAAGTAGTTTTAAGGCTCTGTCTCTAATGTATTTTTTGACAGTGTCTATGTTAAGGTCTCTGTGGATGTCGTTATTTCTAATGTACCAAGGTATTTTAAAAATCTTTCGCAGTGCGAGGTTTTGGGCAATTTGTAATTTTTTGATGGCAGATTTTGAAGCTTTACTGAATGCAAGGCTACCATATAGTAGGTTGGGTCTTATTATTTGTTTATATATAAGAATTTTGTTTGTGTGGTTTAGTTTCTTGTTTTTTAAGATTGGGAAGAGATGGTTTATAGTTGCTGCATTTGTGGCTTTTTTCCGGGCTATGTGGGTTTTCCAGTTTAATTTATTGTCGAGAGTTATTCCTAAGTATTTGGCTGACGATTGCCACTCTATGGTTTGATTGCTGACTGTAAGATTTGGGGGTCTTTGATTTCTTTTTCTGCTAATGAAGATTGCTTGGGTTTTGTTGGCATTTAGCTGAATTTTCCATCTATTGAAATAACTCATAAGGATATTTATATAGTTTTGGAGATTACTCGTTATGAGTTTCGCTGACTTTGAGGTATTATAGATGCATGTGTCGTCGGCGTATAGTGATATTTTTGAACGTGGTACTTTTGGAACGTCTGCTGTATTTAACGAGTAGAGCATTGGCGATAGTGGAGAACCTTGAGGTACTCCTGCTTCTACCGGTCTTATTGTGGAGAGGTGCCCTTCGATTTTTACTTGAAATTTTCTATTTTCTAAAAATGATCCTATAATCTTTATGAGGGGGAGAGATATTTGAAATTGGTTTAGTTTAAATATGAGTCCTGCGTGCCATACTTTGTCAAAAGCTTTTGCAATGTCAAACATTACTAGCCCTGTGGATGCAACTTTATTTAGGCCGTTTATGATGTGCTGAACTAGTCGCGATACTTGCAGTTCTGTGGAGAGCTGTGATTGAAAGCCAAATTGTTCAGGGGGGATAAGGTTCTTTTGATATACTTCTTCTTTTAGTCGAGATAAAATTATGTGCTCTGCAAGTTTGGCTAATGCCGGCAAAAGGCTTATTGGTCTCCAATTTTGCGGAAAGGTTAGATTTGCGTTGGGTTTGGGAATAACAATAATTGTTGCTAGTTTCCAAACATCTGGGTACGTCTGTAGTCGAAAGATTGCGTTAATTATCTGTACTATATTTTCTAGAATGTTATCTGGGGAATATTTGAGGCATGCATTTGTTATATAGTCGTAGCCTGGGGCTTTTTGTGTCTTCAGTCTTTGTATAATTGTTTTTATTTCATTTATGTCAGTATTCCGTATTGTGTCTACTACGTCTCTATTGGAATTTAGAATTTGGCGGGCTGATCTTGTAATTTGTCTTTCACTGTAGGGTCCTGTATGTTCACCTTGTGTTGAGTTTTCTTGAAATTGTAGTTCTAGAGTATTGGCGAATGCTTCGGCTTTATCTTTGCTTTCATATTTTATCCCATTCTCTCCATGAATGGGTGGGATTCTTGTTTTCCTTTTGTTCCTGAAGTATTTATTTAATTGCCAAAAGGTACTTTCGCCTGGCTGTAAATTGGTTAGAAATTCTCCCCACTTGTTATTTTGGAAGTTCAGGATGTCTTCTTTAATTTTGTTGGTTAATCTGTTCATTTCTCTACGTATGTTAGGGTCCCCGGTACGACAAGCTATTTTCCTCTTTCTGTTTCTATGTCGGATGAGCTGCTTGATTTCCCTGGGGAGGTCGTACTTATTATGGCTTTCTATTGTCTTGGTTACCGAGTTGTTTTCCCTGGCTACTTGAATTTTTTCTGTTAACTGTTTAATAGCTGTGTCTAGATCTTCTTTTGAGTTCACATGGTAGTTTTCTTGTGCTTGGGAAAGGGTATTATGAAATTCGAGCCAGTTTGTATATTTTCTGGTGCCGGTTGGGGCCTCTACGTAAATATCTCTGGCTATGAAAAGTACTGGTTTGTGGTCGGAGCTTAATTCATCCAGGACTTCCAGGCTGACTTCGTGATCAAAGACCTTTGTTAGGGCTATGTCTAAGGCATGATGATTTCGGATACCAAAATGTGTTGGCTCATTGGGTATTAATTTGGTAATAATGCTATCTGAAGTGAGATTATTCAGCTTTCTTCCTGCCTGGTTAGTGCTGGAATCGCCCCAGTCTCGGTGGTAGGCGTTTAGATCTCCTGCGAGGAAGATCGGTCCGTCAATTGAAAATAGTTCCTGAAGATCATTTTCAAAATTTAATGCTTGAGGTGGCCTGTACGCAGATATAATATGGAATTTGAAATTGGGAGTATTTATTTTTAAGATTGTGGCTTCTAGAACCTGAAGATCAGGGGTAATTACTGCGTAGTGTGGAATAGAATGTCTGATTAGAACTAGTGTGCCTCCACCAGTTCTGTTTGTTCTGTCATTCCTGTAAACTGAATAATTAGGGATTCTGAAATTATTGCCTGGTTTTAAAAAAGTTTCTTGGACTAAGACAATATCTATACTATTATCATATAGGAGCTGGATCAGCTCGTATTTTTTGGAGGAGATGGAATTTGCATTCCAAGAGAGTATTGAAATGTGATTATGACTTGTCATTGGTTATTTCTCTATTGATTAGGGAATAGTCCCTGAACCATAGAGGACATAATGTCCTTCATCATGAAACTAAATTGCGTTTGCATTTTCATGAAAAATGATTCCATTTGGGTAAGGTTAGGGGTATTCGTAGGGTTGTGGGGGCTAGCTTTTGGTCTAGTGGGGTTGATACGACTCTGTGGAGTGTTTTGTGAGAGTTCTGGTGAAGGATTTTGGGCTAGTTTTTGCGCATAGGTTTTTTTGTAATTAATGGGATTTTTTGGACATCCCCTGTAACTGGCGGGATGTTCCCCACCACAGTTTATACATTTTGGCTTGTCTTCCGTTGATTTTGAGCACTTTGTGAAGTGATGATCACCATCGCATTTGACACATTTGGGGTTTGCAAAGCATCTATTTGCTGCATGCCCAAATTGTTGGCAATTATGGCATTGGGCGGCACCGCCCCGAGATTTTTGGGCCTCTACTGAGACTATTAACTGGCATATAGATTTAATATTATAAATGTGTTTTTCTTCCCGTGGTAGCAAAACCTTCATGAGTTTTGATGGAGTATTACCTCTTGTTTTGAGGTAAAAACATTCGATAGGGTGGTAGCCTTGCATTCGTAAGTCTTCTTTTACCTCTTCTGGGGACAGACCGTGGAGGCCGCGAATAACGATATTTAGGGATTTTTCTTCCCTGAGTAAGTAAGTGTGGTATTGATATTTTCTATCAGTGAAAAGCTTGGTAATTTTTCTGTGGTCATTAGGGGATTCAGGAATTATTTGAATTCCTAAATTAATCCTTTTGGCCTGTTTGTATGAAATTCCCTGACTATTAAAAACTCTTGAAATTTCTGTCCATTTTTCAGGTTCCCGTAAAATTATTGGGACATGTTTCTCTTCTTTTCCGCCCGCGGATTCGAGAACTGTAGTTGGACGGTTAGGGTTGGTTGGGTTGATTTCTTTGACCAAATTTTTGGTACTCTTGTTAGGGTTAGTTGACTTCTGAAGTGGTGGGAAATTTGAGGAGAATCTGAAAAATGGTTTATCTGTGGCTTCAAACTGTGTAGAAGGACAGTTTGAAGAATGAGGTGGGGTCATGTCTTTATCTTTTTCTTGAATGATTTCGTCCTCTTCCCCAGAAGAGAGTAAAATTTTTCTCTTTTTGATTCGAGTGTCGTTTTTGCCATCATTGTTTTTAGGAAGATCTTTCTTGTGTAAAAGTTCGTCTGTCAGTTTCTTGACATCATCTTTAAGTTGGGAGATGACTTCGGTCTGGGTTGTCAACATTATTGTCATTGTTTCTATTTGTTTTTTGAGATTTTTATTCTCTTCTATTTGAGTCTTTAGCATACTCCTTAGAGAAAATTCATCTTCAGTTTCCTGATTGTCGGAGTCTTGCATTTCTTCATTTTCGTCTTCGGATTCAGTTTCCTGCGCGTGTTCATTCTCGTCAGTTATGTCTTCGTCCTTTGGGGATTGGGACTCCATCTTTTCTTAATGTTCTTATAATATTGGTTGTTTGTAGTGTTTTCTTACTTACTTTTTTTTTTTTTTTTTTTTTTGTTTGCTTGTTTGTTTGTTTGTTTTATAATTTTGTTTATTATCTTTCCTGTTTTCTGAGACGAGTCAGGTTTGTTCCTTGTTTGAGCAGGGGTCTTGTTGCTTGTTGAAGGCCGAATAGTGATAGAGTTTGGCGTTGTATGACTGATTGAATTGATTCAATTGAAAATTGAAATTGATTTATTTGATTGATTGATTATTGAATTGAAATTGAAATTGATTGATTCAAAATTGAAAATTGATTGATTGAAATTAATTGATTGAATTGATTAAGGAAAACAGATTTCTGTATTTATTTACATATTTTTTTTTACGCACAATTAGAGGTTAATGAAATATAAAAATCGTAAAATACAACTTGAAAAGTTCGTACATAAACACCGATATATATTCTTTAAAGTGGCAATGCTTGACTAAGAGTGTTTTTTCGAAATAGAAGTCTAGAAAAAAAAAACAACAAGTAATGCCTCCAAAAACAAGTGGTAAGGCCGCTAAAAAGGCTGGAAAAGCTCAAAAAAATATTACTAAAAATGACAAGAAAAAGAAACGCAAAAGGAAAGAAAGTTATGCAATATACATTTATAAAGTGTTAAAACAAGTGCATCCAGACACTGGTATTTCTTCAAAAGCAATGAGTATTATGAACAGTTTTGTGAATGATATATTTGAACGTATAGCTGCTGAAGCTTCTCGTTTGGCTCATTATAACAAAAGATCAACAATAACAAGTCGCGAAATTCAAACCGCAGTGCGTCTTTTATTGCCTGGTGAATTAGCTAAGCATGCTGTTAGTGAAGGAACTAAAGCCGTCACTAAATATACTAGCTCCAAATAAAATTTTATTTCTCTTTATATACAAAGGCCCTTCTCAGGGCCATTAAATTAATAACAAAAGATAAAAGTTTTTTCTCTAAGCCAAACGTGACTTTTGTTAGGGATAAATATGTAGCTGAAAAAATTAACGGAAAACGTCACTGAAAAGTATATAAAAATTAAAATGGCCAAACAGATGAAATATCGTACTTTTTATAGAACCATCCTCTATCGGAAAGAACGGAAATATTTAAAAGAAATATTTGCAAATTACTTAACTACTTAATTACTTAATAAAGAAATTTATAAAATTTTGTTAGTATGTTATGAAATGTTTTTATGTATATATGGTACAATACATACATATTTAATTTAAAAAATTATTAAAATATTTCACCATAAAAGGCAGTTTTTCTTTGTAGAACCGAATCCCAGTTTATTTTATAAAGTTGGTGTCTTTTATAACGCGATTTCCCACAATGCGGTATTTTCAAGGAGCGTGTATTTACCTCGTTGTGGAAGGCCTACATCTGTATCATAAATTAAATTATAATTTTAGCATTGAAATAGCAATTCCAATTTACATGATTTCATTAAACAGAAATTAACAATACTATTATAAAAATGTAAATAGTTTCATATCTGACTGAATATTGCTTATTGGTGGTAAGTGCTTTATATTAATCTGCATCGCAAATATTTATCTCCTTATTCTAGAGTTTGTAGCCCTTAAAAGGGCTTTTCAAATACATAAAATATACTCATGTATATAAATGTTTAAATTAAATGAAAATAAGAATTTTATTTCACTTTTTTCACTGATTTCTTAACCATTTTTTTCTGTGGGGTAAGAGACTTTTTTGCTGCTGCAACTTTTGTAGATTTTGTTAGTCTACCTTTACCAAGAGATGTAGATTTTGGTTTTGTACCTTTTTCATCATTTTTTTTTACCAACTTTAACCAATTTTTTATTTTTCAATACAATTTTTTTCTCAGTAACCTTTTTAACTGTAGTAAGTTTTTTTGATTTTTTATCGTGAGATATTTTTTTAGTTGAAGCTGGTTCCTTTTGATTTGAAATATTTTTCATCTTTTCATTTTCAATTGATTTCGATTTTTTCGATAGTTTATTTACAGTTGTTGACAATTTAAAAGAGCCAGAGGCGCCCTTACCTTTGGTTTGTATTAATTTTCTGCTAGCAACAGCTGATTTTAAATATTTTTTAATAAATGGTGCCAATTTTTGGGCATCGCATTTGTATGTTGAACTAATATATTTTTTAATTGCCAATAAAGAAGAACCACCACGCTCTTTTAAATTTTTAATTGAGGCATCAACCATTTGTTGTGTCGGCGGATGTGAAGGAGTTGTCGATAGTTTTTTAGATTTTTTCATAACTTTTTTTTCAGTCGAAGTAACAACCGCAGCAGCAGTACCACCACCACCACTAACAGGAGATGCAATAATTCCAACCGCCTCTGCCATTCTTGCTTGAATAATTCGCTTTTTTCTCATCAAAAAATATTTAAAGCTAAGATTCGAAAATTTGAGAATCGCCGAGAAAAGAAGATTCCCTATAATTTACTCTTTCTTAGTTTTCTGAATTTTCAAAATTATATATAGTTATTAATAATATAATTTTTGTAATAATTAAATTTAATACTATTGAAAACAAAATTTTAACATCTATAATATTTAAATAATAAAAAATTTAGTCGTACTATTTATGATGGGATTATATTGAAATACATTTGAAACAATTTACTACATACTGAATGAATCGAGTTAATAATATTATATTTGTAAATTGATTATGGAAGTTATAGTTACAACAAAACGACTACATATAGAAAATATACTCTTTTAACATATTAAATGATATTCCTAATATAAAATTTAATAATAATTAATGAGAACATTGAATAGAAAACAATCATCAATTATCAATCAATCAACAATAGAAAATCTCTTTATAGCATGATTATTTTAAAAAAATTCTTACTTCTTTTACTTTTAACAATTACAATTATAAAATTGAATGCGAAAGTAAGCCTGTCTGTCTGTTACCTTGACAGACGGCTGAACCGCTGCACCGATTTTGGTGAAATTTGGTGTGGAGATAGCTGGAACCCTGACGAGGGACATAGGGTACCTATTTTATAAAAAGTCAACCTCTAAATAGGGGATAAAGGACTGTAGGGGAATTCAGTCTCAATTTTAAATTAAGTTAACAACATTGTGCTGGACAGAATAGATGCCAATAATAAATGAATTTATATCATGGTAAGACACAAACAAGCAAGAAGTATTTCTGGGACCCTCGAGTTATCAAGGAAACCCTATAACGGGCCCCTCCTATCCAAATAAAAAAGTGTCGTGTATATCATATGTACGAGTATGTACATATACATACTGCAAGGAAACGACTGTGATGTGTATATACATATGTATGTATATCATTCAATCAAACTAAGTTAGAGCGAGCACTACAGCTAGTTTTTTTATAAATATCTTTCAGTTTTTTATTCCATGTATATATTTAAAAAAAAAATAGATATGCTAAAATATGTACTAAATAAAATTGTAATGGTATTAAAAATTATTTGAAATAAAAATCAATACTATACATCTTCTTTGTATAATTACAAAATAAGAATGTCCCCTTCATCATTTAATTGTGGTCCTTAAAAGGACCGATATGTATATGCGTTATATTGTATTATGCGCGCTCGCCACGAATACGTCGAGCCAATTGAATGTCTTTTGGCATAATTGTAACACGTTTTGCATGAATAGCACACAAGTTTGTATCCTCAAAAAGTCCAACCAAATATGCTTCACTTGCTTCTTGAAGAGCCATCACCGCTGAACTTTGGAAACGTAAATCTGTTTTAAAATCTTGAGCAATTTCTCGAACTAAGCGTTGAAATGGCAATTTTCAAATCAATAATTCGGTACTTTTTTGATAACGACGTATCTCACGAAGAGCAACTGTACCCGGACGATAGCGATGTGGTTTTTTGACACCGCCTGTAGCTGGTGCACTTTTACGAGCTGCTTTTGTTGCTAGTTGCTTACGTGGAGCTTTTCCGCCAGTGGATTTACGAGCAGTCTGCTTAGTACGAGCCATTTTAACTTTAATATCATCCCGACGGAGTTTTTCATACTAAGCTAGTTTTTCAATATCAAACTGTTTCAGCTGTTCATACGTTTTTCTAAAATTCTTAATGTTATTGTCCTCTCTTTCTAAAGAGGAACATTTTTACATAAAGAGCGATGTTCTGTCGGAATTAATGCAGTTCTAAATTAAGTGTAAGAAATGACTGGTCGTGGAAAGGGTGGAAAAGGTTTAGGAAAAGGTGGTGCAAAACGTCATCGTAAAGTCCTTCGTGATAATATTCAAGGTATTACGAAACCAGCTATTCGATGTTTAGCCCGTCGTGGTGGAGTAAAACGTATATCTGGTTTAATATATGAAGAAACTCGTGGTGTTCTTAAAGTGTTTTTGGAAAATGTCATTCGCGATGCAGTAACTTATACTGAACATGCTAAGCGTAAAACTGTTACAGCCATGGATGTTGTTTAGGCTCTAAAAAGGCAAGGGCGTACACTATACGGTTTTGGTGGTTAAAAGTATAATGTTAAATAAAACATTTTTTAAAATCGGTCCTTTTCAGGACCATTACATTAAGTGAACAAAGAGTTCTTCAATACAAAAACATTTTAGCGTTAATATAACTTTTCATATTTAAACATATGTATGTATGTACTATATATACTATATATGTATTATGGAAACTTGAAAAGATTTATAAATTTATTTATTGTCCTTTTTTAATATCGTATTTGTTTAACTAGTACATATAGAATATATTTTATATTGAATCACAAGTGCATCCAGACACTGGTATTTTCAGGATTAAGTGAACAAAGAGTTAGTTCTTCAATACAAAAACATTTTAGCGTTAATTTCTTTTCATATTTAAACATATATTGTAACATATGTATACTATATATATATTTATAAATTTATTTATTGTCTTTTTTAAAAAAAGGATACGATATAAATATCGTATTTGTTTAACTAGTACATAAAGAATATATTTTATATTTAATCGGATTTCGTCAATCCTTACCTCGTAGCAAATTTATTACTATAATTTTTCACCTACATTCTATAGGTTCTGTAGTTACTGTAGTAGTTACCTCGTATTATGTATTGTATGTACCATCGCACTGTATGTATTCTCGTTTAACGTGAGAAATATTGAAGGAACTTTTTACTATTTTAATATATCGAAAGTTATGTACATATTTTATTTAACTTTAAGCAAAAATATCAACATAATGGATTTTAAAAAATTTACTATCTCATTAAAGAAATTTATTGTCGTCCTGAAAAGGACGGTTTTTATATTTAGTCTTATTGAATTGTTTAAAAATTTAATTATGCTTTTTTTTCAGTTTTCTTTGGTAAAAGTACTGCTTGAATATTTGGCAAAACACCACCTTGAGCAATTGTTACACCCGATAATAGCTTATTCAATTCTTCATCATTGCGTATAGCCAACTGTAAATGGCGCGGAATAATTCTAGTTTTCTTATTGTCACGTGCTGCATTTCCAGCCAATTCAAGAACTTCAGCAGCCAAATATTCCATTACAGCCGCAAGATAAACAGGAGCGCCTGCACCAACTCTTTCAGCATAATTACCCTTACGCAATAAACGATGAATTCGACCAACAGGAAATTGAAGCCCAGCTCGATTTGATCGAGACTTCGCTTTACCCTTGACTTTTCCGCCTTTTCCACGACCAGACATGATTTAATATTGTGAATGTACAAAACACAGCACCAAATTCAAAAAATTAAGGAAAACAGATTTCTGTATTTATTTACATATTTTTTTTTACGCACAATTAGAGGTTAATGAAATATAAAAATCGTAAAATACAACTTGAAAAGTTCGTACATAAACACCGATATATATATTCTTTAAAGTGGCAATGCTTGACTAAGAGTGTTTTTTCGAAATAGAAGTCTAGAAAAAAAAACAACAAGTAATGCCTCCAAAAACAAGTGGTAAGGCCGCTAAAAAGGCTGGAAAAGCTCAAAAAAATATTACTAAAAATGACAAGAAAAAGAAACGCAAAAGGAAAGAAAGTTATGCAATATACATTTATAAAGTGTTAAAACAAGTGCATCCAGACACTGGTATTTCTTCAAAAGCAATGAGTATTATGAACAGTTTTGTGAATGATATATTTGAACGTATAGCTGCTGAAGCTTCTCGTTTGGCTCATTATAACAAAAGATCAACAATAACAAGTCGCGAAATTCAAACCGCAGTGCGTCTTTTATTGCCTGGTGAATTAGCTAAGCATGCTGTTAGTGAAGGAACTAAAGCCGTCACTAAATATACTAGCTCCAAATAAAATTTTATTTCTCTTTATATACAAAGGCCCTTCTCAGGGCCATTAAATTAATAACAAAAGATAAAAGTTTTTTCTCTAAGCCAAACGTGACTTTTGTTAGGGATAAATATGTAGCTGAAAAAATTAACGGAAAACGTCACTGAAAAGTATATAAAAATTAAAATGGCCAAACAGATGAAATATCGTACTTTGCAAATTATTATTATTATTATTATTATTATTACTATTTGCAAATTACTTAACTACTTAATTACTTAATAAAGAAATTTATAAAATTTTGTTAGTATGTTATGAAATGTTTTTATGTATATATGGTACAATACATACATATTTAATTTAAAAAATTATTAAAATATTTCACCATAAAAGGCAGTTTTTCTTTGTAGAACCGAATCCCAGTTTATTTTATAAAGTTGGTGTCTTTTATAACGCGATTTCCCACAATGCGGTATTTTCAAGGAGCGTGTATTTACCTCGTTGTGGAAGGCCTACATCTGTATCATAAATTAAATTATAATTTTAGCATTGAAATAGCAATTCCAATTTACATGATTTCATTAAACAGAAATTAACAATACTATTATAAAAATGTAAATAGTTTCATATCTGACTGAATATTGCTTATTGGTGGTAAGTGCTTTATATTAATCTGCATCGCAAATATTTATCTCCTTATTCTAGAGTTTGTAGCCCTTAAAAGGGCTTTTCAAATACATAAAATATACTCATGTATATAAATGTTTAAATTAAATGAAAATAAGAATTTTATTTCACTTTTTTCACTGATTTCTTAACCATTTTTTTCTGTGGGGTAAGAGACTTTTTTGCTGCTGCAACTTTTGTAGATTTTGTTAGTCTACCTTTACCAAGAGATGTAGATTTTGGTTTTGTACCTTTTTCATCATTTTTTTTACCAACTTTAACCAATTTTTTATTTTTCAATACAATTTTTTTCTCAGTAACCTTTTTAACTGTAGTAAGTTTTTTTGATTTTTTATCGTGAGATATTTTTTTAGTTGAAGCTGGTTCCTTTTGATTTGAAATATTTTTCATCTTTTCATTTTCAATTGATTTAGATTTTTTCGATAGTTTATTTACAGTTGTTGACAATTTAAAAGAGCCAGAGGCGCCCTTACCTTTGGTTTGTATTAATTTTCCGCTAGCAACAGCTGATTTTAAATATTTTTTAATAAATGGTGCCAATTTTTGGGCATCGCATTTGTATGTTGAACTAATATATTTTTTAATTGCCAATAAAGAAGAACCACCACGCTCTTTTAAATTTTTAATTGAGGCATCAACCATTTGTTGTGTCGGCGGATGTGAAGGAGTTGTCGATAGTTTTTTAGATTTTTTCATAACTTTTTTTTCAGTCGAAGTAACAACCGCAGCAGCAGTACCACCACCACCACTAACAGGAGATGCAATAATTCCAACCGCCTCTGCCATTCTTGCTTGAATAATTCGCTTTTTTCTCATCAAAAAATATTTAAAGCTAAGATTCGAAAATTTGAGAATCGCCGAGAAAAGAAGATTCCCTATAATTTACTCTTTCTTAGTTTTCTGAATTTTCAAAATTATATATAGTTATTAATAATATAATTTTTGTAATAATTAAATTTAATACTATTGAAAACAAAATTTTAACATCTATAATATTTAAATAATAAAAAATTTAGTCGTACTATTTATGATGGGATTATATTGAAATACATTTGAAACAATTTACTACATACTGAATGAATCGAGTTAATAATATTATATTTGTAAATTGATTATGGAAGTTATAGTTACAACAAAACGACTGCATATAGAAAATATACTCTTTTAACATATTAAATGATATTCCTAATATAAAATTTAATAATAATTAATGAGAACATTGAATAGAAAACAATCATCAATTATCAATCAATCAACAATAGAAAATCTCTTTATAGCATGATTATTTTAAAAAAATTCTTACTTCTTTTACTTTTAACAATTACAATTATAAAATTGAATGCGAAAGTAAGCCTGTCTGTCTGTTACCTTGACAGACGGCTGAACCGCTGCACCGATTTTGGTGAAATTTGGTGTGGAGATAGCTGGAACCCTGACGAGGGACATAGGGTACCTATTTTATAAAAAGTCAACCTCTAAATAGGGGATAAAGGACTGTAGGGGAATTCAGTCTCAATTTTAAATTAAGTTAACAACATTGTGCTGGACAGAATAGATGCCAATAATAAATGAATTTATATCATGGTAAGACACAAACAAGCAAGAAGTATTTCTGGGACCCTCGAGTTATCAAGGAAACCCTATAACGGGCCCCTCCTATCCAAATAAAAAAGTGTCGTGTATATCATATGTACGAGTATGTACATATACATACTGCAAGGAAACGACTGTGATGTGTATATACATATGTATGTATATCATCCAATCAAACTAAGTTAGAGCGAGCACTACAGCTAGTTTTTTTATAAATATCTTTCAGTTTTTTATTCCATGTATATATTTAAAAAAAAAATAGATATGCTAAAATATGTACTAAATAAAATTGTAATGGTATTAAAAATTATTTGAAATAAAAATCAATACTATACATCTTCTTTGTATAATTACAAAATAAGAATGTCCCCTTCATCATTTAATTGTGGTCCTTAAAAGGACCGATATGTATATGCGTTATATTGTATTATGCGCGCTCGCCAAGAATACGTCGAGCCAATTGAATGTCTTTTGGCATAATTGTAACACGTTTTGCATGAATAGCACACAAGTTTGTATCCTCAAAAAGTCCAACCAAATATGCTTCACTTGCTTCTTGAAGAGCCATCACCGCTGAACTTTGGAAACGTAAATCTGTTTTAAAATCTTGAGCAATTTCTCGAACTAAGCGTTGAAATGGCAATTTTCAAATCAATAATTCGGTACTTTTTTGATAACGACGTATCTCACGAAGAGCAACTGTACCCGGACGATAGCGATGTGGTTTTTTGACACCGCCTGTAGCTGGTGCACTTTTACGAGCTGCTTTTGTTGCTAGTTGCTTACGTGGAGCTTTTCCGCCAGTGGATTTACGAGCAGTCTGCTTAGTACGAGCCATTTTAACTTTAATATCATCCCGACGGAGTTTTTCATACTAAGCTAGTTTTTCAATATCAAACTGTTTCAGCTGTTCATACGTTTTTCTAAAATTCTTAATGTTATTGTCCTCTCTTTCTAAAGAGGAACATTTTTACATAAAGAGCGATGTTCTGTCGGAATTAATGCAGTTCTAAATTAAGTGTAAGAAATGACTGTTAGGATTAGGAAAAGGTGGTGCAAAACGTCATCGTAAAGTCCTTCGTGATAATATTCAAGGTATTACGAAACCAGCTATTCGACGTTTAGCCCGTCGTGGTGGAGTAAAACGTATATCTGGTTTAATATATGAAGAAACTCGTGGTGTTCTTAAAGTGTTTTTGGAAAATGTCATTCGCGATGCAGTAACTTATACTGAACATGCTAAGCGTAAAACTGTTACAGCCATGGATGTTGTTTACGCTCTAAAAAGGCAAGGGCGTACACTATATGGTTTTGGTGGTTAAAAGTATAATGTTAAATAAAACATTTTTTAAAATCGGTCCTTTTCAGGACCATTACATTAAGTGAACAAAGAGTTCTTTAATACAAAAACATTTTAGCGTTAATATAACTTTTCATATTTAAACATATGTATGTATGTACTATATATACTATATATGTATTATGGAAACTTGAAAAGATTTATAAATTTATTTATTGTCCTTTTTTTATATCGTATTTGTTTAACTAGTACATATAGAATATATTTTATATTGAATCACAAGTGCATCCAGACACTGGTATTTTCAGGATTAAGTGAACAAAGAAATAGTTCTTCAATACAAAAACATTTTAGCGTTAATTTCTTTTCATATTTAAACATATGTATGTATGTACTATATATACTATATATATATTTATAAATTTATTTATTGTCCTTTTTAAAAAAAGGATACGATATAAATATCGTATTTGTTTAACTAGTACATAAAGAATATATTTTATATTTAATCGGATTTCGTCAATCCTTACCTCGTAGCAAATTTATTTCTATAATTTTTCACCTACATTCTATAGGTTCTGTAGTTACTGTAGTAGTTACCTCGTATTATGTATTGTATGTACCATCGTACTGTATGTATTCTCGTTTAACGTGAGAAATATTGAAGGAACTTTTTACTATTTTAATATATCGAAAGTTATGTACATATTTTATTTAACTTTAAGCAAAAATATCAACATAATGGATTTTAAAAAATTTACTATCTCATTAAAGAAATTTATTGTCGTCCTGAAAAGGACGGTTTTTATATTTAGTCTTATTGAATTGTTTAAAAATTTAATTATGCTTTTTTTTCAGTTTTCTTTGGTAAAAGTACTGCTTGAATATTTGGCAAAACACCACCTTGAGCAATTGTTACACCCGATAATAGCTTATTCAATTCTTCATCATTGCGTATAGCCAACTGTAAATGGCGCGGAATAATTCTAGTTTTCTTATAGTCACGTGCTGCATTTCCAGCCAATTCAAGAACTTCAGCAGCCAAATATTCCATTACAGCCGCAAGATAAACAGGAGCGCCTGCACCAACTCTTTCAGCATAATTACCCTTACGCAATAAACGATGAATTCGACCAACAGGAAATTGAAGCCCAGCTCGATTTGATCGAGACTTCGCTTTACCCTTGACTTTTCCGCCTTTTCCACGACCAGACATGATTTAATATTGTGAATGTACAAAACACTGCACCAAATTCAAAAAATTAAGGAAAAAAAAACTGGGAACTTGTATTTATTTGGAGCTAGTGATCCACACTTTTACTCCCCTTTTCGTAGTTTGATTTGGACTATTTCGCCTCAGAAGCGGTTTTTTTTTTTTTTTTTTTTTTTTTTTTCTCACATTAACATTTCATTTCATTTTCATATTTTTTTTTTTTTTTTATTTTTTTTTATTTTTTTTATTTTTTTTTTATTTTTGTTTATTTAAGTGTCTAAGGAGTCACGTAGGTTGGCATACTTGCTTCGTCTTGTCTCTGTCCTTTTTAGAATTTCTAAGGTAGTGTTATCGATGTTGTCAATTTTGTCAAGTAGTTTTAAGGTTGGGTTTAAGGTGGGTTTAAGGTCAGGTTGGGTCTTATTATTTGTTTATATATAAGAATTTTGTTTGTGTGGTTTAGTTTCTTGTTTTTTAAGATTGGGAAGAGATGGTTTATAGTTGCTGCATTTGTGGCTTTTTTCTGGGCTATGTGGGTTTTCCAGTTTAATTTATTGTCGAGAGTTATTCCTAAGTATTTGGCTGACGATTGCCACTCTATGGTTTGATTGTTGACTGTAAGATTTGGGGGTCTTTGATTTCTTTTTCTGCTAATGAAGATTGCTTGGGTTTTGTTGGCATTTAGCTGAATTTTCCATCTATTGAAATAACTCATAAGGATATTTATATAGTTTTGGAGATTACTCGTTATGAGTTTCGCTGACTTTGAGGTATTATAGATGCATGTGTCGTCGGCGTATAGTGATATTTTTGAACGTGGTACTTTTGGAACGTCTGCTGTATTTAACGAGTAGAGCATTGGCGATAGTGGAGAGCCTTGAGGTACTCCTGCTTCTACCGGTCTTATTGTGGAGAGGTGCCCTTCGATTTTTACTTGAAATTTTCTATTTTCTAAAAATGATCCTATAATCTTTATGAGGGGGAGAGATATTTGAAATTGGTTTAGTTTAAATATGAGTCCTGCGTGCCATACTTTGTCAAAAGCTTTTGCAATGTCAAACATTACTAGCCCTGTGGATGCAACTTTATTTAGGCCGTTTATGATGTGCTGAACTAGTCGCGATACTTGCAGTTCTGTGGAGAGCTGTGATTGAAAGCCAAATTGTTCAGGGGGGATAAGGTTCTTTTGAGATACTTCTTCTTTTAGTCGAGATAAAATTATGTGCTCTGCAAGTTTGGCTAATGCCGGCAAAAGGCTTATTGGTCTCCAATTTTGCGGAAAGGTTAGATTTGCGTTGGGTTTGGGAATAACAATAATTGTTGCTAGTTTCCAAACATCTGGGTACGTCTGTAGTCGAAAGATTGCGTTAATTATCTGTACTATATTTTCTAGAATGTTATCTGGGGAATATTTGAGGCATGCATTTGTTATATAGTCGTAGCCTGGGGCTTTTTGTGTCTTCAGTCTTTGTATAATTGTTTTTATTTCATTTATGTCAGTATTCCGTATTGTGTCTACTTCGTCTCTATTGGAATTTAGAATTTGGCGGGCTGATCTTGTAATTTGTCTTTTACTGTAGGGTCCTGTATGTTCACCTTGTGTTGAGTTTTCTTGAAATTGTAGTTCTAGAGTATTGGCGAATGCTTCGGCTTTATCTTTGCTTTCATATTTTATCCCATTCTCTCCATGAATGGGTGGGATTCTTGTTTTCCTTTTGTTCCTGAAGTATTTATTTAATTGCCAAAAGGTACTTTCGCCTGGCTGTAAATTGGTTAGAAATTCTCCCCACTTGTTATTTTGGAAGTTCAGGATGTCTTCTTTAATTTTGTTGGTTAATCTGTTCATTTCTCTACGTATGTTAGGGTCCCCGGTACGACAAGCTATTTTCCTCTTTCTGTTTCTATGTCGGATGAGCTGCTTGATTTCCCTGGGGAGGTCGTACTTATTATGGCTTTCTATTGTCTTGGTTACCGAGTTGTTTTCCCTGGCTACTTGAATTTTTTCTGTTAACTGTTTAATAGCTGTGTCTAGATCTTCTTTTGAGTTCACATGGTAGTTTTCTTGTGCTTGGGAAAGGGTATTATGAAATTCGAGCCAGTTTGTATATTTTCTGGTGCCGGTTGGGGCCTCTACGTAAATATCTCTGGCAATGAAAAGTACTGGTTTGTGGTCGGAGCTTAATTCATCCAGGACTTCCAGGCTGACTTCGTGATCAAAGACCTTTGTTAGGGCTATGTCTAAGGCATGATGATTTCGGATACCAAAATGTGTTGGCTCATTGGGTATTAATTTGGTAATAATGCTATCTGAAGTGAGATTATTCAGCTTTCTTCCTGCCTGGTTAGTGCTGGAATCGCCCCAGTCTCGGTGGTAGGCGTTTAGATCTCCTGCGAGGAAGATCGGTCCGTCAATTGAAAATAGTTCCTGAAGATCATTTTCAAAATTTAATGCTTGAGGTGGCCTGTACGCAGATATAATATGGAATTTGAAATTGGGAGTATTTATTTTTAAGATTGTGGCTTCTAGAACCTGAAGATCAGGGGTAATTACTGCGTAGTGTGGAATAGAATGTCTGATTAGGACTAGTGTGCCTCCACCAGTTCTGTTTGTTCTGTCATTCCTGTAAACTGAATAATTAGGGATTCTGAAATTATTGCCTGGTTTTAAAAAAGTTTCTTGGACTAGGACAATATCTATACTATTATCATGTAGGAGCTGGATCAGCTCGTATTTTTTGGAGGAGATGGAATTTGCATTCCAAGAGAGTATTGAAATGTGATTATGACTTGTCATTGGTTATTTCTCTATTGATTAGGGAATAGTCCCTGAACCATAGAGGACATAATGTCCTTCATCATGAAACTAAATTGCGTTTGCATTTTCATGAAAAATGATTCCATTTGGGTAAGGTTAGGGGTATTCGTAGGGTTGTGGGGGCTAGCTTTTGGTCTAGTGGGGTTGATACGACTCTGTGGAGTGTTTTGTGAGAGTTCTGGTGAAGGATTTTGGGCTAGTTTTTGCGCATAGGTTTTTTTGTAATTAATGGGATTTTTTGGACATCCCCTGTAACTGGCGGGATGTTCCCCACCACAGTTTATACATTTTGGCTTGTCTTCCGATGATTTTGAGCACTTTGTGAAGTGATGATCACCATCGCATTTGACACATTTGGGGTTTGCAAAGCATCTATTTGCTGCATGCCCAAATTGTTGGCAATTATGGCATTGGGCGGCACCGCCCCGAGATTTTTGGGCCTCTACTGAGACTATTAACTGGCATATAGATTTAATATTATAAATGTGTTTTTCTTCCCGTGGTAGCAAAACCTTCATGAGTTTTGATGGAGTATTACCTCTTGTTTTGAGGTAAAAACATTCGATAGGGTGGTAGCCTTGTATTCGTAAGTCTTCTTTTACCTCTTCTGGGGACAGACCGTGGAGACCGCGAATAACGATATTTAGGGATTTTTCTTCCCTGAGTAAGTAAGTGTGGTATTGATATTTTCTATCAGTGAAAAGCTTGGTAATTTTTCTGTGGTCATTAGGGGATTCAGGAATTATTTGAATTCCTAAATTAATCCTTTTGGCCTGTTTGTATGAAATTCCCTGACTATTAAAAACTCTTGAAATTTCTGTCCATTTTTCAGGTTCCCGTAAAATTATTGGGACATGTTTCTCTTCTTTTCCGCCCGCGGATTCGAGAACTGTAGTTGGACGGTTAGGGTTGGTTGGGTTGATTTCTTTGACCAAATTTTTGGTACTCTTGTTAGGGTTAGTTGACTTCTGAAGTGGTGGGAAATTTGAGGAGAACCTGAAAAATGGTTTATCTGTGGCTTCAAACTGTGTAGAAGGACAGTTTGAAGAATGAGGTGGGGTCATGTCTTTATCTTTTTCTTGAATGATTTCGTCCTCTTCCCCAGAAGAGAGTAAAATTTTTCTCTTTTTGATTCGAGTGTCATTTTTGCCATCATTGTTTTTAGGAAGATCTTTCTTGTGTAAAAGTTCGTCTGTCAGTTTCTTGACATCATCTTTAAGTTGGGAGATGACTTCGGTCTGGGTTGTCAACATTATTGTCATTGTTTCTATTTGTTTTTTGAGATTTTTATTCTCTTCTATTTGAGTCTTTAGCATACTCCTTAGAGAAAATTCGTCTTCAGTTTCCTGATTGTCGGAGTCTTGCATTTCTTCATTTTCGTCTTCGGATTCAGTTTCCTGCGCGTGTTCATTCTCGTCAGTTATGTCTTCGTCCTTTGGGGATTGGGACTCCATCTTTTCTTAATGTTCTTATAATATTGGTTGTTTGTAGTGTTTTCTTACTTACTTTTTTTTTTTTTTTTTTTTGTTTGCTTGTTTGTTTGTTTGTTTTATAATTTTGTTTATTATCTTTCCTGTTTTCTGAGACGAGTCAGGTTTGTTCCTTGTTTGAGCAGGGGTCTTGTTGCTTGTTGAAGGCCGAATAGTGATAGAGTTTGGCATTGTATGACTGTGTATAGAATTTACCAGGTAGTATTATTGATGAGCTCTGTACACTGTGAATTGTATTCAAATTGATTGATTGAAGATTGAAATTGATTGGAATTGAAATTGTTTTTGAATTGAATTGATTGAATTGAAATTGATTGATTAAGGAAAACAGATTTCTGTATTTATTTACATATTTTTTATTACGCACAATTAGAGATTAATGAAATATAAAAATCGTAAAATACAACTTGAAAAGTTCGTACATAAACACCGATATATATATTCTTTAAAGTGGCAATGCTTGACTAAGAGTGTTTTTTCGAAATAGAAGTCTAGAAAAAAAAACAACAAGTAATGCCTCCAAAAACAAGTGGTAAGGCCGCTAAAAAGGCTGGAAAAGCTCAAAAAAATATTACTAAAAATGACAAGAAAAAGAAACGCAAAAGGAAAGAAAGTTATGCAATATACATTTATAAAGTGTTAAAACAAGTGCATCCAGACACTGGTATTTCTTCAAAAGCAATGAGTATTATGAACAGTTTTGTGAATGATATATTTGAACGTATAGCTGCTGAAGCTTCTCGTTTGGCTCATTATAACAAAAGATCAACAATAACAAGTCGCGAAATTCAAACCGCAGTGCGTCTTTTATTGCCTGGTGAATTAGCTAAGCATGCTGTTAGTGAAGGAACTAAAGCCGTCACTAAATATACTAGCTCCAAATAAAATTTTATTTCTCTTTATATACAAAGGCCCTTCTCAGGGCCATTAAATTAATAACAAAAGATAAAAGTTTTTTCTCTAAGCCAAACGTGACTTTTGTTAGGGATAAATATGTAGCTGAAAAAATTAACGGAAAACGTCACTAAAAAGTATATAAAAATTAAAATGGCCAAACAGATGAAATATCGTACTTTGCAAATTATTATTATTATTATTATTATTATTACTATTTGCAAATTACTTAACTACTTAATTACTTAATAAAGAAATTTATAAAATTTTGTTAGTATGTTATGAAATGTTTTTATGTATATATAATACAATACATACATATTTAATTTAAAAAATTATTAAAATATTTCACCATAAAAGGCAGTTTTTCTTTGTAGAACCGAATCCCAGTTTATTTTATAAAGTTGGTGTCTTTTATAACGCGATTTCCCACAATGCGGTATTACTACGGTAGTAATACCGCATTAACAATACTATTATAAAAATGTAAATAGTTTCATATCTGACTGAATATTGCTTATTGGTGGTAAGTGCTTTATATTATGCTTTATATTACAATAATTCGGTACTTTTTTGATAACGACGTATCTCACGAAGAGCAACTGTACCCGGACGATAGCGATGTGGTTTTTTGACACCGCCTGTAGCTGGTGCACTTTTACGAGCTGCTTTTGTTGCTAGTTGCTTACGTGGAGCTTTTCCGCCAGTGGATTTACGAGCAGTCTGCTTAGTACGAGCCATTTTAACTTTAATATCATCCCGACTAGGGATGGGTAGGTCCGGATCTTAATGTGTCCCGGACATATGTCCGGTGTCGGACTTGTTTCCTACCACTCCAAAAAATTTTCTTTAATGTGTCCGATGTGTCCGGACTTGACACAAACTTTATTTCGTGAGAATGTGGTGTGTTTGCTGAATCTGTCAAAACCTATTTTCTTTAATGTGTCCGGACACATCGGACTTCTTATTTTCTTTAATGTGTTCGATGTGTCCGGACACATCAAAGACACAAACTTTATTTTGTGAGAATGTAGTGTGTTTGCTGAAGCTGTCAAAACCTATTATGACCTGTTTATATGCGAGTTAAAGAATGCTAAAGCGTTCGTAAAGAAAGGAACCTCTTGTTTTTCATTCTTGTTAATATTATTTGTTATCTATTAGCTTATAACTATTAGTGTCCAAAGCACATTCATAGGTCCAATAATACTATTTTTAGTATTTATTTAAATTTTAAATAATATTAAAACCAAACAAACACTGCAATTTATAATTTGATAGCTATAGCTAACTCACTTAACCAAATGACACTTCGCGGTGTGCCGTGTGTTCGGCGGAATGGTGGCATAAAGGAAAAAGAACGGACACATTGGAATTGGGAAGGCAAAAAAAGTTAATAGGTCCGCGGACATGTGTCCGGACCTAAAAAAACCTGTTTCATGTCCGATCCGGCTCCGGACTCATTAAGCACAACCCTAATCCCGACGGAGTTTTTCATACTAAGCTAGTTTTTCAATATCAAACTGTTTCAGCGGTTCATACGTTTTTCTAAAATTCTTAATGTTATTGTCCTCTCTTTCTAAAGAGGAACATTTTTACATAAAGAGCGATGTTCTGTCGGAATTAATGCAGTTCTAAATTAAGTGTAAGAAATGACTGGTCGTGGAAAGGGTGGAAAAGGTTTAGGAAAAGGTGGTGCAAAACGTCATCGTAAAGTCCTTCGTGATAATATTCAAGGTATTACGAAACCAGCTATTCGACGTTTAGCCCGTCGCGGTGGAGTAAAACGTATATCTGGTTTAATATATGAAGAAACTCGTGGTGTTCTTAAAGTGTTTTTGGAAAATGTCATTCGCGATGGGGAGCGCATCAGAATCTGGAATGTCAAAATCTTGAATTGACCAAAAATCTTGAAAAATGAAAATCTTGAAAACAAAATCTTGAAAGTAAAAAATCTTGAAAAAAAAATCTTGAAAGTACAAAATCTTGAAAACAAAATCTTGAAAGTAAAAAATCTTGAAAAAAGATAAAGTGAATCTTGAAAAAATCTTGAAAAAAATTTTGGGTTAAATTGAGCACTGCTATCTATTCCTAATATCTTTCATTGATATTTTTGGATACAGGCCGCGTAGAAATACCCTATATGAAAAAACTGCACATTACCCAGACGATTCTGCGGATTGGGGGTTCTGATTCCTGCCCCGGCCGAAGGCCGCTAGATACGCGGAAAAACCTGTATGCAGAAAACTTCACATGACCGTGAGGATTCTGCTGATTGGGGATTATGATCCCTGCCGCAGCCGAAGGCTGCCAATACGCGGAAAAACCTGTATGCAGAAAACTTCACATGACCGTGAGGATTCTGCTGATTGGGGATTATGATCCCTGCCGCAGCCGAAGGCTGCCAATACGCGGAAAAACCTGTATGCAGAAAACTTCACATGACCGTGAGGATTCTGCTGATTGGGGATTGTGATCCCTGCCGCAGCCGAAGGCTGCCAATACGCGGAAAAACCTGTATGCAGAAAACTTCACATGACCGTGAGGATTCTGCTGATTGGGGATTGTGATCCCTGCCGCAGCCGAAGGCTGCCAATACGCGGAAAAACCTGTATGCAGAAGACTTCACATGACCGTGAGGATTCTGCTGATTGGGGATTATGATCCCTGCCGCAGCCGAAGGCTGCCAATACGCGGAAAAACCTGTATGCAGAAAACTTCACATGACCGTGAGGATTCTGCTGATTGGGGATTATGATACCTGCCGCAGCCGAAGGCTGCCAATACGCGAAAAAACCTGTCTGCAGAAAACTTCACATGACCGTGAGGATTCTGCTGATTGGGGATTATGATCCCTGACACAGCCGAAGGCTGCCAATACGCGGAAAAACCTGTATGCAGAAAACTTCACATGACCGTGAGGATTCTGCTGATTGGGGATTATGATCCCTGCCGCAGCCGAAGGCTGCCAATACGCGGAAAAACCTGTATGCAGAAAACTTCACATGACCGTGAGGATTCTGCTGATTGGGGATTATGATCCCTGCCGCAGACGAAGGCTGCCAATACGCGGAAAAACCTGTATGCAGAAAACTTCACATGACCGTGAGGATTCTGCTGATTGGGGATTGTGATCCCTGCCGCAGCCGAAGGCTGCCAATACGCGGAAAAACCTGTATGCAGAAAACTTCACATGACCGTGAGGATTCTGCTGATTGGGGATTATGATCCCTGCCGCAGACGAAGGCTGCCAATACGCGGAAAAACCTGTATGCAGAAAACTTCACATGACCGTGAGGATTCTGCTGATTGGGGATTATGATCCCTGCCGCAGCCGAAGGCTGCCAATACGCGGAAAAACCTGTATGCAGAAAACTTCACATGACCGTGAGGATTCTGCTGATTGGGGATTGTGATCCCTGCCGCAGCCGAAGGCTGCCAATACGCGGAAAAACCTGTATGCAGAAAACTTCACATGACCGTGAGGATTCTGCTGATTGGGGATTATGATCCCTGCCGCAGCCGAAGGCTGCCAATACGCGGAAAAACCTGTATGCAGAAAACTTCACATGACCGTGAGGATTCTGCTGATTGGGGATTGTGATCCCTGCCGCAGCCGAAGGCTGCCAATACGCGGAAAAACCTGTATGCAGAAAACTTCACATGACCGTGAGGATTCTGCTGATTGGGGATTATGATCCCTGCCGCAGCCGAAGGCTGCCAATACGCGGAAAAACCTGTCTGCAGAAAACTTCACATGACCGTGAGGATTCTGTTGATTAGGGATTATGATCCCTGACACAGCCGAAGGCTGCCAATACGCGGAAAAACCTGTATGCAGAAAACTTCACATGACCGTGAGGATTCTGCTGATTGGGGATTATGATCCCTGCCGCAGCCGAAGACTACCAATACCCGGAAAAACAAAATCTTGAAACTCAAAATCTTGAAAAAAAAATTTCGAAAGATAAAGTGAATCTTGAAAAAATCTTGAAAAAATTTGGGGATAAATTGAGCACTATTTTTAATATCTTTTATTGATATTTTTGGATATTGCCGCAGCCGAAGACTACCAATACCCGGAAAAACAAAATCTTGAAACAAAAAAATCTTGAAAAAAAAATTTCGAAAGATAAAGTGAATCTTGAAAAAATCTTGAAAAAATTTGGGGATAAATTGAGCACTATTTTTAATATCTTTTATTGATATTTTTGGATACCGGCCGCGTAGAAATACCTTATATAGAAAAACTTCGGGAGCGCATCAGAATCTGGAATGTCAAAATCTTGAATTGACCAAAAATCTTGAAAAATGAAAATCTTGAAAACAAAATCTTGAAAACAAAATCTTGAAAGTAAAAAATCTTGAAAAAAAAATCTTGAAAGCACAAAATCTTGAAAACAAAATCTTGAAAGTAAAAAATCTTGAAAAAAGATAAAGTGAATCTTGAAAAAATCTTGAAAAAAATTTTGGGTTAAATTGAGCACTGCTATCTATTCCTAATATCTTTCATTGATATTTTTGGATACAGGCCGCGTAGAAATAAATACCCTATATAAAAAAACTGCACATTACCCAGACGATTCTGCGGATTGGGGGTTCTGATTCCTGCCCCGGCCGAAGGCCGCTAGATACGCGGAAAAACCTGTATGCAGAAAACTTCACATGACCGTGAGGATTCTGCTGATTGGGGATTATGATCCCTGCCGCAGCCGAAGGCTGCCAATACGCGGAAAAACCTGTATGTAGAAAACTTCACATGACCGTGAGGATTCTGCTGATTGGGGATTATGATCCCTGCCGCAGCCGAAGGCTGCCAATACGCGGAAAAACCTGTATGCAGAAAACTTCACATGACCGTGAGGATTCTGCTGATTGGGGATTGTGATCCCTGCCGCAGCCGAAGGCTGCCAATACGCGGAAAAACCTGTATGCAGAAAACTTCACATGACCGTGAGGATTCTGCTGATTGGGGATTATGATCCCTGCCGCAGCCGAAGGCTGCCAATACGCGGAAAAACCTGTATGCAGAAAACTTCACATGACCGTGAGGATTCTGCTGATTGGGGATTGTGATCCCTGCCGCAGCCGAAGGCTGCCAATACGCGGAAAAACCTGTATGCAGAAAACTTCACATGACCGTGAGGATTCTGCTGATTGGGGATTATGATCCCTGCCGCAGCCGAAGGCTGCCAATACGCGGAAAAACCTGTATGCAGAAAACTTCACATGACCGTGAGGATTCTGCTGATTGGGGATTGTGATCCCTGCCGCAGCCGAAGGCTGCCAATACGCGGAAAAACCTGTATGCAGAAAACTTCACATGACCGTGAGGATTCTGCTGATTGGGGATTATGATCCCTGCCGCAGCCGAAGGCTGCCAATACGCGGAAAAACCTGTATGCAGAAAACTTCACATGACCGTGAGGATTCTGCTGATTAGGGATTGTGATCCCTGCCGCAGCCGAAGGCTGCCAATACGCGGAAAAACCTGTATGCAGAAAACTTCACATGACCTTGAGGATTCTACTGATTGGGGATTATGATCCCTGCCGCAGCCGAAGGCTGCCAATACGCGGAAAAACCTGTATGCAAAAAGGCTACATACCCAGCGGATTTTTTTTTATTAATTGAAAAAAAAAAATTTGGAAAAAAAAAATCTAGAAATTTGCGCAAATAAATAAAGGGAGCGCATCAAAATCTGGAATGACAAAATCTTGAATTGACGAAAAATCTTGAAAAATGAAAATCTTGAAAATAAAATCTTGAAAGTAAAAAATCTTGAAAAAAAAATTTTGAAAGTAAAAAATCTTGAAAAAAAAATTTCGAAAGATAAAGTGAATCTTGAAAAAATCTTGAAAAAATTTGGGGTTAAATTGAGCACTATTTTTAATATCTTTTATTGATATTTTTGGATACCGGCCGCGTAGAAATACCTTATATAGAAAAACATCACATTACCCAGAGGATTCTGCGGATTGGGGGATTATGATCCCTGCCGCAGCCGAAGGCTGCCAATACGCGGAAAAACCTGTATGCAGAAAACTTCACATGACCGAGAGGACTCTACTGATTGGGGATTATGATCCCTCCCGCAGCCGAAGGCTGCCAATACGCGGAAAAACCTGTATGCAGAAAACTTCACATGACCTTGAGGATTCTACTGATTGGGGATTATGATCCCTGCCGCAGCCGAAGGCTGCCAATACGCGGAAAAACCTGTATGCAAAAAGGCTACATACCCAGCGGATTTTTTTTTATTAATTGAAAACTTAGAGACTGTGCTTTTAAATAATTCATATACTTTTACCTTTTACAGAAAAATAAACTTATAAACAGAAAAATATCTGATAAAAAAGCAGGCTTTAAAAAAACGCATCCAGATCCATTCGAATTTTTATAATTTATTTTTTATAGTTTCTAATAACTTTAACAAATTCAACAGTTTAAGCAAGGCAAATATTCTGAGAAATTCGAAGAAGATACTCCAATTTTGGTGTATTCGCCCGGTTATGAAAAACATTTTTTATTTACTATTTCGTTTGTGTTTGCTTTCTTTTCATCTTCAGGCGTTCGCCACGCTTTAATTTAGCTACAGTGTTTTTTACCACGACACCCTCCTTAGCCAGCTCCTCTATCAGTTTATATACACCAATGTGTGGCTTTCCAACAAAAACTCCAAGTCTTCTATGCCATGCCTCTACAGAGTTTTGGTTGCGAGGTATGTTATACTCAATAGCGTCTGCAATTGACCAAAACTCCGGTAAATATTGTGGTTTGGCATTGTCCTTTTTTTTAGACAACTTTTTTCCTGATATGTAGTTTTCATTAAACCATTTTAAAATGTCCTTTACATTATTATCTACGTGATTGTATAGAACTTTATAATAAGTACCTGGGACCCCGAGCAGTTGCTCGGAACTTTTTTCCAAACGTTGCCAAGTTTTATGAGTTAGGTTTAATGGGGCGAAAAATTTTAAAAATAAGAGTTTTGATTTTTTGCAGTGTGAATAGTAAAAAAAGGCCTTTCTATCGGTTTTAAGCGAAGGGAAACACTTTGCCTGTATGCTTTCAAAATTTTTTCAATTTTTATAAACATTTTTGCCTTGAAAACATTGACCCTGTTAATAAATTTCTTGAAGTTTTACAAAACAAAACAAAAATATTTGAAAAATATTTTACATGTATTGTCAAATAATATTTGAAAAATTATTAATTGACATTTTATTTCAGAACAGAACAAAATTTAAAAACAAAAACAAAGCAATGTCAATAAATGTCAATAAATTATTCACACACTTGTTGATCAACCACTTTAATAGAGAAAAAAAACCACCAAAATAAATTTTTTCGAAAAAAACAGCTCGACAGATCGATTTGCAATCTTTCAATCTTGCTAATATGTGAATATCAAAGAAATCCTTAGAGCCGTTTCCGACCTCAAAAAAGCTGCAAATATATATACAATTTTAGCTCGTTTAATAAGATTAGATTTCTGATTTCTTCTGGCGGAACAAAAGCCAAGCTGAAAATCATTCGCATCTGAGTAGCAAATTGCTCATCGTTTCCGTATCTTATAGCTAGTCCCTGCTTTTGAATCCTCCGCCAAATTATTTTCCCCATATGAAAAAGACAACCTTTATAAATCGCGGACGGAAAATACTCTTTTGATGCGGATACAATCCCTTTCTCAAAATCTGAGATTATACGCCGAGGCTTTAAATCGATATTATTATTTGCAGCGCAGTACAAGATTTCGTAAAAGGCTTCACTGTACAGTTGTCTGCTTTTGCCAGTCATTAAGCAATAAATTAATGGCACTGTTTGCGTTTCTATTATGCCATGCAAAACAAATAGCTGATAGAATAACGTTGGAACAACTTTAAATGTACCGTCCATTAACCAAATGTCTGCTTCTGCCAAAATTTTTAAATTTGAAATGGTTCCTAATATGATTATGTGGTTGTTAAAAACAGTTTTTTTAGCCAAAACGAAAATTTCTCCCTCGATATTTCCAAGAGCATCTGGAATGTTTATTTGTTCAATCGACTGAGGCTCTTTTATATTTCAATCTTCAATCTTTATTCAATTCAATCAACCCATCAATTACAAGAGTTGTACAAAAAGGTCTCTAGACCTTGTATAATGTACCAACAACAAAATAAAATAAACTAACAAGCATCTGACAAAAATTCAAAGCAATAACATTACACTAGTACCTATACTAAACCCCATCTGCACCACATTACAACCAGGAACCGGTGACACAACGTAAGCCACACAGAAATATCGCAAAAATATCGCAACTTAACGCGAAAAAGGCCCCCTCCCAACCAATCACAACCAAAGAAAAAGCCTAACTGCCGATCGAGCCGCTATAGCAGACGCTAGACTGGCCCAGCTAATCAACCTGATTTAGGAAATCAACAACCTCACTTTTAAAGCGGGGAGTCGACGAGAGGCACCTTACATTAGAAGGCAACGAATTCCACAGCTTGATTCCCCTAATTAAGCTGGAGCGTTCCCTCGTCAGCGAACAGAACCTAGGTAGAATAAGGATCGCAGAACGGACCGAGGTGCCTTGAATAAGCTTATCAAAAATGTATCCAGGAACATGGAATTTCATGATCTTGTGAAGAAGAAGAAGTAAACGGTATTTAAAAAGTGTACTGAGGTCCATCCCAATGACCGCCTTAACCAGCCCTCCTACGTGGTCTCTACCCCTCAACCCAAAAGCGAACCTGACTGCCGATCGGAAGCACACGTTGAGCTTACGCAAGCACTCCACGCTGCACCCTCCGTAAACTTCACAGCCGTAAAGGAAGTGGGGCACAATAAGCACCTTAACAAGGCGCAATCTAACCGAAAGCGGCAGAAAGTGCTTTATTAAGTAAAGGCACCTCAGCACCCCATATACCTTCCGACACACAAACGCTACATGCCGGTCCCACGATAGATCCTCTGAAATGGTAACTCCCAAACTTTTAATAGTACTGCTATAAGGAATAAGCACCCCATCGTGCCGTATCGGGGGAGGCAGTACCAAGCCCAACCCGCGAGATGCAACCATCACCTGCGTTTTGCTAGGATTGAGGGCAAGCTTATTGCGGTCCGCCCATTCAGAGACCGATTCGAGGTCCTCCATTAATAACTCCACCAACCACTCAGCGCTCTCTTGAGCCCATCGCAAAACCAGCTGGACATCATCAGCGAAGATGTGAACTAGAGAGTGCCGGACCACCGTCGGTAGATCATTAATGTAGAGCGCAAAAAGCAACGGCCCTAAAATAGACCCCTGTGGCACCCCACTCCCCACACCCCGCATACCGGAAAACTGTCCAGCCGCAAAAACTTTCTGAGTTCTGTCTGATAAATAGGAAAAGATAAGGTTACAGGCTGCACCCGAAAAGTACAATTGTTTTTTGAGCTTCATGCAAAGCACCGCCCAGTCGACCCGGTTAAAAGCCTTGCTGAAATCAAGAGCAACTAGAAACGAAGGGGAACGCTTATCTAAACTGCTACTAATCTCATCTGTAATGTCAACCAATGCTGTAGTTGTGCTAAACTTCTCCCTAAACCCAGACTGGTTGCGGAAAATGCTACACCTGGAATCCTTGTCAATGAACTCAAGGATCTGTTTTTTCATCAGCACCTCACAGAGTTTAGATAGACATGGAAGGATGCTAATCGGTTTAAAATCAGAAACGGACACTGGCTTAGAACTTTTCGGAATTGGGACTACTTTTGCCATTTTCCACCCAACAGGGAAACACGATGAAGTCAGAACTGCATTAACCATAGATAAGAAATATACTCCAAAAACAGGGAAAATTAACTTAACAAACTTTAAATGGACATCATCAAGTCCCACTGCATTTGACTTCAAGTCCATAAGTGCGGAAAATAGCTCATCCAATGCAACATCTCTGAAGGCAAAAGCCCGATCACTCTCAGGCCAGGCACTATCAAGCCGATCTCCCGGTATTGCCGGACTGTGCAAGGAAAGAAAGTAGCCGTTTAGGCTATCTGGATTTAAAGAGACAGATGGCGACCTGTTAGGTAAGACACCAAACCTCCGCACCCGCCTCCAAAACTCAGGCCCACCACTAACATCATTAAAGCACCTCTTACCATATTCATATCTAGCCTTTTTATTAAGATGGGTAACCCTATTCCTCAGCTTGGTATACTCCTTCCAGTTAGCAGCTGACGAGAAACACTTGAAGCATTTGGCTCTTTCTTCCTTTGTCTTTGAGCAATCTCTGAAGTGGTGATTACCATCGCATTTTACACATTTTGGAGATGCCTGACAGCGATTTGCTGCATGGCCAAATTGTTGGCAATTATGGCATTGTGCTAGTCCTCCTCTGGGCTTTTGTGCCTCAACCGTGACCATTAGGTTGCATACGGCTTTGATGTTATATATGTTATTTTGTTCTTTGGTAGCAATACCTTTATAAGTCTGGGGTTGTTATTATTTCTTGTTTTTAAATAAAAACATTCTAGTGGCGTGAAGCCTTGACGCTGAATATCCTCTTTGATCTCTTCAGGTGATATTCCTTGAAGGCCTTTAATGATTACGTTTAAACATTTCTCTTCCTGATGAAGGTAGGTGTGGTATTCATATTTTCTTTCGGACAGAAGTGTAATTATTTTCCTGTGATCAGCTGGGGTTTCAGGGATTATCTGGATTCCTAGTTGGATCCGTTTGGATTTCAGAATCTTTATACCTTGTATTGTAAAGAGTCTGGATAATTCAGTCCATTTTTCGATTTGTCTGAGGACTATCAGAACTGACTTTGGTTTCAAGTCTTGTTTTGGTGTGGTGAGATCTAATATTTTAGAATAAGCTTCTTGATTCAGATTAGGCTGTTCTAATGAAGTATTTGGGGGATTTGGGAAGGGAGGCCCGTTGTTAATATTTTCTTTTACGGTTCTTATTTTTTTGGAAGTTGGCTTGGGTCTTTGTTTTTCTGTTACGGAATCTTCCTCTGAGAAAGATGGAGGGATGGGAGAAAATTTCGACATTCTCCTCTTTTTCCCTGGCGCGTCTGATTTAGTCTTTGTTGTAGTTTGGGACAGTGTTTGGTTTAGGGTTTGTATATCAGCTCTGAGGCCATTTATTACATTATTTAATGTAGAAATGGTTTCGGCCATGTTGTCTATTTGAGATTGTAGTTGTTGGTTTTCTTGTAATAATAACTCATATTTTTCAGTAATTGAAACTTTGGAACCGCCTTCTGACATCTCACAATCAGACCCTGAGGGTTCCGTTAAGCCATTTGTATCGGCCATTTGTATTTCAATTACTTAGTCTATGCTTAATTAAGTGAATAATTAATAGGATTTACTCACCCTGATGTATAAATTAAGGATTTATTTTCCGATTTACTGTACGCCTCGTGGACGTACGTGAATGACACGACGCCCACTGTTTTCACAGGATAGTATGATCACTTCACTGACACTTGTTTATAAGAAACTCACTTGCAATAGATTAGTAGCGAGCCCTTGAAGAATCAAAGCTGGCGATGTGTGGATAAATGTCTTTAAAAGGACAGATAAGTTCGTATCACTGACGATCACGATGGATGCGTTGCGACTCGAAAAATTGAATTGAAATTGAATTAAAGAAAACAGATTTCTCTAAATATTTACATATTTTTTTTACGCACAATTAGAGTTAAATGAAATATAAAAATCGTAAAATACAACTTGAAAAGTTCGTACATAAACACCGATATATGTATATTCTTTAAAGCAGCAATCCTTGGGGGACTCGACTAGGACTAGAGTTGAATCGATAGCTCATTGTGTTCGGACGCGGTTTTTCCCTTGATTAAATTTTTCTAATTTTTCATTATTTAATTTTAATTTTTCGGCTGATTCAATTTTTCGATAAAAGTTTTCTCACACGTGGTTATTGTGTTAATAATTCCTAGCGCCATGGGCAGGGAAGAAAAAAGGAAGAAGGAGGTCATGGTTATCATAGACCAAATAAAGAAAGATTCCGCTGTTTATGGCATGAAATTTTTTACCTTATTACAAAAGAAAATTTCCACCATCGACGAAATTTACGATTTGGCTTCTGAAGCTGACGATTCGTCCTACTGCGCATCGGCTACTGACATAGAAGAGGAAGATGAAGAAATGATTATAGATGCAAACAAATCAATCCAAGAACTTAACGGTGAAGTTGAGACTCCCGTCAAGAAAGTGCAACCCATTCCAGTCAAAAAACGGAAATTGCAGGACACCACTTCACCGTCTCCCACACCAGCCAAAAAGGCTCCCATTGCATATTCGCCAATCTCTGCCTCGCAACCTAACCTACAAAAGAAGTTTTTGCCGCCAATAATCACCTACGGTTTAAATGTTTCTGAACTCAATAAATTTGCCACATCTAACAACATCCCTTGCAAAATCCACAACATCAGCTCCATCAAATCCGTCCTCACGACTGGATCGAAGTAGCACTTCGAAAAATTTAAATCAGTGCTCAAAGAACAACATACTGAATTCAACACCTACACGGCAAGGGAAGATCGTAAGGTCTTCCTTGTTTTGAAAGGCGTTCACCATTACTTTGATACCAAAGATATCGAAGAAGAACTGAAGAATGAAGGAGTAAACATTATAGCAGTCACCGCTTTTAAATCCGCGGGCAAAAACAAAATCTTCAACAACAAAGTGTTTGAAGTCTCCAAAGATAGTGATCTGCTTAGTATCTACAAGAAAAATATGCTCCTTAACCAGAAAATTGTATGGGAAAAATTCAAACCGAAAGGGATTTCCCAATGCAAAAACTGACAGAACTTCGGCCACATTGCCGCTAACTGCGGAATGAATTTCAGATGCGTCCCCGATCCTCTAACAATTTAAAGGATGACGAAGTTTTCTGCGTTAATTTTATGAAGTCTGGGCATACTGCTAATTATCGTGGGTGCCCTAGGTACAAGCTTGCTGAACAAGAAAAGGAAAAGCGCAACTTTGCAATGCAGTCAGCAATGAATGGTATTCAACAGGGCCTTAGCTTCGCTCAGACAGTTTCCAAAAACGCTAAAAAAACAACATCAGGCAACCCTAAACCGAATCCACAAAAAAATAATGTCGGCAAGCAAACGACAACGCAAAAACAGCTGACCAACTCTTCGCATAATCTTTTCGAGGATTCTGAACAACTGTTTGGAACCGATATACTATCGCTTATTCAATTGGCTAAAAGCATTGTTCCCAAAAATTATGCATCACTTGATGATAACGCCAAGACTCTAATTCTGGGTCGACTTATCTGTGAAATATGTTCGCACTAAACAAACTCGACATTATCACATACAATGTAAATTCTCTTTGTTCATTGGATAGACGTTTATCACTCAACCTCTTTGTAAGGAATACAAAACCGGACATTCTTCTTTTGCAAGAGACTAATATGAAAAGAACGACAAACCTTAATTTGGAGGGCTATCGCATCTTCCAAAACCCTAAAACTAGAGAAAGAATAGGAACAGCAATTATTTTAAAAAATAAATTTGTGGCTGCTCCAGTTGCAGTTCAATCTCTGCAAACTTCCGAAGCTACGGCAATATCTATCGTTCTTAATAATAATGAAAAGTTATTAATTGTCTCTTTATATTTCAGATGCCATAGCTCAAGGGCTAACTTAAGGCGCGATTTAAAACCAATCGGAAATATTTGTAGTCAACACTCTTACTGCCTGATTGGAGGGAATTTCAACGCTAGACACCAACGCTGGCTTGATGACGTATGCTCCGTTGAGGGCAACACAATAGTCAACTGGCTGGACGATCGTTGTTTGGATCATCCTTTGGTGATTGTTTTTTAATCTCATAGAACATTCCCCAGAACTGAGTAAATTAAACTGGACATTGTTCAAGCAACATGTGATGGGTGCTATTTGCTGCCCTCCCTCCAAACGAAACCTGACAAACCCGGAGATTGATGCTGCCGTCGTCAATTTTGAGTTAGCAGTTTATGAAGCTTTGGATGCTCAGAAGAGTACAGTTGAGACCAATGGAAGATTCAAAAACCTACCTAACACATTAAAGCGATTCAGGCTCACCGCCAGCGTCTACGTAAAAAATTGCAAAGGATACTCCATCGCAGCTTCAACGTGATAGATCAATACTACAAACGAGTACTTGCAGAGCTTCAGTGCACCAATATAATGTTTAAGAGAGCGGTGTATCATTACAACAACGGGGTGCTCACGAAACAACTAGAGAAAATTAAACCTGGTCTTAACACCTTCAAACAGATTGGACAATTAATTCGCAAAAGGAATCTTTTGCCTGAAGTTATTACCAATGGCAACAGGCAGGCATCAGGAACTGATAATCAAGTAGAAATTTTCGCCGATTACTTCGAAAACAACTTCTCGGACAGACCGCCCTTAAAACGCACAGATTTTATCAATGATGTCGAAACCAATGTAAGGGAAGTCGTCAGTCTCAGCACCCCTATTGCTGAGTTTTCCGACGACAATCCAGCTCATTCTCCCACAAACCTAGAAACTTTTACTGATCAAGCAGGAACTCGTCAAGCAGCAAAGAACTCGTCGAACTTTCCAGGCTAAAGAAATCTTCACGTAGAGATGGCATCTCCAACTTCGTTGGAGACATAGGACATAGCGTTCTGGCTCTTAGCAGTTATTTTTAATAATTGTATAAACAACAGCTACTTTCCAAACGCTTGGAAGGAGGGAAAATAGTCCCCGTTCCTAAAAAATCTGACAGATCGACCGAATCAGGCTATCGACCGATAGCACTGTTATGCTGCGTAAGCAAAATATTCGAGTCACTGGTTTTAAAGCACATCAAGAGGCATCTCGTCGAGCATAATATTATTCCGAAGTATCAGCACGGTTTTGTAAGAGGCCACTCTACTATTCATCCTCTTGTGAGGGTTGGTAACGAAATCCCGAAAGACAAAATCCCGAACTACAAAATCCCGAACGACAAAATCCCGAACGACAAAATCCCGAAATGACAAAATCCCGAAACGACAAAATCCCGAAATAACAAAATCCCGAAATTACAAAACTAGTTTTTCGGTATTCTCCATCTTCTTGAACATTTTAAAACCACTAGCAAACAATTCTAAGAAAATAATAAAAAATTACTCTTATTTTACTTCTCTAAAATTATTATTAAAAAATTAAAAAAAACATTATTAAAAAAATTTTAGCAGAGCCCTCTCGATAATGTGAGGTTTTTTGCATACAGGTTTTTTCGCGTATTGGCGGCCTTCGGCCGCGGCAGGGATCATAACCCTCAATAAGCAAAATCCTCACGGTCATGTGAAGTTTTTTGCATTCAGGTTTTTTCGCGTATTGGCGGCCTTCGGCCGCGGCAGGAATCATAACCCTCAATCAGCAGAATCCTCACGGTCATGTGAAGTTTTTTGCATACAAGTTTTTCTGCGTATTGGCGGCCTTCGGCCGCGGCAGGGATCATAACCCTCAATCAGCCGAATCCTCACGGTCATGTGAAGTTTTTTGCATATTGTAGATTATAACCTTCAGACAACAAAATTCTCTCGATATTACAACTTTGCTTTTCTGCCATTGTAAAAAAGGCAAGTAGGCGCTTACTACGCTTCGGAAAAAATTGTGACTTAAATGTAATTTTTTCATTAATTTTAAATTTTATTTCGTGATTTTCGGGATTTCTCATTTCGGTATTAAAATTTTTCGGGATTTTGTCGTTTCAGGATTTTGTCGCATCGGGATTTTGTCGTTTCGGGATTTTAAAATTTTTCGGGACTTTGTCGTTTCGGGATTTTGTAATTCGGGATTTTGACTGTCTCCCTCTTGTGAAACTCCATAACGACATTACTATTGGCCTAAACAAAAAGGAATAAACCTTCGCTTGTCTTCTGGACATAGAAAGACTTTCGACAGCGTATGGCATAACGGGCTCATTTTCAAATTATCTTCTTTGGGTTTCAATATCCATTTGATAAAATTAGTACTAGATTTCCTTAATATCAGGAAGTTCTACGTCCAGATATTCAACGTAAAATCTTCGAAGCGGCGGATTGCTGCAGGAGTACCTCAAGGGTTTAAACTTGCTCCTGACCTCTTCAACATATATACGAGTGATCAACCTGACAACGCCGTCTGGACCACCACTCTACTTTACGCTGATGACTCCATAACATACCCACCTCCCTTTCTCCAGAACTAGCAGTTCATCGTCTACAGCATCACATACACAAGCTTTGGAATTTCTACAACAAATGGGGCCTCCAAATTAATTCCAGCATAACGGAACTGATCTGTTTCCGCGTCCCAGCTACAGCTTCCCGTAAACCAGTTAGCCGGTGGAGATCTCTATTTTTAACACTTCCAGACGGTAGCTCCATTCGCCCAAAAGCGTCCACCAAATATCTGGGAATACAATTTAACGAGCTATTCAAATTTAATGAACATGCCAAAGGCGTTCTTAAAAAGGCAAACTGTACCCTCCATTTAGTCAATCCTTTACTCAGAAGAAGGAGTGGTCTTTGCAAGCAAACAAAGCTCTTAATTTACAAAAAACTGATCAGACCGATCATCACATATGGTTGTCCAATCTGGTTTACTCTTTCACTTACTGGAAAGAATAAAAATGTTCGAGAGACGTGTTCTTCGTTCCTGCATGGGTCTTTGGCGAAGAGCAGGTTCATTAAAATACTTCTCCAATCGTCCTCTTTTTGAATCAGCGAAAATCACGCCTATTGATTGCCACATGACGGATCGTTCCAAGCGGATCCTACAAAGGTTTGCGGACCACTCTGACGAGAGTATCAGAAATATTTTGTTGCAAGAAAATCAACCAAACTCTAGGTGTCTACCCATCAGTTATATACAAAATCCATTCCTGGAAGAAGACTTCTATAAAAAACGAAGCAACGGCCACTCTCGTGGTTAGTTTAAGTTATATTTTTTGTTTTTTTTTTTAATGTTATTGAGATATGTTTTGTACTAGTTAAATGCAATTATTTAATTAAGAAGATCTCAGACACCTTAGAAGTCTAAAAAAAACAACAAGTAACGCCTCCAAAAACAAGTGGTAAGGCCGCTAAAAAGGCTAGAAAAGCTCAAAAAAATATTACTAAAAATGACAAGAAAAAGAAACGCAAAAGGAAAGAAAGTTATGCAATATACATTTATAAAGTGTTAAAACAAGTGCATCCAGACACTGGTATTTCTTCAAAAGCAATGACTATTATGAACAGTTTTGTGAATGATATATTTGAATGTATAGCTGCTGAAGCTTCTTGTTTGGCTCATTATAACAAAAGATCAACAATAACAAGTCGCGAAATTCAAACCGCAGTGCGTCTTTTATTGCCTGGTGAATTAGCTAAGCATGCTGTTAGTGAAGAAATTAAAGCCGTCACTAAATATACTAGCTCCATATAAAATTTTATTTCTCTTTATATACAAAGGCCCTTCTCAGGGCCAATAAATTAATAACAAAAGATAAAAGTTTTTTCTCTAAGCCAAACGTGACTTTTGTTAGGGATAAATATGTAGCTGAAAAAATTAGCGAAACAGTGACGTTTTAGTATAGAAAAATATAGAAAATATAGAAAAAAGTATAGAAAAATAAAAATGGCCAAACAGATGAAATATCGTACTTTTTATATAACCATCCTCTATCGGAAAGAACGGAAATATTTAAAAGAAATATTTGCAAATTACTTAAATACTTAGTTACTTAATAAAGAAATTTATAAAATTTTGAAAAGCAAGAGAAAGCAATCTCTAAGGACAGATTTTTTAAAATCTAACATTACCCGCAGTATTCGATTGATCTTATAACACGTTTTCTCAATGAAGAACCTCAGATTTTAAAATAAGCCCAGTCCAACGTTCTCAGTTGTTCTTCGAATAAGTGACGATAAATTTGTTAGCATATGTTTCTTTTTCATTTTAACTAGTAAACTTGAAATCATGATCTACGAGTATATAGTTTTTATATGATGTTGAATTTTATGCTAGTATGTTATGTAATGTTTTTATTTATACATATATGCACATACATACATATTAATTAAAAAATTATTAAAATATTGACCATAAAATGCAGTTTTTCTTTTTAGAACCGAATCCCAGTTTATTTTATAAAGTTGGTTTCTTTTATAACGCGATTTCCCACAATGCGGTATTTTCAAGGAGCGTGTATTAACCTCGTTGTGGAAGGCCTACATCTGTATTATAAATTAAATTAAAATTAAATTGATTTTAGCATTGAAATAGCAATTCCAATTTCCATGATTTCATTAAACAGAAATTAACAATACTATTATAAAAATGTAAATAGTTTCATATCTGACTGAATATTGTTTGTTGGTGGTAAGTGCTTTATATTAATCTGTATCGCAAATATTTATCTCCTTATTCTAGAGTTTGTAGACCTTAAAAGGGCTTTTCAAGTACATAAAATAGATTTTTTGCCACGCTCTTTTTTGCTAAATTTACGAATAATGTAACGCAGTGCAAAAACTGCCAAAGATTTGGGCACATAGCCTCTAATTGTGGCATGTCTTACCGCTGTGTAAAATGTCTTAGGGACCATTTACCTGGTGCGCCATACCTCCCAAAGAACATAATGTTACTGAATTCATAACGAAAAACAGTAAAGGAGAACTAATTAGTACCATAGGGAAAAAAGTTGCATGCATAAACTGCAACCTCGAAGGGCACACAGCAAACTACTCCAAATATGAGACCAGACTAAAATATATAAATTTGTTAAATAATAATAAAAAAAAACTGAAACTATCAAACAGCAAAATCTATACTTATATTATAAATGCGAAAGTAAGCCTGTCTGTCTGTTACCTTTTCACGGCTAAACCGCTGCACCGATTTTGGTGAAATTTGGTGTGGAGATAGCTGGATCCCTGACGAGGGACATAGGGTACCTATTTTATAAAAAGTCAACCTCTAAATAGGGGATAAAGGACTGTAGGGGAATTCAGTCTCAATTTTAAATTAAGTTAACATTGTGCTGGACAGAATAGATGTCAATAATAAATGAATTTATATCATGGTAAGACACAAACAAGCAAGAAGTATCTCTGGGACCCTCGAGTTATCAAGGAAACCCTATAATGGGCCCCTCCTATCCAAATAAAAAAGTGTCGTGTATATCATATGTACGAGTATGTACATATACATACATACTACATACATCAAACGACTGTGATGTGTACATATGTATATCATTCAATCAAACTAAGTTAGAGCGAGCACTATTCCACGCGAACGAAGTTGCGGGCAACAGCTAGTAACTTCATAAATTCAAACAAAATCATAACCATTAACCCTCAGAGAAACACCAAACCTTACTCTGAAGTGGCTAAATCCCTAACAAACTACAACATAAAGAACAAAAAAGTTAATCAGCATACAACAAAAAGCGAATCCCTAAATTACAACTTATTAATTATAAACGAAATAGATAACTTTGCCACCAAACACTTAGATGGTGACAAAAACAAAACATTTGCACTAATACAACTACTAATGAACATTACTCAAAAAAAAAATTTTAATGGTTAAAAAACTGAAATGCTTTACTATTGACGTCAACTCTTTAGTCTCCATTTATAAAAGACAACATTTCGATATATTCTTAAGGGAACATAACCCAGACGTAGTACTCATTACGGAATTAAAAACTAATGATTGAATGAAACCCTCTTTCAGAGGTTATACCTTAATCAAAGAGTGCTGTCAAGCATTAAAACATGACGCAAAAGATAGTATAATCAAATACTCAACAGCCATACTCCTGAAAAACAAAATAAAATACACACAACTTAACTTGCAGACCTGAATCAACTAACTAACTAACTTATCAAATCAACACCACTGATTTTGTAATTTTTGGTGACTTCAATACAAGACACAGCGCATGGGGTGACACTGTTGTCAATTGCAATGGAACCATTCTTAACGACTGGTTAGCAATTAACCCAAATATAAACATCACTAAATCCAGAGAGCCAACTAGATCAATGCCCTACTAGATTTTAACAACACCAATGGTATTGAAACCCTAGCCACCCGACATTTTTAGTCTGACCATAGAGCGGTTGAATTCTACATACAATTAATAGCTGAAACAAATATCATGCCACCTACCTATTTCCTAAACTATAAGAAAATTGATAGAAAACTCCTGAATCACAGCCTAAATTCTGAATTAATATATACAGAATTGCCTATAACTCATAATGCATCAGAAGAAATGATAGACGCCTGGGTCTCAAAAATTAATGATGCTTTCACAAAGGCGATAGCCATAGCGGTTCCAATAAATATAACTTATGGCAGAGGATTAGCACCTCTTCCAGAAAGCATCATTAATCATATACATGCTAAAAAAAGGCTGCGCAGAAGACTCTGCAGATGCAGGGATCCAACTGGAATCCCATTACTAACTACTCAAATTAAACTGTATACAACATTAATTAAACAATTAATTAATAAACATAATGAAGCATATTGGGAAAATATTTTATCCAATATAAAACTGAATAACAAAACTTATTTCAAAATAAAAAATATCTGTGGCATCAATTCCAGAAACAAAATACCAACACTAAGAGTTGCTCAGACCACAAATAACTCAAACAATTATATATTACAATCGGGTAAAGAAAAAGCAAATATACTGGCACACAATTATGAAAAAATTTTTAACCAAAACTCACAAATGGGAAACTGGCAACATGACAAATATATTTATGAAAACGTGAAAGCTCTAACAGCCATCAGAGCAAATTCTATTGTCTTCAATGAAGACTTCAAAGCTGATGGCTCATCATCCATAAGCATACCCCAAACAAAAAAAGAATACGCTAAATTCTTAAACACAGATTACATAGGTGACAAAATCAAAAAACTTAACGCAAAAAAAAGTGCTGGGCCTGACAAAATCAGTAATAAATTTTTTAATCATTGTATAAATTTAAGCTATTTTGCAAAGGCTTGGAAAACTGCCAAAATTATACCCATAAATAAGCCAAACTCGGACCAGCAGTCACCAACGAACTATAGACCCATTTCGTTATTATCAAATGTAAGCAAACTCCTTGAATCCTTCCTTTTGGTTAAAATGAAACCGCACATAGAAATCAATAACATACTAACCAGTTTGGTTTTAGAAGTAACTTATCCACCAACCACGCTCTATCTATCTTTACAGATTATGTCACTGAAAACATTAAGCAAAAGAATGCCCACCATAGCGGTGGCGTTAGACTTTGAAAAAGCCTTTGACTCTATATGGACCGAAGGACTAATATACAAATTATACTATCATTATAAATTTGACCTAAGAATTTGTTTACTAATATACAATTACCTCAAAGATAGAAACTTCTATGTTGAAATCAACAGCCAGACTTTAGAACTTAAAAAAATCAGAGCAGGAGTGCCGCAGGGCTCCATCCTAGGTCCAATGCTTTATAATTTATATATAGCCGATCTACAAAATCCGGCCACAACAATTTCTAATAACAACATACAATCAATAATTTATGCTGACGATATTCTTGTACTAAATTATAACAGATCAGTCAAATATGCAAATAACAAACTAAACATGTATCTAAACACACTCCACATGTATTTTGAAAAATGGAAAATTAAATTAAACACTAATAAATCCTCATGTACCACCATACAAGGATTAAGCACAAAACTAGTCAAAGCCTCACGTAACTTTATTCCCAACATCACAATTACCCATAAAAAAATTAACTATTTAGAAAACTTCAAATATCTTGGTATCTTATTTGATAAAAAATTTACACACTGTGCACACATAAATTACATATTAACAAAAGCAAAAGCTAGATACAAAATGTATGCGTTAGTACTAGCAAAAAGAAAAGTTTTAAATACCAAAATCAAAATGCTGCTATATAAGCAAATTATTAGGCCCATTATAACTTATGGCTTCCCTGCATGGATTAATATTACTTCCAGTCAAATGGAAAAGTTAAGAAAATATGAAAGATACATGCTTAAAAACTGTTTAGGCTTAAAAAACCAAATTTTTGTAAACTCTCAATGAGAGTTCAGATCAATCTCAAATGACAGCGTTTATAAAAAAGCCAACACTTATAGAATTGATCAATTTGCAATCAACAATACACTTAGATATATTAAAAATTTAGAGTTCTCATCCAACAAATTAATACAAAACCTGCACAACAGAGCAAATATTGTAAGATCTATTCAAAATTTACAAGTATTCTCTATACTTCATTTTAAATACCTACATCAAAGTAATTATATAAACTCTAATGGCAAAACAATGTTGTACCACAGAAGATATAATTCTATGAATTCATTTGATAATCTAGTGTATAACACAGCACAACTAATTAATGATTAGCTCTTAAACTCACAGGCATAATTGGCCAACACTTTTCTTACCCATCAATGCAGTGACTTTCATTGCTCACGAACGTCACATCATATTACATTACTATTTAACCATAAGCGATTCTGTATTAAACCTAAATGTTGCACTCTTATGTTAAGCACTAAAAGTGCGTATAAGAAATAGTACCTAAGCTAAATACATAAATAAATATATATAAGGGCCGGCGGAGGACGTGTTTTTACTTTAGCGGAGAGGACGTGTTTTTACTTTAGCGGATAAATCGAATCTTCCCAACTCTAACCATAAAGAGTTAACAAATAAAGTTAAACAAAGGAAAATAAATAAAATATTATATTAATGAGTGAAAAAGACACTTGTGAAAATCTGCAGCTCATAGAGCAGATCAACTGTGAGCATCATAACGTGTCCGGCAACGAAGACAACGCGGTTACAACACGTGGTGAAGCTGAAAAAAAAATAATAATGGTTAAAAGGAAACACAAAAAAGGAAATTCATTCCAAGCGTGCAGTCGGATGATTCACCACTGGAAAAAGATAATAATAATGCCTCATTTCAAGCGCTGATGAACAAAATTAAAACCCTAGAAGAGACGATTTTATGCATCAAAGCTAAAAGCGATCTACAACAAAAGGAACTCCAAAAATACAAAAGTGAGTATGAATGTAAAGGTGATCCAATTGAAAACATGGACGACGAAGCTGCTGCGTCAGACATAGACTCTGACACGAATGGTAGTGATTACGCCCATGACAATGAAACCAAGCAGGACAAATACTGCAAAAGCAACATCTCATATGGAAATGCAAATTCAAGGAAAACAATCCAGATTCATCGTACAGTCGCCACAGACTATAAATCCACAAGCAATCGAGCTAATGCTGACAACAAAGGAACAACCACAAATAGAAGGACCAACAAACCACCTACTTTAGTGTGTTTTAACTTAAACCAAAAAAGTGTTATACATAACATAATTCAAATTATAGGTCATAAAAATTTTTCGTTAAAAATAATAAATAAAGATATATCGTATATTTGTACTCATATCGTAAGCGACTATCATAAAGTTAAAAAACACTTGCTAGACAACAATGTAAATTTTTACACATATACCCCAAATGGGGAAAAACCTTACTCTATCGTTATTAAAAAACTCTCAAATGATTATGAGAAAGAAGATATCCTTAATTACCTAAAAGAGTTAAATTTAGAAATTAACATTGTCAAGTTAACAAAATTTAAAAATGATAATTGGCTTATACAGCTAAACAGAGAATCTAATTTGAAAGAGTTTTATAATATTAAATACATATTAAACTGCTGTATAAGTTTAGAAAAACTTAAACCGATGTCAATCACACAATGTAAAAACTGTCAGAGGTATTCACATGTGGCGAGTAACTGCCACATGCCTTATAGATGCGTTAAGTGTTCAGAGCCTTATGGTCCTGGAGATTGTAAAGTTCCCCCTAAGGAGCTAAACGTTAAAGAAATTGTATACACGAATCCTGATTCAGGTAAAATCACCAAACAAACAGGTGTATCGATATTTTGTATTAATTGCAATAAAGAGGGTCATACAGCCAACTACAGAAAGTGCCCTAAAAGAATTGAATTAATTAGGCGCTTGGACGAGCGCAAGAATTCTAAGAAAAATTTATATTGTTCTAATAATCAAATAACACATTCACAGCCATCAGAAGTCAGAAAACTATTGTCTTATGCATCTGCTCTGAAAAATAAAAATTATGTTCATACAAATAAATCTACTGATTTACACTCAATGCAAGCTAACATAAGTAGTAATATAAACGAAGAGTGCTTGCGATTATTCGGTAGTAGTTTATATAAAATTGTAGTTAAAATTAATGAATTTTCACAAAGTTACTCATTGTTACCTAGTGACGAGGAAAAAGCTTTGGCTTTATTTAAGTTGCTCACAAGTTTAAGAATCACCAATAATGATTAAAACAATCAAGTGTATTTTCATTAATGTTAACTCTCTGATATCGCACCACAAGAGACATTGTTTTAATGAATTCCTCAAAGATCAGAATCCAGACATTGTGCTCATAGCTGAACATCGGCTCAATAACAAGCACAAAATTAATCTGAAAAATTATAAATTTATCATGCAATCAAAAAAAGCCTTTCGAGGAGGCTTAGATCATAACAGAGACAAAACATTTACTGCTATATGCATCAGGGAAAATTTTAAATTCAATATTATAGAAATCGATAGGACAGAGCATTTAGAAAATATTGCTATCAAAATATATGTACATATCTAGCGGATGGTAGGGAAATAGCCTTTGTGCCACTCAATAGACCTAATGTGAAATTAAAATTTAGTGATTTAAATACAATTGTCCAATCACTGGACACACAGGAATACATTCTAGCAGGAGACTTAAATGCCAGACACCCTTTTTGGGGAGACGCAAACACCAATGCTAATGGTAGTAGATTGTATAGGTGGCTAAACCAAAACCCCATAATTAATATAGTACCCACAAAGTATCCCACTAGAGTTTCAGAAAACTGTGAATCATTTTTGGATGTGTTTATGGTTTCTCCACTTATTGATGTAAGATTTGATCTAAACAACGGTTATGAGGATCGTTTGAGAGTAAAAGCGTTTGAATCTGACCACCAAGCGGTTGAGCTATGTATAAATACTAATCAAAACGTTATAAAATGCCCTCCCAAACTTATTTGTGATTCTAAGAACATAAACATACGCCGATTCAATGACGTGCTCACAAACAATCTTCAGGAAAATTTTCTGCTAGTAGGTAGAAACGTCAGTAGGGAAGAGATAGATGAAAGCATTCAAAAATTAAATTCAGCCATTTCTAAAGCCATTAATTCTGATGCTATACCGAAAATAGAAGTAAGAAAACGTGGTCCCTTGGTCTTACCGCATAATATTTTAGAACTCATGCGTCAAAAAAAACGCCTTCGTAGAGCACTAGCCAGACAATTAAACCCACGGCGAAGGAATACTCTTAAAGCTATAATTAACAACGCCAACAAAATAATCAAAGATAATATTGAAATTTATGAAAACAAATACTGGGATAATTACTTTTCTAACATAAAAATGGACAATAAAACATACAGTAAGATTAAATACCTCTGTGGACTAAACAATAGGATGATCTTACCTAACTTATTGGTAGAAAACCCTGAAAACCCTAATAATTATACGCAAATAACAAGCAATGTAGACAAGGCAAATGCGCTTGCTTCTGAATTTGAAAAAATTCATAAACAAAACTTGACACTAGGGAATAATTACTTCTCTAACACAGTCAGGTTATCGATTTTATAATTAATTGAAAATAGAGAGCCCATTTTGGATTTTAGTAACAACTTTCAGGCTGACGGTTCTTCTCAAGTTACGGCAGAAGAACTTAACAGAAGCAGTAAATATTTAAACTTTATAAAACTCAAAGATTTAAAGACTAAAGTTAAACGGCTAAACAACAAAAAAAGTACAGGGGATGACGGAATATGCAACTTTCTTTTGAAGAAAACAAACGCGATCTTATGGCGCTTTCTTGTTATATTATTTAACCACTGTTTTAATATTGGATACATTCCGACCCAATGGAAAATTGCTAAGATTATTCCTGTCCCTAAGCCCAATGATGCCCCGTGCAAACTACGTAGTTACCGACCCATCTCCCTTCTTTCAAATATTAGTAAGCTTTTTGAAACTTTTCTTTTGGAAAGATTGAATAAGCACGCATACAACAATAACCTTTTACAAAAAGGACAGTTCGGTTTTAGAAAAAAGCATTCTACAAACCATGCTCTAACATTGCTCTCTGACTTCGTTACTACAAACTTAAATAAGCGACAAGGTACTATTGCTGTGGCTTTAGATTTCGAAAAAGCCTTCGATTCAGTATGGAAAGAAGGAATAATTTACAAATTGTATGTAAAGCTAAAGTTTGATAAGCACCTGTGCCGCATTCTGTATGACTATTTAACGAATCGGACTTTTTACGTTCAATGTGGAGACAGTAAATCTAGTGTAAAAAACATTGCAGTAGGAGTCCCACAAGGATCCCTACTGGGCCTGATACTATATAACCTATTTTTGACTGATATACCAGAACCAAATAACATAGAAAATCAAGCAAAAAGGACTTTGGCGCTCATATACGCGGACGAGATCCTGCTATTGGACTCTTCTCCTTTCATAAAAAAAAGTAACAAACGTTTAAATTTATACTTGAACGAATTATATGGATATTTTCATAAATGGAAACTGAAAATCAACCTATCTAAATGTGAATGCACTATATTCAAAGGTGTACACAAAAACTTATATCCTAATGTACGAACTTTTGTACCACAAATCAAAATAAACAATATAGACATAATATATAAGGATAGAATAAAATAACTTGGCGTTATTCTACACACTAAGTTTAATTTTGTAACGCACATTGACTATATAATTGGTAAAGCAAAAAGGAAATTCTTCCAATACTCAAAAAGTTATACAAGGGGCCAAAGACCTCAATAATAAAATTAAACTGAATATATACAAACAAATAATTAGGCCAACCTTGGCGTACGCATTCCCAATTTGGTTTGACATTTCATCTAGCCAAATGGAAAGAATAAGAATTCAAGAAAGATACATTCTCAGGTACTGTATTGACAAAAACATACAACCAAGTTGGGTAAATGGCATCAAGAAAAGAGTATCAAATAGGCTACTGTACAAAAAACTTGATTTTATAAGAATTGACTGCTTTATGATAAAAACTGCAGAAAACTTCTTAAACAATCTACCTCTAGTGGAAAACGAACTTATAAGGGAGTACCTGTTAAGACATAACAACAACAGAGCAACAATAGAGGAAAAATATCTTTCCCCAATCTATTTGAGGTTTTTATTGGACAACAATCTTTTATATAAGAACAATAAACTACTCTACTACCATAGGAAGTACAATTCTCGCAATATATCCAATAACTTGGTTTACAATACGGAACAATAATTGAAATAAGACATTGATAAATGAAATTGTTTGCATTAGGTTAAGTTAGATTAAGTATAGGTTAAGTTAGTTTTAAGCCCTTCCAAATGTACATATAATGTCATACAATCCCCTGCCAAGGGATTTTAAAATAAACCATAATTATAATAACTATAATGGTTAAGCTACGAACTAATGTAAAAGTGATAACAATACTTCTAAACTATAAATAAGAAACCCTTGAAAAATACGTAGTTTGCAAAGGATATATGTAAATATAATATAAATGTATTCTATAAGAAAAATGTAAACGAAGAAACATGGTGAATAAATAAAAGAAATAAATATATATAGGCGGCAGGGGAGGTTCTGTCGGAATTAATGCGAGAGAGAACACGTGTTTTTACTTTAGCGGATAAATCGAATCTTCCCAACTCTAACCATAAAGAGTTAACAAATAAAGTTAAACAAAGGAAAATAAATAAAATATTATATTAATGAGTGAAAAAGACACTTGTGAAAATCTGCAGCTCATAGAGCAGATCAACTGTGAGCATCATAACGTGACCGGCAACGAAGACAACGCGGTTACAACACGTGGTGAAGCTGAAAAAATAATAATGGTTAAAAGGAAACACAAAAAAAGGAAATTCATTCCAAGCGTGCAGTCGGATGATTCACCACTGGAAAAAGATAATAATAATGCCTCATTTCAAGCGCTGATGAACAAAATTAAAACCCTAGAAGACACGATCCTACGCATCAAAGCTAAAAGCGAACTACAACAAAAGGAACTCCAAAAATACAAAAGTGAGTATGAATGTAAAGGAGATGAAATAGAAAATATGGAAGATGAAGCAGCTGCGTCGGACATAGACGCTGACACAAATGGTAGTGATTACGCCCATGGTAACGAAACCAAGCTGGACAAGGACTCCAAAAGCAACACCTCATATGGAAATACAAATCCAAGGAATACAATTCAGAGTCATCGTACAGTTGCCACAGACTATAAATCCACAAGCAATCGAGCTAATGCTGACAACAAAGGAACAACCACAAATAGAAGGACCAACAAACCACCTACTTTAGTGTGTTTTAATTTAAACCAAAAAAGTGTTATACATAATATAATTCAAATTATAGGTCATAAAAATTTTTCGTTAAAAATAATAAATAAAGATATATCGTATATTTGTACTCATATCGTAAGCGACTATCATAAAGTTAAAAAACACTTGCTAGACAACAATGTAAATTTTTACACATATACCCCAAATGGGGAAAAACCTTACTCTATCGTTATTAAAAAACTCTCAAATGATTATGAGAAAGAAGATATCCTTAATTACCTAAAAGAGTTAAATTTAGAACTTAACATTGTCAAGTTAACAAAATTTAAAAATGATAATTGGCTTATACAGCTAAACAGAGAATCTAATTTGAAAGAGTTTTATAATATTAAATACATATTAAACTGCTGTATAAGTTTAGAAAAACTTAAACCGATGTCAATCACACAATGTAAAAACTGTCAGAGGTATTCACATGTGGCGAGTAACTGCCACATGCCTTATAGATGCGTTAAGTGTTCAGAGCCTCATGGTCCTGGAAATTGTAAAGTTCCCCCTAAGGAGCTAAACGTTAAAGAAATTGTATACACGAATCCTGATTCAGGTAAAATCACCAAACAAACAGGTTTATCGATATTTTGTATTAATTGCAATAAAGAGGGTCATACAGCCAACTACAGAAAGTGCCCTAAAAGAATTGAAATAATTAGACGCTTGGACGAGCGCAAGAATTCTAAGAAAAATCCCAATTTGTATTGCTCTAATAATCAAATAATACAATCACAACCATCAGAAGTCAGAAAATTAATGTCATATGCATCTGCTCTGAAAAATAAAAATTACGCTCATACAAATAAACCTACTGATCTACATTCAATACAAACTAACAGAAGTAGTAGTATTAATGAGGAGTGCTTGCGACTATTCGGTAGCAGTCTATATCAAAGTGTAATTAAAATTAATGAATTTTCACAAAGTTACTCATTGCTACCTAGCGACGAGGAAAAAACATTGGCTTTATTCAAGTTACTCACTAGTCTGAGAATCAGCAGTAATGGTTAAAACATTTAAGAGTATTTTCATTAATATTGGTATCTGGTACATCAGATCAATAAGCTTCTGTACTACCACAGGAAATATAATTCTCGCGACATATTCAATAACTTGGTATACAATACAGAACAGTAATTAAAATAGACATTGATAAATGAAATTGTTTGTTCTGGTTAAGTTTAGGTTAAGTATAGGTTAAGTTATTTTTTAAGTCCTTTCAAATGTACAATAAATGTACTTACAATGTAATACAATCCCCTGCCAAGGGATTTTAAGATAAACCATAACTATAATAACTATAATGGTTAAACTACGAATTAATGTAAAAGTGACGGCAATGCTTCCAAACTAATAAATAAGAAACCTTTGAAAAATACCCAGTATGCAAAGCATATATGTAAATATAATGTAAATTTATTTTATAAGAAAAATGTAAAACAAAGAAACATGGTAAATAAAGAATAAATATATATAAATATTGTAAATATTCCTTTGTAAATTTAGCAACCAATAAAACACACATTCAAATTTTTGATGAGAAAAAAGTGAATTATTCAAGCAAGAATGGCAGAGGCGGTTGGAATTATTGCATCTCCTGTTAGTGGTGGTGGTACTGCTGCGGCTGTTGTTACTTCAACTGAAAAAAAAGTTATGAAAAAATCTAAAAAACTATCGACAACTCCTTCACATCCGCCGACACAACAAATGGTTGATGCCTCAATTAAAAATTAAAAAAGCGTGGTGGTTCTTCTTTATTGGCAATTAAAAAATATATTAGTTCAACATACAAATGCGATGCCCAAAAATTGCCACCATTTATTAAAAAATATTTAAAATCAGCTGTTGCTAGCGGAAAATTAATACAAACCAAAGGTAAGGGCGCCTTTTGGCTCTTTTAAATTGTCAGCAACTGTAAATAAACTATCGAAAAAATCGAAATCAATTGAAAATGAAAAGATGAAAAATATTTCGAATCAAAAGGAACCAGCTTCAACTAAAAAAATATCTCACGATAAAAAATCAAAAAAACTTAAAGTTGGGGGTTAAAGTTGGTAAAAAAAATGATGAAAAAGGTACAAAACCAAAATTTACATCTCTTGGTAAAGGTAGATTAACAAAATCTACAAAAGTTGCACCAGCAAAAAAGTCTCCTACCCCACAGAAAAAAATGGTTAAGAAATCAATGAAAAAAGTGAAATAAAATTCTTATTTTCATTTAATTTAAACATTTATATACATGAGTATATTTTATGTATTTGAAAAGCCCTTTTAAGGGCTACAAACTCTAGAATAAGGAGATAAATATTTTCGATGCAGATTAATATAAAACACTTACCACCAATAAGCAATATTCAGTCAGATATGAAACTATTTACATTTTTATAATAGTATTGTTAATTTCTGTTTAATGAAATCATGGAAATTTTTAATTGCTATTTCAATGCTAAAATCAATTTAATTATAATTTAATTTATAATATAGATGTAGGCCTTCTACAACGACGTTAATACACGCTCCTTGAAAATACCGCATTGTGGGAAATCGCGTTATAAAAGACACCAACTTTATAAAATAAACTGGGATTCGGTTCTACAAAGAAAAACTACCTTTTATGGTGAAATATTTTAATAATTTTTTTAATTAATATGTATGTATTGTATGTATGTATGTATGAATGTATATAAAAACATTTCATAACATACTAACATAAAATTCAACATCATATAAAAACAATACTCGTAGATCATGATTTCAAGTTTAATAGTTAAAATGAAAAAGAAAAATAATGATATGCTAACAAGTTTATCGTCACTTATTCGGAGAACAACTGAGAACGTTGGACTGGGCTTATTTTAAAATCTGAGCTTCTTCATTGACAAAACGTGTTATAAGATCAATCGAATACTGCGGGTAATGTTACATTTTAAAAAATTTTTCCTTAGAGATTGCTTTCTCTTGCTTTTCAAAATTTTATAAATTTCTTTATTAAGTAATTAAGTAGTATAAATATAGTAGTAGACTTCTATTTCGAAAAAACACTGTTAGTCAATGATTGCCGTAATAATTTTATTAGAAACAAACGAAAATCTTATATACAATCTGATAATAAAGAATTAAACTTATATTAGAGGATAGTAAGGTAGTTGGCTCAACAATAGGGGCCCAACTCGAGTGAAAAGGCAGAGGACAAACTTGCTATTAAAAAGCATTGTTAGTGAAACAATAGAAAAGGTATCTGAGAAATTCTTAATTAAAAATTGTATTTGACAAGTACAACATATCTCAAAAACGTAAAACAAAAACATAAATCAAATAACATAAACTAACCACGAGAGTGGCCGTTGCTTCGTTTTTTGTAGAAGACATCATCCAGGATTGGATTTTGGTTAATTGACGGGAAGATACCTAGAGTTTAGCTGAATTTCTTGGAGCACAATGTTTCTGAAACTCTCGTCAGAGTGGACCGCCATCCTTAGAAGGAACCGCTTGGAAAGATTCGTCATGTAGCAATCAATTGGCGTGACTTTCGCTGATTCATAGAGAGTAAGATTGGAGAAGAATATTAATGAACCTTGTGAGGATGGACCCGCGAGCGCACAAAGTTTGGGAAGTGCTGCTGACAAACAGCAGCCAAATTCCGTATTCCATATTCCGTTAGCAGTTCAAGGGCAACTAATGCGTATGCATGTTCTTTCTTTTCTTTAAAACAAAAAAAAACTGCGTGGTACAGTTGCGCCATAGGCGCAGCGAGCTTCGCCAAAAAAAAAAAAAAAAAAATATCATTTTTCTTTATCAGCTTCGCTACCGACTTCTCACTCTTTTTTTATATATTCCTTCTTATTGTTATCCGCCTTGAAATGCAATATACTCCTTGTTTGTAGGAGAGAGAAAAAAAAAAAAAAGAACAATAAAAGAATAGAAAGAAGAAAGTAAAAGGGAACCAATGAGTACTTGTTAGACATGAGTTAGTGAAGTTCAAGCTCGACAGAAGCACACATCTATTTTTCGGCAGATACGGAAGAATATATAAAGGCGGCATCGCTAAAATTTTTGAAGTATAATTTCATAGCTTTTGGGATATAGAGAAAAACAAAACAGCCAAAAATCATTATTAGTGCACATTTTCCATGGCGTGAAATATTTTACGTGTAGTTAAAAAACTCAAAAGAGTCCATTAGCAGCAATTTTTGTAATCTTAAGAAAAAGTTTGCACGTACGCTATGATGGATGAGTTGAATAATTAAGTGCTTTTATCTAAACAATAAACATTTAAATTACAAAAAAAAAAAAAAAGAAAAATTATGTTACAAAGCCTAAAAATGTACGTATTTAGAAAAGAAACGAAATAATTGGAGAAATGGAAATATGATAAATTTTTAATAAAAATGTCCTTATCTAAATAATATGTTTACTATTGCACATTTTCCATGGCGTGAAATATTTTGTGTGTAGTTAAAAAACTCAAAAGAGTCCATTAGCAGCAATTTTTGTAATCTTAAGAAAAAGTTTGCACGTACGCTATGATGGATGAGTTGAATAATTAAGTGCTTTTATCTAAATAATAAACATTTAAGTTACGAAAGAAAATATGTTACAAAGCCTAACAATATCAACGTAAACCGTATGAAAATATTTGCTGTTCATAAATTTCCTTCGTCAATTTCGTCATTCTTCAATAATAAAAATATATAATATAATTAAATGAAACATTTGCAATTGCAATCAATAGACATGAATATAATCAAACAATCAACCAACCCCATAACCCAAGACAAGGTTTCTTTATAATTATATACGAACAACAAGTGTGTATAACATTGGAATTCGTGTTTTTTTTTTTAAGAAAAAAGTGAAAGAATGAGAAATAATTATAAAAATTTCAACGCCAGCAACAACAGACAAAGTAGCCGAAGCACGAGACAGTCACTTCCATCAATCAATTCATCAAGGAACATCATTGGATCCTACAGTGCAGCTTACAGATAAGAAAACAAAAATTTTTTTTTTTTTTGAACAAATAATATTATATTCATATCTAATATTTCACACAAAAAAAAAAATATTAATGCTTAGGCTGCGTCCTAAACTAAATGATATCAGATACTAATGGCCTACAAATCGTTAACGACATTTTGATTATACTATAATTTTTACTTATATCACATCTATTGTACTATGATCTATTTGTATGTAGATATTTTGAGAGAACGAAGCTCTCATGAGATTTACGAACATGATTTACGAACATGTATGTAGTATTAAATGTAAAATCAACCATGAACTTCTAATCATTCATCATACCATTTTAATTATTCATGAGTAATGAATGCATATTCTAAATGGCTACATTTCCAATAAATTTCCACGAATGTAATAAAAATAATCCCGCACCGGTAGACTCAAAATCTGTTGTCAGTCGAAACAAAAATTGAATAAAGGAGTAACAAAATAATGAATACACTAATTGTAATTCAATATTTGGAGATGAATTAAAGTAATTAAAGGTGAGTGCGTCGGTTCAGAGCCGGAAGTTAGACTCGGGTACAATAGTGGGCTGGTGCACCAAAAATGCAGTGAGCACCAGCATGGATGGGAGGGATTTGTAGGGGAGGGCAATACCAACTGCTCCTCCCCCAAGCTAAATATTCGGCGTGGGTTCTTCTTCTCTTTCTTCTTTTTCTGCTCCTCTTCCCCTCAAGTAAGCCTCGACATTTGATTTTTTTTCTGTAACAGGTCTTCCAATAACTGGATAATAGAACCCCCCCTATGCCCTGAGCATGGCCGGTGTCGAGCAATAAAACCAGACAAAAAAAAAAAAAATTTTTTTTTTTTAGCGCTGTCATAGGGTGTGACAGCGAACACCCAAAGACTAGTACGTTACAGAAATGGCGCCCAACGTGGGGCACGAAAATGCCCTCCAGTAAATATTCTCTAATTTGTCTGTCCGTGTTATGCTATTGTAACTATGCCTATGCACAGTTCGCCAAATGAGATTTCATGAGCAAAGGTATGTCTGTATATGGTGTGTATGTGCGTTTCAGGTATTTAATAGTTGCTGCTGGATTTTCGTTTCTGGATGCAGTGTCGGAACGAACTGCAGGACTTTAATTCCGGAGTTGTTTGACTACAGGGTTGGTCACTTTCGTGTTGTCTCCTTGTGTTGGACTTCTACCGCGGAAGCCCTTGTGATTTGAGATTTGTGCCGTGGATGATAATGACCGCTTACGACTCATCACAACCATCCTTTTCACCCTTGGGTATTCTGTTCGGTTTGAGATTTAAGATAGTGGATGTTACCTTGCTGCTGATTACTCATCGATGAACCCCAGAATTATTTACTTACTAAATTTTGTATGTGTCCCTCGTTTGTTATCTTGTGAGTTTGCTCATTGGAATCTCACCGAATTTCCGCAGAAGAAGAATCCACTCCGAATGCTTATTATTATAATTACTATTAATGTTACCTGAGTCTACCGAATGGATCGGATCGGCGCCTCATACAATTTTAGTTGAATAAATTACTTCTTTTTACGAGTAAAGATTTTTTTTTGTTCTAGGACTTGATTGCAAGCCTAGACAATTATTTACTTATTTGCTATTTCAATTTGTTGTAGCCAAGATACTCTCGTTCGATTTGAGATATCTAAAGGCGATCTAAAGGCGTTTGATTTGTTTTGTATTCCTTACCGAGTCACAGTTGAGTCGACAAATAGTGGGAATTATTCGTTAAAAACAAAAGAAAATTGATTAAATTAAATAAATCCGTTTTATAGATCATTAATCTGTCCTTATATATTGATTTTTTGCTGTTTTGATTTGAATCGAAATATGTCGGTTATCCATAGTCCGAGTAATACAGAGCCAGTGAACGGAGCTGGTGAAGAGGATTCATCCTGCGTAATATGCAGCGAGAAACTTCGTACTGGTATAGAAATAACCGAGACTAATTGTGCTCACTACTTCCACACTTCTTGCCTGAATAATTGGTTGAAGACCAATGCAACCTGTCCAATATGTAGACAAAACTGTACTTCACCTAAATTCCCTACTTCTACCGAGACGTTTTCTCAATCTCATAGTGTAAATGATACCCGGCCAAACACGCGTCAGTGGACAAGAAATCATTCTAAAATTTCAGACAGAAATCACACTCCACAATCTTTTGTTGCTGGTTTATATTCTAACGGAGTAAAGAATAATGAATATCCTAGTCCATCACAATCCGTATTTCAGGTTCAACCCGAACAACTACCTCATCGACAAAAGGGACGACCACCTAAGCGACAACTGCCAACGGGAATCAACAGTACATCCGACACTAACGGACGACAAGTTATCGCGTTATCCATGAACGAAATGCGTAACGAACTAATGATGGAAATGCGTAACGCCCTACGAAACTTACATTTATCTCAATTTGAAAATTCAGAGGAAAGGATACCACGAAGAATTGAGGGCTACCGACCACAAAATGTGGTGACAAATGCTAATGAAAGAACTACAGACAAAATATCTAATCTCATTGCTAATTGGAGAGTTAAATTCTCGGGAGGGGGCGATGGAACGAACGTTGATGATTTTATTTATCGCGTTAATGCCTTAACCGCCCAGTGTGTTGGCGGAAATTTTGATTTGTTAGTGCAACATGCACATCTATTGTTTTGCGGTAAAGCTGAGACATGGTTTTGGCGGCATCATCGTCAATCTAACCGACTAAGTTGGTCTGCCCTCTGTGAAGCCCTTCGCCTGAAATTTCGCGAATTTCTGTCAGACGTAGATATTAAAGAAAATTTACGTAGGCGCAAACAACGCAATGGCGAAAAGTTTGATGATTTTGTAGACGAGATGTTATCATTGAGCGACAGACTGCGAAGTCCGTTATCAGACGCCGAGCTTGTCGAAGTATTAATCCATAACCTGAGGCCTGAGTTGCGTTTCGAGCTACTCCATATCCGAATCAATGACCTCACTGACTTGCGACGCGAGTGTCACCGACATGAAAATTTCTTCGCATACCAATCAATCCATGCCTATCCACGCAGTGGAGCAATGCGCAAACAGGTAGCGTCCATTGAAAATAACAGAACTTTTGAAACGAGAGAAGAGGAGGTATCTGAGGTGGAGGTGCGTGCGGTTCAAAACGAAGCAAAAATTGGTCGATGTTGGAATTGTGACGAAGAAGGTCACCGATATCAAGACTGCATGTTGGCTAACAGGCGAGTCTTTTGCTATGGCTGTGGAGCCCCGAATACTTACAAGCCGTCTTGCAAAAACTGTGCAATTAACTCGGAAAACCGAAAAGCGGGCCATCGCCAGGCGACGGGCGCAATCCTGCAACCACCACTTCGTCGTCCATTCCAATCACCATTTTAAGAAAACCATTCACTTCTTTATTGCCAAACCAGATTTGCCCTCCATCAAAAAGTTATAAAGAGCATAATATAAAACCATATCATGTCAGGCTCTCAGAATACAAACACAAAAGAGCAGAAATTTTCGGCACTGCTAAACAAAATTCGCGGGTAAGGGGTATTCGCCGACTAAGAAACTACTGGCTACGAATAAAGACATGTAAACGGTCAGTTATTTCCTCCCTGGTCGTAAATCCTCTCGATTCTCGTCCTTTTATTCGCATACAGATAAACGGAACAGATTGTTTAGCCTTATTAGATAGTGGAGCTAGCGTTAGCGTGATCGGAGGTCAAATGGCACAACGATTAATCCAATCAAAAGAAAAATTCAACTGTTTTAAGGGTAATGTCAGGACGGCCGATGGGCAAATGCAAGCTATCTCAGGGTTTTACAATGCCCAAGTAAAATTCAACTCAATCATAAAGAATTTTCAATTTCTAGTAATACCCACTATAACTCAGGACGTCATTTGCGGGGTTGATTTTTGGAAACAATTCAATATTCAAATTGCCCATCTTGCAGTTGGCAAGAAGGTTTCGTGTATAACCACAGATGATTCTTTTGTCAATTTGTCCGAGATGCAGAGGCTTCGATTGGATGGGGTCTTCGAATCTTTTCCTTCGTCAGAACGAGAGGGTTTGGGTAGGACGACGTTAATGGAGCATGTCATCGATACCAGACAGGCCAAACCTATAAAACAGAGGTATTACCCAATTTCACCAGCTAAAGAGAATCTACTCTGTACAGAAATTGACCGCATGCTGACAATGGGGGTAATAGAGGAGACAAGTGGTTCGGCTTGGAGCTCACCGGGAGTCCTTATTGTAAAACCAGGAAAGGTCAGGTTCTGTTTAGATTCTAGAAAACTAAATGAAGTTACCGTAAAGGATGCATATCCCCTACCAAATATTGAAGGAATTTTAAGCAGATTCCGAAGTGAATTATTTGGGTTATATAGTGGGTAATGGTGTTTTGCGTATGGATCCTGAAAAGATTAAAGCCATCACCGATTACGCTGTACCTAGAACCACAAAACAGCTTCGAAGATTTCTTGGTATGGTCGGATGGTACCGAAAGTTCATATCCGATTTTTCTGTTTTGACGTTCCATCTGACTGAGCTCCTTTGTAAAAGTAAGGGATTTCATTGGGGTCCTCTGGCTCAGCAGGCATTTGAGGCAATTAAGATACGATTGACGACAGCCCCCTGTTTGATACACCCGAATTATCGCAAACCGTTCGTAGTTCAGTGCGATGCCAGCAAGCTGGGCATTGGAGCCGTGCTAGCACAAGCCGACGAAACGGGTGAAGAACGACCCATTGCTTTCATGTCGCAAAAATTAAATAAAGCCCAAAGGAATTACACCGTCACCGAGTTAGAATGTCTGGCTGTGGTATTAGCAATAAAGAAATTCAGAATGTATATAGAAGGGCACGAATTTAAAATTATCACAGATCATTCGAGTCTCAAGTGGTTGATGAGTCAGAAGGACCTTACTGGAAGACTGGCGAGGTGGTCTTTGAAATTGCAAGGGTTTGACCTCTCCATTGAACACCGAAAAGGTAGCGCTAATGTTGTGGCCGATGCGCTGTCGAGGTCAATGGATGACAGTCCTAAGGAGGAATTAGCAGTCGTCGATTTGGGCAGCGAACCGAACGTTGATCTTAGATCAACAGCCTTTCAATCGACCGAATATGAAGGCTTGAAAAAGAAGTTTGCAGATGACTCATTCCCCGACTTTAAAATACTTGACGGACTGCTATATCATCGAGATGAATTTGCGAAGGGAGACGATAACGCCGATGACTTAAACTGGAAACTTTACATACCATGCCAGCTTCAAAATTCGACTATCCGAGCTGCACATGACCAGCCTACTTCAGCACATGCAGGAATAGCAAAAACCCTTGAAAAACTCCGCCGACATTTTTACTGGCCCGGAATGCGATTACAAGTCCGCGAATACATAGCTAAATGCGAGTTATGTCAGACATCTAAAGCACCGACACAAGTTTTACGACCACCTATGGGTAACTATTGCGCCTCCGAGCGGCCATTCCAACGCTTGTATTTAGATTTGATCGGTCCATTCCCTCGATCTAAACGCGGCAATATAGGGATATTAATTATTCTAGATCACTTCTCGAAATTTACTTTTCTCAAACCTATTAAGAAATTCACTGCTTCAGTAATAGCTGAATTCTTGAGAGATTCAGTCTTCTTCTGTTTTGGGGTACCAGAGTTGGTTGTAACAGATAACGGCAGCCAGTTTAAAAGCAAAGAATTCGACAAACTGTTAACGGATTTTGGCGTGGAACATGTTTTTACTGCCGCTTACTCACCCCAGGCAAACGCATCAGAACGAGTAAATCGATCGATCAATGAAGCTTTGCGTTCTTATGTTCGTAAAGACCAGAGGTGCTGGGACGCGTACCTCAGTAGCATAAATTGTGCGCTAAGGAACAGTTTTCACCAATCGATAGGTTACGCCCCCTACTTTGTGCTGTTTGGACAACACATGGTGACCCACGGGAAAGACTATGAAATCATTAAAAAACTGGAACAAATAAGGGAATGCTCATTTCGTATTACAAGACAAGACTTTAATGAAACTCAACGAGAAATTATTAGAACACGACTTAAGTTAGCATATGATAAAAATGTGAAATCATATAACCTCAGGTCGCGGGTTCGAAGGTTGGAAGTAGGACAGATCGTGACGAAACGAAATTTCGCATTGAGCAATCAAGCCAAGAATTTTTGCGCTAAATTAGCTCCCAGTGGAATTAAGGCAAGAATATCCGAAGTTTTAGGTAATTCATACTATAGCTTAACATCTCTAGATGGCACCCCAATGGGCATTTTTCATGCAAAGGACATATGGTGAGCTAGTTTAATCTGTAGTGATTCAATTTTTATCCAGGATAGATGATTTAATGCTAAATAAGTGACCCTTAATTTTCTCGTCTTTAATTCATGACTGAGGCGATTCCACCCTTTTCCAGCCCCTGACTTGCTCGTAATTTAGTCAGTACCTGTTTTGTGAGGATGGACCCGCGAGCGCACAAAGTTTGGGAAGTGCTGCTGACAAACAGCAGCCAAATTCCGTATTCCATATTCCGTTAGCAGTTCAAGGGCAACTAATGCGTATGCATGTTCTTTCTTTTCTTTAAAACAAAAAAAAACTGCGTGGTACAGTTGCGCCATAGGCGCAGCGAGCTTCGCCAAAAAAAAAAAAAAAAAAATATCATTTTTCTTTATCAGCTTCGCTACCGACTTCTCACTCTTTTTTTTATATATTCCTTCTTATTGTTATCCGCCTTGAAATGCAATATACTCCTTGTGTGTAGGAGAGAGAAAAAAAAAAAAAAGAACAATAAAAGAATAGAAAGAAGAAAGTAAAAGGGAACCAATGAGTACTTGTTAGACATGAGTTAGTGAAGTTCAAGCTCGACAGAAGCACACATCTATTTTTCGGCAGATACGGAAGAATATATAAAGGCGGCATCGCTAAAATTTTTGAAGTATAATTTCATAGCTTTTGGGATACAGAGAAAAACAAAACAGCCAAAAATCATTATTAGTGCACATTTTCCATGGCGTGAAATATTTTACGTGTAGTTAAAAAACTCAAAAGAGTCCATTAGCAGCAATTTTTGTAATCTTAAGAAAAAGTTTGCACGTACGCTATGATGGATGAGTTGAATAATTAAGTGCTTTTATCTAAACAATAAACATTTAAATTACAAAAAAAAAAAAAAAGAAAAATTATGTTACAAAGCCTAAAAATGTACGTATTTAGAAAAGAAACGAAATAATTGGAGAAATGGAAATATGATAAATTTTTAATAAAAATGTCCTTATCTAAATAATATGTTTACTATTGCACATTTTCCATGGCGTGAAATATTTTGTGTGTAGTTAAAAAACGCAAAAGAGTCCATTAGCAGCAATTTTTGTAATCTTAAGAAAAAGTTTGCACGTACGCTATGATGGATGAGTTGAATAATTAAGTGCTTTTATCTAAACAATAAACATTTAAGTTACGAAAGAAAATATGTTACAAAGCCTAACAATATCAACGTAAACCGTATGAAAATATTTGCTGTTCATAAATTTCCTTCGTCAATTTCGTCATTCTTCAATAATAAAAATATATAATATAATTAAATGAAACATTTGCAATTGCAATCAATAGACATGAATATAATCAAACAATCAACCAACCCCATAACCCAAGACAAGATTTCTTTATAATTATATACGAACAACAAGTGTGTATAACATTGGAATTCGTGTTTTTTTTTTTAAGAAAAAAGTGAAAGAATGAGAAATAATTATAAAAATTTCAACGCCAGCAACAACAGACAAAGTAGCCGAAGCACGAGACAGTCACTTCCATCAATCAATTCATCAAGGAACATCATTGGATCCTACAGTGCAGCTTACAGATAAGAAAACAAAAATTTTTTTTTTTTTTTGAACAAATAATATTATATTCATATCTAATATTTCACACAAAAAAAAAAAATATTAATGCTTAGGCTGCGTCCTAAACTAAATGATATCAGATACTAATGGCCTACAAATCGTTAACGACATTTTGATTATACTATAATTTTTACTTATATCACATCTATTGTACTATGATCTATTTGTATGTAGATATTTTGAGAGAACGAAGCTCTCATGAGATTTACGAACATGATTTACGAACATGTATGTAGTATTAAATGTAAAATCAACCATGAACTTCTAATCATTCATCATACCATTTTAATTATTCATGAGTAATGAATGCATATTCTAAATGGCTACATTTCCAATAAATTTCCACGAATGTAATAAAAATAATCCCGCACCGGTAGACTCAAAATCTGTTGTCAGTCGAAACAAAAATTGAATAAAGGAGTAACAAAATAATGAATACACTAATTGTAATTCAATATTTGGAGATGAATTAAAGTAATTAAAGGTGAGTGCGTCGGTTCAGAGCCGGAAGTTAGACTCGGGTACAATAGTGGGCTGGTGCACCAAAAATGCAGTGAGCACCAGCATGGATGGGAGGGATTTGTAGGGGAGGGCAATACCAACTGCTCCTCCCCCAAGCTAAATATTCGGCGTGGGTTCTTCTTCTCTTTCTTCTTTTTCTACTCCTCTTCCCCTCAAGTAAGCCTCGACATTTGATTTTTTTTCTGTAACAGGTCTTCCAATAACTGGATAATAGAACCCCCCCCTATGCCCTGAGCATGGCCGGTGTCGAGCAATAAAACCAGACAAAAAAAAAAAAAAAATTTTTTTTTTAGCGCTGTCATAGGGTGTGACAGCGAACACCCAAAGACTAGTACGTTACAACCTGCTCTTCGCCAAAGACCTGAGCAGGAACGAAGTACGCGTCTCTCGAACATTTTTATTCTTTCCATGGCAGTAGGAGAGAGAGTAAACCAAATCGGACAACCATAGGTGATGATCGGTCTGATCAGTTGTTTATAAATTAAGAGCTTTGTTCGCTTGCAAAGACCACTTCTTCTTCTAAGTAAAGGATTGATTAAGTGGAGGGCAAAGTTTGCCTTTTTAAGAACGCCTCTGGCATGTTCATTAAATTTGAAAAGCTCGTTAAAGATAGAGATCTGCACCGGCTGACAGGTTTTCGGGAAGCTGTAGTTGGGACGCGGAAACAAATCAGTTCCGTTTTGCTGGAATTAATTTTGAGGCCCCATTTATTGTAGAAATTCCAAAGCTGGTGTACGTGATGCTGTAGACGACGAACTGCAAGTTCCGGAGAAAGGGAGGTGGAGTAAGTTAAGGAGTCATCAGCGTAGAGTAGAGTGTTGGTCCAGACGGCGTTGTCAGGTTGATCACTCGTATATATGTTGAAGAGGTCAGGAGCAAGTTTAGACCCTTGAGGTACTCCTGCAGCAATCCGCCGCTTTGAAGATTTTACGTTGAGAATCTGGACGAAGAACATCCTGTTTTTAAGAAATTCCAAAACTAATTTTATCAAATGGATATTGAAACCCAGAGAAGATAATTTTAAGATGAGCCCGTTGTGCCAAACGCTGTCGAAAGCTTTTTCTATATCCAGAAGACTAGCGAAGGTGTATTCCTTTTTGTTGAGACCAGTATTCCTTTTTGTTGAGACCAGTATTCCTTTTTCCCCTCCTTCCAAGCATCTCTACCTGTAGATTTCTTAGGCTTGGAAAGATCGACGAGTACTTTGACGCCTGCTTGATCAGTGAAAGTTTCAAGGTTTGGAGAATGAGCTGGATTGTCATCGGTGAACACAGCAATAGGTGTGCTGAGACTGACGACTTCCCTTACTTTGGTTTCGACATCATTGACAAAATCCGCGTGGTTTAAGGGCGGTCTGTCTGAGAAATTATTTTCGAAGTAATCGGCGAAAATTTCAACTTGATTAACAGTTCCTGAAGCCTGCCTGCTGCCATTAGTAAGACCTTCAGGCAAAAGATTCCTTTTGCGAATGAATTGACCAATCTGTTCGAAGGTGTTAGGACCAGGTTTAATCTTCTCAAGCTGTTTCGTGAGCATCTCATTGTTGAAATGATACACCGCTCTCTTAAACATTATATTGGTATGAATCGCTTTAATGTTGTTGGGCAGGTTTTTAAATCTTCCATTGGTCACAACTTTTGAGCATCCAAAGCTAATGAAGCATTCAAAGCTTCATTAACTGCTGACTAAAAATTGACAATGGCAGCGTCAATCTCCGGGCTAGTCAGGTTTCGATTGGAGGGCAGAGAATAGCACTTGCCACATGTTGCTTGAACAAAGTCCAGTTTAATTTATTCAGACAAATACAGCTATCAATATGGCGCAGTTCTGTGAGTAAGTGACGATCAAAATTAATTTTCAATGCCACAGCGAGATGATCTGAGTCACTTGGGATGGCTTCACAACTGAAGTTCTGAAGTTCCGGTAAAATGTTCACTAGTGATGAAGAGCACAGAAAGAAGTCTAGCGTGGATGGAGTTCTGGGGAATGTTCTGTGAGGTTGAAAAACAATCACCAAAGGATGATCCAAACAGCGTTCGTCCAGCCAGTTGACTAATGTGTTGCCCTCAACTGAGCAAACGTCATCAAGCAAGCGGATTTGATGGAGCTGATGTTGTGGATTTTGCAAGGGATGTTGTTAGCTGTGGCAAATTTATTAAGTTCAGCAACATTTAAACCGTAAGTAATTATTGGCGGCAAAAACTTCTTTTGAAGATTAGACTGCGAAGCAGAAATTAGTGAGTAAGCAGTGGGAGCCTTTTTGGCTGGTGTAGGAGACGGAGAAGTGGTTTCCTGCAGTTTCCGTTTTTTGACTGGAATGGGAAGCACTTTACGGAAGGGAGTCTCAACTTCACCGTTAATTTCATGGATTGAATTGTTATCATCTAAAATCATATCTTCTTCATTCTCTTCTGAGTCAGAAGCCGATACGCTGCATGACGAGTCGTCAGCTTCAGACGCCAAGTCGTAGATTTCGTCGATGGAGGACATTTTCTTTTGTAAAGAGTTGAGAAATTTCTTGCCATAAATAGCGGAATCTTTCTTTATTTGGTCTATGATAACCATGACCTCCTTCTTCCTTTTCTCTTCCCTGCCCATGGCGCTAGGAATTATTAACACAATAACCACGTGTGAGAAAACTTTTATCGAAAAATTGAATCAGTCGAAAAATTGGAATTAAATAATAAAAAATTAGAAAAATTGAATCAAGGGAAAAACCGCGTCCGAACAAAATGAGCTATCGATTCGAAAAATTCTAGTCGTAGTCCTAGTCCTAGTCCAAGTCCTAGTCCAGTCCATCAAGGATTGCCGCTTTAAAGAATATACATATGTCGGTGTTTATGTACGAACTTTTCAAGTTGTATATTACGATTTTTATTTTTCATTTAACTCTAATTGTGCGTAAAAAAAATATGTAAATATTTAGAGAAATCTGTTTTCTTTAATTCAATTTCAATTGAATTTTTCGAGTCGCAACGCATCCATCGTGATCGTCAGTGATACGAACTTTGATTCTTCAAGCCAGCTTTGATTCTTCAAGGGCTCGCTAATAATCTATTGCGAGTGAGTTTCTTATAAACAAGTGTCAGTGAAGTGATCATACTATCCTGTGAAAACAGTGGGCGTCGTGTCATTCACGTACATCCACGAGCCGTACAGTAAATCGGAAAATAAATCCTTAATTTATACATCAGGGTGAGTAAATCCGATTAATTATTCACTTAATTAAGCATAGACTAAGAAATTGAAATACAAATGGCTTAACGGAACCCTCAGGGTCTGATTGTGAGATGTCAGAAGGCGGTTCTAAAGTTTCAATTACTGAAAAATATGAGTTATTATTACAAGAAAACCAACAACTACAATCTCAAATAGACAACATGGCCGAAACCATTTCTACATTAAATAATGTAATAAATGGCCTCAGAGCTGATATACAAACCTTAAACCAAACCCTGTCCCAAACAACAACAAAGAATAAAACAGACGCGCCGGGGAAAAAGAGGAGAATTTCGAAATTTTCTTTCATCCCCCCATCTTCTTCAGAAGAAGATTCCGTAACAGAAAAACGAAGACCCAAGCCAACTTCCAAAAAAACAAGAACCGTAAAAGAAAATATTAACAACGGGGCTACCTTCTCAAATTCCCCAAATACGTCATTAGAACAGCCTCCACCTAATCCAAATCAAGAAGCCCACTCCAAAATTTTAGACCCCACCACATCACAACAAGACTTGAAACCAAAGTCCGTTCCGATAGTCCTTAGACAAACCGAAAAATGGACTGAATTATCTAGACTCTTTACAATACAAGGCATAAAGATTCTGAAATTCAGACGGATTCACCTAGGAATCCAGATACTCCCTGAAACCCCAGCTGATCACAGAAAAATAATTACACTTCTGTCTGAAAGAAAATATGAATACCACACTTACCTTCATCAGGAAGAGAAATATCTAAACGTTATCATTAAAGGCCTTTAAGGAATATCACCTGAAGAGTTCAAAGAGGATATTCAGCGACAAGGCTTCACGCCACTAGAATGTTTTTATCTGAAAACAAGAAATTATAACATCCCAAGACTAATAAAAGTCTTGCTACCTAGAGAACAAAAGAACATATATAATATCAAAGCAGTATGCAATCTAATGGTCACGGTTGAGGCACAAAAGCCCAGAGGAGGACTAGCACAGTGCCATAATTGTCAACAATTTGGCCATGCAGCAAATCGTTGTCAGGCATCCCCAAAATGCGTAAAATGCGATGGTAACCACCACTTCAGAGATTGCTCAAAGACAACGGAAGAAAGAGCTAAATGCGTTAACTGTGGCGGGGAACACCCCGCCAGTTATGGTGGTTGTCCAAAAAATTCAAAAAATTATAAAAAGTCCTATGCTCAAGTAGCAAAACACTCGCACATAACAATACGAAACAACAGTGCTCAACGTAAAGCCACTTCAGCTGAATTGACAGCCAAACAAAGAGACAACGCTTCACAATGCGAGCTACTTCTGACAAAAATGCAACAACAATTCACTATCATGATGAAAGACATGATGTCATCCATGATACAGGGCATTTTTGCAGCCCAAAACAAAAATTAAATATCACACACCAAATGCATCTCCATCCTTACCTGGAATGCGAATTCCTTACTGCCAAAGAAAGACGAACTAATACAATTCTTATACGATAACAGTATAGATATACATAGCTCTAATACGAGAAACTTACCTTAAATCTGGAAACTACCTGAGGATTCCAAATTATACTATTTATAGGAATGACCGACTAACAGAAAGAGGAGGAGGTACAGCCATCATAATTAAGAAAAACATACCTCACTACATAATAAACATCCCGCAGCTATGCAGTCTAGAAGCAACGGCAATCAAAATCAGAACAGTTACCTTCCAATTCACAGTAGCCTCAGTATACAAACCCCCGAAAGAAATGAATTTCGACAAAGATCTCAAGTTACTTATAGGCCTAGATACATCCTTATTCATTGCCGGTGACTTGAACTACTATCAACGAGTATGGGGCGATTCGTCATCAAATAAATCAGGAAAAATTTTACGAAAATTCATAGCGAAAACGCCTGTAACAATTCTGGTCCCGAATGAACCGACTCACTTCGGACCCCGCTACGCCCACACTCTCGATATAGGACTAACTAGAAATTTCCACCACCATATCCAAACAGAAGTCCTGCACGAACTAAATTCGGATCATAACCCCGTTCTTTTCAATCTAAGCGACGTTCACACAGAAGAGACAACCCCCACAAGGAAAATAACCAACTGGCGAATGTTTCGAGACATTCTTTCACAGCAGGCCGCGGAGCCCATACCAGAAACGAATAAGGAAGTTGATATAGCAATAGAATCCATTTCTAACAGAATTCTAACAGCAAAAGAGCAAAGTACAACAACCGTTCCACTAAATAGACATAATCCTTATGATCTCCCTAAAGAAATAAAAGACCTCATCCGACAAAGAAATAGAATAAGAAGAAGGGCAAGAGCAACTTTAGTTCCGAACATAAAAGTCCAAGCATTGAAGCTAACAAAACTAATCCAACAGAAGGTTAAAGACTTCAAGAATTCGGTGTGGGGTAATTTTCTCGAAAATCTAGAAACAGGAGAATCCGATTTATAGAAAATGACAAAAATTTTCAGGAACAGAAAAAAGATAGCCATTCCACCCATCCACGGTGTAAACGGACTAGTATTCAGCCCAGAAGCCAAAGCTGAAGCTTTTGCCGATTCCTTAAAACTACAATTTAGAAATCCGGATGAAGATTCAGACTTCGAAAGAGAAATAAGAAGAATCGCCAGACAAGCTCCAAGCAGCCCGGAGAGTGACGGTATTAAAAGCACTAACATAGAAGAAATAAAAACAATAATACAAGCACTAAAAAAGGGAAAATCACCGGGGCATGATAAAATCTCAAACGACTGTTTAAAACAAGCCCCGAATACCATCTTCGCCACGATAAATTCACTTCACCCAATTCTCATAAATAAAAAACTTAACAGAAAGAACAAAGTAATTATTTATAAACAAATAATTAGACCATCTCTAATATACGCCAGCACGGCATTCTCGCCAATACCCAAAACAAGAATAAAACGCCTTCAAACATGCCAGAACAAAATATTAAGGAAAATCTATGGAATCCCATGGTATGTGAAGAACAGCGACATACACAGAGATCTAAAACTAGAACTCATAAAACCATACATTAAGGACAAGGCGCTAAAATTCTTTAATAAAGTTCAAGAAATCCAAAACATGCCAACAGATGCCCTACAATCACTACTAACATCAGATAACAGGCGGAAAACCTACCCCCTTATCAGGGACATACTTAAGACACAATAACAAAACAACAGAGCAATAAAAATTAACTAATAGCCGATAACTAAACAGTAGAGCAGGTCAAATCGTGCTCACCATTATAAAAGAGTAAAAGTTTAACGGCACTAGCTCAATATAACCAAAGAGTTCCAAGTTTTCCTTAATTTTTCGAATTTGGTGCTGTGTTTTGTACATTCACAATATTAAATCATGTCTGGTCGTGGAAAAGGCGGAAAAGTCAAGGGTAAAGCGAAGTCTCGATCAAAGTCTCGAGCTGGGCTTCAATTTCCTGTTGGTCGAATTCATCGTTTATTGCGTAAGGGTAATTATGCTGAAAGAGTTGGTGCAGGCGCTCCTGTTTATCTTGCGGCTGTAATGGAATATTTGGCTGCTGAAGTTCTTGAATTGGCTGGAAATGCAGCACGTGACAATAAGAAAACTAGAATTATTCCGCGCCATTTACAGTTGGCTATACGCAATGATGAAGAATTGAATAAGCTATTATCGGGTGTAACAATTGCTCAAGGTGGTGTTTTGCCAAATATTCAAGCAGTACTTTTACCAAAGAAAACTGAAAAAAAAGCATAATTAAATTTTTAAACAATTCAATAAGACTAAATATAAAAACCGTCCTTTTCAGGACGACAATAAATTTCTTTAATGAGATAGTAAATTTTTTAAAATCCATTATTTTGATATTTTTGCTCAAAGTTAAATTAAATATGTAACTTTCGATATATTAAAATAGTAAAAAGTTCCTTCAATATTTCTAACGTTAAACGAGAATACATACAGTACGATGGTACATACAATACATAATACGAGGTAACTACATACAGTAACTACAGAACCTACAGAATGTAGGTGAAAAATTATAGAAATGAATTTGCTACGAGGTAAGGATTGACGAAATCCGATTCAATATAAAATATATTCTTTATGTACTAGTTAAACAAATACGATATAAAAAAGGACAATAAATAAATTTATAAATATATATATAGTATATATATAGTACATACATATGTTTAAATATGAAAAGTTATAGTAACGCTAAAATGTTTTTGTATTGAAGAGCTAACTCTTTGTTCACTTAATGTAATGGTCCTGAAAATACCAGTGTCTGGATGCAGTTGTAATTCAATATAAAATATATTCTATATGTACTAGTTAAACAAATAAGATATAAAAAAAGGACAATAAATAAATTTGTAAATCTTTTCAAGTTTCCAAAATACATATATAGTATATATAGTACATACATATGTTTAAATATGAAAAGTTATATTAACGCTAAAATGTTTTTGTATTGAAGAACTCTTTGTTCACTTAATGTAATGGTTCTCAAAAGGACCGATTTTTAAAAATGTTTTATTTAACATTAAACTTTTAACCACCAAAACCATATAGTGTACGTCCTTGCCTTTTTAGAGCGTAAACAACATCCATGGCTGTAACAGTTTTACGCTTAGCATGTTCAGTATAAGTTACTGCATCGCGAATGACATTTTCCAAAAACACTTTAAGAACACCACCAGTTTCTTCATATATTAAACCAGATATACGTTTCACTCCACCACGACGGGCTAAAAGTCGAATAGCTGGTTTCGTAATACCTTGAATATTATCACGAAGGACTTTACGATGACGTTTTGCACCACCTTTTGCTAAACCTTTTCCACCCTTTCCACGACCAGTCATTTCTTACACTTAATTTATAACTGCATTAATTCCGACAGAACACCGCTCTTTCTGTAAAAATGTTCCTCTTTAGAAAGAGAGGACAATATCATTAAGAATTTTTAGAAAAACGTATGAACAGCTGAAACAGTTTGATATTGAAAAACTAGCTTAGTATGAAAAACTCCGCCGGGATCATATTAAAGTTAAAATGGCTCGTACTAAGCAGACTGCTCGTAAATCCACTGGCGGAAAAGCTCCACGTAAGCAACTAGCAACAAAAGCAGCTCGTAAAAGTGCACCAGCTACAGGCGGTGTCAAAAAACCACATCGCTATCGTCCGGGTACAGTTGCTCTTCGTGAGATACGTCGTTATCAAAAAAGTACCGAATTATTGATTCGAAAATTGCCATTTCAACGCTTAGTTCGAGAAATTGCTCAAGATTTTAAAACAGATTTACGTTTCCAAAGTTCAGCGGTGATGGCTCTTCAAGAAGCAAGTGAAGCATATTTGGTTGGACTTTTTGAGGATACAAACTTGTGTGCTATTCATGCAAAACGTGTTACAATTATGCCAAAAGACATTCAATTGGCTCGACGTATTCGTGGCGAGCGCGCATAATACAATATAACGCATATACATATCGGTCCTTTTAAGGACCACAATTAAATGATGAAGGGGACATTCTTATTTTGTAATTATACAAAGAAGATGTATAGTATTGATTTTTATTTCAAATAATTTTTAATACCATTACAATTTTATTTAGTACATATTTTAGCATATCTATTTTTTTTTAAAATATATACATGGAATAAAAAACTGAAAGATATTTATAAAAAAACTAGCTGTAGTGCTCGCTCTAACTTAGTTTGATTGAATGATATACATATGTACATACATATGTATGCACACATCACAGTCGTTTCCTTGCAGTATGTATATGTACATACTCGTACATATGATATACACGACACTTTTTTATTTGGATAGGAGGGGCCCGTTATAGGGTTTCCTTGATAACTCGAGGGTCCCAGAAATACTTCTTGCTTGTTTGTGTCTTACCATGATAATAAATTCATTTATTATTGGCATCTATTCTGTCCAGCACAATGTTGTTAACTTAATTTAAAATTGAGACTGAATTCCCCTACAGTCCTTTATCCCCTATTTAGAGGTTGACTTTTTATAAAATAGGTACCCTATGTCCCTCGTCAGGGTTCCAGCTATCTCCACACCAAATTTCACCAAAATCGGTGCAGCGGTTCAGCCGTCTGTCAAGGTAACAGACAGACAGGCTTACTTTCGCATTCAATTTTATAATTGTAACTGTTAAAAGTAAAAGAAGTAAGAATTTTTTTAAAATAATCATGCTATAAAGAGATTTTCTATTGTTGATTGATTGATAATTGATGATTGTTTTCTATTCAATGTTCTCATTAGTTATTATTAAATTTTATATTAGGAATATCATTTAATATGTTAAAAGAGTATATTTTCTACATGTAGTCGTTTTGTTGTAACTATAACTTCCATAATCAATTTACAAATATAATATTATTAACTCGATTCATTCAGTATGTAGTAAATTGTTTCAAATGTATTTCAATATAATCCCATCATAAATAGTACGACTAAATTTTTTATTATTTAAATATTATAGATGTTAAAATTTTGTTTTCAATAGTATTAAATTTAATTATTACAAAAACTATATTATTAATAACTATATATAATTTTGAAAATTCAGAAAACTAAGAAAGAGTAAATTATAGGGAATCTTCTTTTCTCGGCGATTCTCAAATTTTCGAATCTTAGCTTTAAATATTTTTTGATGGAAAAAAGCGAATTATTCAAGCAAGAATGGCAGAGGCGGTTGGAATTATTGCATCTCCTGTTAGTGGTGGTGGTGGTACTGCTGCTGCGGTTGTTACTTCGACTGAAAAAAAAGTTATGAAAAAATCTAAAAAACTATCGACAACTCCTTCTGAGGAAGCTGAAGCCAGTGGCAGTATTTCCGGAAGTATTAATAACTTGGCGGATAAAGCGAGCTTTGTAAAAAATAAAAAAAGAGGAAAAAATAAAAAAAAAAAGGAAGGCAACATCCAGCTTTTCGGATGAGTCGACTCGTGCAAGGCAAAGCAACATAAGCGATAGCAACATGCAGGCTCTGTTGGATAAAATCGTAAATTTGGAAAACGAGCTTCTCCTCTACAAGACTACAATAGTTGAGCTGCAAAATAAAGTTCAATTATATGAAAATGAAAACAAACAAATTTCGACTGAAAATACTGATGATGATGATGATATGGTATCTCAAGCAGACAACGTTTCAAATGCTGACTACGTAATACCAGACAAGGACAACACTCAAGATGAAGATCACGAAAATAATGCTGTTCATGGAGCAAAATCCACCAAGATTTCTCATCAATCAACTCGTATCCCTAGAATGGAGAAAAGCATTAACAAAGGTAGTACAAATGTAAATAGAAAAAGTAGTAAGCCTCCAACCTTGGTATGTTATAACATAAATCAAAAAAGTGCTATTTGTAATTTTTCTCAAATTTTAAATCATAAAAATTTTTCTTTAAACTTAATAAATAAAAATATTACACTAGTTAGCACCCATATTTTAAGTGATTATTACAAAATCAAGAAATACCTAGCGGACTATAAGATCAATTTTTATACTTACACTCCTAATGGAGAAAAACCTTTTTCAATTGTAATAAAAAAACTGTCAAAAGACTACGAAAAGGATGATATTCTTTCTTATTTAAATGATTTAAATCTAGAAATTAATGTTATTAATTTAACAAAATTCAAAAATGGCAACTGGCTCGTACAATTAAGCCGAGATTCAAACATTAAAGACTTCTATAATATTAAATACATATTAAATTGCTGTGTAGTCTTAGAAAAACTTATACCATCGGCCATTATTCAATGTAAAAATTGCCAAAGATACTCTCATGTGGCTAGCAACTGTCATATGCCATTTAGATGTGTCAAGTGCTTGGAAAGTCATGACCCAGGGTCTTGCAAAATTCCGCCAAAAGAGCAGAACTTCGAAGAAATAATTTATACAAACCAGGAAACTGGAACTATTACTAAACAAACAGGAGTCCCAGTTTCCTGCGTAAATTGCAATGAAGCTGGACATACGGCAAACTATCTAAAATGCCCAAAAAGATTAGAAATCATTAACCGACTGAAGGATCGCAAAATTAATAATAATAATACAAAAAATATAGAATTGCATAATCCTAAATTATCTCAAACACAACCTTCAAAAATTACAAAAACAGTTACTTATGCTTCAGCCTTAAAAAATGAAAATAGTAAAAGTACAAACAATCAGTTTGAACATCAGACATCACAGTCGAATTTAGGTAATACTATTAACAAGGAATGCCTTAGATTATTTGGTAGCACTTTATATGAAAGTGTAAATAAAATTAAAAACTTCTCTCAGAAATATTTAATACTAGATAATGATGAAGAAAAAACCCTGGCATTATTTAATTTGCTTACTGATCTCAGAATTAATTTTAATGGGTAGAAAGATTAAATGTATATTCATTAATGTTAACTCTTTGCTATCTAGATTTAAACTGCACTGCTTTAATGAATTTCTAAAAGAACATAACCCGGACATCGTACTTATTGCTGAACATCGACTAGGCAATAAACATAAAATTAACTTAAAAAATTACAAATTTATCAAACAAACAAGCAAAACTATACGAAGAACTACAGAATCTGACGCAGACAAAACATTCACAGCCATATGCATTAGGGATAATATTAAATTTAACGTACTTGACATTGATAAGACAGAACATCTCGAAAATACTGCAATAAAAATTTCTCTAGCTGACGGTAAAGAATTGGCATTCGTTGCACTCTACAATAAACCTAATGAGATATTAAAATTTAATGACTTAAACAAAATTTTCAACTCACTAGGCACGCAAGAATTTATCCTAGCGGGGGACTTAAACGCAAGACATCCTCTTTGGGGTGACAAAGTAATGAACAATAACGGAAAGGTGTTAAACAGATGGTTACACCAAAACCCAATAACAGAATTAATACCTACGAAATATCCTACAAGAGTTTCAAAAAACTGTGAATCATACATAGACATATTTCTTGTTTCTCCACTAATTAACATAAATTTCGGCTTAAATTATGGAATTGGAAATTACTTGAGAGTTCTGCCATATGAATCGGACCATAAAGCAGTAGAGTTATGTTTAAACACAAGTCACAACATCATAAAATCAACTCCTAAACTCATTTTTGATTATAAAAATGTAAACTTAGAAAAATTTAATGATATACTCTCGAGTAATCTTCAAGACAATTTTCTACCTATCAACAGAAATGTTAATGAGGCTGAGATAGACTCAAATATCAAAAATCTAAACTATGCAATTTCACAAGCCATCAACTCAGACGCGATACCAAAAATTGAAATAAGAAAACGAGGTCTTATTACTTTACCGCAAAACATTTTAGAATTTATACGTGAGAAAAAGCGACTTCGTCGTGCTTTCGCTCGATGTTTAAATATAGAAAGACGAAACACTCTTAAAGCCATAATAAATAATGTTGACAAAATAATCAGAGAAAACATCAAAATTCATGAAAACAATTACTGGAAAAAATTTTTCGCCAAGATAAAAATGAATCATAAAACATATAACAAGATCAGAAACCTATGTGGCCTTAATAGTAAAAAAAATTTACCAGATTTATTATTAAGCAACCCAATTTCTCCAAATAATCCCTCACTGATTAGAAGCGACACTGAAAAGGCAAATGCACTTGCATCTGAGTTTGAAAAAATACATACCCAAAATCTAAGTTTAGGAAACACTAACTTTGCAAACAGAATCAGTTTATCCATATCTGGTTTGACTGATAACAGAGAACCAGTTTGGAATTTTAGTGACAATTGTAGGGCTGATGGCACATCGCAACATAGTACAGGAAACCTAAATGGAACTAGTGATACAGATAATAGCTACCCAAAACTTATAAAAATTGAATACTTCAAAACTAAATTGAAACACCTAAATACAAAAAAAAGTGCAGGTGATGATGGAATCTGCAATTTTTTACTAAAGAAAACCAACAGTGTATTGTGGAAGTTTCTTACAATATTATTCAACCATTGCTACAACATTGGTTACTATCCAAAGCAATGGAAAATTGCAAAAATTATACCGGTGCACAAGCCAAATTCAGACAAGCAAAGTCCTCGCAGTTATCGTCCTATCTCCCTGCTTTCTAATATAAGCAAGGTTTTCGAATCCTACATTATGGAACAAATTAATGAACACGTAGACAAAAACAACATCCTACGAAATCGACAATTCGGATTCAGAAGGAACCACTCTACAAATCATGCCTTTACTCTATTATCAGACTTCGTTTCCACAAATTTAAATAAAAGACAGGCCACAATAGCTGTAGCTCTTGATTTTGAGAAGGCATTTGACACAGTCTGGATTGAGGGTATAATTCATAAATTATATATTATACATAAATTTAATTCTCACCTCTGCCGAATAATACATAATTACTTAATTAATCGATCCTTTTATGTGATCTGCGGTGAAAAAAAATCTAGCATAAGGAACATCGTGGCGGGGGTACCACAAGGCTCCTTATTAGGTCCAATCCTGTACAATTTATTCCTAGCAGACATTCCAGAACCAACTAACATTGACAACCATAGAACTAAAATGCAAGTACTCATCTATGCAGATGACATTCTATTACTGGGCTCATCTCCGTTATTAAGAAAAGCAAATGAAGATCTAAACCTGTACCTTGACAAACTGTATAAGTATTTTACTAAATGGAAACTTAAAATTAACTTATCTAAAAGTGAATGTGTAGCTTTGAAAGGAATACACAAAAATTTATACCCTAATGCTCGTACTTATGTGCCACAAATTAAAATAAATAGTTTGGACATTAACAATAAAGATAGACTGAAATACCTAGGAGTTATCCTACACACCAAATACAATTTTATAACACACATAGACTACATTTTAAGTAAAGCAAAAAGAAAATTCTTCCAATATTTAAAAATTATGAGAGGTGCACATGATCTAGATAACAAAATTAAGATAAACATATATAAACAAATAATTAGACCAATTATAACATATGCTTTCCCAATCTGGTGTGGAATTTCATCATGTCAAATGGAAAGACTACGGATATTTGAAAGATATATACTTAGATTTTGCACTAACCTAAAGAGACCACCATATCAGCCAAACGGGATTAGGAAAAGAATCTCAAATAAAATATTGTACAACCACAACAAAATAAATAGGATTGACTGTTTCCTACTAAAATTGATAGATAACTTTCTGAGTAAACTACCCTCAATAGACAATGAAATGATAAGGGAGTACCTGGCTAAAGAAGTCGATATTGAAGACAAATACCTATCACCTATCCATATCAAACTTTTGTATGAAAATCATATGCTGTATCAGAACAATAAACTCTTATATTATCACAGAAAATATAACACTGGTGATATTACTAATAATTTAGTGTATAATACAGAACAATATCTAAATTAACATAAGCTTATGTTTTTATCAGAGCGCTTGTTTAATAATCGGAATACTTAATAGACTAACTAAGAATAGTTTTTATAACATTGTAAAATCTAATATTAATTGACACAAAGGTCAATTACCTATCATGAAATTGTCATAGAAGTTTTTTTGTTTTGTTTTGTTTTGTTTTGTGTATATATTTTTTAGGTTCTAAGCATTAGTTTTAAGTTATTCATAAAATAATGTTATTATAATTCCCTGCCAAGGTAAATAAATAAAAATGTAATTAAATATTATAATAATAAAACTTTCATTATAAGATATGAATATAAGATGAATATAAGATATTCATTATAAACAACTGGCAAAATTAAGGAAGAAACCTTTGAAAGATACAATTGTATGTAAAGGAATTAGAAACATGTATATATATATATGTATATATATATATATATAGGTATAAGCAAATTTATTTATGTAAATATTGTAAAAGAAATGATACATGGTTAATAATAAAGAAAGATCATAAAAATTTTTCTTTAAACTTAATAAATAAAAATATTACACTAGTTAGCACCCATATTTTAAGCGATTATTACAAAATCAAGAAATACCTAGCGGACTATAAGATCAATTTTTATACTTACACTCCTAATGGAGAAAAACCTTTTTCAATTGTAATAAAAAAACTGTCAAAAGACTACGAAAAGGATGATATTCTTTCGTATTTAAATGATTTAAATCTAGAAATTAATGTTATTAATTTAACAAAATTCAAAAATGGCAACTGGCTCGTACAATTAAGCCGAGATTCAAATATTAAAGACTTCTATAATATTAAATACATATTAAATTGCTGTGTAGTCTTAGAAAAACTTATACCATCGGCCATTATTCAATGTAAAAATTGCCAAAGATACTCTCATGTGGCTAGCAACTGTCATATGCCATTTAGATGTGTCAAGTGCTTGGAAAGTCATGACCCAGGGTCTTGCAAAATTCCGCCAAAAGAGCAGAACTTCGAAGAAATAATTTATACAAACCAGGAAACTGGAACTATTACTAAACAAACAGGAGTCCCAGTTTCCTGCGTAAATTGCAATGAAGCTGGACATACGGCAAACTATCTAAAATGCCCAAAAAGATTAGAAATCATTAACCGACTGAAGGATCGCAAAATTAATAATAATAATACAAACAAGTAAGAGCGTTATCTTCGGCCTGGCCGAAGCTCATATACCCTACACCCGCATCTGTCGAGGTGATAAAAAGTGGGCGGGTGACACCTACTTTTTTTTAATTTACAGTGAGAAAATTTTGATCTATTAACTCGTCTACAACACCGCTTTTCCTACCAAACATCGCATTATATGGTATAGTATATAAGTGGGCGTGTCACGCCCATTTTTAAGAATATATTTTAGTCTAAGAAGGTGGACTCGGGGAAAAAATTTTAGCTTTATATTCGCTCTACAATCTGAGAAATTGAGCTATAAGCATAGGAAAATTCATATTTGCTATTAAAAGTAGGCGTGGCACTAATCCGATTTTCCTCATTTTCAATACCAAACAGCCTATGATGACAAAGTATATTCGTGCCAAATTTCATGGCGATAGCTTTATTCGTTCTCCCGTAATCGTGATTTCTACAGACAGACAGACAGACAGACAGACAGACAGACAGACAGACAGACAGACAGACAGACGGACGGACATGGCTAAATCGAATCAGAAGGTGATTCTGAGCCAGAATATATATACTTTTCTATACCTGCCACGCCTCCTTTAATGCGTTACAAACGGAAGAACAAAGTGAATATACCCTCATCCCTTCGGGTGTAGGGTATAAAAATATAGAATTGCATAATCCTAAATTATCTCAAACACAACCTTCAAAAATTACAAAAACAGTTACTTATGCTTCAGCCTTAAAAAATGAAAATAGTAAAAGTACAAACAATCAGTTTAAACCTCAGACATCACAGTCGAATTTAGGTAATACTATTAACAAGGAATGCCTTAGATTATTTGGTAGCACTTTATATGAAAGTGTTAATAAAATTAAAAACTTCTCTCAGAAATATTTAATACTAGATAATGATGAAGAAAAAACCCTGGCATTATTTAATTTGCTTACTGATCTCAGAATTAATTTCAATGGGTAGAAAGATTAAATGTATATTCATTAATGTTAACTCTTTGCTATCTAGATTTAAACTGCACTGCTTTAATGAATTTCTAAAAGAACATAACCCGGACATCGTACTTATTGCTGAACATCGACTAGGCAATAAACATAAAATTAACTTAAAAAATTACAAATTTATCAAACAAACACGCAAAACTATACGAAGAACTACAGAATCTGACGCAGACAAAACATTCACAGCCATATGCATTAGGGATAATATTAAATTTAACGTATTTGACATTGATAAGACAGAACATCTCGAAAATACTGCAATAAAAATTTTTCTAGCTGACGGTAAAGAATTGGCATTCGTTGCACTCTACAATAAACCTAATGAGATATTAAAATTTAATGACTTAAACAAAATTTTCAACTCACTAGGCACGCAAGAATTTATCTTAGCGGGGGACTTAAACGCAAGACATCCTCTTTGGGGTGACAAAGTAATGAACAATAACGGAAAGGTGTTAAACAGATGGTTACACCAAAACCCAATAACAGAAATAATACCTACGAAATATCCTACAAGAGTTTCAAAAAACTGTGAATCATACATAGACATATTTCTTGTTTCTCCACTAATTAACATAAATTTCGGCTTAAATTATAGAATTGGAAATTACTTGAAAGTTCTGCCATATGAATCGGACCATAAAGCAGTAGAGTTATGTTTAAACACAAGTCACAACATCATAAAATCAACTCCTAAACTCATTTTTGATTATAAAAATGTAAACTTAGAAAAATTTAATGATATACTCTCGAGTAATCTTCAAGACAATTTTCTACCTATCAACAGAAATGTTAATGAGGCTGAGATAGACTCAAATATCAAAAATCTAAACTATGCAATTTCACAAGCCATCAACTCAGACGCGATACCAAAAATTGAAATAAGAAATCGAGCTCTTATTACTTTACCGCAAAACATTTTAGAATTTATACGTGAGAAAAAGCGACTTCGTCGTGCTTTCGCTCGATGTTTAAATATAGAAAGACAAAACACTCTTAAAGCCATAATAAATAATGTTGACAAAATAATCAGAGAAAACATCAAAATTCATGAAAACAATCACTGGAAAAAATTTTTCGCCAAGATAAAAATGAATCATAAAACATATAACAAGATCAGAAACCTATGTGGCCTTAATAATAAAAAAAATTTACCAGATTTATTATTAAGCAACCCAATTTCTCCAAATAATCCCTCACTGATTAGAAGCGACACTGAAAAGGCAAATGCACTTGCATCTGAGTTTGAAAAAATACATACCCAAAATCTAAGTTTAGGAAACACTAACTTTGCAAACAGAATCAGTTTATCCATATCTGGTTTGACTGATAACAGAGAACCAGTTTGGAATTTTAGTGACAATTGTAGGGCTGATGGCACATCGCAACATAGTACAGAAAACCTAAATGGAATTAGTGATACAGAAAATAGCTACCCAAAACTTATAAAAATTGAATACTTCAAAACTAAATTGAAACACCTAAATACAAAAAAAAGTGCAGGTGATGATGGAATCTGCAATTTTTTACTAAAGAAAACCAACAGTGTATTGTGGAAGTTTCTTACAATATTATTCAACCATTGCTACAACATTGGTTACTATCCAAAGCAATGGAAAATTGCAAAAATTATACCGGTGCATAAGCCAAATTCAGACAAGCAAAGTCCTCGCAGTTATCGTCCTATCTCCCTGCTTTCTAATATAAGCAAGGTTTTCGAATCCTACATTATGGAACAAATTAATGAACACATAGACAAAAACAACATCCTACGAAATCGACAATTCGGATTCAGAAGGAACCACTCTACAAATCATGCCTTTACTCTATTATCAGACTTCGTTTCCACAAATTTAAATAAAAGACAGGCCACAATAGCTGTAGCTCTTGATTTTGAGAAGGCATTTGACACAGTCTGGATTGAGGGTATAATTCATAAATTATATATTATACATAAATTTAATTCTCACCTCTGCCGAATAATACATAATTACTTAATTAATCGATCCTTTTATGTGATCTGTGGTAAAAAAAAATCTAGCATAAGGAACATCGTGGCGGGGGTACCACAAGGCTCCTTATTAGGTCCAATCCTGTACAATCTATTCCTAGCAGACATTCCAGAACCAACTAACATTGACAACCATAGAACTAAAATGCAAGTACTCATCTATGCAGATGACATTCTATTACTGGGCTCATCTCCGTTATTAAGAAAAGCAAATGAAGATCTAAACCTGTACCTTGACAAACTGTATAAGTATTTTACTAAATGGAAACTTAAAATTAACTTATCTAAAAGTGAATGTGTAGCTTTGAAAGGAATACACAAAAATTTATACCCTAATGCTCGTACTTATGTGCCACAAATTAAAATAAATAGTTTGGACATTAATAATAAAGATAGACTGAAATACCTAGGAGTTATCCTACACACCAAATACAATTTTATAACACACATAGACTACATTTTAAGTAAAGCAAAAAGAAAATTCTTCCAATATTTAAAAATCATGAGAGGTGCACATGATCTAGATAACAAAATTAAGATAAACATATATAAACAAATAATTAGACCAATTATAACATATGCTTTCCCAATCTGGTGTGGAATTTCATCATGTCAAATGGAAAGACTACGGATATTTGAAAGATATATACTTAGATTTTGCACTAACCTAAAGAGACCACCATATCAGCCAAACGGGATTAGGAAAAGAATCTCAAATAAAATATTGTACAACCACAACAAAATAAATAGGATTGACTGTTTCCTACTAAAATTGATAGATAACTTTCTGAGTAAACTACCCTCAATAGACAATGAAATGATAAGGGAGTACCTGGCTAAAGAAGTCGATATTGAAGACAAATACCTATCACCTATTCATATCAAACTTTTGCATGAAAATCATATGCTGTATCAGAACAATAAACTCTTATACTATCACAGAAAATATAACACTGGTGATATTACTAATAATTTAGTGTATAATACAGAACAATATCTAAATTGACATAAGCTTATGTTTTTTATCAGAGCGCTTGTTTAATAATCGGAATACTTAATAGACTAACTAAGAATAGTTTTTATAACATTGTAAAATCTAATATTAATTGACACAAAGGTCAATTACCTATCATGAAATTGTCATTGAAGTTTTTTTTTTTTTTTTGTTTTGTTTTGTTTTGTGTATATATTTTTTAGGTTCTAAGCATTAGTTTTAAGTTATTCATAAAATAATGTTATTATAATTCCCTGCCAAGGTAAATAAATAAAAATGTAATTAAATATTATAATAATAAAACTTAAAGATATTCATTATAAACAACTGGCAAAATTAAGGAAGAAACCTTTGAAAAATACAATTGTATGTAAAGGAATTAGAAACATGTATATATATATATGTATATATATATATATATAGGTATAAGCAAATTTATTTATGTAAATATTGTAAAAGAAATGATACATGGTTAATAATAAAGAAAGATGTTTTGATGAGAAAAAAGCGAATTATTCAAGCAAGAATGGCAGAGGCGGTTGGAATTATTGCATCTCCTGTTAGTGGTGGTGGTGGTACTGCTGCTGCGGTTGTTACTTCGACTGAAAAAAAAGTTATGAAAAAATCTAAAAAACTATCGACAACTCCTTCACATCCGCCGACACAACAAATGGTTGATGCCTCAATTAAAAATTTAAAAGAGCGTGGTGGTTCTTCTTTATTGGCAATTAAAAAATATATTAGTTCAACATACAAATGCGATGCCCAAAAATTGGCACCATTTATTAAAAAATATTTAAAATCAGCTGTTGCTAGCGGAAAATTAATACAAACCAAAGGTAAGGGCGCCTCTGGCTCTTTTAAATTGTCAACAACTGTAAATAAACTATCGAAAAAATCGAAATCAATTGAAAATGAAAAGATGAAAAATATTTCAAATCAAAAGGAACCAGCTTCAACTAAAAAAATATCTCACGATAAAAAATCAAAAAAACTTACTACAGTTAAAAAGGTTACTGAGAAAAAAATTGTATTGAAAAATAAAAAATTGGTTAAAGTTGGTAAAAAAAATGATGAAAAAGTTACAAAACCAAAATCTATATCTCTTGGTAAAGGTAGACTAACAAAATCTACAAAAGTTGCAGCAGCAAAAAAGTCTCCTACCCCACAGAAAAAAATGGTTAAGAAATCAGTGAAAAAAGTGAAATAAAATTCTTATTTTATATATACATGAGTATATTTTATGTATTTGAAAAGCCCTTTTAAGGGCTACAAACTCTAGAATAAGGAGATAAATATTTGCGATGCAGATTAATATAAAGCACTTACCACCAATAAGCAATATTCAGTCAGATATGAAACTATTTACATTTTTATAATAGTATTGTTAATTTCTGTTTAATGAAATCATGGAAATTGGAATTGCTATTTCAATGCTAAAATTATAATTTAATTTATGATACAGATGTAGGCCTTCCACAACGAGGTAAATACACGCTCCTTGAAAATACCGCATTGTGGGAAATCGCGTTATAAAAGACACCAACTTTATAAAATAAACTGGGATTCGGTTCTACAAAGAAAAACTGCCTTTAATGGTGAAATATTTTAATAATTTTTTAAATTAAATATGTATGTATTGTACCATATATACATAAAAACATTTCATAACATACTAACAAAATTTTATAAATTTCTTTATTAAGTAATTAAGTAGTTAAGTAATTTGCAAATATTTCTTTTAAATATTTCCGTTCTTTCCGATAGAGGATGGTTCTATAAAAAGTACGATATTTCATCTGTTTGGCCATTTTAATTTTTATATACTTTTCAGTGACGTTTTTCGTTAATTTTTTCAGCTACATATTTATCCCTAACAAAAGTCACTTTTGGCTTAGAGAAAAAACTTTTATCTTTTGTTATTAATTTAATGGCCAAGAGAAATAAAATTTTATTTGGAGCTAGTATATTTAGTGACGGCTTTAGTTCCTTCACTAACAGCATGCTTAGCTAATTCACCAGGCAATAAAAGACGCACTGCGGTTTGAATTTCGCGACTTGTTATTGTTGATCTTTTGTTATAATGAGCCAAACGAGAAGCTTCAGCAGCTATACGTTCAAATATATCATTCACAAAACTGTTCATAATACTCATTGCTTTTGAAGAAATACCAGTGTCTGGATGCACTTGTTTTAACACTTTATAAATGTATATTGCATAACTTTCTTTCCTTTTGCGTTTCTTTTTCTTGTCATTTTTAGTAATATTTTTTTGAGCTTTTCCAGCCTTTTTAGCGACCACTTGTTTTTTTAGGCATTACTTGTTTTTTTTTCTAGACTGGGAACTTGTATTTATTTGGAGCTAGTGATTCTCACTTTTACTCCCCTTTTCGTAGTGTGATTTGGACTATTTCGCATTAACATTAACATTTCATTTCATTTTCATATTTTTTTTTTATTTTTTTTTTTTTTTTTTTTTTTTTTTTTTTTGTTTTGTTTATTGAAGTGTCTAAGGAGTCTCGTAGGTTGGCATACTTGCTTCGTCTTGTCTCTGTCCTTTTTAGAATTTCTAAGGTAGTGTTATCGATGTTGTCAATTTTGTCAAGTAGTTTTAAGGCTCTGTCTCTAATGTATTTTTTGACAGTGTCTATGTTAAGGTCTCTGTGGATGTCGTTATTTCTAATGTACCAAGGTATTTTAAAAATCTTTCGCAGTGCGAGGTTTTGGCCAATTTGTAATTTTTTGATGGCAGATTTTGAAGCTTTACTGAATGCAAGGCCACCATATAGTAGGTTGGGTCTTATTATTTGTTTATATATAAGAATTTTGTTTGTGTGGTTTAGTTTCTTGTTTTTTAAGATTGGGAAGAGATGGTTTATAGTTGCTGCATTTGTGGCTTTTTTCCGGGCTATGTGGGTTTTCCAGTTTAATTTATTGTCGAGAGTTATTCCTAAGTATTTGGCTGACGATTGCCACTCTATGGTTTGATTGCTGACTGTAAGATTTGGGGGTCTTTGATTTCTTTTTCTGCTAATGAAGATTGCTTGGGTTTTGTTGGCATTTAGCTGAATTTTCCATCTATTGAAATAACTCATAAGGATATTTATATAGTTTTGGAGATTACTCGTTATGAGTTTCGCTGACTTTGAGGTATTATAGATGCATGTGTCGTCGGCGTATAGTGATATTTTTGAACGTGGTACTTTTGGAACGTCTGCTGTATTTAACGAGTAGAGCATTGGCGATAGTGGAGAGCCTTGAGGTACTCCTGCTTCTACCGGTCTTATTGTGGAGAGGTGCCCTTCGATTTTTACTTGAAATTTTCTATTTTCTAAAAATGATCCTATAATCTTTATGAGGGGGAGAGATATTTGAAATTGGTTTAGTTTAAATATGAGTCCTGCGTGCCATACTTTGTCAAAAGCTTTTGCAATGTCAAACATTACTAGCCCTGTGGATGCAACTTTATTTAGGCCGTTTATGATGTGCTGAACTAGTCGCGATACTTGCAGTTCTGTGGAGAGCTGTGATTGAAAGCCAAATTGTTCAGGGAGGATAAGGTTCTTTTGATATACTTCTTCTTTTAGTCGAGATAAAATTATGTGCTCTGCAAGTTTGGCTAATGCCGGCAAAAGGCTTATTGGTCTCCAATTTTGCGGAAAGGTTAGATTTGCGTTGGGTTTGGGAATAACAATAATTGTTGCTAGTTTCCAAACATCTGGGTACGTCTGTAGTCGAAAGATTGCGTTAATTATCTGTACTATATTTTCTAGAATGTTATCTGGGGAATATTTGAGGCATGCATTTGTTATATAGTCGTAGCCTGGGGCTTTTTGTGTCTTCAGTCTTTGTATAATTGTTTTTATTTCATTTATGTCAGTATTCCGTATTGTGTCTACTTCGTCTCTATTGGAATTTAGAATTTGGCGGGCTGATCTTGTAATTTGTCTTTTACTGTAGGGTCCTGTATGTTCACCTTGTGTTGAGTTTTCTTGAAATTGTAGTTCTAGAGTATTGGCGAATGCTTCGGCTTTATCTTTGCTTTCATATTTTATCCCATTCTCTCCATGAAAGGGTGGGATTCTTGTTTTCCTTTTGTTCCTGAAGTATTTATTTAATTGCCAAAAGGTACTTTCGCCTGGCTGTAAATTGGTTAGAAATTCTCCCCACTTGTTATTTTGGAAGTTCAGGATGTCTTCTTTAATTTTGTTGGTTAATCTGTTCATTTCTCTACGTATGTTAGGGTCCCCGGTACGACAAGCTATTTTCCTCTTTCTGTTTCTATGTCGGATGAGCTGCTTGATTTCCCTGGGGAGGTCGTACTTATTATGGCTTTCTATTGTCTTGGTTACCGAGTTGTTTTCCCTGGCTACTTGAATTTTTTCTGTTAACTGTTTAATAGCTGTGTCTAGATCTTATTTTGAGTTCACATGGTAGTTTTCTTGTGCTTGGGAAAGGGTATTATGAAATTCGAGCCAGTTTGTATATTTTCTGGTGCCGGTTGGGGCCTCTACGTAAATATCTCTGGCTATGAAAAGTACTGGTTTGTGGTCGGAGCTTAATTCATCCAGGACTTCCAGGCTGACTTCGTGATCAAAGACCTTTGTTAGGGCTATGTCTAAGGCATGATGATTTTGGATACCAAAATGTGTTGGCTCATTGGGTATTAATTTGGTAATAATGCTATCTGAAGTGAGATTATTCAGCTTTCTTCCTGCCTGGTTAGTGCTGGAATCGCCCCAGTCTCGGTGGTAGGCGTTTAGATCTCCTGCGAGGAAGATCGGTCCGTCAATTGAAAATAGTTCCTGAAGATCATTTTCAAAATTTAATGCTTGAGGTGGCCTGTACGCAGATATAATATGGAATTTGAAATTGGGAGTATTTATTTTTAAGATTGTGGCTTCTAGAACCTGAAGATCAGGGGTAATTACTGCGTGGTGTGGAATAGAATGTCTGATTAGAACTAGTGTGCCTCCACCAGTTCTGTTTGTTCTGTCATTCCTGTAAACTGAATAATTAGGGATTCTGAAATTATTGCCTGGTTTTAAAAAAGTTTCTTGGACTAGGACAATATCTATACTATTATCATGTAGGAGCTGGATCAGCTCGTATTTTTTGGAGGAGATGGAATTTGCATTCCAAGAGAGTATTGAAATGTGATTATGACTTGTCATTGGTTATTTCTCTATTGATTAGGGAATAGTCCCTGAACCATAGAGGACATAATGTCCTTCATCATGAAACTAAATTGCGTTTGCATTTTCATGAAAAATGATTCCATTTGGGTAAGGTTAGGGGTATTCGTAGGGTTGTGGGGGCTAGCTTTTGGTCTAGTGGGGTTGATACGACTCTGTGGAGTGTTTTGTGAGAGTTCTGGTGAAGGATTTTGGGCTAGTTTTTGCGCATAGGTTTTTTTGTAATTAATGGGATTTTTTGGACATCCCCTGTAACTGGCGGGATGTTCCCCACCACAGTTTATACATTTTGGCTTGTCTTCCGTTGATTTTGAGCACTTTGTGAAGTGATGATCACCATCGCATTTGACACATTTGGGGTTTGCAAAGCATCTATTTGCTGCATGCCCAAATTGTTGGCAATTATGGCATTGGGCGGCACCGCCCCGAGATTTTTGGGCCTCTACTGAGACCATTAACTGGCATATAGATTTAATATTATAAATGTGTTTTTCTTCCCGTGGTAGCAAAACCTTCATGAGTTTTGATGGAGTATTACCTCTTGTTTTGAGGTAAAAACATTCGATGGGGTGGTAGCCTTGTATTCGTAAGTCTTCTTTTACCTCTTCTGGGGACAGACCGTGGAGGCCGCGAATAACGATATTTAGGGATTTTTCTTCCCTGAGTAAGTAAGTGTGGTATTGATATTTTCTATCAGTGAAAAGCTTGGTAATTTTTCTGTGGTCATTAGGGGATTAAGTAATTATTTGAATTCCTAAATTAATCCTTTTGGCCTGTTTGTATGAAATTCCCTGACTTTTAAAAACTCTTGAAATTTCTGTCCATTTTTCAGGTTCCCGTAAAATTATTGGGACATGTTTCTCTTCTTTTCCGCCCGCGGATTCGAGAACTGTAGTTGGACGGTTAGGGTTGGTTGGGTTGATTTCTTTGACCAAATTTTTGGTACTCTTGTTAGGGTTAGTTGACTTCTGAAGTGGTGGGAAATTTGAGGAAAACCTGAAAAATGGTTTATCTGTGGCTTCAAACTGTGTAGAAGGACAGTTTGAAGAATGAGGTGGGGTCATGTCTTTATCTTTTTCTTGAATGATTTCGTCCTCTTCCCCAGAAGAGAGTAAAATTTTTCTCTTTTTGATGCGAGTGTCGTTTTTGCCATCATTGTTTTTAGGAAGATCTTTCTTGTGTAAAAGTTCGTCTGTCAGTTTCTTGACATCATCTTTAAGTTGGGAGATGACTTCGGTCTGGGTAGTCAACATTATTGTCATTGTTTCTATTTGTTTTTTGAGATTTTTATTCTCTTCTATTTGAGTCTTTAGCATACTCCTTAGAGAAAATTCGTCAGTTTCCTGATTGTCGGAGTCTTGCATTTCTTCATTTTCGTGTTCGGATTCAGTTTCCTGCGCGTGTTCATTCTCGTCAGTTATCAGTTATGGCTTCGTCCTTTGGGGATTGGGACTCCATCTTTTCTTAATGTTATTATAATATTGGTTGTTTGTAGTGTTTTCTTACTTACTTTTTTTTTTTTTTTTTTTTTGCTTGTTTGTTTGTTTGTTTTATAATTTTGTTTATTATCTTTCCTGTTTTCTGAGACGAGTCAGGTTTGTTCCTTGTTTGAGCAGGGGTCTTGTTGCTTGTTGAAGGCCGAATAGTGATAGAGTTTGGCGTTGTATGACTGTGTATAGAATTTACCAGGTACTATTATTGATGAGCTCTGTACACTGTGAATTGTATTCAAATTGATTGATTGAAAATTGAAATTGAAATTGAAATTATTGAAATTGAAATTGTTTCTAGACTTCTATTCCGAAAAAACACTCTTAGTCAAGCATTGCCACTTTAAAGAATATATATATCGGTTTTATGTACGAACTTTTCAAGTTGTATTTTACGATTTTTATATTTCATTTAACTCTAATTGTGCGTAAAAAAAATATGTAAATAAATACTGAAATCTGTTTTCCTTAATTGACAATTTTCAATTGAATTTCAATTAATTTTTTTTCAATTATTCAATCCACACTAATCAATTAAGAGTGTTTTCGACGACGACTAGGAATTCAATCAATCGAATTGAAAAATCAATCAATCAATAATACAAACTAATCTGTCCTTTTAAAGACACATCTCCAGCCTTGATTCATCAAGGGCTCGTAACTAATTTAGTGCAAGTGAGTTTCTTATAAACAAGTGCTAGTGAAGTGTTTACTCTATCCCTTGACATAAGTGGGCGTCGTGTCAACCACGTACGTCCACGAGACATACAGTAAATCGGATAATAAATCTTCAAGTCATAGAGCAGGGTGAGTAAATCCGATTAATTATACACTAAAATAAGCATAGACTAAGAATCTAAAATATGGCTGAGATAAATAGCGCAACGGAACCTTCAGGGTCTGATTGTGAGATGTCAGAAGGAGGCTCCAAAATATCAATTACTGAAAAATATGAGTTATTATTACAAGAAAACCAACAACTTCAATCCCAGATAGACAACATGGCCGAAACCATTTCTACATTAAATAATGTAATAAATGGCCTCAGAGCCGATATACAAACACTAAACCAAACACTGTCCCAAACTACAACAAAGACTAAATCAGACGCGCCAGGGAAAAAGAGAAGAATGTCGAAATTTTCTCCCATCCCTCCATCTTCCTCAGAGGAAGATTCCGTAACAGAAAAACAAAGACCCAAGCCAACTTCCAAAAAAACAAGAACCGTAAAAGAAAATAATAACAACGGGCCTCCCTTCCCAAATCCCCCAAATAATCCATTAGAACAGCCTAATCTTAATCAAGAAGCTTATTCTAAAATATTAGACCCCACCACACCAAAACAAGACTTGAAACCAAAGTCAGTTCCGATAGTCCTCAGACAAATCGAAAAATGGACTGAATTGTCCAGACTCTTCACAATACAAGGTATAAAGATTCTGAAATCCAAACGGATCCAACTAGGAATCCAGATAATCCCTGAAACCCCAGCTGATCACAGGAAAATAATTACACTTCTGTCCGAAAGAAAATATGAATACCACACCTACCTTCATCAGGAAGAGAAATGTTTAAACGTAATCATTAAAGGCCTTCAAGGAATATCACCTGAAGAGATCAAAGAGGATATTCAGCGTCAAGGCTTCACGCCACTAGAATGTTTTTATTTAAAAACAAGAAATAATAACAACCCCAGACTTATAAAGGTATTGCTACCTAGAGAACAAAATAACATATATAACATCAAAGCCGTATGCAACCTAATGGTCACGGTTGAGGCACAAAAGCCCAGAGGAGGACTAGCACAATGCCATAATTGCCAACAATTTGGCCATGCAGCAAATCGCTGTCAGGCATCTCCAAAATGTGTAAAATGCGATGGTAATCACCACTTCAGAGATTGCTCAAAGACAAAGGAAGAAAGAGCCAAATGCGTCAACTGTGGCGGAGAACACCCCGCCAGTTATGGTGGTTGTCCAAAAAACCCAAAAAATTTTAAAAAGTCCTATGCTCAAGTAGCTAAACACTCTCACACACCAATACCAAGCAACACAGCTCAACGTAAAGTCACTTCAGCTGAACTGACAGCCAAACAAAGAGACAACGCTTCACAATGCGAACTACTTCTGACAAAAATGCAACAACAATTCACTACCATGATGAAGCACATGATGTCATCCATGATACAGGGCATTTTCGCAGCCCAAAACAAAAAATAAAATGTCATACACCAAATGCATCTCCATCCTTACCTGGAATGCGAATTCCTTATTACCAAAGAAAGACGAACTAATACAGTTTCTATACGATAACAATATAGACATAGCTCTAATACAAGAAACTTTCCTTAAACCCGGAAACTATCTAAGGATTCAAAATTATACTATTTATAGGAATGACCGACTAACAGGAAGAGGAGGAGGTACAGCCATCATAATTAAGAAAAACATACCTCACTACATAATAAACATTCCGCAGCTATGCAGTTTAGAAGCAATCAAAATCAGAACAGTAACCTTCCAATTCACAATAGTCTCGGTATACAAACCCCCGAAAGAAATGAAATTCGACAAAGATCTCAAGTTACTAATGGACCTAGATACATCCTTATTCATGGCCGGTGACTTAAACTGCTATCAACGAGTATGGGGTGATTCGTCATCAAATAAATCAGGAAAACTTTTAAGGAAATTCATAGAGAAAACTCCGGTAACAATTCTGATCCCGAATGAACGCACTCACTTCGGACCCCGCAATGCCCACACTCTTGATATAGGACTAATTAAAAATTTCCACCACCATATCCAAGTAGAAGTACAGCACGAATTAAATTCAGATCATAACCCCGTTCAATTCAATCTAAGGGACGTCCACACAGAAGAAACAACCCCTACAAGGAAAATAACCAACTGGCGAATGTTTCGGGATATCCTCTCACAGCAGGCTACGGAGCCCATACCAGAAACGATTAAGGAAGTTGATATAGCAATAGAATCCATTTCGAACAGAATTCTATCAGCAAAAGAGCAAAGCACGACAACCGTTCCATTAAATAGACACAATCCATATGATCTTCCGAAAGAAATAAAAGACCTCATCAGACAAAGAAATAGAATAAGAAGAAGGGCAAGGGCTACTTTAGATCCAAAAAAAATATTTCAAGCATCGAAGCTAACAAAATTAATCCACCAGAAAGTCAAAGACTTCAAGAATTCGGTGTGGGGTAATTTTCTCGTAAACCTAGAAACAGGAGAATCTGATTTCTGGAAAATTACAAAATTTTTCAGGAATAGAAAAAAAGCAAACCATTCCCCCCATTCACGGTGTAAACGGATTGGTATTCAGCCCAGAAGACAAAGCCGAAGCTTTTGCCGATTCCTTAGAACTACAATTCAGAGAAAATAGAAATCCGGAGGAAGATTCAGACTTCGAAAAAGAAATAAGAAGAATCACCAGACAAACTCCAAGCACCCCGGAGAGTGATGATATCAAAAACACAAACATTGAAGAAATAAAAACAATAATACAAGCACTAATAAAGGGAAAATCACCGGGACACGATAAAATTTCAAACGACTGTTTAAAACAAGCCCCGAATATTATCCTCGAGCAAATAACTCAATTAATAAACGCAATTTTGCGACTCAAAAAATACCCAAGAGCGTGGAAGCTAGCCGTAATAACTGTAATTCCAAAACCAGAGCTCAACCTCACCTTCCCACAAAATTGGAGACCAATAAGCCTCTTACCAACCATAGCCAAAATTGCCGAACGCGTAATTTAACGTAATTTTAACGGCTGACAGAGTCAATTGAAGAAAAACATATAATCCCCTCAGAACAGTTCGGCCTCCAACCTAAATTATCAACAGAACTTCAACTAGCAAGAGTGGTACAATACATTCGCAACGGACTAAACAAAAGACAATCAATCGGTTTGATCATGTTTGACATATCAAAAGCCTTCGACAAAGTATGGCACACCGGTCTCATCGCCAAATTGTATCAATTCAACATATCCACCTCTATAATAAAGCTGGTTGAATCTTTCCTCCAAAATAGACAATTTCAAGTCAAAATAGGGAATGTCCTATCAACCCCTAGAAGCATTGAAGCAGGCGTTCCACAGGGATCTCCCTTATCCCCCAAACTCTACAACTTATATACCTCTGATATTCCAAAATTACCCAACACACAAATAGCGCTATATGCAGATGACACCTGCATATTCTATTCTTCAAAATCTGCAAATAAAATCACCAACAAACTCCAACACTACACCAATAAACTCATGAACTATTTCCAAAAATGGAAGATCAAAATAAATCCAGGGAAAACACAAGCATTATTCATCTCCAAAAAACGCAACCAAAGGCCAAGGAAATTAACAGTTAACAATGAAGAAATAGAATGGAAACCCACTGCAAAATATCTAGGAATAACACTGGACCATAAGTTCTCATGGCTCCCACACATCAACACAAAAAGAAACGCATGCTTCGCCACGATAAACTCACTTCACCCAATTCTCATAAATAAAAAACTTAACAGAAAAAACAAAACACTGATATATAAACAAATAATTAGACCATCTCTATTATACGCCAGCACGGCATTCTCGCCACTTCCCAAAACAAGAATAAAACGCCTTCAAACGTGCCAGAACAAAATAATAAGGAAAATCTTTGAACCTATCCCCATATTAGGGACATACTAAAGACATAAAAACAAAACAACAGAGTAATTTAAACAGTTAATTAAACAGTAGAGCAGGTCAGACCATGCTCACCACTATAAAAGAGTAAAAGTGCAATTGTACTAACTCAACATAAACAAGAGTTCCAAGTTTTTCCTTAATTTTTTGAATTTGGTGCTGTGTTTTGTACATTCACAATATTAAATCATGTCTGGTCGTGGAAAAGGCGGAAAAGTCAAGGGTAAAGCGAAGTCTCGATCAAATCGAGCTGGGCTTCAATTTCCTGTTGGTCGAATTCATCGTTTATTGCGTAAGGGTAATTATGCTGAAAGAGTTGGTGCAGGCGCTCCTGTTTATCTTGCGGCTGTAATGGAATATTTGGCTGCTGAAGTTCTTGAATTGGCTGGAAATGCAGCACGTGACAATAAGAAAACTAGAATTATTCCGCGCCATTTACAGTTGGCTATACGCAATGATGAAGAATTGAATAAGCTATTATCGGGTGTAACAATTGCTCAAGGTGGTGTTTTGCCAAATATTCAAGCAGTACTTTTACCAAAGAAAACTGAAAAAAAAGCATAATTAAATTTTTAAACAATTCAATAAGACTAAATATAAAAACCGTCCTTTTCAGGACGACAATAAATTTCTTTAATGAGATAGTAAATTTTTTAAAATCCATTATGTTGATATTTTTGCTTAAAGTTGAATAAAATATGTACATAACTTTCGATATATTAAAATAGTAAAAAGTTCCTTCAATATTTCTCACGTTAAACGAGAATACATACAGTACGATGGTACACACAATACATAATACGAGGTAACTACTACAGTAACTACAGAACCTACAGAATGTAGGTGAAAAATTATAGAAATAAATTTGCTACGAGGTAAGGATTGACGAAATCCGATTCAATATAAAATATATTCTTTATGTACTAGTTAAACAAATACGATATTTATATCGTATCCTTTTTTTAAAAAGGACTATAAATAAATTTATAAATATATATATAGTACATACATATGTTTAAATATGAAAAGAAATTAACGCTAAAATGTTTTTGTATTGAAGAACTAACTCTTTGTTCACTTAATCCTGAAAATACCAGTGTCTGGATGCACTTGTGATTCAATATAAAATATATTCTATATGTACTAGTTAAACAAATACGATATAAAAAAAGGACAATAAATAAATTTATAAATCTTTTCAAGTTTCCATAATACATATATATAATATATATATGTGATTCATATATATGTGATAATATATGTATAATATATATATGTATAATATATATATGTACTATAGTATATATAGTACATACATACATATGTTTAAATATGAAAAGTTATATTAACGCTAAAATGTTTTTGTATTGAAGAACTCTTTGTTCACTTAATGTAATGGTCCTGAAAAGGACCGATTTTAAAAAATGTTTTATTTAACATTATACTTTTAACCACCAAAACGATATAGTGTACGCCCTTGCCTTTTTAGAGCGTAAACAACATCCATGGCTGTAACAGTTTTACGCTTAGCATGTTCAGTATAAGTTACTGCATCGCGAGGGTTGGTAGCGTAATCTAGAATTTCAATATCTTGAATTCAAAATCTTGAAAACAAAATCTTGAAAAAAAAAATCTTGAAACACAAAATCTTGAAAAAAAAAATCTTGAAACCCAAAATCTAGAAAAAAAAATCTTGAAAACAAAATCTTGAAACTCAAAATCTTGAAAAAAAAAAAACTTAAAAAAAAAAAAACTTAAAAAAAAGGTTTTTCCGGGTATTGGTAGTCTTCGGTTGCGGCAGGGATCATAATCCCCAATCAGCAGAATCCTCACGGTCATGTGAAGTTTTCTGCATACAGGTTTTTCCGCGTATTGGCAGCCTTCGTCTGCGGCAGGGATCATAATCCCCAATCAGCAGAATCCTCACGGTCATATGAAGTTTTCTGCATACAGGTTTTTCCGCGTATTGGCAGCCTTCGGCTGCGGCAGGGATCATAATCCCCAATCAGCAGAATCCTCACGGTCATGTGAAGTTTTCTGCATACAGGTTTTTCCGCGTATTGGCAGCCTTCGGCTGCGGCAGGGATCATAACCCTCAATCAGCAGAATCCTCACGGTCATGTGAAGTTTTCTGCATACAGGTTTTTCCGCGTATTGGCAGCCTTCGGCTGTGTCAGGGATCATAATCCCCAATCAGCAGAATCCTCACGGTCATGTGAAGTTTTCTGCAGACAGGTTTTTCCGCGTATTGGCAGCCTTCGGCTGCGGCAGGGATCATAATCCCCAATCAGCAGAATCCTCACGGTCATGTGAAGTTTTCTGCATACAGGTTTTTCCGCGAATTGGCAGTCTTCGGCTGCGGCAGGGATCACAATCCCCAATCAGCAGAATCCTCACGGTCATGTGAAGTTTTCTGCATACAGGTTTTTCCGCGTATTGGCAGCCTTCGGCTGCGGCAGGGATCATAATCCCCAATCAGCAGAATCCTCACGGTCATGTGAAGTTTTCTGCATACAGGTTTTTCCGCGTATTGGCAGCCTTCGGCTGCGGCAGGGATCACAATCCCCAATCAGCAGAATCCTCACGGTCATGTGAAGTTTTCTGCATACAGGTTTTTCCGCGTATTGGCAGCCTTCGGCTGCGGCAGGGATCATAATCCCCAATCAGCAGAATCCTCACGGTCATGTGAAGTTTTCTGCATACAGGTTTTTCCGCGTATTGGCAGCCTTCGGCTGCGGCAGGGATCACAATCCCCAATCAGCAGAATCCTCACGGTCATGTGAAGTTTTCTGCATACAGGTTTTTCCGCGTATTGGCAGCCTTCGGCTGCGGCAGGGATCATAATCCCCAATCAGCAGAATCCTCACGGTCATGTGAAGTTTTCTGCATACAGGTTTTTCCGCGTATTGGCAGCCTTCGGCTGCGGCAGGGATCATAATCCCCAATCAGCAGAATCCTCACGGTCATGTGAAGTTTTCTGCATACAGGTTTTTCCGCGTATCTAGCGGCCTTCGGCCGGGGCAGGAATCAGAACCCCCAATCCGCAGAATCGTCTGGGTAATGTGCAGTTTTTTCATATAGGGTATTTCTACGCGGCCTGTATCCAAAAATATCAATGAAAGATATTAGGAATAGATAGCAGTGCTCAATTTAACCCAAAATTTTTTTCAAGATTCACTTTATCTTTTTTCAAGATTTTTTACTTTCAAGATTTTGTTTTCAAGATTTTGTACTTTTAAGATTTTTTTTTCAAGATTTTTTACTTTCAAGATTTTGTTTTCAAGATTTTCATTTTTCAAGATTTTTGGTCAATTCAAGATTTTGACATTCCAGATTCTGATGCGCTCCCGGGAAATATATGATTATAGTTCATCCTGTAAAGCAATTTTTCATCATTTTCTGTCAGCTGAATACAAATTGAAATGTATACATGCTAAAAATGATGAATTCCAAAAATAATTTTAAACAACACATAGCTAATGCGAACATCCTACTGCTAAAAACCTACTTTAAAATCAGCTTTTACCTATTTTAAAGTTAAACTCGACTTTGACAGATAAAGTGAATAAAGTCGGCTTTAAATCGACTATAGATAAGATAGAAGTAGACTTTTTGTTAAAGTACACTTTTTTTATGCGCCAATGTTTTCTTCGTCATCACTGAGCACTGTTAACCGAGGGCGTTTTCTTCTTGGCAAGATATCCTCATCCTCTGAGCATTTTTCCGCATTATTCTAGATCCAAGCTCTACCATTTGCGAAAAATTTGTTATTTTAGACTGATTGCTTTTAATTAAAAGAGCAAAGAGTTTATACATTTTTTTGGGTTGGTAACGAAAACCCGAAAGACAAAATCCCGAACGACAAAATCCCGAAATGACAAAATCCCGAAACGACAAAATCCCGAAATAACAAAATCCCGAAGTTACAAAACTAGTTTTTCGGTATCCTCCATCTTCTTGAACATTTTAAAACCACTAGCAAAAAATTCCAAGAAAATAATAAAAAATTACTCTTATTTTACTTCTCTAAAATTATTATTAAAAAATTAAAAAAAACATTATTAAAAAAATTTTGGCAGAGCCCTCTCGGTAATGTGAGTTTTTTTGCATACAGGTTTTTCCGCGTATTGGCAGCCTTCGGCTGCGGCAGGGATCATAATCCCCAATCAGCAGAATCCTCACGGTCATGTGAAGTTTTCTGCATACAGGTTTTTCCGCGCTTTCGAAGCCTTCGGCTGCGGCAGGGATCATAATCCCCAATCAGCAGAATCCTCACGGTCATGTGAAGTTTTTTGCATACAGGTTTTTCCGCGTATTGGCAGCCTTCGGCTGCGGCAGGGATCATAACCCTCAATCAGCAGAATCCTCACGGTCATGTGAAGTTTTTTGCATACAGGGTTTTTCGCGTATTGGCGGCCTTCGGCTGCGGCAGGGATCAGAACCAATCAGCAGAATCCTCACGGTCATGTGAAGTTTTCTGCATACAGGTTTTTCCGCGTATTGGCAGCCTTCGGCTGCGGCAGGGATCATAATCCCCAATCAGCAGAATCCTCACGGTCATGTGAAGTTTTCTGCATACAGGTTTTTCCGCGTATTGGCAGCCTTCGTCTGCGGCAGGGATCATAATCCCCAATCAGCAGAATCCTCACGGTCATGTGAAGTTTTCTGCATACAGTTTTTTCCGCGTATTGGCAGCCTTCGGCTGCGGCAGGGATCATAATCCCCAATCAGCAGAATCCTCACGGTCATGTGAAGTTTTCTGCATACAGGTTTTTCCGCGTATTGGCAGCCTTCGGCTGCGGCAGGGATCACAATCCCCAATCAGCAGAATCCTCACGGTCATGTGAAGTTTTCTGCATACAGGTTTTTCCGCGTATTGGCAGCCTTTGGCTGCGGCAGGGATCATAATCCCCAATCAGCAGAATCCTCACGGTCATGTGAAGTTTTCTGCATACAGGTTTTTCCGCGTATTGGCAGCCTTCGTCTGCGGCAGGGATCATAATCCCCAATCAGCAGAATCCTCACGGTCATGTGAAGTTTTCTGCATACAGGTTTTTCCGCGTATTGGCAGCCTTCGGCTGCGGCAGGGATCATAATCCCCAATCAGCAGAATCCTCACGGTCATGTGAAGTTTTCTGCATACAGGTTTTTCCGCGTATTGGCAGCCTTCGGCTGCGGCAGGGATCACAATCCCCAATCAGCAGAATCCTCACGGTCATGTGAAGTTTTCTGCATACAGGTTTTTCCGCGTATTGGCAGCCTTCGGCTGCGGCAGGGATCATAATCCCCAATCAGTAGAATCCTCACGGTCATGTGAAGTTTTCTGCATACAGGTTTTTCCGCGTATTGGCAGCCTTCGGCTGCGGCAGGGATCATAATCCCCAATCAGCAGAATCCTCACGGTCATGTGAAGTTTTCTGCATACAGGTTTTTCCGCGTATTGGCAGCCTTCGGCTGCGGCAGGGATCACAATCCCCAATCAGCAGAATCCTCACGGTCATGTGAAGTTTTCTGCATACAGGTTTTTCCGCGTATTGGCAGCCTTCGGCTGCGGCAGGGATCATAATCCCCAATCAGCAGAATCCTCACGGTCATGTGAAGTATTCTGCATACAGGTTTTTCCGCGTATTGGCAGCCTTCGGCTGCGGCAGGGATCACAATCCCCAATCAGCAGAATCCTCACGGTCATGTGAAGTTTTCTGCATACAGGTTTTTCCGCGTATTGGCAGCCTTCGGCTGCGGCAGGGATCATAATCCCCAATCAGCAGAATCCTCACGGTCATGTGAAGTTTTCTGCATACAGGTTTTTCCGCGTATTGGCAGCCTTCGGCTGCGGCAGGGATCATAATCCCCAATCAGCAGAATCCTCACGGTCATGTGAAGTTTTCTGCATACAGGTTTTTCCGCGTATTGGCAGCCTTCGGCTGCGGCAGGGATCACAATCCCCAATCAGCAGAATCCTCACGGTCATGTGAAGTTTTCTGCATACAGGTTTTTCCGCGTATTGGCAGCCTTCGGCTGCGGCAGGGATCATAATCCCCAATCAGTAGAATCCTCACGGTCATGTGAAGTTTTCTGCATACAGGTTTTTCCGCGTATTGGCAGCCTTCGGCTGCGGCAGGGATCATAATCCCCAATCAGCAGAATCCTCACGGTCATGTGAAGTTTTCTGCATACAGGTTTTTCCGCGTATTGGCAGCCTTCGGCTGCGGCAGGGATCACAATGCCCAATCAGCAGAATCCTCACGGTCATGTGAAGTTTTCTGCATACAGGTTTTTCCGCGTATTGGCAGCCTTCGGCTGCGGCAGGGATCATAATCCCCAATCAGCAGAATCCTCACGGTCATGTGAAGTTTTCTGCATACAGATTTTTCCGCGTATTGGCAGCCTTCGGCTGCGGCAGGGATCATAATCCCCAATCAGCAGAATCCTCACGGTCATGTGAAGTTTTCTGCATACAGGTTTTTCCGCGTATTGGCAGCCTTCGGCTGCGGCAGGGATCATAATCCCCAATCAGCAGAATCCTCACGGTCATGTGAAGTTTTCTGCATACAGGTTTTTCCGCGTATTGGCAGCCTTCGGCTGCGGCAGGGATCACAATCCCCAATCAGCAGAATCCTCACGGTCATGTGAAGTTTTCTGCATACAGGTTTTTCCGCGTATTGGCAGCCTTCGGCTGCGGCAGGGATCATAATCCCCAATCAGTAGAATCCTCACGGTCATGTGAAGTTTTCTGCATACAGGTTTTTCCGCGTATTGGCAGCCTTCGGCTGCGGCAGGGATCATAATCCCCAATCAGCAGAATCCTCACGGTCATGTGAAGTTTTCTGCATACAGGTTTTTCCGCGTATTGGCAGCCTTCGGCTGCGGCAGGGATCACAATCCCCAATCAGCAGAATCCTCACGGTCATGTGAAGTTTTCTGCATACAGGTTTTTAAGCGTATTGGCAGCCTTCGGCTGCGGCAGGGATCATAATCCCCAATCAGCAGAATCCTCACGGTCATGTGAAGTATTCTGCATACAGGTTTTTCCGCGTATTGGCAGCCTTCGGCTGCGGCAGGGATCACAATCCCCAATCAGCAGAATCCTCACGGTCATGTGAAGTTTTCTGCATACAGGTTTTTCCGCGTATTGGCAGCCTTCGGCTGCGGCAGGGATCATAATCCCCAATCAGCAGAATCCTCACGGTCATGTGAAGTTTTCTGCATACAGGTTTTTCCGCGTATTGGCAGCCTTCGGCTGCGGCAGGGATCATAATCCCCAATCAGCAGAATCCTCACGGTCATGTGAAGTTTTCTGCATACAGGTTTTTCCGCGTATTGGCGCGTATTTCTGCATACAGGTTTTTCCGCGTATTGGCAGCCTTCGGCTGCGGCAGGGATCATAATCCCCAATCAGTAGAATCCTCACGGTCATGTGAAGTATTCTGCATACAGGTTTTTCCGCGTATTGGCAGCCTTCGGCTGCGGCAGGGATCACAATCCCCAATCAGCAGAATCCTCACGGTCATGTGAAGTTTTCTGCATACAGGTTTTTCCGCGTATTGGCAGCCTTCGGCTGCGGCAGGGATCATAATCCCCAATCAGTAGAATCCTCACGGTCATGTGAAGTTTTCTGCATACAGGTTTTTCCGCGTATTGGCAGCCTTCGGCTGCGGCAGGGATCATAATCCCCAATCAGCAGAATCCTCACGGTCATGTGAAGTTTTCTGCATACAGGTTTTTCCGCGTATTGGCAGCCTTCGGCTGCGGCAGGGATCACAATCCCCAATCAGCAGAATCCTCACGGTCATGTGAAGTTTTCTGCATACAGGTTTTTCCGCGTATTGGCAGCCTTCGGCTGCGGCAGGGATCATAATCCCCAATCAGCAGAATCCTCACGGTCATGTGAAGTTTTCTGCATACAGGTTTTTCCGCGTATTGGCAGCCTTCGGCTGCGGCAGGGATCACAATCCCCAATCAGCAGAATCCTCACGGTCATGTGAAGTTTTCTGCATACAGGTTTTTCCGCGTATTGGCAGCCTTCGGCTGCGGCAGGGATCATAATCACCAATCAGCAGAATCCTCACGGTCATGTGAAGTTTTCTGCATACAGGTTTTTCCGCGTATTGGCAGCCTTCGGCTGCGGCAGGGATCACAATCCCCAATCAGCAGAATCCTCACGGTCATGTGAAGTTTTCTGCATACAGGTTTTTCCGCGTATTGGCAGCCTTCGGCTGCGGCAGGGATCACAATCAGCAGAATCCTCACGGTCATGTGAAGTTTTCTGCATACAGGTTTTTCCGCGTATTGGAAGCCTTCGGCTGCGGCAGGGATCACAATCCCCAATCAGCAGAATCCTCACGGTCATGTGAAGTTTTCTGCATACAGGTTTTTCCGCGTATTGGCAGCCTTCGGCTGCGGCAGGGATCATAATCCCCAATCAGCAGAATCCTCACGGTCATGTGAAGTTTTCTGCATACAGGTTTTTCCGCGTATTGGCAGCCTTCGGCTGCGGCAGGGATCATAATCCCCAATCAGCAGAATCCTCACGGTCATGTAAAGTTTTCTGCATACAGGTTTTTCCGCGTATCTAGCGGCCTTCGGCCGGGGCAGGAATCAGAACCCCCAATCCGCAGAATCGTCTGTAATGTGCAGTTTTTTCATATAGGGTATTTCTACGCGGCCTGTATCCAAAAATATCAATGAAAGATATTAGAAATAGATAGCAGTGCTCAATTTAACCCCAAATTTTTTCAAGATTTTTTCATTCACTTTATCTTTCGAAATTTTTTTTTCAAGATTTTTTACTTTCAAGATTATTTTTCAAGATTTTTGGTCATTTCAAGATTTTGTCATTCCAGATTCTGATTCTTTTTCAAAATATCCATAAATGTTCTTTATTTATTTGCGCAAATTTCTAGATTTTTTTTTCCAAATTTTTTTTTTCAAGGTTTTTTTTTCAAGATTTTGTGTTTCAAGCTTTCTTTTTTAAAGATTTTGTTTTCAAGATTTTGAATTCAAGATATTGAAATTCTAGATTTCGCCACCAACCCGATTGTTTTCTATTCAATGTTCTCATTAATTATTATTAAATTTTATATTAGGAATATCATTTAATATGTTAAAAGAATATATTTTCTATATGTAGTCGTTTTGTTGTAACTATAACTTCCATAATCAATTTACAAATATAATATTATTAACTCGATTCATTCAGTATGTAGTAAATTGTTTCAAATGTATTTCAATATAATCCCATCATAAATAGTACGACTAAATTTTTTATTATTTAAATATTATGGATGTTAAAATTTTGTTTTCAATAGTATTAAATTTAATTATTACAAAAATTAATTTATTAATAACTATATATAATTTTGAAAATTCAGAAAACTAAGAAAGAGTAAATTATAGGGAATCTTCTTTTCTCGGCGACTCTCAAATTTTCGAATCTTAGCTTTAAATATTTTTTGATGAGAAACAAAGAAAAAAGCGAATTATTCAAGCAAGAATGGCAGAGGCAGTTGGAATTATTGCATCTCCTTTTAGTGGTGATGGTGCTGCTGCGGCTGTTGTAGATGTTGAAGTTACTGAAGCTGAAGCCAGTGGCAGTATTTCCGGAAGTATTAATAACTTGGCGAAAAACTAATAACTTAATAACTTGGTATTAAACTTGAGCTTCGTAAAAAATAAAAAAAAAAGGAAGGCAACATCCAGCATTTCGGATGAGTCGGCTCGTGCAAGGCAGAGCAACATAAGCGATAGCAACATGCAAGCTTTGTTGGATAAAATCATAACTTTGGAAAACGAGCTTCTTCTCTACAAGTCTACAATAGGTGAGCTGCAAAATAAAGTTAAATTATATGAAAATGAAAAAAAACAAATTTCGACTGAAAATACTGATGATGATGATATGGTATCTCAAGCAGACAACGTTTCAAATGCTGACTACGTAATACCAGACAAGGACAACACTCAAGATGAAAATCACGAAAATAATGGAGCAAAATCCACAAAGATTTTTTATCAATCAACTCGTATCCCTAGAATGGAGAAAAGTATTAACAAAGGTAGTACAAATATAAATAGAAAAAGTAGTAAGCCTCCAACCTTGGTATTTTATAACATAAATAAAAAAAGTGCTATATGTAATTTTTCTCAAATTTTAAATCATAAAAATTTTTCTCTAAACTTAATAAATAAAAATATTACACTTATTAGCACCCATATTTTAAGTGATTATTATAAAATCAAGAAATACCTATCGGACTATAAGCTCAATTTTTATACTTACACTCCTAATTTTTTTTTTTTTATATCGCATTAGACCAAACTCAGGGGATGCACCCTCTCCATGCGAGCATTTGTTGGTCTGTGAAAGGAAGATAGGTTAGTGGGTGGGGGGAAAACAAGAGTGGTGAAGGTGGACACTTGCTTTAAAGGATTTGACATTATATGTAGACGAGAAGACAGTCGCAGAAAGATTGTTCCATAGTCGAACAGTGCGGCTAAAGAACGACCCCTCACGGTAATGCGTGGTGCGTTGGAGCGGTATCGAAACGTGAAAGGGGTGAGCCGTTTTGGACAGCCGTGTTTGTCTGTTAAATACCTGGGCCGATGGAACAAGGTTAGCCAACTCCCTCGAGCAAAATAGGTAGAATAACGACACACACCCCACATATTGACGTCGCTCCAAGGATTCAATAGAGTTTGATACCCTACTGTCTCCTATTAGCTTTATCGCACGATTTTTAACACGGTCCAGGAGCTGCAGATATGTTCTGGAAGCCCCTGACCATATATGCGAATTGTATTCCATTTTGGGGCGAATGTATTTGATGTAAATAGCGCGAAGATCGACAGGAGTGAAATATATTTACCTTACACCGCTTTAAAAAGCCTAGGCACTTGGCTGCTTCCTTCGACACATCGAAAATGTGATCATTCCAACGAAGATCACATTGGATTGACATACCCAGAACATGAAGAGCCGTCGACTCGCCAACATCCACACCACCCACATTAAGGGCGGGACAGGGATTACCCTCCATTCGCTTGTGAGTTAACATGCAGCTTTGGGTCTTACTCGCATTAAAGTTGACGTGATTCGCTTGACCCCACTCATCGATTTTGTCAAGGTCACTTTGGAGTGTGTCACCCATGATTCGCCTCTTTCCGCTTATGTCAGACCGCGAAGGTCGTTTGGAGAACGAGTATGAGTGACAAAGGCTGCTGTTATCAGCAAACGAAAAGACGGGATTATGAGTCAACGACAGAAGGTCGTTGATAAAAACCAGAAAGAGTGTAGGGGACAGGACGGAACCCTGCGGAACTCCTTGAATTAATGGAGTACTCATCGGAAGCGAAGCCGTCTATCACAACCCGGATAGAACGTCCACTGAGGAAGCTCGAAATCCATCGAGTGAAGGTATTACCGACTCCATATGCTTCGAGTTTTAAAACGAGTGCTTTATGCCACACTCGATCAAATGCTTTTGAGATATCCAGAGCAACAACTTTACTCTCACCGAAATGGTGGATACTATTGCTTCATCGTTCGGTGAGAAACGCCATCAGGTCGCTAGTTGAACGATGAGCACGAATCCCGTATTGGCGATCACTGAGCAATTCATTGTGCTCTATGTAGATATCTCAAGTTAAAATTAACTACGCTCTCCATGACTTTGGAAAGCGTGGAGCAAATTGCTATGGGCCGGTAATTTGCAGGGTTCGTAGCCTCACCTTTTTTGGCGATTGGCTGCACGTTGGCAATCTTCCGGGAGTGCGGAAAAACTCCAGTGGCGTAAGACAAATTGAAGAGTTTGAGTTTGGAATAGACGACGATGTCTGCTTTTTCACTATCCCCACAAACGACCAGAAGCTCTTGCTACCTTTATGGTATTCAGAAACTCTACTTCTAAGGCGCTGTTCGTAGAGAAATTTTTCGCGCCTTAGAATGGCATTGCACCTGTTTTTAGCCTGTTTGCGAAGCAGTTCAGTTTCAGCAGTTTTATGTGACTGCCAATTCTTGAACGCTACCTCTTTGGACCTGACTGTCTGTCTGCAAGTCGCATTAAACCAAGAACGGTCTTTAGGTTTAATTGGAATATGTTTACTGGGGATGAAAGACCGCATGCTCAGTAAAATTATTTGTTCTACGAATTTCGCCGCGGCATGTACGTTTCTATCACTGAAACACAATTGCCAATTGAAATGCTTAAAAAATAGATTCAGATCATCCAAATTTGCCTTCTCATAAAGCCACACTGTCCGCTTCGGAGCTACTGGAGAAGCAGATTGAAGACTAGAATATGAGAAGGTAGCAGAAATTGTAGCGTGGTCCGAATTACCAAGAGGTGCAAGAACATCAACATAATACTTACTATGATGTGAAGTTAAAAAGAGGTCTCGAATGTTTTGACTTCAACACAGGGAAAGTGTGTTGGTTCCTTCACTGGTTGAGCCAAATTGTTTGACTCAGCAAACAATTCAACGTACAAACCTTCGGGAGTTGTGTGACTCGAATGACGGAGCCAATTATAAACATTAAAATCACCAGCAACAACAATTTCACTGTTCGGATACAATTCCAAAATTTTGGAGATCGAATCAGAGAGACCATCCAGTTTATTAAAAGTGGATAGCCCCTCTAGATTCGGGCTTCTATATATGAAGCAGAAGTGCAGGATGTGCGACTGGATTTTGAATTTAACCCACAAGGAGCTAAATTCGGCATCCGGCGTGTTCAAGTGTTGCTGGCACTGGTACGCGACATCACTGCGAATGTAGATGGCGAGGCCTCTGTGGAGGGAGAACAATGGCAGTAGGTGATACCCAGGCATCCGAAAGTCCAGTGGATCTGCACCCTCGCCCACCTGGGCCTCACCTAGTGCCATTATATGAGGTACTCATCATCCTCACAAATGGGCATAGACCGCAAAGTAATTCGCTCTTAAGCCACGTATATTCGTGGAATCTATGCGAAATTTCGTCATCACTGTAAAGCACTGTAAAGCAAGTGTGGAAGATAGCTGCACAAGCGGCCAAGTGTGCACTGCAAGACAAGTGAAGCACGACAAGTTGAGTGTTACGCCTTCAACTTGCTATGCTTCGGCCCACTGTGCACACACAACCGCCTGCGCAGCGAACGGGTGTTGTTTAGGAGTAAGGAACGGAGAGGAGAAGAAAAGGAGTGAGAAGAGAAAAGATCAAACAAATGCAAGGCATAGAAAAGGCATGTTCTGCAGGGAGCATAGAAAAGCCCCTCACCTGGTCGCCCGCAGTTGATTGGTGTTTTCTACTTTGTGTTTATGTTAAAATTAATTTATGTTAGAATTTTTTTGGTTTTCTTGATTTTTTGATTTAGAATTTTGTGGACGTTGTTTTTTTTTTTAAGAATTATATTTATTGTACTGTTTTATTCAGAGCCTGAAAAGAACTCTTATTAAAAAAAATTTTTCAAATAAAAGTCAACTTTTAACTTTTATTTTAAAAGTTAACTGTTAACTTTTAACTTTTATTTTTAAAAGTTAACTGTTAACTTTTAACTTTTATTTTTAAAAGTTTTAACTTTTATTTTTAAAAGTTTTAACTTTTATTTTTAAAAATTAAAGGTTAAAAGTTAACTTTTAAAAATAAAAGTTAAAAGTTAACAGTTAACTTTTAAAATAAAAATTAAAAGTTGACTTTTATTTGAAAAATTTTTTTTAATAAGAGTTATTTTCAGGCTCTGAATAAAACAATACAATAAATATAATTCTTAAAAAAAAAAACAACGTCCACAAAATTCTAAATCAAAAAATCAAGAAAACCAACAAAATTCTAACATAAATTAATTTTAACATAAACACAAAGTAGAAAACACCAATCAACTGCGGGCGACCAGGTGAGGGGCTTTTCTATGCTCTCTGCAGAACATGCCTTTTCTATGCCTTGCATTTGTTTGATCTTTTCTCTTCTCACTCCTTTTCTTCTCCTCTCCGTTCCTTACTCCTAAACAACACCCGTTCACTGCGCAGGCGGTTGTGTGTGCACAGTGGGCCGAAGCATAGCAAGTTGAAGGCGTAACACTCAACTTGTCGTGCTTCACTTGTCTTGCAGTGCACACTTGGCCGCTTGTGCAGCTATCTTCCACACTTGCTTTACAGTGCTTTACAGTGATGACGAAATTTCGCATAGATTCCACGAATATACGTTTCACGATATTTGCTATCGATTTGCGCAATAAAAATTTTTTGGTCAAAAAACCCCCGTGTGACCACCTTGGGGGGTCCACACCCACCGCCCACCATGTCCAAAATCCATTTCCTATCCCCAGAGGGTCACTTTGGGGGTCACAGAGGGTCACTTTTATTTTAAAAGTCTTTGAATAAGAGTTATCCAAAGACTTTTATTTTAAAAGTCTTTGAATAACTGTTATGAAAGACTTTTAAAAATAAAAGTCTTTGAATAACTGTTATGAAAGACTTTTAAAAATAAAAGTCTTTGAATAACTGTTATGAAAGACATTTAAAAATAAAAGTCACTGAATAACTCTTATTCAAAGACTTTTTTAATAAAAGTTATAAAAGTTTCAAGCTCTGATTTTAACCAATAATGGAAATACAAACAATTTTATCTCTAACACTACACCTTTTCCAATTGTAGTTCAGAAAGCGTCAAATGTATTTCAGAAATGGTCAATTTTATTTCTGAAACCGTCAAATGTATTTTAGAAATCTTAATTTTTATTTCAGAAATGGTAATTTTTATTTCAGAAACCGTCAAATGTATTTCAGAAATCGTCACTTTTATTTCAGAAACCGTCATATGTATTTCAGAAATCGTCACTTGTATTTCAGAAATCGTCATTTGTATTTCAGAAACTATCAAATGTAGTTTAGAAACTATGAAATGTAGTTCAGAAATTATCAGATATAGTTCAGAAACTGTCAAATATAGTTCAGAAACTATTAAATGTAGGTTAGAAACTATCAGATGTAGTTTGGAAAATTTGAATTGTATAGGGTGTTTGTTTTCGGTGGGCCTATTGATGAGCTAATTTTTTAAATTCCTGTGTATATGCGTATGTAGAAAGGAAACACCATTGAATATTTGCTATTCCATAGGATTTATTGTTTTATATAATTTACAACATTGTTATAACAGCAATATTCTTATATTGTATAATTAACAACATACATAGGTTACTGCCCGTATGTAATGGGCATGTAATGTACGCTGCCACTGCTAATGAATGGATAGTGACTGTTATCCAAAAGTGGCAGGACAGTGGCAAAGCTCTGAATCTATTTATCTGTGTATCGGGCAGAAAACCTATGTTAAAAATGGCTCCGGGAAATAACGCCCAAATGAAATAAGGCCCAATGCGGCCCAAATGAAATAAAGCCCACAACAAAATGAAATAAAGCCCAACGTGGGCCTTATTTCATTTTCAGTTTTTGTTGAAAATGAAATAAAGCCCAAAAAAAATGTAATAAGACCCAAATTTTACGATTTCAAATCTTCATATAAAAAAAAAATTGGGCCTTATTTCATTTGGGCGTTATTTCCCGGAGCCGTTAAAAATTACTGTTTCTGAAATAGATTTGACGGTTTCTGAAATAAAATTGACCATTTCTGAAATACATTTGACGCTTTCTGAACTACAATTTGAAAAGGTGTAGACCGATTACGGACAAAATTACGTGCCACTACGGTAAATTGGAATCCGTTATAAAAATTTCTTTATGCGAAACAACTTCTAAAAGGGACGGCAAAACTTTTCGTAAAAAGCCAAAGTGGTATCCACTCTTGGACGACACTGAAAGAGGCTCATCTTAGTGAATTTGGACAAAATTTATCCTCTTTAGATATTCACAGAATTACGAAACCGTCGAAAAAACGTAAACGAAACATTACGAGAATATCTTTATACATTAGTCGAAATGGGAAAACCGATAGCGTTAGACGAACCAAGTTTAATCGAATATGTTACTGACGGGATACCTGATTCAAGGTCCAAAAAAATAATTCTTTATCAATCGAAATCGATTGCAGAACTAAAGAACCACATTAAGATCTACGAGATAATTCCTAGTTCACAATATCAACCAAAGTTTGCAGGGAAACCAAATTATAGAGAAATTAACTCAAACTATAACCACAAAATAGTACAGGGAAGCATAAATAAAGAGGTAGCCACACAGCCTTTCCAAAGCGAAATAAGACCACACCCTAGTCAAAGATATTCTAACAACCCTTTCAAATGTTATAAATGTAACGAATCAGGACATCGCTCTTATGAATGTAAACATTACAATTCAGAGAATTTGTATCAAAATCAGAGAAATAATGCAAACACAATTTCAAATAATAAAACAACGCATAACTTAAATATGAATCACGGTTTAATATTTAAAGATATTTATATACGAGATACAAATATTTCAGCACTAATCGATACCGGATGTGACGTATGCTTAACGCCTTCGGACACATTAGACAAACTCAATACTCAAATAAAACTAAGCGAAGAAAAAAAATGTTTGGTAGGTATTGGTGAGTATGAACTCACAACTCTAGGCAGTATTAGACATAACCTTGTTACCAAAAATAATGATATCCGCTTTGAAACAATAATGGGTAACAATATTTTAAAAGATATCGAATAATAGCCGAATACCTCGTAGGTAGCTGTTATATTTGCAGGTCCTTGAATATAAAAAAAGGAAAACCAGAAAATGCTGTTGTATATCCTCGACGGCCGTGTGTAATAAACACTCTATTTCCAACCCTAATTGCAACCCATGCTGTCAATAATTTAAATGTAATACATTATTTACATTATCCATAATTCAATAAATTATAAGCTTTATAACTTCACATCGTTATTTCTTTTCATTCCATTTTCAAAATTAGAAAATTGTATGGATTAGGCACACGGGTACCTCGTCAGCCATGATAGGGTGTCAGAAATAAATCGACGGGTTTTTGTACGAAAAACTTTAAAAGAGAAAGACGCCAATATTATATCATAATAACACGTAACTTAGTGTTTGGAGATGTCACAAAATTTCAAGTATCTATGTTTTATAGAATCAAAGTTATGTTGCTCTAAACAAAGGTACACGGGTACCTCCTCAGTCCAGTAAAGGCTAAACACAGCCAAAATTGCAAAGACTTAGAAAATAGCGAAAATGAAAATGGAAAAGACATTTTAAAAGAATTTAGAAATATACCGCTAGCTAACGAATTAAATAAACCTAACACATGTAACTTGGAGCTTACGCACCTCAACGACTACTATTCAGACACAATTACCTCAATGGTAGAGAATTATAATCCTTCAAGAAATTCTAATTCACCGATACAAATGAAAATTTTATTAAGTGACGAATCACCAATTTACCATCGACCAAGAAAATTGTCACAATCAGATCAACAGATCGTACAAAATCCCACACATTGGTACAAACACATTCACAGAGTACAACAAACAATAAACAACACACAACCTAGAAGTACCAATTTCGCCCTAAAAAATACTTACCGGCTTAGATGTGCGTAATTCCATAGAAACAGATATACACCAAATTTTAGAGAAAGAACACTTAGACGAACTGGATAAAGAACGTGACAATATTCGCATAATCGCCAAAGAAAACATTAAAACCATTCAAGAAGAAAACCGAAGAACCTTTAATAAAAACCGAAAAGAGGTAACAGGGTATAACATAGAAGTCTTAGTGACTATTAAACGTACACAGTTCGGCTCAAGATTAAAAAATTAAACCAAAGTTCTTAGGCCCATACAAAATAGTAACCAAGCTCAATAATGGTAGGTACGAAGTAGAAAAGGTAGGAAATCATGAGGGACCGATAAGAACGATATCGCCGAGTATTTTAAAAAATGGAATCCCACATTCGGGTCGAATGAATAGTCAGGATGGCCGTAGGATGGAGCTTGGAAGATGTTGTACAGGACAGGAATGGCATTACTGACAACGAGACGAACGTACAAAACACTTGTTAAATCTTATTAATAATATACTTTTGCTTTATCATGAAATGTATTGTTTTAATTAACTTTTCATTGAATTATTATTCTAAAAATATCTGAAAAAGCTTGTTCACTTTTCATATTTCTCTAATTAAAATTTGTGTGATTTTTATATAAAATTTTTGATTTTATTAAATTAGCAAGAGGCTAACGAACTAGGAGTTTCCAAACTCCGAAACAGGATATTAAGAGCCACCAAGCTCATCCTACAGTTATATTCAGATCTATAATTCGTATTAATTTTCTTTACATTAGCATTGTTTATAATAGACGATCTTTGCTGCTCGGTTGTGAGTGCTTTCCGTCTTTATATATGTATGTATACAATATACTTTGATAACAAATAACAAATAATAGCATATAACTTTTCAGGCTTTAACCATGAAATTTTATGAGTGTTATGATTAATATTCTTGAAATCTTGGATGAATAAAATGAAATAAAAAACATGGGTAATTATTTTTATTTTATTAAGACTGTGGAAAACAATAAGATTTTCTTGTAGAATATGTAGAATATTTATTTGTATGTAATATGTACTTTAATAAGACCGTCTGTATGAAAAACAAAATTTTCTTATTGAATTTGTATTTTAATATGACTGTCTTTTTAAATTTTAATAATTTTTTCTGTATGGTTTTAATAAGTTTCCAAGAAAGATGTTCTTGGATGAAAAGCATAGAGAATTTTGATTGTTTTTCTTCTATTTTATTTGGTGTTTTGGCTCTGTGAATAAAGAGGACCTAAAATTTTTTTTTATTTAATATAGATTGTCGCGGATAATATAAAATAACTGATTATAATAATTAACTGTAACATTACTTCACATACAATTCATTTATATTTTATGGTATCATTGCGAACATTAATGTTAAACTTACATTAATTTCTCTGATATGCAAATAGTTAACATCTCCAGGAACTATTTCGTTCCGAGTAACTATTTAGTTCTTAGAACTATTTCGATCCAGGAACTGTTTAGCTTCATGAAGTGTTTACTTTTGGGGACTGTTTCCCTGTTTCTAAGCCTATATATGTATAAGCCTATTTCTAAACCTATTTTTGAATGTGTCATGTTATTAATTCCGTTTAAATAATATGTTAATATCTTTAAGAAACAAATATTTCAAAATCCCGGAATCCCGGGACTAAATAAATGCTTTCCCGAAATCCCGGGATTGAAAATATAGCGCGGGATTGCCAACCCTACGCAGAACCACAATTCGTAAGAACAAGACTTTTAAACTGTTAATTTACTTAACAAACCATGCAGACATTTTATGAAGGCCGTTTTGAAGGTACTTTTATACAAAGATAAAAGTTTTGCCAAACTAATTTAATATTTCGAAACATTATCTTTATATCTTAATATATTTGCCAAAAAATGTCAAACTTTTTAATAATGCTATTTAATTAGTGAAGTTGCCAAGAAAGTTAAAACCCAAAATCCACAACTTCGAATACTAACAAAAAAAATAAATAATACCTTGATAAAGAAGTGGCCTTGATGTATTTTAATTATTATTAAAACTTAATAACAATTTTAATTATTAAAATCATTATTAAAATTGAAGTAACAAAAAATTTGCAAAGATATAAATCGCTCGCGTTTTGTATTAAAAAAAAAGCAAAATAGATAAAAAAAGTTAAAAAAATTTTTTCAGAAAGAAATTTATTAATTTTACCCTACATTCGTAGGTAGACAAAGAAAAGTACAGGTAACCTCCATATAACGGGAGTTACGTCCCAAAAATTGCCGTTTTATGCGAATCCGTGTTATACGAAACAAGGAGCTAGTACAAAAAAGGAATTATATTTTATTATATTTTCATAACTACAATAAATATTATAAAAAGAACATTTTCTTAGGAAGGCAGTAATGCACGTTAATATAAATTAAACAATGGCGCATATTTATAGTCCCAAGATTAAGTAGATTTTAGTTAGAGTAATTTAAAATTAAATTTTATACTTTAAATTGCTTGCTATTTATAGTCATAAATAAAGTATTCTCTAAATAGGGGTTGGTAACGAAATCCCGAAAGACAAAATCCCGAACGACAAAATCCCGAACGACAAAATCCCGAACGACAAAATCCGGAAATGACAAAATCCCGAAACGACAAAATCCCGAAATATCAAAAGTCCGAAATTACAAAACTAGTTTTTCGGTATTCTCCATTTTCTTAAGCATTTTAAAACCACTAGCAAACAATTCCAAGAAAATAATAAAAAATTACTCTTATTTTACTTCTCTAAAATTATTATTAAAAAATTAAAAAAAACATTATTAAAAAAATTTTAGAGCCCTCTCGGTAATGTGAGGTTTTTTGCATACAGGTTTTTCCGCGTATTGGCAGCCTTCGGCTGCGGCAGGGATCATAACCCTCAAACAGCAGAATCCTCACGGTCATGTGAAGTTTTTTGCATACAGGTTTTTCCGCGTATTGACGGCCTTCGGCCGCGGCAGGAATCATAACCCTCAATCAGCAGAATCCTCACGGTCATGTGAAGTTTTTTGCATACAGGTTTTTCCGCGTATTGGCAGCCTTCGGCTGCGGCAGGGATCATAACCCTCAATCAGCAGAATCCTCACGGTCATGTGAAGTTTTTTGCATACAGGGTTTTTCGCGTATTGGAGGCCTTCGGCCGCCAATAATAATGCTATTTAATTAGTGAAGTTGCCAAGAAAGTTAAAACCCAAAATCCACAACTTCGAATACTAACAAAAAAAATAAATAATACCTTGATAAAGAAGTGGCCTTGATGTATTTTAATTATTATTAAAACTTAATAACAATTTTAATTATTAAAATCATTATTAAAATTGAAGTAACAAAAAATTTGCAAAGATATAAATCGCTCGCGTTTTGTATTAAAAAAAAAGCAAAATAGATAAAAAAAGTTAAAAAAATTTTTTCAGAAAGAAATTTATTAATTTTACCCTACATTCGTAGGTAGACAAAGAAAAGTACAGGTAACCTCCATATAACGGGAGTTACGTCCCAAAAATTGCCGTTTTATGCGAATCCGTGTTATACGAAACAAGGAGCTAGTACAAAAAAGGAATTATATTTTATTATATTTTCATAACTACAATAAATATTATAAAAAGAACATTTTCTTAGGAAGGCAGTAATGCACGTTAATATAAATTAAACAATGGCGCATATTTATAGTCCCAAGATTAAGTAGATTTTAGTTAGAGTAATTTAAAATTAAATTTTATACTTTAAATTGCTTGCTATTTATAGTCATAAATAAAGTATTCTCTAAATAGGGGTTGGTAACGAAATCCCGAAAGACAAAATCCCGAACGACAAAATCCCGAACGACAAAATCCCGAACGACAAAATCCGGAAATGACAAAATCCCGAAACGACAAAATCCCGAAATATCAAAAGTCCGAAATTACAAAACTAGTTTTTCGGTATTCTCCATTTTCTTAAGCATTTTAAAACCACTAGCAAACAATTCCAAGAAAATAATAAAAAATTACTCTTATTTTACTTCTCTAAAATTATTATTAAAAAATTAAAAAAAACATTATTAAAAAAATTTTAGAGCCCTCTCGGTAATGTGAGGTTTTTTGCATACAGGTTTTTCCGCGTATTGGCAGCCTTCGGCTGCGGCAGGGATCATAACCCTCAAACAGCAGAATCCTCACGGTCATGTGAAGTTTTTTGCATACAGGTTTTTCCGCGTATTGACGGCCTTCGGCCGCGGCAGGAATCATAACCCTCAATCAGCAGAATCCTCACGGTCATGTGAAGTTTTTTGCATACAGGTTTTTCCGCGTATTGGCAGCCTTCGGCTGCGGCAGGGATCATAACCCTCAATCAGCAGAATCCTCACGGTCATGTGAAGTTTTTTGCATACAGGGTTTTTCGCGTATTGGAGGCCTTCGGCCGCGGCAGGGATCATAACCCTCAATAAGCAGAATCCTCACGGTCATGTGAAGTTTTCTGCATACAGGTTTTTCCGCGTATTGGCAGCCTTCGGCTGCGGCAGGGATCATAATCCCCAATCAGCAGAATCCTCACGGTCATGTGAAGTTTTCTGCATACAGGTTTTTCCGCGTATTGGCAGCCTTCGGCTGCGGCAGGGATCATAATCCCCAATCAGCAGAATCCTCACGGTCATGTGAAGTTTTCTGCATACAGGTTTTTCCGCGTATCTAGCGGCCTTCGGCCGGGGCAGGAATCAGAACCCCCAATCCGCAGAATCGTCTGGGTAATGTGCAGTTTTTTCATATAGGGTATTTCTACGCGGCCTGTATCCAAAAATATCAATGAAAGATATTAGGAATAGATAGCAGTGCTCAATTTAACCCAAAATTTTTTTCAAGATTCACTTTATCTTTTTTCAAGATTTTTTACTTTCAAGATTTTGTTTTCAAGATTTTGTACTTTTAAGATTTTTTTTTCAAGATTTTTTACTTTCAAGATTTTGTTTTCAAGATTTTCATTTTTCAAGATTTTTGGTCAATTCAAGATTTTGACATTCCAGATTCTGATGCGCTCCCGGGAAATATATGATTATAGTTCATCCTGTAAAGCAATTTTTCATCATTTTCTGTCAGCTGAATACAAATTGAAATGTATACATGCTAAAAATTATGAATTCCAAAAATAATTTTAAACAACACATAGCTAATGCGAACATCCTACTTCTAAAAACCTACTTTAAAATCAGCTTTTACCTATTTTAAAGTTAAACTCGACTTTGACAGATAAAGTGAATAAAGTCGGCTTTAAATCGACTATAGATAAGATAGAAGTAGACTTTTTGTTAAAGTACACTTTTTTTATGCGCCAATGTTTTCTTCGTCATCACTGAGCACTGTTAACCGAGGGCGTTTTCTTCTTGGCAAGATATCCTCATCCTCTGAGCATTTTTCCGCATTATTCTAGATCCAAGCTCTACCATTTGCAAAAAATTTGTTATTTTAGACTGATTGCTTTTAATTAAAAGAGCAAAGAGTTTATACATTTTTTTGGGTTGGTAACGAAAACCCGAAAGACAAAATCCCGAACGACAAAATCCCGAAATGACAAAATCCCGAAACGACAAAATCCCGAAATAACAAAATCCCGAAGTTACAAAACTAGTTTTTCGGTATCCTCCATCTTCTTGAACATTTTAAAACCACTAGCAAAAAATTCCAAGAAAATAATAAAAAATTACTCTTATTTTACTTCTCTAAAATTATTATTAAAAAATTAAAAAAAACATTATTAAAAAAATTTTAGCAGAGCCCTCTCGGTAATGTGAGTTTTTTTGCATACACGTTTTTCCGCGTATTGGCAGCCTTCGGCTGCGGCAAGGATCATAACCCTCAATCAGCAGAGTCCTCACGGTCATGTGAAGTTTTTGCATACAGGTTTTTTCGCGTATTGGCGGCCTTCGGCCGCGGCAGGGATCATAACCCTCAATCAGCAAAATCCTCACGGTCATGTAAAGTTTTTTGCATTCAGGTTTTTTCGCGCGTTGGCGGCCTTCGGCCGCGGGAAGGATCATAACCCTTAATCAGCAGAATCCTCACGGTCATGTGAAGTTTTTTGCATACAGGTTTTTTCCGTGTATTGGCGGCCTTCGGCCGCGTCAGGGATCATAACCCTCAAGTTTTTTGCATATTGCAGATTATAACCTTCAGACAACAAAACTCTCTCGATTTTCAAAAATAATTTTAAACAACACATAGCTAATGCGAACATCCTACTGCTAAAAATCCTACTTTAAAATCAGCTTTCACCTATTTTAAAGTTAAACTCGACTTTGGCAGATAAAGTGAATAAAGTCGGCTTTAAATTGACTATAGATAAGATAGAAGTGGACTTTTTGTTAAAGTACACTTTTTCTATGCGCCAATGTTTTTTTCGTCATCAGTGAGCACTGATAACCGAGGGCGTTTCCTTCTTGGCAAGATATCCTCATCCTCTGAGCATTTTTCCGCATTATTCTAGATCCATGCTCTACCATTTGCAAAAAATTTGTTATTATAGATTGATTGCTTTTAATTAAAGGAGCAAAGAGTTTATACATTTTCTTGGGTTGGTAACGAAATCCCGTGATCCTCCCTTGAGGCCGCGGGAAGGATCATAACCCTTAATCAGCAGATTCCTCACGGTCATGTGAAGTTTTTTGCATACAGGTTTTTTCCGTGTATTGGCGGCCTTCGGCCGCGTCAGGGATCATAACCCTCAAGTTTTTTGCATATTGTAGATTATAACCTTCAGACAACAAAACTCTCTCGATTTTCAAAAATAATTTTAAACAACACATAGCTAATGCGAACATCCTACTGCTAAAAATCCTACTTTAAAATCAGCTTTCACCTATTTTAAAGTTAAACTCGACTTTGGCAGATAAAGTGAATAAAGTCGGCTTTAAATTGACTATAGATAAGATAGAAGTGGACTTTTTGTTAAAGTACACTTTTTCTATGCGCCAATGTTTTTTTCGTCATCACTGAGCACTGTTAACCGAGGGCGTTTTCTTCTTGGCAAGATATCCTCATCCTCTGAGCATTTTTCCGCATTATTCCAGATCCATGCCCTACCATTTGCAAAAAATTTGTTATTATAGACTGATTGCTTTTAATTAAAAGAGCAAAGAGTTTATACATTTTCTTGGGTTGGTAACGAAATCCCGAAAGACAAAATCCCGAACGACAAAATCCCGAAATGACAAAATCCCGAAACGACAAAATCCCGAAATAACAAAATCCCGAAGTTACAAAACTAGTTTTTCGGTATCCTCCATCTTCTTGAACATTTTAAAACTACTAGCAAAGAATTCGGCAGGGATCATAACCCTCAATCAGCAGAGTCCTCACGGTCATGTGAAGTTTTTTCGCGTATTGGCGGCCTTTGGCCGCGGCAGGGATCATAACCCTCAATCAGCAAAATCTTTACGGTCATGTGAAGTTTTTTGCATTCAGGTTTTTTTGCGTATTGGCGGCCTTCGGCCGCGGGAAGGATCATAACCCTCAATCAGCAGAATCCTCACGGTCATGTGAAGTTTTTTGCATATTGTAGATTATAACCTTCAGACAACAAAACTCTCTCGATATTTGCTTTTCTGCCATTTTAAAAAAAAGCAAGTAGGTGCGTACTACTCTTTGGAAAAAATTGTGACTTAAATGTCATTTCTTTATTAATTTCAAATTTTATTTCGTGATTTTCGGGATTTCTCATTTCGGTATTAAAAATTTTTCGGGATTTTGTCGCATCGGGATTTTGTCGTTTCGGGATTTTGTCGTTTCGGTATTTTGTAATTCGGGATTTTGTCTGTCTCCCATTTTCTTATATGGTGCTAAGCACTTAGTTTTCTTAAGTTTCTAAGTTTAAGTTTCTAAGTTTTCTTATAAACTTAATGCTCCTTTTATTTTAATGATCTTCATAATTATAAACAAGACTTAGATAAAGCTCCTTTTAATGGTTTTTATTACATCTCATGCTGTACGAGAGTTTCACATAACTCTCAAACCCTGTTAAAATGAATAACTGTTATAGAAGTGCCGTGCTATACGGGGGTTACCTGTATATACATTTAAAGTGTGCGGATAAATACCAATACCCTAAACACGGCAATAAAATGTGAGATCCGGACTGCAAGTTGAAAAATTGAGCTCTCAAATCGGATTCATTATCATTTACTTAAAAAGTAGGCGTGGCAGAAGTAAGATTTTATCCATTTTCCATATCAAAGACACCTATCGGAGAGAATATTCGTGCCGAATTTTATAACGATGCTTTTACTCATTTTGCTCCTGGAATTGTCGCTTTTGTCTCCAATGGGCGGACCACACCTATTTTTTGGTGTATACTCGTATTTTAGTTTGAGACGGTGGGCAAATAAAATTTTAACTTCGAATTTACTCTAAAAGCTGAGAAATTTACGGCGCTATGAATTAACTCCCAATGAATTAACTCCCAAACCAAAAATGAATTAAGTCCCAAAATTCTTCCATACAAATTTGGGAGTTAAAATTTGGGAGTTAATTCATTTTTTTTGGGAGTTAATTCATTTTCATTGGGAGTTAATTCATATTTGAAAAAAGTTGGGAGTTAATTCATATTATCGTTGGGAGTTAATTCATTTTTTTTGGGAGTTAATTCATACTTGGAAAAAGTTGGGAGATATTTCATATTTTCATTGGGAGCTAATTCATATTTTTTGGGACTTAATTCATTTTAATTGGGAGTTAATTCATACTTGGAAAAAGTTGGGAGTTAATTCATATTTTAGTTGGGAGTTAATTCATTTTTTTTGGGAATTAATTCATTTTAATTGGGAGTTAATTCATATTTGAAAAAAGTTGGGAGTTAATTCATATTTTCATTGGGAGTTAATTCATTTTTTTTGGGAGTTAATTCATACTTGAAAAAAGTTGGGTGTTAATTCATATTTTTATTGGGAGTTAATTCATTTTTTTTGGGAGTTAATTCATACTTGGAAAAAGTTGGGAGTTAATTCATATTTTCGTTGGGAGTTAATTCATATGTTTTTGGGAGTTAATTCATATTTGGAAAAAGTTGGGAGTTAATTCGTATTTTCATTGGGAGTTAATTCATTTTTTTTGGGAGTTAATTCATACTTGGAAAAAGTTGGGAGTTAATTCATATTTTCATTGGGAGTTAATTCATATTTTTTTGGGAGTTAATTCATACTTGGAAAAAGTTGGGAGTTAATTCATATCTTTTTGGGAGATAATTCATATTTTCATTGGGAGTTATTTCATTTTTTTGGGAGTTTATTCATATTTCAATGAAATTATCTCTGCCGCAGCTAAAGGCTGCCACACGGAAAAACCTATATGCAGAAAACTGCACATAACCATGAGGATTCTGCTGATTGAGGGTTATGATCCCTGCCGCAGCCGAAGGCTGCCAATACGCGGAAAACCCTGTATGCAGAAAAGTTCACATGACCGTGAGGATTCTGCTGATTGAGGGTTATGATCCCTGCCGCAGCCGAAGGCTGCCAATACGCGGAAAAACCTGTATGCAGAAAAGTTCACATGACCGTGAGGATTCTGCTGATTGAGGGTTATGATCCCTGCCGCAGCCGAAGGCTGCCAATACGCAGAAAAACCTGTATGCAGAAAAGTTCACATGACCGTGAGGATTCTGCTGATTGAGGGTTATGATCCCTGCCGCAGCCGAAGGCTGCCAATACGCGGAAAAACCTGTATGCAGAAAAGTTCACATGACCGTGAGGATTCTGCTGATTGAGGGTTATGATCCCTGCCGCAGCCGAAGGCTGCCAATACGCAGAAAAACCTGTATGCAGAAAAGTTCACATGACCGTGAGGATTCTGCTGATTGAGGGTTATGATCCCTGCCGCAGCCGAAGGCTGCCAATACGCGGAAAAACCTGTATGCAGAAAAGTTCACATGACCGTGAGGATTCTGCTGATTGAGGGTTATGATCCCTGCCGCAGCCGAAGGCTGCCAATACGCAGAAAAACCTGTATGCAGAAAAGTTCACATGACCGTGAGGATTCTGCTGATTGAGGGTTATGATCCCTGCCGCAGCCGAAGGCTGCCAATACGCGGAAAAACCTGTATGCAGAAAAGTTCACATGACCGTGAGGATTCTGCTGATTGAGGGTTATGATCCCTGCCGCAGCCGAAGGCTGCCAATACGCAGAAAAACCTGTATGCAGAAAAGTTCAAATGACCGTGAGGATTCTGCTGATTGAGGGTTATGATCCCTGCCGCAGCCGAAGGCTGACAATACGCGGAAAAACCTATATGCAGAAAACTGCACATGACCATGAGGATTCTGTTGATTGAGGGATATGATCCCTGCCGCAGCCGAAGGCTGCCAATACGCAGAAAAACCTGTATGCAGAAAACTGCACATGACCGTGTGGATTCTGCTGATTGAGGGTTATGATCCCTGCCGCAGCCGAAGGCTGCCAATACGCAGAAAAACCTGTATGCAGAAAAGTTCACATGACCGTGAGGATTCTGCTGATTGAGGGTTATGATCCCTGCCGCAGCCGAAGGCTGCCAATACGCGGAAAACCCTGTATGCAGAAAAGTTCACATGACCGTGAGGATTCTGCTGATTAAGGGTTATGATCCCTGCCGCAGCCGAAGGCTGCCAATACGCGGAAAAACCTGTATGCAGAAAAGTTCACATGACCGTGAGGATTCTGCTGATTGAGGGTTATGATCCCTGCCGCAGCCGAAGGCTGCCAATACGCGGAAAAACCTATATGCAGAAAACTGCACATGACCATGAGGATTCTGTTGATTGAGGGATATGATCCCTGCCGCAGCCGAAGGCCGCCACACGAAAAAGCCTGTATGCAAAAAACCTCACATGACCGTGAGGATTCTGCTGATTGAGGGTTATGATCCCTGCCGCGGTCGGGCATACAGCTTTTAACTCCCAATTTCATTTTTTTAAGTGGGAGCTTTATTGCATACAGGCTTTTCCGTGTGGCGGCCTTCGGCCGCGGCAGGGATCTTAACCCTCAATCAGCAGAATCCTCACGGTCATGTGAACTTTTCTGCATACAGGTTTTTCCGCGTATTGGCAGCCTTCGGCTGCGGCAGGGATCATAACCCTCAATCAGCAGAATCCACACGGTCATGTGCAGTTTTCTGCATACAGGTTTTTCTGCGTATTGGCAGCCTTCGGCTGCGGCAGGGATCATATCCCTCAATCAACAGAATCCTCATGGTCATGTGCAGTTTTCTGCATATAGGTTTTTCCGCGTATTGGCAGCCTTCGGCTGCGGCAGGGATCATAACCCTCAATCAGCAGAATCCTCACGGTCATGTGAACTTTTCTGCATACAGGTTTTTCAGCGTATTGGCAGCCTTCGGCTGCGGCAGGGATCATAACCCTCAATCAGCAGAATCCTCACGGTCATGTGAACTTTTCTGCATACAGGTTTTTCCGCGTATTGGCAGCCTTCGGCTGCGGCAGGGATCATAACCCTCAATCAGCAGAATCCTCACGGTCATGTGAACTTTTCTGCATACAGGGTTTTCCGCGTATTGGCAGCCTTCGGCTGCGGCAGGGATCATAACCCTCAATCAGCAGAATCCTCACGGTCATGTGAACTTTTCTGCATACAGGTTTTTCTGCGTATTGGCAGCCTTCGGCTGCGGCAGGGATCATATCCCTCAATCAACAGAATCCTCATGGTCATGTGCAGTTTTCTGCATATAGGTTTTTCCGCGTATTGGCAGCCTTCGGCTGCGGCAGGGATCATAACCCTCAATCAGCAGAATCCTCACGGTCATGTGAACTTTTCTGCATACAGGTTTTTCCGCGTATTGGCAGCCTTCGGCTGCGGCAGCGATCATAACCCTCAATCAGCAGAATCCTCACGGTCATGTGAACTTTTCTGCATACAGGTTTTTCTGCGTATTGGCAGCCTTCGGCCGCGGCAGGGATCATAACCCTCAATCAGCAGAATCCTCATGGTCATGTGCAGTTTTCTGCATATAGGTTTTTCCGCGTATTGGCAGCCTTCGGCTGCGGCAGGGATCATAATCCCCAATCAGCAGAATCCTCACGGTCATGTGAGGTTTTTTGCATACAGGGTTTTTCGTGTGGCGGCAAGGATTGCAACTCCCAGTAGGCAAAACCCCGGCTTCGCTTCAAACAGCATTCTTTTTGGGAGTTATTTCATTTTCACTGGGAGTATATCATATTTAAAAAAAAGTTGGGTGTTAATTCATATTTTCATTGGGAGTTATTTCATATTTTTTTGGGAGTTAATTCACAGTTGGAAAAAGTTGGGAGTTAATTCATATTTTCGTTGGGAGTTAATTCATATTTTTTTGGGAGTTAATTCATATTTGAAAAAAGTTGGGAGTTAATTCATATTTTCATTGGGAGTTAATTCATTTTTTTTGGGAGTTAATTCATACTTGGAAAAAGTTGGGAGTTAATTCATATTTTCGTTGGGAGTTAATTCATATTTTTTTGGGAGTTAATTCATATTTGGAAAAAGTTGGGAGTTAATTCATATTTTCATTGGGAGTTAATTCATTTTTTTTGGGAGTTAATTCATACTTGAAAAAAGTTGGGTGTTAATTCATATTTTCATTGGGAGTTAATTCATTTTTTTTGGGAGTTAATTCATACTTGAAAAAAGTTGGGTGTTAATTCATATTTTCATTGGGAGTTAATTCATTTTTTTTGGGAGTTAATTCATTTTAATTGGGAGTTAATTCATCTTTGAAAAAAGTTGGGAGTTAATTCATATTTTCGTTGGGAGTTAATTCATATTGTTTGGGAGTTAATTCATTTCAGTTGGGAGTTAATTCATAATCGAAAAAATTTGGGACTTAATTCATATTTTCATTGGGAGTTAATTCATTTTTTTTGGGAGTTAATTCATACTCGGAAAAAGTTGGGAGTTAATTCATATTTTCATTGGGAGTTAATTCATTTTTTTTGGGAGTTAATTCATTTTTTTGGGAGTTAATTCATTGGGAGTTAATTCATTGGGATTTAATTCATTTTTTGATTTGGGAGTTAATTCATTGGGAGTTAATTCATAGCGCCAAATTTACCTATAAGAACGAATGAACTCATATCGCTATAACAAGTAGGCGTGGCTCTAAGCGGACAAACATACGGATGGACAGGATTAAATCCACTTAGCATGGGATTCTGCTACGCCTCCTTTAATTCGTTACAAACGTAAGAACAAATATGTATATCCTCATCTCTTCGAGTGTAGGGTACAAGTATTAAGACATAAACGAACAAAAATAGTCCCCAAAAAAGAATTAAAAAAGGTTACAAATCATAACACGAAAACATTAAACCCATACAAAAATTTTTTTGTCAAAATTTTGGACAAAATACGTGTAATATATAATTTTGTTAAATTGTAGTTTGAAAGTCGTACCGCATGAGAATTCCAGGAGAATATATTGATCAAGTATAGATAAATGTTTTGCCTGGGAGCACTAAATCCCGCTGCGCGAAATCCACCCTGTTCAATTTTTATGATCAACCTATACAAAATCCACCCGTGCACTTAAATACACTTATACGAGGGTTGCCTTTTATATTTCGGGAATGGGCGATCCTAGTTATGCCATCTGAAAACCGACGTCTGTTTCGTAAAGTTCGACTTTTTGGTCAGTATTCGTACAACTGTTTGTGTTGTTTACAGTGACTGGAAAAATTTATCTCGGCCGAAAAATGGAATTAACTCGTGAACATTTGGGCATTAGTGGGAGCAGCATACATTCAACATTGCATAAACATTTGGCCCTCCAAAAAATAAGTTCACGTTAGATTACACATAATTTGACGATCGTTCAAGTCAAAAGTGGAAAAGTATTGCCCATGGCCGATGTAAACTTTAAAAGTTGAAAAATGCAGTTCGCAGTTGCAGTTCTGACTGTGTTTAAGGCTTTAATATTGTGCAACATACAAATACATACGCAGAATTATAATTCGTAAGAACAAGACGTTTTAAACTGTTAATTTATATACCTTACCTAACCACTAATTTTTTTAAGGTCGTTTTAAAGGTAGTTTTATAAACATATTTTTTATTATTTTTTAAATTAGTTTTGCCAAACTAATTTAATTATTCCAAACATTATCTTTATAACTTTGCCAAAAAATGTCAAATTTTTTTATTAGTTTTTATTAGTGAAGTTGCCAAGAATGTGAACCCAAAATTCACAATTTCGAATACTAACAGAAACAATAAACAATACCTCGATAAAGAAATGGCCTTGATGTATTTTAACCGATAATTATTAAAATTGAACCAGAAAATGTGAACAGATATAAATCGCACGCGTTTTGGATTAAAAAAAAAGAAAAATAAAAGAAGATAAAAGAAGTTAAGACAATTTTTTTATAAAGAAATTTATTGAAATTTCTTCCAGGTATAACGCCAATTATTTGCCAATTATGAGGGAATTCCCTGGCTCTGCTTCCGTCTGCCGCGACGGTGGTTAAGAATTTTGAGATCAATTTGGACGTACAGTCTGAAGTTTTGAAACTCATATTATGCATTGCTGTGTGATAAGCAAACGTGGCCTGCTTGGCCGTAGTAGCTAATTCATTATCATTTGTGTTTCGCACACTTCAAGTGATCTTTAATGTCCGCTCGCCCACCTTGTGCAATAGAAAACTCTGAGGAACAATGTTGCCTTTTACTCTGCTGCCTTCATCGCAAAGCTTTTTCATAAATGGGTAGTCTTTTTGCAGTTCATTTGTAAATACGCGATTTCTTTTTGGCATTTCAAACACAACTTTAAAACTTTAGAATTAAAAATTTAAACTCAAATAGGTCGATAAATTTCGCATTGACGCGTCACGTCCATAAATACGAGGGTGCTCTGAAAAGTTTCCGACCTCAACATGAACATGATGGCAGTATTCGTCGACAAAAGTACTGGAGTTTGTTTCTGGATGCTTTGAGAGGTACTCACTAAAATTTGTGAACTTGTGAATTTGTGAACAGTACAGTATCACATGCTCAATCCATACTCTGTCCGGTGTCGCTCTTTCGTTACATGTTTCATTTGCAGGAAATTACTTTACCGAGCGGTAAAAAGTATTTACTTTAAAAAGTTTGAGATGAACTGAGTGCAGAAAATTAAGAAGAACACCATGTTTTGCTTTATTTAAAATATATCAAACTAAGTACTAATGCAGACTAATTTTCTACAATTTAAAACCGAATCATTATTAAAAATCATTATTACATTTTGCAAATTCGAACTGATGATATAATTTAAAATAACAAGTATTTTAACAAGGGATCTTTAATCTTTTAAGGGATCTCGTATCACATTCAAATAAATACCACCTTCTGCCTGAACGATTATAGCTCTAGGATCCAATTTCATGTTCTTAGGTGTCTGAGGACAAATCATCACACGATGATTGCGAAAGAAGTTCACCAGGCCAATCTTGGTCTGCAACATACCGAAGCGTTCACCAATACAACCGTGTGGTCCTAAACCGAAAGGCATATAAGTGCCGGGATTAAGTAGTTTCCTATTGGTGGGTGAAAAACGTTTCGGATCGAAAACTGTTGGATTGTCAAAGTACTGCAGGCAGAATGAAATTATGTAAATAGCAATTTATGAAGATAGTTAAACCTCTCGTTAAACTGAACTAAAGTTCGTACAAACCTGGGGATCCATTTGGATGCCGTAGGCAGCCACATAAATCGGCATTCCACGCGGCATGCGATAATTGCTGAAAGGCTCCAGCGAATAACTCTCTGCTGTATCCTCAGTACATTCGCGATCGAGAAACGGTAGTGGCGGATACATACGCAACACCTCATTAAGAACCATTTGCATGTATTGCAAAGAGTCAATTAACTGTGGTGTAATCTTCCATTCATGTTCTTCTAAAGCAGTGCGTATTTCACCTCGCAGATGATTTTGTAGATCAGGACGCTTAGCTAATTCGTAAAGAGCAAATGACATTGTGGCCGAAGATGTTTCGAAACCAGCAGTGAAAAAAAGAGCTGCCTGAGCTACCAGAACATCACCATCGAAGGCCAGTTTTGGTTTTTTCTGATGCAATTTAGAGCTATTTTTTAATTCGATTAGTATATCAATGAGGTCATTACGACTTTTTCCACTTAGCTCTCTTTCTTGCATTATATGATTAATGGCAGTGCGAAGAAAGTGTGTAGAATCCGATGGTACAACCTGAATAGGAGAAACTTCCACTTCGATTTGAACTACGAGTATGTGAAGATAATATGTGCATAAATTGCTTCAGTTACGTACCTTAAAACCTAAAAATGGCATCAACTGAGGCAAGAAAAAGACTGTTGCCATTTCTATAGCACGCTTGGTGCTGAAGCTGAATACTTTGCGTCCATTGCGGCGGAAATCTCCATTCAAATACTTGAAGCTATTTGCTTTTACACCATACGCAACGGTGGCAATTACATCCGTGGTGTAAAGGGCACAAAGTTCCTTCATTTCCAAGCAAAAAGATTGCAGCTCAAGATTGTCGATGGATTGAGACAATAAATAAGAATTGAGCTCATTTCCTATCTGAAGAATAGGAAGAATAGGAATAGGATTTTTTTTTAAATTGTTTTATACACAGAATCATTTTAGGTTTTTTCGAGAAGCATACTATACACTTAAATTGTCTTCGCTTGGCTTTTTAAAGAAAATATATACGTCCCACTCTCTTCTCTTAGATGAAATATTTATTCGCTAATTTGTTGCATAATTTAGTTCTTACCTCTTCAATGAGATAGAACATTTTCTTTAGTCTACCGCTGGTGAAAAAAGGCGAAAGCTTGCAACGTATTTCCTTCCAAGCGGGATTTTTAAGGAAAAATATATTTAGTGAGCCGATCGGATCGTTTTTTATATCCGAATTGGAATATCTGTGAGAAACAAATCCAAAAACAAATTACATCTGCCGTGCTTCTAAGCACATACGTATACCGAAAGTCTTCTTGTACCTGTTGGAGAATTTGGAAAAATCTTTGATTAATACGCGCTTTATTAATTCCGGATCGCGAATGTATATCGCTGGCTTGTGGAAGACATAAATGCCCACAAATGGCTTTCCTACAGCATCCGGATGATTGTATAAATCATGGAAATGTTCTGCTGGGCTTTTTCGCATCAATAACAAATCTCGTAAGTTTCCGAATAGAAAAGTTGGCTTTATTTGTGGTACATTATGGCGAGTCCAAAAGTTATAATGATAATTCAAAGAAAAGATTATAGCGATTGTGATGATCAACAGTAGCAATAGCAATTCGAAATATCCGAACCACATCGTTGAGTACTCTCGAAACAAACTGTCGAGAGCGGAATAGGCCGAGTCTTTCTTATTCAAGATTTCATTTGTTCTGCCTCTTAATGTATGAGGTCTTCCTTCCGTCGAAATAAAAGCAGATCTAAAGATAAGTCGTAGGTGACTCTGGGTGACATATCTTGAATTCCAATTTACATTTAAATAGTATATTGGTTTCACGATTGAAAAACAACAAAAACTAACATGTTGTTTTTGTTTTTTTTTCGTTCAGTTTCTGTTGAATGAAATTTAAATTTGGATTGTTTTGTTGGATCTCTTTCAAAAAAACGAATAAAATTAAATAGGTACGTTATAATACGCTATTGATGTTTTGCGACATTTACTTATTATTTATGTATATTTTTACTAATTGTTCATAAAATTCTCTACCATAGATTTAGATTCTATACCATAGAAATTTTATTTTATTGATTGATTGACTGATTACCTATAGTTATGCAAAATAATTCTGCAAAATGTATTTGAAATGTTGGAGAAATAGCTCAGTTTCTCCATTTTGAATTTAGATTACGACCGTCTATTAAACATACGTAAGCTGTGTTTTTGAAAAAATAAAAAAATACATCAATTCAGAATTTGAGATAACTCCACAGGGAGTGTCAGAGATAATCCCAAGAATACAAATTCATATTTGCAATGCACAAAACGCAGTTAGTATTAGGCAGAGCTTATATTAATATTGGCTTATATTAAATTTTGAAAGTGTATGCTGGTTATATATAATGAAAAATAATAATACAGAAGATAACAAGTAGTAATTAGTGGTATTACTACTGCTACTACTACCTCTAGTTAGTAATATTAGCATTACTAATACTACTACTACTACTACAACTACTACTACTACCACTAGTGGAGTAGAGTAATACTAATATTACTAACTACTGCTGGTAGTTCTTTGGCCATTAATTTATTTTTGGCGGGCTAGAGATAGCTAGTTTTAAGGACATGCTTGAATTGACACGTGACCTGGTTATGATGAGGGAGACCGACTCGTTTGGCCGACCGTGTTAACTGGTAGCGTGGAAGGGACGAAAACGGATTTGCTTGTTCCAGTCTGCTTCGATTATCCCCGACAGAGAAGTTGTTTTAGTGCGTAGTCTTCCGGTTGATGGTTGGAACCCACCCCCACACTACCAATCGAACCTGTTAATAACTGGATAGTTAGGCGGTCGATTAGTGTGCATAAAGGCATTTCCATACTCTTAAAATAAAAAAATAAAAAAAATAAAAAACTACTGCTGTTTCGGAATCGCTGGTTTGAAACTACCTCCAAGTAACGGTTAATTTTAGAATTACACTAACGGATCTCTAATAACATTGAGGTATATACCACCAAATGACTGTAATACCAAAGAACGATCAAGCGTCATAGTGGAATATGATTTTTCGCAAGGTTTAACATAGTGATTACGGAGGAAGCTGATTATTCCCAGTTTACTCTGCGCCAGTCCCAAACGTTGGCCAATACAATTATGAGGACCCATTCCGAATGGTATATAACCGAAAGATGGTAAATTATAACGATTGCTTGGACCAAAACGATCTGGATTAAACTCACTAGGATTGTGAAAGTACTACAGGAGAGGAGTGAAGAGAGATAAAAAAATTTATTGTAATTAGAGCTAGAGATAAAAAAAGATTTTACATTTACATACCTTGGGGTCTCTTTGTAATGCGTAAAGGGGAATCAATATTGGCATTCCGTTAGGTACATCAAATTCGAAGAATGGCTTCAGGGAATAGCTAAGGGTATCTTTCTGTAGCGTACATTCGCGATCTAGGAAGGGTTGTGCAGGGTACAGGCGCAAGACTTCGCGCACCACCTGATTTAAGAAGCACATCTGGTCGACCATGTCGAAAGTTATATCCCCATTATTTGCCTCAAGACACTGACGAATTTCTTCACGCAAACGCTTCTGAATATCCAGTCGTTTAGATAACTCGTACAAAGTGAACGATATCGTTGAAGAAGTACTCTCGAATCCTGCGGCAAAAAAAATTCCACCCAGGGATACTAGAGTGTCGCCTTCGATAACGAAGCTTTTCTTTCCGTTCTTGTTCTCGGCTTCAGCGCTGCGCTTGAACCTGATCAAAAAGTCAATGACGTCATTTCTACTGAGTCCAGACTTTTCGCGTTCTCGCATTACGTAAGAGATGGTGTTTCGCAAGAAAATTGTAGTTCTTTTGGAAAATATTTTAAATCCCATTAAACGTGCCATATTGGGAAAGAAGAAAATCGAATTAAGTTCGAGGGTACGAAAGCGCGTGAAGTTAAAAATGCGTTTTCCGTTAGTGCGAAAATCACCCTTCGGATTTTTAAGGCTGTTAGCAATTACTCCGTAAGCAACACTAGTAATGATATCCGTAGTGTATAGGGCGTTGATTTCCTTGACTTCCTGCATGGTTACGCCCGTTCGGGAATCTACCGGCAACGAACACAAGTACTGGTCCAACTGTTGACCGATCTGGAATAAATGTTTTTAAGTAGTAGAGTAAAACACTCACAGTTGGCAAACTTATTAAAATTAATTATTTCCTCTCCTTAACGGATGTTTACGTCACCTCATACTTACCTCTTTCATTAACGGGAACATAGATCTTATTTTTCCCACCGTGAAAACCTGGGTAATTTTTGAATATCGAATCTTTTTCCATAAGGGATTTTTGGCGAAAACCAGACTCAAGCTGCCCAAAGGATCCGAATGAGGATCAGGAAAGGCATAACGATTAGAAAACTTATTGAAATCTTTAATCAGTATTGTCTTAATTAGCTCAGGATCGCGTAGCAAGAGTGCGGGTTTATTAAATAAATATATTCCGATAGCAGGCTGATTGAGGGCTTTTTCGTCATTGTACAACTTTTGAAAATGCTCCGCCGGATTACTGGACATAGTGATGATATCTTTGATGTTACCAAATAGTGGATGTGGCTTAATAAATGGTATGTTGTGACGTTTCCAATAAGTTAAGTTATGTTTTACCCAAAACCACACAATTCCCAAAATTACTCCGATTACTGTCAGAATCTTTGCTAGATAGACTAAAACGAAGTCTACAAGCATTTTGTGTTTTTTGTATTTCTATTAATTCACTTTCAATCAAATACAATGGAATTGTGTAATGGAATTGAATTTGTGAAAGTTCCTGATTTTTATACTGACCGTTGTCATCTCTTACCTTATCAGTCCAATTCAGTAACGACTCTTTTTTCGAGTCAATTAACTCTGATTGCAGCACATACCTTAATTATATTATACTTTTAGTATAATTATTTTTTTGTTATGGGATTTAATTTATGCGATTTTAAGCCTGAATGGTTCTTATCGGAAATGCAAATTACAAAAAATAACGTGCACATCTTAAGAATATAAACATAAATACCGGTACGGCACCGGTATGTATTAAATATACAAGGTATTTCGAATAAGGTGCAAAAAGCTAATTCGTCTAGGTTCGAGGCAAGAAATTCCAATTTATTTTCTGAGAGAGAATGGACCTAATTTCCCCCGATTAGGCAGTAGGGTTAAAACGGCAGAAAGGTTAAAAACGGATTGCCGTACCTACAATCCTATAACTTAGCTTTTTGAAAAGCTAGACTGAAAACTGAAAAAACCGAATTCTCTTAAAAACCATGCAAGTATATATGTACATACAAGATAATTTCAGATAAAGGATTAAAATGGGTAAAACCATATTTCCATATGGTATACATATGTCGGATACCATATTAAATTAAAATGGTATCCATATAAATAAACCACATTAAATTAGGAAATAACTTAATAAATACGAGTAGGAGTATATTTTCTCTTTCTTCTTGTTGCAAAACCTGCACGTAATAAAGCAACACCCTGTATACATAAATTCATCTATTTTTTTGGTCAATGCATGGTTCTTTAATTCTGAACAATAAATAAAACAATGATTACCTGAATTTTATATTGACTTCTCATTCTTCGGAAGATTTCATTGCCTTCATTTCATAAAAAGCGCCTTCAAGTGACTTTCAATGAAAGCTTACGTTTATTTTCTCAATAAAATACTTTTTCAGTTTCTTTGTTTCAAAGAGACCTCGCAATTCAATAATTTATCAACTCATTCGCCTGGATTTTGTAAATATTAATCGACATTAAGCAATTATAATCAAACTATACTAGTTGTCAATATATTCATTTTACATTTTATTTGGTCCTACTAAATCGACTCAACCCCAAAGTGGTCATATAAGCGGTCTGTTCAAAAACAATCGCCAATTTTGAATTCCCGTGGGTTACGTACATTCGATTTTAAATTTTTTTGTTACGTTATGTTGGTACTCATGCCAATCACTTATGCTGACAAGTTCGGCAACTTTGAATGATCAGTTAATTTTTGACAGCTATTTTGTTTGGACGTGTTTTGGCTCGTCTTCGATTTTTGCCAATCATGCCGATTGGGATGGTTGAACTTTGGTCTCCACGTCATAACCATAAACCCATGATTCGTCGCCAGTTATGACCCTCTGGAGCATAGTAAGGAACATAAAGAAGTAAGGAACTTAAGTACCAAAATAACGCCACAAAAAAATTTAAAATCGAATATACGTACCCGCGGGAATTCAAAATTCGTGATACTTTTTGAACAGACCTCATAAAGTAGTTTTTTTCAATAACGGCTAAGCCTTTATTGCATATAAAACATACACGTTTCTTTAAGCTTAGTTATTTACCTTTAAATTGATACCAACATCATAAAAATTGGTCCGATTTTTAAAAAAATTATGCGGCAGTTGCCTATATAAACCGGATCCCATCTAACCGGGTTCTTCTTATCAGTTGTTTTTCGGCCGTTGACCTGAACCCATCTCCGCAATTTAAGCAATTGCTTTCACAAAACCATGGACAACGCCAGCAGAAGTCGCTCAAGTTGTTGCTTAGGTGCAACAGGGCCTTAACTAAAGAGAAGTCACTCGTCAACTGAACTCAAGTCAGTTATCTACCTCTAGGATGTACAGAAGGTTTCGAGAGACTGGTGCCTTCATTCGGAAAGCAAATACCAGCCGCTGCCGGTGCACGTCTAAAAGGGACGACAGTTTCATTGTCACGACGCACAGTACACTTGCTTTCAACTGCTGAATCCATTTTATCAAGTGAAAATCGGTTGTAGAATGGGGAGAATTGTGGAATGGGGCGAATGTTGAAGTATCATTAACAGAGGTCAGATATGGGGAATTGTCTTTATTCGCTCCTATACAAACGGTATAAAATTGGTTTCCGAACGATTTGGTACTTGTGACGCGCTCTAAAAAAGTGGAGGTTCTTCTTTAAAAGTTTATTAAATTCCACACGTTTGACCGATTTTAACTTGATAAAATGGATTCAGCAAGTATAATTTGAATATGTACTCCAGTATTTGTTTTCATCACTTTTTAATTCAAAATTTTTAAGGTAAAATTTTGTAAAAATTAACACCACACTATACGATGTACTTTTAGAAATTAAGAAAAAAGTTAAAAGTTCTGCGTTCAGTTAAGTTGTACATTGTAGCTTGTACTCTTATTTAATAGAATAAACAAAAAAATAAACAAAAACTGCTTATACCTGCTCCTGAGGTTTTCCCAATTTTTTTTTATAAAATATTAGATTATAAAAAATTGCTTTAATGAATTTTGTTGTAGGGTTGGAATATTTTTAGTTTAAGTATACGATAATTTAAGATCCTACATACATACGAGTATCTTATATTTCAGGATCTGTACACAATAAGGGAAGATGTGGTTTAAGTAGAAAGGAGCTTTTTCATTTACTGAAGTACAATTTTGAAGAAAATGCGACCATTTCTTATAAAAAAATTTAAAGTTTCATGACAGAAAGCTACAATCGCTACAAAGCTACAATATTCTTTTTCCGTTAAACCAACAATTCAAGAATTAGTTTTTGAATATAAAGCAATGTGGCAACAAGCTATAAGAATTCAGCAAAGATTTTTGGATACATTTAAGGATTATTTTGATGTTTTTACTTGCTAGGCACCTGTAAAGTCAGAAAGAAGGCGGTCGCCCTAGTGCAGAATTTTCAAATTCAAGTGCAAGAACAAAGTGACCAAAAACTAACCATGATCAATGATTTTTGAGATGCAGTAATATCACAAGACAACAACAACAACTTCCCGGTTATTTTGTAAATCCCGAAATAAAAAAAATCGGTTTTTTTAAAATAAGTTTTAGACTTATTGACGGTTTTAATTTAATCGCTTTCTGCGGCCATAGGCCTCTCACCCAGAAAGCTTATAACGCAAAAAAAAAATACCCGTGAAAGTGTCGGATTCGCTGAATGTTTTAATCCTTTTTAGCGGCCGCTGACGCAGGACCCTCTAGAAATTTACCAGGATTTGGTCGTTTGGTCGAATTAATCGGGATGTTTTTCGATGGGAATTTCGTCAACAATTGAAATGCCGTTACCAAACAATGATATTTTGAGTGAAAATATGGATGACATTAATACAGGTATAAAGATGTGGTTTCGACACGTTATATGGCGACGGGCACCCAACAAATTCTTAAAATCAAAATATGGCGAGTCACGTGAGGTCACTAGTTTATGCTGATAAACCAGCAACAATTGATGCCTTGGAGGCCAATATTATTCGTGTTATTTATGACATACGGCCAACGCTGCTAAAAGTGGCCCAAAATGCGATTCATCAACAACAACTACTTTGGCCAAATTCCTGAGATTATTTTCAAATTTTAATGCCATGCTTTGTTCGTTCATATAAATAATATAATTAAATAAAATGAAAGTTTTGTGTTATTTTTTAAAATGTTTTTTAGGTTGCTTCTTTTCTTTTTCGGTACAAATTTTGAAATTGATTTTAAACTACCTTCCCGATGACGTAGGAACCCGAAATTTTAAGCACAGCTCATAAGTGGATGAAAATGCAAAATTAAGCATAAACTTACAACTCACGCCCGCCTCGGGGAAGGAAATTTGGGCTCTTTTAAAATTTTCGATACAGTTTTTGAAATTGTTTTTAAACGAGCTTTCCGATGACCCAGAGGCACAAAATGTTAAGCATAGTTCAGAATTGGACCAAAAAGCCTAAATTAACAACCCACGTCCCCTTAAAGGAAGGAAATTTGGGCTCGCTTTCTTTCATTTCACCTAGAGACTCAAAATTTTAAGCATAACTCAGGACTGGATGACTATGCAACATTAAACAGAAACTAGCCACTTACGCCCACTTTTAGGCAAGAAATTCCATGTATATGTATATGTGCATATATATTTGACATTATATATTGACGTTTTTTATACCCCTACAGTGCGTAAAAGAAAATTGGCTATTCCATGTAAGATCGTAGATCGCCGGAAGCGTGTAGACCGTTTGCGAAAAGATCATATAGAAAAAGAAGAAGAACGCTTCGACATAGAACGTGATGTTACAAGTGATGAAAGCAGTTGGTATTTCGTTATACAACATTCAAAAGCAGCTATTTCGAGTATTGTTGATAATTGGATCGAAAAGTTCAAAGTCAATCGAGGTGCTGCTTTAATTTCTCGGATGCTTTTTTTTATAAATGCGATTGGTTGCAAAGGCAAAATTGCGGAAGACATGCAACATCCAATTGAACATACAGCAGTGATTCGTAAAATGACCGAAGAACTCGAAAAGGAAAGCGATGAATATCCCTATAGGTCTACAGTGGAAAAAGTTTAAAATGAATTTCTGTGACTTTGTTCAAACGTTGGTAAAACAATGTCAATATTCAATAATTCATTATCAATTTCTTATGGATAACGTAACTTTTTTGCTGACCGGTTTTTCTGACTGTTAATTGTCGGACAACATTGGCAGCTATGAAATTAATGACTGCGCTTATTGATGTCGCTTTGCTGGATGCATGAACCAAAGGGCAAGCGGGAATTATTCACATCTAAATTTAAGGATCGTATAGTTGCAAAGACTAGAAAAAGAGTTTGATGTAGCAGTGCATGCCGTGAAATTAGTGATAAGTATTTTAAAAATCCATCCGGACATTTTAGCCGATAAGGACTGTGAATTAGTTTACAAACTCGTGTATTCTTCCCATCGTGATGATGCTCGAACTGCTGCGGAATTTTTAAATGTGCGTTTATTTCATCTTACCAATGATGCAGAAATGTCAACAACTAAGCGGGGGAAATTAAGGTTTTCAAACCTTAACCGTGTAATTCAATAAGCAAGAATCTACTTTAATAGAAATTATGGCTGCTGTCGTCGATTCCGATTTACCTTTGAATATTTCGCGTGAAATGTTGCAGCAGAACGAAGCGCTGAAGGTTATTCGTAAGAATTTGGTCAAGAAGGCTTTAGAATTAATTGAAGAACTGACAGAAAATAAAGAAAACTACAAAAAGTTCTACGATCAGTTCAGCAAGAATCTGAATTTGCATGAGGATAGCAATAATCAGCTAATTTGGATGTGTTACGAGAAGTCAGCTGCTATAGTCGAAACTAAAATTTGACGCAGCACCCGCAGTATTCCGAATTCCCTTAATACTATATTCCGCAAAATTTAGTTCCGCTTTCAGTTTTAAGGTACTTAGACTTTAAATATCTCAGACTTTAAATATCTCATCTATATGTAATTTTGCATCATCGATCGAGTAAAACTTCTGTAAAACTGAGAATGTATATAAAAATGAATAAAACTAATGTACAATTGTTCAATTGTCCAATTGTACATTTTTAGAAATTGTTTTTGTTTCTTACTGTATATATCGTATAACTTGCTGGAAGCCCGATTAACTTATAGATACGGATTCAAGATACTGATTAAAAATACTGGTTCAGAAATAGAAATTGATTGGAGCAAATGCTCACGATTTATTTTTATTCATATTTCAATTATATTTCCTGAAACCATTGAAACAACAAAGCCAAAGGTCAGTTCTTTATCAGCAACAACACAAAGGCCGAAACACAATAAATTCTATTCGTTCTCGAAAATGAATCATAAACAAGTAAGAGCGTTAGCTTCGGCCTGGCCGATACTCACATACTCTATACTCGCATTTGTCGAATCGAATATAAAAATGTGGGCGGGTGACGCCCATATCACTTGCAGATAGTAAACTGGTATCTATTAACTCACCGCCATATATGAGCCGCCATATATAAACACCTCCATATATGAGCCGCTCAGCTGCCAAAGTGATTAACTCCATGAAACAACTTTTTGGCGGACAAAATCGGCACTATATAATTAAATATACAATGTAAACCAATACGCAACAAGCTAACAAATTTAGTGGTGTTAATCATTATAAATAGCCAAATTTATTTAAAACTAGCTGCCCGTTGCCGAAGCGAAGCGAACGAAGCGACCTAGCGTCGCGGTGTTACCGTCAGTCACGATGTTACCGTCAGTCACGGTGTTACCGTCAGTCACGGTGTTACCGTCAGTCACGGTGTTACCGTCAGTCACGGTGTTACCGTCAGTCACGGTGTTACCGTCAGTCAGGGTGTTACCGTCAGTCAGGGTGTTACCGTCAGTCACGGTGGTTCCGTCAGTCACGGAGTTACCGTCAGTCGCGGTGTTACCGTCAGTCACGATGTTACCGTCAGTCACGATGTTACCGTCAGTCACGGTGTTACCGTCAGTCACGATGTTACCGTCAGTCAGGGTGTTACCGTCAGTCAGGGTGTTACCGTCAGTCAGGGTGTTACCGTCAGTCACGGCGGTTCCGTCAGTCACGGTGTTACCGTCAGTCACGGTGTTACCGTCAGTCTCGGTGTTACCGTCAGTCACGGTGTTACCGTTAGTCACGGTGTTACCGTCAGTCAGGGTGTTACCGTCAGTCAGGGTGTTACCGTCAGTCACGGTGGTTCCGTCAGTCACGGTGTTACCGTCAGTCACGGTGTTACCGTCAGTCTCGGTGTTACCGTCAGTCAGGGTGTTACCGTCAGTCACAGTGTTACCGTCAGTCACGGTGTTACCGTCAGTCACGGTGTTACCGTCAGTCACGGTGATACCGTCAGTCACGGTGTTACCGTCAGTCACGGTGATACCGTCAGTCACGGCCGTGCCACGCCCATTTTAACCATTTATTGTGACTATTTTTGGTAGTTTCAGACCGTGCCACGCCGCTTTTAACCATTTAGGGGGCAGAATTCTTGAAAATGTGTTCTTATTGCACATCTACGTCATAAGGCCAAACACCATACAAAATTTCAGCTTCGTGGGCCTGGTAGTATTGAAATTATGACTATTTTTGGTCGTTTCAGACCGTGCCACGCCCCTTTTAACCATTTAGGGGGCGGAATTCTTGAAAATGTGTTCTCATTGCACATCTACGTCATAAGGCCAATCACCATACAAAATTTCAGCTTCCTGAGCCTGTTAGTATTAAAGTTATGGCCTTTTTTTCTCATTTCAGACCCCTTTTAACCACATAGGGGACAGAGGTCCCCCTTTGGGGGAATAATTTTGGCCTAGAAACTTTCGCGGGAATGCGCACAACAACATGTCCAAGATTCATCCCAATCGGATGGCCGGTTTAGGAATCCATAAAGGACAAACACACACACACACACACACACACATACATTCATTTTTATATATATAGATAAAATGTAAGCATGGTCCGATTTTTTTCCGTTTTCAATCCCATGATAACAGTGAATATTCGTGCCACATTTGTTGTCGATTCCTCTATTCGTTTTTCGTGATTTCCACAGACAGCCAGACGGACGGACGCAGAGGGCTGATACCTGCCATGCCTTCTTTATTGCGTTACAAATACAAGATCAAAGTGAATATACCTAATCCCTTCGGGTATAGGGTATACAAACTATATTACTTCAAGGGTAGAGTATTTTCGAAAGGTGGTTCAAAGTTTTGGGTTGTATTGAGATTTCAATCATATTGCAACATACCATAAAAGAAATAGAATACAGGTTTTTTACATTTAATTCACCCTTTTGCAAATCAAATTCATCTCTTTGCAAATCAAATTCACCTTTTTGCAAATCAAATTCATCCTTTTGCAAATAAAATTCACTCTTTTGCAAATCAAATGCACCCATCCTTAAATTGAATTCACCCTTTTGCAAATCAAATTCATCCTTTTGTAAGTCAAATTAACATTTTGACAAATCGAGTATAGGGTTGCCCAATACGGACGGGTCGATGTTACAGCCTGTGGCGGCCATGTTGTTTTGGCGCCGTCTGTCAAATCTTTTGTTTATAATTTAGTCGGTCATGCCAAACCGCGTGATTGAGCAACATCCAAATGATAAAGATGTTGACAACAACATCGACCCGTAAAAACCCTATTTTTTATTTACAAAAGAGTCAATTTGATATGCAAAAGGTGGAATTTAATTTGCGAAAGAGTGATTTGATTTGCAAAAGGGTGAATTTGATTTGCAAGAGGATGAATTCGATTCGGAAGAAGGTTCTTTTGAAAAGGATAAAATAGGTTAATTTAACGTGAAAAACCTGTAAAGCCGGTAGTCGATTAATTATTATAAGCCCTAACTGCTGCCATAAAATTATGGGGTGATTTTAATAGTAGTATAACGATCTACTTAAGTATTATATATTATAGAAATAATGTATAATGTATTAGCGCAAGCTAATGATGCTTTTATGGGTCTAGAAGTTTGATTTAACTTAAAGAGCAAATAACAAATAAAATAAATGTTTTTGTATTACACTAATGGATCTCTAATAACATTGAGGTATATGCCACCAACTGACTGTAACACCAAAGAGGGATCAAGCCTCATAGTGGCATGTGATTTTTCGCATGGTGCGACGTAATGATTACGGAGGAAGCTGATTATTCCAAGTTTGGTCTGAAGAAGTCCCAAACGTTCGCCAATACAATTATGAGGACCGATTCCGAATGGCATATAACCCAAAGATGATAAATTATAACGATTTCCCGGACTAAAACGATCCGGATTAAACTCATTAGGATTGAGAAAGTGCTACAGGAGAGGAGTAAAAGAATATTGTAGTTAGGGTTAGGGATGAAAAAATATCTTTCATTTACATACCTTGGGGTCTCTTTGTAATGCGTAAAGGGGAATCAATACTGGCATTCCGTTAGGCACATCAAATTCGAAGAATGGCTTTAGGGAATAGCTACGGGTACCTTTCTGTAGCGTACACTCACGATCCAGAAAGGGTTGTGAAGGATACAGACGTAAGACTTCGCGTACCACCTGATTTAAGAAACACATCTTGTCGACCATGTCGAAAGTTATATCGCCATTATTTGCTTCAAAACACTGACGAATCTCTTCACGCAAACGCTTCTGATGATCCAGTCGTTTCGATAACTCGTATAAAGCGAATGATATCGTTGCGGACGTACTCTCGAAACCTGCCGTAAAGAAAATTCCTGCCATAGCTACCAGAGTATCGCCTTTAAGGACTAAATCTTTTATTTCGTTCTCAACCACATCGCCGCGCTTTAACTCGACTAAAAAGTCAATCACGTCATTTCGACTGAGACCAGACTTTTCGCGTTCGTCTATTACATACAAGATAGTATTTCGTAAGAAAGTTGTAGTTCGGTTGGAAAACACTTTGAATCCCATAAAATGTACAATATTAGGAAAAAAGAATATAGAATTAATTTCAAGGGTGCGAAAAAACGTAGAATTAAAAATGCGTTTTCCGTTGGTGCGAAAGTCACCCTTTGGGTTTTTTAGGCTGTTAGCAATTACTCCGTAAGCAACACTTGCAATGACGTCGGTAGTGTATAGGGCGCTGACTTCCTTGACTTCCTGCATGGTTACGCCCGTTTGAGTATCTTCCGGCAGCGAACACAAGTACTGGTCCAATTGTTGACCGATCTGGAATAAATAATTATAAGTAAATACGTAGTAGAATAAAACGCAGCATTAACAGTCCAAAAACTTCGCAAAATTTAATTACTTCTTCCTTCAAACCCAAGAATTTAAGTGTTTACTCTACCTCTTTCATTAAAGGGAACATGTGCCTTATTCTTCCCACAGTAAAAACATGGGTCATTTTGCTTCGAATCTTTTTCCATAATGGGTTTTTGGCGAAAAACAGGTTTGAGGAACCCAATGGATCCGAATGAGGATCAGAAAAGGCATAACGATTAGAAAATTGATTGAAATCTTTAATCAGTATTTTCTTAATTAGCTCAGGATCGCGTAGCAAGAGTGCGGGCTTATTAAATAAATATATTCCGATAGCAGGCTGATTGAGAGCTTTTTCGTCATTGTACAACTTTTGAAAATGCTCCGCCGGATTACTGGACATAGTGATGATATCTTTGATGTTACCAAATAGTGGATGTGGGTTGATAAAGGGTATGTTGCGATCGTTCCAATAGGTTAAGTTATGTTTTCTCCACAGCCAGGCAAGTCCCAACATTAGTCCGATTGCTGTCAGAATCTCTGTCAGATAAACTAAGACGAAGTCTACAAGCATTTTATTGGTGTATATTTCTTTTACTTCACTTTCAATTATCTACTGTTAAAATTATTTTTGTGTAATGGATTTAAATTTGCGGGAGTTCTTGAGTTTTATACTGACCGTGATCAGTCAATCCTGAATGGGGATTAATAGGAGTTATCTTATCATTTCAATAACACTTCTGATAACAATAACACTTGTGACAACCCTTTTCTTCAGAGTAAAAATTACTTAAGTATGGAGTAATTGTATGGAGTAAGTACATTATATTTTTAAAATGAATATATTTTGTTTTTCTATTTAAATTATTAGATTTAAACTTAGAATGGCATACGGAATTACGGAACACAAAATATAACATGCACAACTCTCCCTCTCTTTTTTTTTGCTCAATGAACAAAACTGGTTTAGTTACTTTGACTGTTCGACAAAGCCTTTAATTTATTGATACAGTCGCCGATATATTATAAAAATTCAGCTATATTGTTATACCCTATACTCAGGGCCGGATCATCGCATAGACAAATGAGACAAATGTCTAGGGCCCGGGGTTTTGAAGGGCCCGGTCAATTTTCAAAAGATTTGTAAATACATACTATATTGCTTTTTATATGGTTGTAAATTCTAAAATCTAAAGAAACTGTGCTCGTGTCTTCCTTATTAAAAGTAATAAGATAACTTTTACGCATAGTAATTAATTATTGCTCCGTTGGTATCTATCCGAATACGAGAATAGCAACATGTTGAAATTTTTAAAAAGTAATCTAAGTTTGCTAAATAAAAAATGTCATGTATTTATTGCAGTACTGTTGGTTTGAGTATCAACTGGCATTGCACACAAGTATCGATCCAGTTCCTGACCAATCTACAATGAAAGTAAGTAGACTTTTTCTGTTGTATTAAAAAGTTCATATATATTTCCGTTCATGTTCTAACTTGTTTAACTTGCAAGAATATGGCTCCGGGAAATAACGCCCAAATGAAATAAGGCCCAATGCGGGCCAGGGTCCAGGGTCCTTCTCCGCAGGCAAAGTGTTCTTCTGCATGCCGGCCTTCGGCCGTGGCAGGGATTAAAACCCTCAGCCAACAAAACCATCTCCTTGTTGAGAAGTCTTCCTCTATCCAGGGTCCTTCTGCGCAGGCAAAGTGTCCTTCTGCATGCCGGCCTTCGGCCGTGGCAGGGATTAAAACCCTCAGCCAACAAAACCATCTCCATGTTAAAAATTCTTCCTCTATTCTGGGTCTTTCTGCATGCATTAAAGTTCTGCATATCCACATTGAAGTTCAGTCAACGCCGTAATTTTGGGCGTTATTTCATTTTCAGAAATTTTAGAATTTTTACAAAAAAATGAAATAAAGCCCACAACAAAATTAAATAAAGCCCACAGTGGGCCTTATTTCATTTTCAATTTTTATTGAAAATTAAATAAAGCCCAACAAAATGAAATAACGCCCAAATTTTACAATTTCAAATCTTCATATAAAAAAAAAAGTGTGCCTTATTTCATTTGGGCGTTATTTCCCGGAGCCCAAGAATATCAGCTTCAATTTGCCACAACTAAAAATCGGAGCTAATTTGACACGAATATTCTTCCATTGTGTGAATATTCTTGGTAAAGAATATATTCGCACAACCCAAAGGATCCGAAGCGGCACAGCGATTAGAGACAAGGCCAAAGTCTTTTACCAATATTTTTTAATTAATTCGGGATCGCGTAACAAAAGTGAATTTTTTGGAACAAATATATGCCGATGGCAGACTGATTTTTGGCTTTTTCAAATAGACGATGTGGCTTGATAAATGGCATGTTGTGGCGTTTCCAATAGGATAGATTTCCGTTTGACCACATCCACAGGGCCGAGAAGAATATCACCAAGACCGATAGAACCACGGTTAGATAGAAAGAAATTACGACGCCGATCTGCAATATTTTGCGGTTTAATATAAAAAAATATAAATATAAAAAATAATAAAAATAAAGCAAATTTTTTCAGTATCTTTTCTACCGTTTTATTACTGTCGGAGAATTTATTGATACATTAAAACTGATACTTTATACTTATATACGTATATCAAAGCTTCTATAAAATCCGCTGTCGATTAAAGGCTAATGAAGTAATGCTAACATTAAATTACTTTCTATTACATACTACACCTTTTCCAATTGTAGTTTAGAAAGCGTCAAATGTATTTCAGAAATCGTCATTTTTACTTCAGAAAGGTCATTATACCCTACACCCGAAGGGATGAGGGTTGTTTATTGTTTTTGTTTTTTTATATTTTATGCATGCGAAAGTAAGCCTGTCTGTCTTGTACCTTTTCACGGCTAAACCGCTGCACCGATTTTGGTGAAATTTGGTGGGGAGATAGCTGGAACCCTGACGAGGGACATGGGTACCTATTTTATAAAAAGTCAACCTCTAAATATATAATATATATATATATATATATTACTGTATATATATTATTATATGTATGTATATAACTCGTAAATAAGATGGTTAAAGTAAACGACGTGAAACGCGTTAATTTCATCTAATTATTTTTAAAAGTGTTCAAATATTGTCAATAAGAAGAAAAGATTAAAATTAGAAAGATAATGTCATCTCATATTGTTGTTCAAGACTTGTCGTAAATATTCAAAAACACTGCTGTAATAACCATAGTAGAACATTAGGGTTATAAGTTTTCAACTGACAAAATAAACTCAGTAATTACATGTCTGTTTTTATTCCAAGAAATTACAGGTTACGTGCCATTGTGAGCTTATTCCTAAAATTGAGGTCCCGCCCCACCTCGTCATTAAATTTGACAGTCTAAAAGGAAGGTCCACTAAATAGATCGCCGCCTCTGGTTCCTCCTTTCACAGCCTTTAGACATCATCACCTAAAAGACCTACGTATCTTGTGTGGATGATATTTCATCACAATATAATATACATATGTATATCATATTGCTCGAAATTTAACGCAATTGACTCAAAATTTATTCAAATCTGACGTAATGATTTATCCATCTATTCAAATATCATAAAATTATTCCAAATATCACGTAATTTATTCCCAATGCATTCTACTACGTACGGTACTCACTTTTTTAAATCGCATGCAATTGATTTAATGGATAGACGTATCGTAGGTAATTTATCATTTTGTAAATTCAAATACTACAATCATATAATTTTCTAGAGAATCCTTCTGGATTTGAAAATCTATGACTAAGTATCATTATATTTACTTATTTTCGGCATTAATTTCAACGCAGAAACGTTATACTTTCTCAATGTTTATTTTGTACATTGTTATAATAATAAATGGAAATATTCTCCGTTCTTTCTGAAATTACCAAATTCATAGAATACATTTGCTTAGCCTCTCTTCGATATCCTTGATGCGGCAACGTACTTCAGGCGCAGAATCTTTTTGAAATTTCTGTAAATTTTCCTCGAATATACGTTTCACCAGCGTGATATTCGAAACATCTTTGGCGTCACTAAGGCGTTTAATTAACACTAATACTATATTTAATGATTCCTTTTTCAATCCAGTGTGCGGCAAGCCTGAAAAGAGTAATATAAAAAGAGTTTATAAAAGATTTTATAAAACTTTCTTTCTTAGTAAAAATCCGTTCTACCTGCAGCATAAGTAACAGCCGATAACACGTTGTTACATATCTTCTCGACAATAGCATCTCGTGCTTGGGTTTGATCTACTTTTACTTTCTTTTCTTTATTATCTTCGCTTATAGAATCACTATCACTTTCAAAGGCGCGCAGGCGTTCAACAAACTTTGTTAGAGCTACCATTAAACTGAGCTGTACTGGCCGAGTGCTATCCTTCAGACATTCTGAGCACCTCTTTGCGAATTGAAGCTGATACTTGTATTGCGTTTTTATCGAATTTTTAGGCCACGACTTTCCAAGAGTCTCGCAAACAGTTTCCTTTAGTTTATTAAAAATGTGTGCACGTTTATTTCGCTCATGGGCGGTAAGATCCTTTTTCATGTCCCTGTTCTCATCATCTGACGTGGGTGTCTTACGTAAATCCTTTTGGTCAAGTAAATACCAAATCATGTCGTACACCTGGTAAAATCGAATTAAATTTATTTTACACTTTTGTCTGGCTTTTAACCAGTTTCGTTGGGCTACGTTCGAGGATATCAATAAATAATAACTGCTTACCTCTTCAAAACGATCCGCTTCCAATTCTTCCAGTATATCGCCGAGACTACTTAGTGCTAAAGTGCGGTACTGTGGGTCTTCTTTTCGTCCCTCACGCATTGCAGCTTCGATAATGCGAACGCAAATCTCATGTTGTTTGTCAAGTCCCTTGCAAAGTGCTGCTAATGCTTGAAGCAAGCGTTCCTTTCCCTGGAAGGTGCGTCCTTGTAATCCTTGTAGTAGCAATGTAATTAAAACTAAGCGATGTGACTCGTCAATGGTACTACTTAAACGGGTGGCAATAGTTTGGATAGCATTTGCGGCCTGCGCTTTGCGCAACCAGTTGGCATCTCCAAGCGACTTCTCTAATTTTGGAATGATAACATTGAGGTTTAAACGTATCCCAGCATCTCCGGGACTTATTTCATTCCATAAATCTTTCCACAGTTCGATGCTGGATTTATTTTCCTCCGATTTCTCCTCATGCATAGCAAAGAAAACCAATGGCACTACACTATCCATATAATCCTTGAGTAGATCATGTTGGCGCTTGTTGATTGCTTGAATAGTAAGTGCTGAAGCGGAATTTAAGGGATTTTCCATATACAATTCATCCAGTTTCGCAAAGAGATTTTTTATAGATTGCTCCTAGAAAAGTGATGTTATATCTCCTTAACTTTAGATAATTAGACATTTGAAATGCGTGACACTAAAACCAAATTAACAAACCTTAGCCATGCATATTAAATGACCAACGGCACTGGCATAATATTTGCGTACAGCTGCATTACGATCCTTGAGACCGATGAAAGAGGCGCCTAAATATTTACCTACTAAAGGTGCCATTTCTTGGCCCAGGCGAATACTTATCTATAAGAATATATATATATATATATATTACAACCGATTGTATATACATATTTCATGTAAGTTTTTCAACGTTTTTCAATATATTAAATATTACCATACTACATATAACATTATACATGACTATACCAAACAAACGAAGTGAGCGCAGGCAATTTTTGTTCCCAAATTGATGCTGGTTTTAATCAGTTCCAGTACGGCTGGTGTCATCTCTTCAAAACAAGCATAATCAATATGTCGTATACACTACAATTAAAATAAAAATTTTGAATCCTCTATTTTCAAAAAAAAAAAAACCAAACCTTAGCAGTAGTTTCCATGGTGTGATGTGACTTGGCAGCTTCTGCACGAATAGCATCCACAGCCTCTTGGGCATCATTATCAGCAGCCAGACGCGTCGAAAGATAAGCAAGTTTCGACGAGTCCAATTCGCCAGTAGCCCTAAGCAGGCAAGGAATCAGTGAAGGTAAGTGAGGAGTTATAAGACCACCAGATGAATCGATCATTTCCGAAATGGTTTTAATGCTAACTTTACGAATATCTGCCACCGTATGCGTAACTCCAACTTCCAATAATAAAGGAAGTATGGAAGAGGCAACTGCGTTTCCCGATTTGCCGTGGTCGCTTGACGCTGCAACAACGCATAGCTATTGAACGGAGTGAAGGGAGAATAACCAACCATGTTTCAAACAATTTTTAAATCAATTTTTTTAATGTACCTTGCTTAAGAAACCTACGGTACCCTGCGCAGCTAGACGCGTGCCCTCGTGTATATCATCCATAACACGAAACAACTGTGTCCATAGTTCTTTTAATTCGGGCTCGGGCACTTCGTCTATAAAATTCGGGATATTGTATTGTATTCTATATATTCTATAATATATTCTCATCTCGGCAAGTTTTCCAAATATCCTCCTCTTAAATGTACGAAAAAGCACGATGCTTTTTTTACGTTTGAGTTTATATTCTACTAAAAGTACCCATCCCCGCCTTGCTGTGGCTCATTCTGGTTAAATGGTTAGATAGCGTGTGTTGCTTCCGACCACAAATGAAATATTCTTCATTCAAACGTTGCAACCCGTTTTCATCCGCTCAGGGGTTGGATTTTTAAAAATGCCGAGATATGTATTTGATTAATTATACCAAAGAGCATTGAGACCAAGTTTCAAGCAAATCTGAGCACATATAAAATATTCCTTATACAAACTTTCCAACAGAGTGCGGAATTGCTCGCTCATGAGCGGCTCAGCACACGAGCGTGAGCCGCCTGAAATTTTTCTTCGGCTCACAGCTCACAAGCGTGAGCTAACAGAACATTTTTGCAGCTCACGCTCGTGAGCTGTGAGCACTTCAGAAAGCTCACGCTCACATGGATATGGTGTGATGTGGGTAGTGACCAAAAAATTTTTATAGCAGCAATCGGTAGGAAATGTGGTGGTTTGTGGTTGTGTGGTTTCACTACATTTTCTATCGATTTGTGCAATAAAAATGTTTTGGTCACCACCCACCTCACACCATATCCATCTTTATCAAATTGATATCAAATTGGCATAGCAATACATAACAATATACTATATCTACGTATAAAACACTATAATATATTCAGATGCATATGTATCCCTTCAGTTTGCTCACGAGCGCTCGTAAGCTGTATGTTTTGCGTACGGCTCACGAGCGCTCGTGAGCTGTCTAATGTCGCTCAGCTCACGAGCGTGAGCCGCAAAAATTTTTTGTTAGCTCACGCTCGTGAGCCGTGAGCCATTTGGAATTGCTTTGCTCGCTCACGAGCGAGCGTGATACGAAATGAGCCGCTCGCTTGTAAGCCATTCCGCACTCTGCTTTCCAACACCTTTTCACCACCTTAGAGGTTGAATTTCGAAATATCCTAGCCTGGGCGTTGATGAGTGATTAAGGACTTTGATTTTTATATATAGAGATTACGAAGGAATCTTTTTCCATTAAAATATAATTTAGATTTTAAAAGGGAGTGATAGGACTTTCAGATGCTAAAATGAATTTTATGGGCAAAGATTATTCGTGATGTAGCCGGATTCAGATTTAGAACATCAAAAGCCTTCGGAGAAGTTTAAGAATATGATTAATTATTTAAAGTTTTGTTGGTTTGTGAAATTAACAATTTTCCAAAACACAAAAATGTCTTTCCATAGATTTACCAAGCTTTCCATGGAGTTACCGAGCTTCACTTACCGACATCCATTAGACTTTGTGTTCTTTTCGGTGAGTCATTACCATTTCTTTTATTCTCTAACATTTTACTTTCCTCTGTACGTAGGCGCAAACCATTCGGGCGTTTCAGCAAATCTCGAACAGCCAAACAACAGGCAATGCGTACGCGCCACTCATTGAAAGTTAAATTATTCAAGATCTCACGCAATATCTCCCAGTAGTACTGTTCGGTTACTTCCTTTGGATCATTTACGATCGATTCCCATATGGAAATCATAGAGTTTTGAATCTTGGGCGTAGGATCGTATTTGTAACGATAGAGGCGTGGTATTATTTTTCCTAAATAAGGCTGCATTCTAGCCTTAGCATCATTTGAGAGTGATTTTAAGCCAAAAGCAGCACCTAATTTACTCGTCCAAGTTGCATTATGGTTGGCTAATTGCATGAACTGATAAATCATTTCGGGCTGATTCAGATCCGAGGCGAGGCTGCACAGTTCTTTGTAAGTCGTCATATTACCGCTGTAAATCAATTAATATATTAGGAATCTACCATAAAATAACCTCCACCGCGGTAATAGAATTATATTACCCAGCAGGCGTTTTTCCTAACATGCCATCGGCAAACAATTCCGTGTCTTCAGCCACTAGATTAACGCTACGTTTGCCGCCAATTAATTGATCCAAGAGAGAATTGGCCAAATCATTTTGACTATTTGCATCAGAGAGTGTGTACACGAGCCCCAGACCACGAGACGCCACATCTTGGACAAATTCTACATTTGATTGATTAAGGCACATATCGCAATAATAACATATCCATTTCATCGTATGTTTTGAATGAAATATACCAACCGCTATCGTCCGACAACAATTCAGTGAATGCAAATTGTAGCATTCGCTTTTTGGCCAAGACAGCGGGACGATGACTGCAATGTTTAACAATAGCCAGTAGCCAAACAGATGTCGCCTTTAGAAAGTGTTAAACTTTAAGTAAACAATAACTGACTTGGACTCTTGTTAATATTTGAAATATTTTGCATTATTTTTTCCACGTAAAATGTGACAGCACCATTTATAAATATATACATAAATACCTGTCTCGAGTGTGGATTAGGTTCTGACACCAGACGTATTAACGAGTTGAAAAAGGCATCAAAAATTTCGTCAGTACAAAATGGATTTCGATAATCAACATTTGAAGCATCAACATGAGCTTCAAAACCATTTAATGTACAGACTATAGCCTCAGAAATTGCAATATTCAATGCTGCATCCTTTTGCACTTTGGTGAGTGAAAGAAATTTATCCAAATTACGTTGCGTAAAGTATGGCCCATCGCCAATAGCAAGATAGCCCAAACATTTAGCCGCTTCTTCTCGTATTTTTGGTCGAGTCGAAGTACTACGAAGAAGGTTAAAAACAACTCCAAAAATAATGAGCTTCGTTGAAGCTGTAGCTGCAGAAATGTGAAAAATATTTAAATAATGTTCCTTTTTTGAAACGTCAAGTTTGTTACTTGTATACTCTTTCATTTCTTCATCACTGTCATCTTCACTAGCATCATTGTTATCACATTTAACTTTAATTTCAACATTAGGTACCTGGACGGTTTTACCGATCATTGAAATACATTTCACAGCAGCCGACACAAGAAGCCACTGAGTTTCGCACAACATTTTAGCTGCAAAAGTAAATAAAGCAATTTTATTTAAGTCACAGATAAATTCAAATTTACTATTATAAAATATTCACCTATGGTTTTAACACTCTCAACAAACTGTGGCCATTGTGCGATGCATATGGTTTCTCGGGCAGTATTCATCCTGGTAATCTTTCTATTGAAAGCATGTCCTAAGACCAATAGCCATCCGTGCTTATTTTCTAAAGACTTCTGCGGTAGCGATGTAAGACATTCGGTAATTTGATCATTAAATTCATTATCTTCTAAACCGTAGGCCAGTAGAAGACCATAGACTTTTGCCACGTGAATGCGCATACTTTCGGAAACATCTTTCAGAGAATGGATCAAGGGTTCTAAAAGGTGCATTTGTGTTTTTGCTAGAATTTCCGGTGTTGCACTCAGCAGATCATACAAGCACAATAAATTCGACTCAGCTAGAAAAAAAGAGTAGAGTGAGAAAAAGACCGTAGACGGAGGCATGTGAATATTAACTGCGTTTGGCTTCGACGCTGACTTGTATCAGTTTTAAATATTGATAAATTTCATTCTTTTCACTCATCTCGTAGTTATCGACAATGTATTTCTTTAGCTTGTGAGCGTATCTCTCATCACCTGGAGCTGCTTTAATGCCGGCCGAATACCACAAGCATATTCTCAGATAATCTAAGATCTGAAAATAGGAAATCCTGCTTGAAGCTTTATACATTAAATAAACTGTTAATTAAATACACACTTCCGCATAGACTTCCAGAGTGAAGGCCAGCTTAGTACGTCCCACCACGACACACGAAGTGCTTTTAGACAACCTCTTTTGTGACATTTCATGAACATGACACATCATTGATTTAAAACTGGGCAGGACAATACGTCGCTGTTCAAAGGATAACTTATTAAAGTCATCTTTAATTTCTACAGGATGCTCAATGGATGACAGCATATTGTAATTGATATGATCCTTCTTAGAAACTCCATACAAGTAGGACGTAACATTTTCTTGCAGAGAATTTCTGCAGTTCATAAAAAAATGTTGCAAAGAATAATAATTACAATGAAGTAATCTAATTTTACCTCTCCCCAGCTATAAGTAATAGAAGAAACCTTGCTGGTGAATAGTGCTCCGGATAGCAAGTAGTCACGAAAACGATAGTGACATTCTGTACAATATTCAGCTTAGATTCGGCGTTGTCTGCGAGCATGGCAAGAAGTAAATGTTGCTGGCTGTCTAAATGGACGTCATAGGTCTTAGACATTTGAACGTGTTGATTATCTGCGGTTGCCGTTTTCCATGAAAATGCAGGAGCCATTGCCACTAAAGCCTCACGTATAGAGGAATGTAAGTCTGATTCAGCGTTTGCCAAGTGATTAAAGTAGGAGAGCACGATCTTAAGATCTTGGTTTACAATATTCGGGCACCTGCGGGAAAGTTGTGCTAATGCAGAGTAGGCAGCATTTTGTACATCATTGGGTTCTTCAGATTCCCGACCAATAACTTTCGTTATACCGGTTAAAATTACTTTCGAAACTTTAGAGACAATCTCAATCGGGCCACTGCAAAAACATTATTTCATAACCACTCAACGGAAATTTTCAAATACGACCCTACTCTTTAATTAAGTTCTCTGCGAATTGCAAAGCCAGAACCTTGCACTTTTGATTGGTATTGGCACCAAAAAGCCCTTCAAATATAACCTGTATACCTTTCGGTGTGTTAATGCCTTTGTCACGACATTTGATTAGATACTGCAGGAGCTTCTGACGAACACGAGCACAGCATGGTGATGTTTTGCGATCGAGATCCTCTGTTTTATTGCCAGAGAAGAGAGTATAAAGTGGCGCTGTAGCTACAGGATCGGAAAAATCAAGTACGGTGCAAACTTTGTTGAGCTCAGCAATAGCCGGCGTTGCAACACTGAATCGCGTATCGGAAGATGCTAACACGAGGAGAATGAAAATTTCATGATCGGTGAAGATACCCGAACAAATGAATCGAACGATTCCTTTTTTAATCTGGAATGGTAATAAAACTCACATAAGCTTTTATAGTATACTGAGAGGAGACACAAGGAGTGAATATATAAGAGACACCTGATATGTTTAGATATATAACCCAGAAACTACCTTTAATTTGGATGCTCTTAATAAAAAGATACCGCTAAATAAGTATGCTATTAAAAACTTATTAATATTTATCAAACCTTTTCCAGCTCCTCCGCCTTCCAATTGTTAGCAATGACACGCTTAAATGCATGTGGACTCATTCCTGGAGGGACTTCTTGATCTTGTGTAACGCCGTACGGCAGCAAAAGTATTTCTTGCAGTAAGAAAAGGAAGTTTCTACGAATGCTTGGCTTATGTTTTAATTGTAGTACTTCTTCGCGTTCAATGGGATCGTCGGGTATTTTAATTTCTCCCAGTATGGGTAACAGCAACATAAAGAGTCTGCGATCAAGGATGAAATTATTTTGCAATTTTACTTTTGAATTTGTATTATTAGTTACTTGTCCTGATAATTTTGTAACTTTTCTTCACAACCAATGACTTTGGCAGCAAGCTCACTGCGTTGCTCGAGGGGTAGACGTGGGTAACCCATTGTTATGAAAATTATAGCAAAGTTTTGTAAAAAATGTGACTGGTCTGTGGAACTTTTGTATTGGTCAAGTAGGGCCTTGACCGGAATCTGCACTTGTGGTCGCGAAGTGATGCGTCGTTTGATATGAGTCAGAACTTCCACTACTTTGTTGCGTACTTGATCATTCGGTGAGGCTATTTTTAGTATAACTGGCGTCAAGAATCGACCGACGGCTGCTTCCAGTTGATCATCAGTATCGGCACAGCCCAATCGTAGGAGCACACGTTCCAAAAGTTCTTAAAAATTTTAAAAATTTAAGTTAATATAGCTAGGGTTTTGCCGAAATCATTGTCATATCTTCATATCTTCTTGGCCAATGCGATTAAATCTGTTATTCTTGACTTTGGTTTCACAGTAATTGCATTAATAAAATAATTTCTGGAATTGAAGAATATTATTTAAATAATTTTAATGATTTACCAATTTCTTCTGCAGCTGTTGACATTTTTAATTGTTCTCTTTGTCTTTGGATTGTGTTTGTTTTTATTGTAGCAGTCAAGTTTTCCTGGCTGTCAAAGGGGGCTATTCCTGAACACCGGGCCTTTAACTCCCATGAATTCTTCTCAGGGGTACATTTCTGATCTACGAACGATTGACATATCGCTCGTTCCGCTTTGTTATTTTCGCATCGTTAACATTTTCTGATTTCTTATCCACCTTGAAATCGTTCGCTAACGATCGCTGATTTTACAACAACACTTTCAATAGTTCTTACGTCTAATCGTTCAAAATCCACATTTTTTACAACGATTTTGATAGAAATCGAAAACGGTGAATTGTCATACCAAACGTTTGGTAAAAATCAGTCGTTGACATACATTTCAGCAGAAAATGTTTAGTTTCAGCATATCAACAAATCAAACTTCTTTCATAACATTATAATTATAACAGAGATTACAATCTCCGAGCCGAAACTTCAAAAAAATATTGATATAAAAGTGAAAACTGAACCAAAATTTTGTTTCACGACACACCATAATGTTGAATTTACCCCGACTGTTTAGGAGTTTCAGTTGTAGAAAAACATACATTTTAAAGATACAAATAAACTTGTCTAACTCCTAAACCATATGCCAGAGATAACGAGATAGGAAACTGCTTAGAGACCCATCGTATATGTCAAAAAAAAACGAAATTTGGTAGTTAGGTGAAACACGTATAGTGTATGTGTCGTGTATATGTAGTTCACCACAAGACGTCACGTTTATATGACATTTCTTTTGTTTATTATTTTAACAGATGAAAAATGTTTAGCTTGTGAAAATTGTTTAGCTATTTCGCAAAGAAATTAGTGTTTTTAGTAAATTTTAATGAAGTTAAATCATGCACTGGACCTCGGAAGTAGCACTTGCCGGGGCTGTATACGAACGGCTTGCCATTTTGGAGCAGGATGATTGGCCTGCAACGGCAGGCATGGACATTTCAGTGCAGGGAATTTTGTTGCGAGCTCTGGTATTTTTCTCCGGCCAATCGGAGTTGATGGGTCATGTTTTGAGTGGTACCGCATCGGATCCGATATCAGCATATCAAGGCACCACCTTGTCGCACAATCATGAACACTATGTGATACTATCGTCGGGAGCCACGTTCTTAATGCAATTGCTCGGGGCTCAGTCAATCGATTTGAATGGAAGTGGAATGGAAATGGAAATGAACTTAGCATTTGGAATCGCAACGCAAATGCAGAAATTAAGAAAAGGTACTTTAATTAATGATTAAATTATTATTTAAGTGTTTTATGTGATGTTTTTGTATTTTTTTCTAGTACGGGCGTTGCTGTACTTGGCCACACGGTTGCTCGATTTACTCACGCACAAATCCGCCGGATTTACTTTAGCTTTAAATCAAAAGAACAATGAAATGTATTATATATATGTATTATATAATGTATATAATAATATGTAACATATTATTTTTATAATTCAGACTGTATATTTAAATGTTACTACATAATATTGTAGGAAAAATTATTCATCTAATAACTTAAATGTTATGTATCGGATAAACACTTAATGTGGTTGTATGCATAAATAAATAAATACATGAAAGAACTTAAATTCTTATTATTTAAAAGCAATTCTTTTTTACCCTACACCCGAAAGGATGAGGGATAGATTCACTTTGTGCTTCCGTTTGTATCGCATTAAAGGAGGCGTCTGCCTGTAAGTCTGTCAGTCCGTCCGTCTGTAGAAATCACGATTAAGGGAGAACTAATAGAGCTGTGAAATTTGGGACGAATATACTTGGTCATAATAGGCTGTTTGGTATTAAATACAATACCAACATGGTTGTTTGGAACACATATGCAATCTTGCGTCCAGAAGATTTATAACTTCAAAACCATGTTCGTTATTGAACTTTTGAAATTTCGCTAGAATGTTTAGCTATTGCAGCAAAGATAAAAGGAAAGAAAGTTACTCATAACTACTGAAAATAAAGAATACACCTAAACAAACAAATGGCAAAATTCTGTACATTTAGTTAACATTATTTGTATCGTTAAATACGATATCCATGAATAAAATAGAAGATTTCATCTAAAATTTATTCATTTCGTCAATTGTGGTGAAAAAATCAATGATATTATAAAGCAGCGTTACATTTTACGTTAACAAAAGAAAATTCAGAAAGTACAAAAAAGGTAAAAGTACTTTTTGTAGTACTCGGTGTAAAGAACACAATAATTTTCTGTTCTAGGAAGTAATTTGTACTCCGCGAAGCAAGAATAAACGTTTTGTTAACAGTTCAAGCACATTTATGCACTAATGTATTTGCTTATTAAGAAAAAAATCAAATTTATTTGATATTGTAGCATACCGACAACACTGCTTTGGTACCAGAATTCATAAGAGGCGCAAAAATAGATGCGTTCTATACAAACGGGCAACACTAGTATCGGCAAATTCAATGGCGAGGTGAACTAAAATATGAGGGTATACCAACGCCATTTCATGTCTGCTCTTTTATTTTAATTGGATAATCAATTTAATTTTACAATGTTTTATTTTGCTTGAATTGTTCATAGAATAGGTCATACAGTTTCTGGTATAAAATAGTGGCGGATTTGATCGTATGAAATAATTTACATTAGATTTTTTGTTGTTAATCTGCACTTGCAATGATTTTTAAACTTAAAATACTTTTCCCAAATAGGTTATAATTAAGAAATAAACTATTAAAAACTAAAATGGATATTAAATAGACTAAATATTGGCATAAATAAATAATTACAAATTGATGTCTTCGAATTCATTACTTATATGAAAAATTAACTAAGTTGCTATCTCAATACAAACGATTTGACTTAAAAATCTGAATTGTCATTGGGGTCTCAAAGCAGAACCCTCTCCGTCCCGATCACTCTTCATCAAGGGTCTGATGTTACCCCTCTCAATCCCGAACACACTTCATCAGGGGTCTGATGTTAACCCCTCTCCCGTGAACGTGCCATCAACAACAGGGGTGGTGACTATGATTTTCCTATACGAAAAACCCCGTTCCCTTTCCTTGACACTCTTCATAAGGGGTCTGATGTTTGATTTTCTAAGAAGCATTTTTAGGTTTTTCACAAACACTACTTTATGCCAGAGTTGCATTTCTTAGCATTTTTCAGCAGTTTCCTATCTCGTTATCTCTGCCATATGCTCTGTTGCGAATTTTCACTGGTACATTGTTATATTCTTCTTCTTTTTCAGAAATAGTATCGCGCAAAAAAACTCAGCCGAAAACATTTCACTAAAATTATGTTCTAAGGACGAATTTTTATTTCAAAATATAATGTTGGAAGAACCTGGGACCCCGAGCAGTTGCTCGGAATTTTTTTCCAAAAGTTGCCAAGTTTTATGAGTTAATGGGGTTTAATGGGGCGAAAAATTTTAAAAATAAAAGTTTTGGTTTTTTGCTGTGTGAATTGTAAAAAAAGGCCGTTCTATCGTTTTTAAGGAAGGGAATTTTTGGAATTTTTATAAACATTTTTGCCTTGAAAATATTGACACTGTTTATAAATTTCTTGAAGTTTTACAAAACAAAACAAAAATATTTGAATATATATTGACATTTTATTTCAGAACAAAACAAAATTTAAAAACAAAAACAAAACAATGTCAATAAATTATTCACACACTTGTTGATCAACCACTTTAATAGAGAAAAAAAACCACAAAAATTAATTTTTTCGAAAAAAGCACCTCGACAGATCGATTTGCAATCTCTCAATCTCGCTAATATGTGCATATCAAAGAAATCCTTAGAGCCGTTTTCGACCTCAAAAAAGCTACTTTTATAGCTTTTTTTATAGCTAATATTTTCATTTTACTTAAAAGTTTTTCATTCAATTAATAAAACTCATTTTGAACACATCAACGTATTTCTCATTCAGAAAGATTAACTGAAATATATAAAGCACATCGAATTTATTTTTGCTAGCACAATTTCACAAATGCAATATTTTTTTAGGTCAACACTGTTGATATACTTATATGAACGCTAAGAGGAAAAGAGAAATCATAACAATATTATTAAAGCCGTAGATCATGTGAAGAAAAGAGAAATCCTTGTGTACAATGTATTTTCCTAAAGAAAAATTAAACACAGCTTTGACATTCCACCGATTTCACGTAAAGCTTGTAATGATGAACTACTCGCTACGTAAAAGTTGAAAAATGCGAATTTAGAAGCGAATCGTTCAGAAGCGCGAGCAAGTTAATTGCTAACGATTCGGAGATCAGAAATGCACACATCAATTATGCTTTGTTATTTTCGCTGAACAGATGCTTTGACGTATCTGTCCGTAACAGTCCAGATTTGACGTATGTTGTTGGTTTTCTTACATGCTTTTCAGGTCTGTAGATGAATACATACGAATTTCAACAACTTTTAGGGGTACATTTCTGATCTACGAACGATTGACATATCGCTCGTTCCGCTTTGTTATTTTCGCATCGTTAACATTTTCCGATTTCTTATCCACCTTGAAATCGTTCGCTAACGATCGCTGATTTTACAACAACACTTTCAATAGTTCTTACGTCTAATCGTTCAAAATCCACATTTCTTACAACGATTTTGATAGAAATCGAAAACGGTGAATTGTCATACCAAACGTTTGGTAAAAATCAGTCGTTGACATACATTTCAGCAGAAAAGGTTTAGTTTCAGCATATCCACATATTGAACTTCTTTCATAACATTATAATTATAACAGAGATTACAATCTCCGAGCCGAAACTTCAAAAAAATATTGATATAAAAGTGAAAACTGAACCAAAATTTTGTTTCACGACACACCATAATGTTGAATTTACCCCGACTGTTTAGGAGTTTCAGTTGTGAAAAAACATACATTTTAAAGATACAAATAAACTTGTCTAACTCCTAAACCATATGCTCTGTTGCGAATTTTCACTGGCACATTGTTATATTCTTCTTCTCTTTCAGAAATAGTTTCGCGCAAAAAAACTCAGCCGCAAACAATTTACTAAAATTATGTTCTAAGGACGAATTTTTATTTCAAAATATAATGTTGGAAGAACCTGGGACCCCGAGCAGTTGCTCGGAACTTTTTTCCAAAAGTTGCCAAGTTTTATGACTTAGGTTTAATGGGGCGAACAATTTTAAAAATAAAAGTTTTGGTTTTTTGCTGTGTGAATTGTAAAAAAAGGCCGTTCTATCGTTTTTAAGGAAGGGAATTTTTTGAATTTTTATAAACATTTTTGCCTTGAAAATATTGACACTGTTTATAAATTTCTTGAAGTTTTACAAAACAAAACAAAAATATTTGAATATACATATATTGACATTTTATTTCAGAACAAAACAAAATTTAAAAACATAAACAAAACAATATTAATAAATTATTCACACACTTGTTGATCAACCACTTTAATAGAGAAAAAAAACCACAAAAATAAATTTTTCCGAAAAAAACACCTCGACAGATCGATTTGCAATCTCTCAATCTCGCTAATATGTGCATATCAAAGAAATCCTTAGAGCCGTTTTCGACCTCAAAAAAGCTACTTTTATAGCTAATATTTTCATTTTACTTAAAAATTTTTCATTCAATTAATAAAACTCATTTGGAACACATCAACTTATTTCTCATTCAGAAAGATTAACTGAAATATATAAAGCACATCGAATTTATTTTTGCTTGCACATTTTCACAAATGCAATATTTTTTTAGGTCAACGCTGTTGATATACTTATATGAACGCTAAGAGGAAAAGAGAAATCATAACAAAATTATTAAAGCCGTAGATCATGTGAAGAAAAGAGAAATCCTAGTGTACAATGTATTTTCCTAAAGAAAAATTAAACACAGCTTTGACATACCACCGATTTCACGTAAAGTTTGTAATGATGAACTATTCGCTACGTAAAAGTTAAAAAATGCGAATTTAGAAGCGAATCGTTCAGAAGCGAGCAAGTTAATCGCTAACGATTCGGAGATCAGAAATGCACACATTAGAACCTGATGTGATTCGTCTTTCACATGTCATACAATGCCCATCGGAAAACCATGCGGAAAAACATGCATACAACTATCCAAAAATTTGTGCACTATTTTCTTAAATACTTATAAAAACACATTCAGATACACTTTATTACTTCAACGTGCATTTCTATCTAATGTATTTTGCAAAATAAGCACAAAATATTATGAAAAAAGAATTTAACCCAAATTGCGCACCACCGAAAAATACTTCAAGGCACGTTTTTGTTTACAGGCGGCCATTTTTACACCAACAACAATCTTCGACATTAGCTCTGATCACTTTATCTCTTTTCCTCGCGTTTATTTATAGTCATGAATACAGCCGAAACAAAGTTCCATTGAAGTCTCTTTTCTACACCTCGGTTTCTGTATACCAGAATATACCTACTCACATAGCTGATAAGACATGTCATCAAACCGATGTTACCAGATACCACTAAAGCGAATTTTCGCTGCAAAATCTTTACATTTTTAAAAATTACTTATAGGAATATGTAAAATACTTCAAGCTTGGTAACAATGTTTCGTCTGAGTTGGTATAGTAAAATACAACAAATGACAGACAAAGAAAAATAAACAAAAATCCTTACGTAGAATCATCCCATACGCTCGAAATATGTATGTTTTCACTGGTGGGACTCGCCAGTCACTCCTGGGCCTTCAAGGCCCGGGCGTTCAGGAATAACCCCCTAAATGTTCTTGTTTATCAGCAAAGACTCAGCAAACGTATTCAGAGCACATGATTTACGCTGACAAGAAAAAGCCAACACAGCTTGACCGCTCTGAATGCAACCATAGTCACCACCCGTGTTGTATAGGCACGTTCACGGGAGAGGGGTTAACATTAGAAATGATGAAGAATGATAATTGAGAAGAATTCATGGGAGTTAAAGGCCCGGGCGTTCAGGAATAACCCCCTTAACATTAGCGACAATGAGAATACAAAATAAAATTGTTTTAGGGGGTTATTCCTGAACGCCCGGGCCTTTAACTCCCATGAATTCTTCTCAATTATGCTTTGATATTTTCGCTGAACAGATGCTTGGCTTTCTGAAAAAGAAGAACAAGCAAGCGAGTCCCGATTTTACGTATGTTGTTGGTTTTCTTACATGCTTTTCAGGTCTGTAGATGAAAACATACGAATTTCAACCACTTTTAGAACCTGATGTGATGCGTCTCTCACATGTCACACAAGGCCCATCGCAAAACCATGCGTCTGCACACAACTATCCAAAAATGTGTGCATTATTTTTTTTAAATTCTTATAAAAACACATTTAGATACACTTTATTACTTCAATTTGCATTTCTATCTAATGTATTTTGCAAAATATGCACAAAATATTATGAAAAAAGAATTTAACCCAAATTGCGCACCACCAAAAAAAATGCTTCAAGGCACGTTTTTGTTTACAGGCGGCCATTTTTCCACCAACAACAATCTTCGACATTAGCTCTGATCACTTTATCTCTTTTTCACGCGTTTATTTATAGCCATGAACACAGCCGAAACAAAGTTCCACTGAAGTATCTTTTCTACACCTAGGTTTCTGTATACCAGCTAACATAGCTGATGAGACATGTCAGCAAACCGATGTTACCAGATACCACTAAAGCGAATTTTCGCTGCAAAATCTTTACATTTTTAAAAATTACTTAAAGAAATATGTAAAATACTTCAAGCTTGGTAACAATGTTTCGTCTGAGTTGGTATAGTGAAATACAACAAATGACAGACAAAGAAAAATAAACAAAAATCTTTACGTAGAATCGTCCCATACCCTCAAAATATGTATGTTTTGACTGATGGGACTCGCCAGTCACTCCTGGGCCTTCAAGGCCCGGGCGTTCAGGAATAACACCCTAAATATACTTAGAAGAGCTTGAGATGTAACTAATTCTTGCACATTTCTCTTCTCCTTTGTGCCAAAAAAATTTTCGTATTTTTTGTTTCAATTTTCAACATAAACTGGGAATTTTGTTTTATATATGAAACAAAATTCAATATATATATATATATATTTAACAAAATATATATATATATAATATTTTGTTTTTTTGTTTTTTATCCAAATTTTTAGAAGGCCATTTAGAAAAAGATTGCGTCAGTAATCTTTTCCCAAGTATATTTGGAAAAAGATTGTGTCAGTAATATTTTCCCAAGTACACTTGGAAAATCATTGCGAATATTCAAATTACAATATTTTTACTAAATGTGCTTATCGTAAGTGTATATTTTGGTTTGCTGGGAATCTTCGACATTAGCTCTATCTCTTTTCCTCGCGTTTATTTATAGCCATGAACACAGCCGAAACGAAGTTCCAATGAAGTCTCTTTTCTACACCTAGGTTTCTGTATACCAGCTCGCATAGCTGATAAGACTTGTCAGCAAACCGATGTTACCAGATACCACTAAAGCAAATTTTCGCTGCAAAATGTTTACATTTTTAAAAATTACTTAAAGGAGTATGTAAAATACTTCAAGCTTGGTAGCAACGTTTTGAGTTGATATAGTGAAATATAACAAATGACAGACAAAGAAAAATAAACAAAAATCCTTACGTAGAACCATCCCATACGCTCGTAATATGTATGTTTTGACTGATGGGACTCGCTAGTCACTCCTGGGCCTTCAAGGTCCGGGCGTTCAGGAATAACGCCCTAAGTCAAATAGTTTGTTTTGAGATAGCAACTTAGTTAATTATTCATATAAGTAATGAATTCAACAAAAAATCTAATGTAAAATGAACAACAAAAAATCTAATATAAAATGAACAACAAAAAATCTAATGTAAATTGTTTTATACGCTGAAATTTGATACCCCTCGGATATTTGATACCCGAAGCTGTATGACCTATTCTATGAACAATTCAAGCAAAATAAAACATTGTAAAATCAAATTGATTATCCAATTAAAATAAAAGAGCAGACATAAAATGGCGTTGGTATACCCTCGTATTTTCGTTCACCACGCCATTGAATTTGCCGATACTTGTGTTGCCCGTTTGTATAGAACGCATATATTTTTCCGCCTATTATGAATTCTGGTACCAAAGCAGTGTTGCCGGCATGCTACAATATAAAATATATTTGATGTTTTTCTTAATTAGCAAATATATTAGTGCATAAATGTGCTTGATGTGTTAACAAAACGTTTATTCTTGCTTCGCGGAGTACAAATTACTTAGGTTACGTTAATCGCTAGCTGACACTACAATGCGTCACATAGACCTTGCGGTCCTTTGTGTTGCTAGCCAATGTTAGGTTCAGTAAGTCTGTACGTAATCGCTGCGTCGTTATGTCATTTGTTTGCCGCTAGCTTCCCCTAGGTCAGAAAACTGCGCACGACCTTAGAGAAGCGCAGAAGGTCATCAAGTGGTGCTTCCGCTGCTTGCCCAAGGCCGTGACACCAGTAACGGCCCAGGCATTTGGCTCGGCTGTCAGCTAAGGCTGTACATTTACAGAGCAAATGTTCCACAGACTCTGTTTCCCCAGGTTGTTCGCACTTTCTGCAGGAGTCGCTGGCAGCCTTACCAATCCTATAGGCGTAAGCTGCGGTATAAAAGTGCCCGGTGACCATCCCCACAAGTAGTCTACAATTGGCCCTAGTGAGTGACAGTAGGTAATTGGTCTGTCTACCGTCGTAGTGGCTCCAAATGATTTTTGAAGCTTTGCAGGTAGTGGTAGACCTCCACCGTTTTTCCGCTTCTTTTATTATTTCGGAGTCACAATTAAATTTGAGGTTTTGTAAAGACATAGAAGCCGTCACCATATGCTCCGTTTGTAGAGTGTGGCTATCTTTGCTAATTCGTCAGCCTTTTCATTCCCTATAATCCCCGTGTGTCCAGGGACCCAGTAAATATGAAGGCTCTTGTCTTTCATGGGTCGGTCGAGTGCAGTTTTGCTTTCCCATACCATCGTTGAGCGGATCCAATCTGCGCAGAGGACTTTAATGGCCCCCTGGCTATCGACATATAGATTTATTCTAGAGTTTTTATTTATTCTAGGCTGCCATTTTGATGGCAAATATTTCAGCTTGAAATATGCTGCAGTATATGAACGCCTTTTTGAGCCCCAGCTCTGCACAGTACACCGCAGCACCCAACCCTTCCTTTAGTTTAGAGCCGTCAGTAAAGATATTAAAGGTTTTGCCCCTGAGGCTGATGCCCTTTAGTCATCCCTTTTCTTTAATGGTTACTATTGGCTTTATCTATTAGCCTATCTATTTCCTTTAGTTTGCAATGGCCATAAGACAGATACCCCAGCTGCCCAATGCATTAGAGAGGGAGAGAGGCCCCATGATTTTCCGACCATGTTTTTGCATGCATAGAGGGCCACTGACGCCTTCTTTACTCTCTCTTCAACATTTGCCTTCCATGTTAGCTTGTTGTCCAGTATTACTCCTAGGTATTTGGTGCTGCTTTTTGCTGTCAGTAGTTGTTGTCCCAACTTTGGAGAGTTCCAGGTTACAATCTTGTATTTTCTAGTAAAGAGGACTAGTTCTGTCTTACCCGGATTAACACTGAGACCTACTTTGGTTGCCCATGCATGGATCTCCTTTAATGTCCTTTAATTATTGAGACAATCATGTCTAAAAATTTGCCGATGATAAGTACGGCGATATCGTCTGCGTAGGCCGTTAGTTTTGCTGGTCCTTTCTCTAATATTTTCAGCAGCGCGTTTACCACGAGATTCCAGAGGAGGGCGATAGGACACCACCTTGCGGTGTTTCTCGGTTGACTTTCCTTTTGGTGGTGAAACCCCAATTCTCTAATATTTTCAGCAGCGCGTTTACCACGAGATTCCAGAGGAGGGCGATAGGACACCACCTTGCGGTGTTTCTCGGTTGACTTTCCTTTTGGTGGTGAAACCCCCCCCCCCATTCCGCTTAGATCTCCCTAAGTCTCAGCCACCTCTCTATCCACCTACAGATAGCTGGATGTACTTCAAGCTTACGGATGCTTTCTATTATCGCTCCAGGTGATACTTTATTGAAGGCACCCTCAATGTCAAGGAAAACTCCCATAGCGAAATCTTGTTGATCTAGGGCTTTCTCAATGTCTGTGACAACCGTATGTAGTGCCGTCTTCACCGACTTTTCTTTTGTATACGCGTGCTGCCTTGGTGACAATAATAAAGGGTTAAGTTTTTCTCTTATATGAGCACCTAGAACCCTTTCAAGTATTTTCATAAGGAAGGATGTAAGGCTGATGGGCCTGTAGTCCTTTAAGTATATGTGGCTGCTTCTGCCTGCTTACGGCATAAACACGACCCTTGATACTCTCCAAGAGCTTGGTACATAGCCTAGCCTGAAACATCCTTCGTAGATGTGGTGTCTTTGCTGGTGTCAGTAAGGTTAAATTGAATCGTGAAAGCAATGTAGTTGTGATCTGAGAAGGAAGGTTGCATAAGCACTTTCCACTCGTCGATCGCGATTGTATTTTGGCTAACAATAGTTATATCTAGCACATTTTCGGAGAGTGGACCTTTGTATGTGGGTTCTCCTTCCCTCTGACCATCGATAAATTAGAGCTAAGAAATTAGAGCTAAATTCTACAAATTACTTGCTAGAATAGAAAATTATAGCGTTCTTTACACCGAGTGCTACAAAAAGTACTTTCACCTTTTTCTTACTTTCTGAATTTCCTTTTGTTTACGTAAAATGTAACGCTGCTTTATAATATAATTAATCACCACAATTGAAGAAATTAATAAATTTTAAATGAAATCTTCTATTTTATTTATGGATATCGTATTTAACGATACAAATAATGTTAATTACATGTACAGAATTCCGCCATTTGTTTGTTTAGAAGTATTCTTTATTTTCAGTAGTTATGAGTAATTTTCTTTTCTTTTATCTTTGCTGCAATAGCTAAAAATCCTAACAAAACTTCAAAAGTTCGATAACGAACATGGTTGCCAAGTTATAAGGGGGTTATTCCTGAACGCCCGGGCCTTGAAGGCCCAGGAGTGACTGGCGAGTCCCATCAGTCAAAACATACATATTCCGAGCCTATGGGATGGTTCTACGTAAGGTTTTATGTTTATTTTTCTTTGTCTGTCATTTATTGTATTTCACTATACCAACTCAGACCTTGTTACCAAGCTTGAAGTATTTTACATATTCCTTTAAGTAATTTTTAAAAATGTAAAGATTTTGCAGCGAAAATTCGCTTTAGTATCTGGTATCTGGTAACATCGTATCCATAGTATCGCTTTGGTATCTGGTAACATTTGTTTGCTGACATGTCTTATCAGCTATGTGAGCTGGTATACAGAAACCGAGGTGTAGAAAAGAGACTTCAATGGAACTTTGTTTCGGCTGTATTCATGACTATAAATAAACGCGAGGAAAAGAGATAAAGTGATCAGAGCTAATGTCGAAGATTGTTGTTGGTGTAAAAATGGCCGCCTGTAAACAAAAACGTGCCTTGAAGTATTTTTTTTGGTGGTGCGCAATTTGGGTTAAATTCTTTTTTCATAATATTTTGTGCTTATTTTGCAAAATACATTAGATAGAAATGCAAATTGAAGTAATAAAGTGTATCTAAATGTGTTTTTATAAGAATTTAGAAAAATAATGCACAAATTTTTGGATAGTTGTGTGCAGACGCATGGTTTTGCGATGGGCCTTGTATGACATTTAAAACACGAATCACATCAGGTTCTAAAAGTGGTTGGAATTCGTATGTTTTAGAAAACCAACAACATAAGGAAAATCGGGACTCGCTTGCTTGTTCTTCTTTTTCAGAAAGCAAATCATCTGTTCAGCGAAAATAACAAAGCATAATTGAGAAGAATTCATGAGAGTTAAAGGCCCGGGCGTTCAGGAATAATCCCCTAAATCTCCAGGGCGCAAGATTGCATATGTGTTCCAAACAACCATGTTGGTATTGTATTTAATACCAAACAGCCTATTATGACAAAGTTTATTCGTCCCACATTTCATAGCTCTATTCGTTCTCCCTTAATCGTGATTTCTACAGATGGACGGACGGACATGGCTAAATCGACTCAGGAGGTGATTCTGAGCCGGAATATATATACTTTTCTATACTACGCCTCCTTTAATGCGTTACAAACGAAAGCACAAATTGAATACAACCTCATCCCTTCGGGTGTAGGGTATTAAAAGCATTCCTTTTAGATAATAGCTGCGTTCCAGCTGTTCTAATCTTGTTTGGATTAATAATTTTTTAATGCAAAGCAACAACATTTTAATCCTATTACCAAAGAATATACAATATATAGAAGGCGCATCACTCAAAAATTTCAATTTTTAGAATCAGATGCGGTCGGTCGGCAGAAAGCGGGTGCAAGCAAAATGAGTGAAAAGAGCTACTTTGAAAGTTTATTTTGCCTTTGCTTTGGTTTTCTCTGGTTTTCTCCGCTCTTTCTGCTTAGCATTGGCATCATGGCCCGAGCTCTTGCCATTCATGTGAATTGCTTCTCTTCTCTCTTCGTTTCCCTCACAATTTCATTGCTTATTATCAAAGGATTTGAACGATTTCTTTCCTCGTTCTTGGCCCGAGCCAAATGCATTTCATGTATATTTCTTTCCCTTTCGTTTCGTCGCTTATGACGATATGCCGTTGTTTGCTGCTTGTGTTAGGTAATTTTATACGTCTATGTATGCTTTGGTTGTGTGGTGGCAAGGTTGTCGGAGCTTGCGGCTGCAACTAGAAATTTTTGATTATCTGTTCAAAAATTTCAATTGATAGAAAAATTGAAAATTAAAATAATTATAAGATTGTTGATAAAATGAAAATATTTGAAAGTTTTTTGAAAAATTATTAAATATTATTTATTTGCTTGTAAATAATATTTAATAATTTCTTGAAATTCATATTTTTTAAAAAAAAATTTAAATTTATTTATAACACTATATATTTATATAACAATACACATATCATTTGTTATGTTTGGACAATTTATATATCCTTTTTTTATTGAATTAGAAGTTTATTGTTATCCCAAATGTTCAAAAGTCTTTTAACTTAATAAAAAAAGTGAACACCGAGGATTAAATTCAGGTACTTTTATCAAAAATTATTTCAATTTTTTGTACCGGATAAAATTCATCGAACATTCCGACATTTTTTCTCAATTTTTCAATAAGAAAAAACGCAGATGCGCTACGTTCTTCTAATTGCTAAAAAGACATTCTCCTCTGTCGTTTTCATCTCTTGTCACGTCTAGCGTCGTCAACTCAGCCAACTCTAGAATAGCCACACAAAGCTCATCCTACACATACGAAACCCACAGACGCTAAATGACACAAACACATGCATTCACCCATCGTTCTTCAACCCATCGTTAGCCAAAAAAGAACACCTGGCATGAAGTCGTGAATAAGACGCGAGAAGAAAACACGAAAACGAAAAGTTGGAAATTGGTTGAGAGGTTGAGACCAAAAGAGACAAAGTTATTAAAGAAATGAGAGAATGAGGAGAAACTCAAAAAAACACTCAAAAGTGTACGTACCAGTACGTACACCAGAGCAAAAATTTTCGGCCGAAAATTTGTATGAGATGCGCCTTCTATACATTGTATATTCTTTGCTATTACCTTTTCGGATTAATTTTTAATCCGATCAGTAGTTCTAAACTTCAGTTACAGAGGGCGCACATAATGAAATATAGATGGCGCTGTAGCAATTATTTTGGTCTATTTGCAGTTTTACCAACTAATGGTAAAATGATAATGGTAATGAGGTCTCGCAGAGTTCCTAAATTATATAATTACGCATGGAAAATATGTACTTTACAACGTATACGAACCATAAGATAATTTTCCATTTTCGTCGGCAATGTTAATTGTTAATTGTGGATGCGCCATCTGGATGTGATATCTTTTAGCGTTCCACACGAAAATCGGATTAGATTAGACAAGCTGGAACGCAGCTAATAAGAATTTAATGCCTTAAGTTTAAGGGGGTTATTCCTGAACGCCCGGGCCTTTAACTCCCATGAATTCTTCTCGATTTTGCTTTGTTATTTTCCATTGTTGTTGTTGTTTATCAGCAAACACCCGAAAATGAACAAAGCATAATTGAGAAGAATTCATGGGAGTTAAAGGCCCGGGCGTTCAGGAATAACCCCCTAAGTTTTTATACGATACATAACATTTAAGTTATTAGGGCCTGTGCAAAATGCGACTAAATATTAGTGATATACTATTTGCTGTCGAGCTGCTTTACAACCTTTCTGAACTGTGCGAATTACTTTCCAATTCTAAATCAAATTAATGACAGAATTTTATAAATTGAAATTTTTGAAAAAACTTTATTTTTACTTAAAATTTTCCGATAAATATGGAGAAGGACATTATATCTATGATTCCCAACTATTTACAGCCATATTGCTTTTCAAAATCATTTTCAATTATTCCTTACATTCAAATAGTACGGTCGAAAAAACACTAAATTTTAGTTCAAAAAATTGTTGACATTTAGTGTGTACTGCAATGCCGGCGTAGCCTTTCTTATCGACATTTTTAATGATTCCAGAGACGCTAATACTACTGTTATGCGGTCCGTGCAGAGGAGCCGCATTTGTTGGCGCATGTCCGTAGCTATAGCTATACGTTGAAACCTCGTCTACAATGAAAGGAAGGAAAATTTACTTTCACAATAAAAATCCACATCTTTCGGTCTCTAAACTCAGTCGACTTGACATTTTTTATCAGCCGAAAAAGACAGAATATATATTTTGATCATAAAACCTACCCGTACGTTTCGTCCATAGCACTTCTGGCCTTCTCAAGTATGCACATAACTTTCTGTTTTGGCGGTATGGAATTTTTGGCAAAAGAGGGCTAAGCCAAAGTCCTAAAAATCCACAAATAACTATGAAATTCAAAATTCCGCAAGCATGCCATTCACTCTACCTGTAGCCATGATGTGGTGGTAAGCTTTTACCAATTTGTGATGCGCCGTCGCCGCCATCATCACCACTTCCAGTAGTTTCAACTCCACATAATCATGCAACTTAGCCATCATGATCGGTTATGCTGGTATTGTCCATTAGCTCGCGCAGTTTCTCTTGGAGACTGACATCATTGCTGTCCGGAATTAATAATTCCTAATACTTGCCGTGCCACTTGCGCAGTCCAGTGCATGATTTAACTTCATTAAAAACCCTAATTTCTTTGCGAAATAGCTAAACAATTTTCGCAATCTAATAAATTTTTGTTCTCATAAAATGATAAACAAAGAAAATGTCATATAAACGTGACGACATGCGGTGAACTTCACATACAGCACCCATATGCTATACGTGTGTCCCCACGTAAAAATAAGCGAAGAAATTCAGTCTTTGTTCGACATATTTTTTGGCGGGAACGAAGTTTCCTATCTCCTTATCTCTGTTTATTACTACAAACCAATAATGCCAGCAGAAGTAGATATGAAGGAGAAATTAGTTAACGAGCTACTGCAACCAGTTTGTCCTGTTTAAAAACAATAGAAGACTGTCAAGTTTGATTGCTGAAAGATCCCCCAGGTTGTTGAAGAAGGGTTTTCCGAGGGGGTTATTCTCTTTTGAGATAGGGCTGGGCATCTGAAAAGGAAGTGCCCCACTATCTCTTCTTGGACAGCATCTCTGCAGCTGCGACAGAATGGGGAGTAATTGCGGCCCAGCCTTTCTGCATGTTTTCCTATCAACCAGTGAAAAAGCTGGTTAATTTATCGCGAGGGGTAAAGTGCTAAAGAGCGCACTATAGATTTACGCATATGGAGTTGATTTATGTTAAAGAAAGGGATACACGATTACATGTACACAAAAGTTTTTGGTACTTTTTTCCCGATGCTCTGAAGAAACTTTACCCAAATCGGATAACTTCGGATAGCGCGACCAGTTAATTAACCGGTTAATTACCAGGTCGCTGTCTTGCAGGGTTATTAACCTACCCTCGTATATGAGTATGTATACTAGTGTGAGTATGTATACTCACCTTCCCAAATTTTTACATGTGATAAGAAAACTATATATCCAAACTTTCAGCGAGATCGGATATCGGCAACTTGTGCCGCAGAAAACTGCGTACACCTGTTTACAGTTTTTGCACTTTGGAGGCAAAAAGTGTTTTTGGGGAGGAAAGTATAGCTTCAATTTTCTTAAGAACTATAAGACTTAGATCCGTTCTATTTGAAAAATTTTTTGTAAAATTTATCAGAAAACTACTGGATTAGAAAAAAAATTATACTTATTCATGTAATTTTTTTTTTTTTTAAAATTGCAACCAAAAATTTTTTTTTCCAAATTTGTTTTGAAAATTTTAAATTTGACATTAATTTTCTCAAAAACTATTTGCCCTAGGTTTATAGTTTTGGTTTAAAGGTTTAAACCTTTTACCTTAAATCTTAACCTTAAAATAGTTTTTAAAAATAGGAAACAGAAACTGTTACCGTTATTTTTTGACATTTCGTGATTTGAAGTCGTGTTTTTAGAAAAGCCCCTCCTGCGCCTGAATTAGGTAAAATTTACCCTCCTCTAATACGACTTTTTACCTTGTCTTGACTCAACCTACACGTCCTAAACTTTTGATGCATCTTATACGGAACGCTCTGGAGATATGTATGTCAGTACATGCCGACTTTTATTAAGCTTGTTAACCCGCATCGGGATAACACCGCTGATAATCTTCTAGTAATTTCAAAATGAAATGTTTATTATATTTTTGAACTCTCAGCAAGAACTAAAGTAGAAACACTTGCTGTTGTCAATGGCAGTGAGTGTAGTTACAGTTACGGTACACTTATGCCGTGGGTAAATTTTTAAACTTTGCCTTAAATGCGGCACGGGTTTCCGTTATCCGATTTCGCTGATTTTCGATGAAAATTGGTACGTATCATTTTGTCATTACGTATCATAATTTAAAAGGGTGAGACTAGAAAAAATCAGAAGTTGATAAATAAGGACCACCCTAATGTATACTCGTTACTTCATTGTACAGTGTACACATTACACAACTCGTAAATGCTTATGTAGGTAAAAGACGTCATTTATTTTCTTTTTATTTTTATTCCTAAAATTTTTTTGATTTTTATTTTTCGATCCTTACCGTAAAAGACTTTCATGCTAAGTAGGCGTGTATTGTAAACACCAGAAGAAGGATACAAACAAGTAATTAGTTGTAGTTAATCACCCCGCATTGTTAGCGCTGTTAACCACAGCGAGTCTTTCAAGCTTCTAGCTCAATTGACTTCAGATTTTATCGTCCTTAATAATGGTTTAACATTAACGTAAAGCACTAGCTCTGGTAAGGATTTAAGATTGAAGATTTCATTTGTTCTACGGGATTTTTATAGATACGCAAAAAGTGAAATTGCATGTGAAGATCTAAAATAAAAATTAAAGTACGTAAATATAATACAGTAGGGTATAATAAAAATATATGTAAAATAAAAATCCGCAATGAAACAAAATGTCGAAATAAACAAGCATTATCTTTGACAACGACATCATCCAAAAACATTCCCTGCACATAAATATTTTAAATTGAAATATAGCGAGCATATTAAAGAGAACAATTAATAGACGTGTCAGATTTGCTGAGATCAAAACTAATGAGAAACAAGTAAAGGCATTAACTTCGGCCTGGCCGAAGGTTATATACCCTACACCCGCATCTGTCGAAGTTACGATAAAAAGTAGGCGGGTGACGCCCGCTTTCATTCAATTTACAGATACTAAATTTTGATATATTAACTCATTTACAGCACCGCTTTTCTCAACAAACACCTCATTATTGAGGTGTTATACATATGCAGAGCTGGGGAGTACTCATTCCTTTGGGAATTAAATTCCACCTCAATTCCAATTCCAAGGAATTAGGACTGTGGAATTAAGTACTTTTCAAGCAAAAGGAATGGAATTGAGTGAGCCTCAATTCCTTTTGAAAGGAATTGGACTTGGAATTGAGCAAAGAAATTCCTTTCACATGGAATGGAATTATAAGTCCCAATTCCTTGGAATTGGATTTGGAATTGAAAATTTCAATTCCTTTTGAGGAATTAAGGTTGGAGGAATTGAAGTACTTTGCTGGCGATTGAGACCTTACTGTGTGTATGATAGAGTGTAAGTTAAAGTAGAAGAAGAAGAAGACATGTAGGCAGATTTTGGCAAAAAAACTTTTATTGTTACACTTGATAGGAAATATATGATATGTATGTGATATTAATACTAAATTAAATTGATTGGGGGGGTGGTGTGGGTGGGGATCACCAAAGAGGTCACACGGGGGTTTTTTGACCGAAAAAATTTTTTTTTACCAATCGATAGTAAATGTCGCGAAACGGATTTTGGACATAGTGGGCGGTGGGTGGGGTCACCCCAAAGAGGTCACACGGGGGTTTTTTGACCAAAAAATTTTTATTGCGCAGATCGATAGCAAATATATTGAAACGGATTTTGGTGATGGTGGGCGGTGGGTGGGGTCACCCCAAAGGGGTCACACGGGGGTTTTTTTACCAAAAATTTTTTTTTTACCAATCGATAGTAAATGTCGTAAAACGGATTTTGGACATAGTGGGCGGTGGGTGGGACCACCCCAAAAGGGTCACACGGGGGTTTTTTCACCAAAAAATTTTTATTGCACAAATCGATAGGAAACATCATGAATCGGAATTTGGACTTGGTCCGAGGGGCGTTGGGTGGTCACACGGGGGTAAATTGACCCCAAAATTTTTATTGCACAAATCGATAGGAAATGCCACGAAACGGATTTTGGACTTGGTCCGAGGGGCGTTGGGTGGTCACACGGGGGTAAATTGACCCCAAAATTTTTATTGCACAAATCGATAGGAAATGCCACGAAACGGATTTTGGACTTGGCAGAAGGTGTACCGCCGAAGTAGTCACACGGGATAATTTCACCAGAAAAATTTTAGTGTTGAAATCCATAGAATATATCACAAAACAAATTTTACACATGTACGTATATACGTATGTACGTATATATACATGTATGTATATGTACATACATACATACATGTGTATATGCACATACATACACATATGTATGTATGTATGTATACGTACATGTGTAAAATTTGCTTTGTGATATATTCTATGGATTTCAACACTAAAATTTTTCTGGTGAAATTATCCCGTGTGACTACTTCGGCGGTACACCTTCTGCCAAGTCCAAAATCCGTTTCGTGGCATTTCCTATCGATTTGTGCAATAAAAATTTTGGGGTCAATTTACCCCCGTGTGACCACCCAACGCCCCTCGGACCAAGTCCAAAATCCGTTTCGTGGCATTTCCTATCGATTTGTGCAATAAAAATTTTGGGGTCAATTTACCCCCGTGTGACCACCCAACGCCCCTCGGACCAAGTCCAAACTCCGATTCATGATGTTTCCTATCGATTTGTGCAATAAAAATTTTTTAGTGAAAAAACCCCCGTGTGACCCTTTTGGGGTGGTCCCACCCACCGCCCACTATGTCCAAAATCCGTTTTACGACATTTACTATCGATTGGTAAAAAAAAATTTTTGGTAAAAAAACCCCCGTGTGACCCCTTTGGGGTGACCCCACCCACCGCCCACCATCACCAAAATCCGTTTCAATATATTTGCTATCGATCTGCGCAATAAAAATTTTTTGGTCAAAAAACCCCCGTGTGACCCCAGGGTGACCCCACCCACCGCCCACTATGTCCAAAATCCGTTTCGCGACATTTACTATCGATTGGTAAAAAAAAAATTTTTCGGTCAAAAAACCCCCGTGTGACCTCTTTGGTGATCCCCACCCACACCACCCCCCCAATCAATTTAATTTAGTATTAATATCACATACATATCATATATTTCCTATCAAGTGTAACAATAAAAGTTTTTTGCCAAAATCTGCCTACATGTCTTCTTCTTCTTCTACTTTAACTTACACTCTATCATACACACAGTAAGGTCTCAATCGCCAGCAAAGTACTTCAATTCCTCCAACCTTAATTCCTCAAAAGGAATTGAAATTTTCAATTCCAAATCCAATTCCAAGGAATTGGGACTTATAATTCCATTCCATGTGAAAGGAATTTCTTTGCTCAATTCCAAGTCCAATTCCTTTCAAAAGGAATTGAGGCTCACTCAATTCCATTCCTTTTGCTTGAAAAGTACTTAATTCCACAGTCCTAATTCCTGAGGAATTTACTTGGAATTGGAATGGAATTGAGTTTCCCCAGCTCTGTACATATGGTATTAGTACACCAGTGGGCGTGTCACGCCCATTTTCTGTGAGATAACTTTTTATTTTATTATTTTTTAGAATATTTTTAAGAGAATATTTGTGCCAAATCTCAAGACTATATCTCCATTCGTTTTTCTCTAATTGTGATTTTCGTCGCCAGTGGTCGGACCACGCCCATTTTTGGGAGTGTCTTTAAGTTTGAGACCATGGTTTCAGGAATGAAATTTTGGCTTTAAACTCGCTCTACAAGCTGAGAAATTGTGCTAAAAGCACAGGAAAATTCATACTTTCTATAAAAAGTAGGCGTGGCACCATTTTCAATACGACACAGCCTATGGTGACAAAGAACATTCGTACCAAATTTTATGGCGTTAGCTCTATTCGTTCTCCCGTAATCGTGATTTCTACAGACAAACAGACAGACGGACGGACATGGCTAAATCGAATCAGGAGGTGATTCTGAGCCAGAATATATATACTTTTCTATACCTGCCACGCCTCCTTTAATGCGTTACAAACGGAAGAACAGAGTGAAAATGCCCTCATCCCTTCGGGTGTAGGGTGTAATAAAAATCTGAGAACGAAACGGTTTGAGAATAAATTTCCGTCATTTCTTTTTAAGTTTGGTTTGGAGATAGTATGAAGGTATCGTTCTAGAACGAAAAAACACTGAGGAGATCACATCGCCGAAACCGGTTTGAACGAAAATTCGTTACAAAAACCATCATCATCATCCAACCCTGTCGGAAAACTGAACGGACAGCAACAACATCGTTTTTCATACGCGTGTCAGAGTAAATAACATAAACCTCGGCTCAGCCACCTTAATTTGCAGAATTTCGAAATGAAATGAAATTTTAGGATCAATTATTTGTCATTATCTTAATTCAGCAAGCCCATTTATTGCTTCGCATATAAATTGTTAGTGTTGGGAACTATCGAGTGATTTCAACCAACGATAGATAGTTACTGAATGATTTTAACTATCGAATGATGTTTTTCACTAATTCATTCGATCTATTTCGTAGTAAAAGAAGCGTTAACACTTGTTATGCTTATTTTGACAAATAAAACTGACCTAAAAACCAAACAAATTTTATTTCGAAATCGGCGATAGTGGGAAAAATTATTTTTGGCCGCCTTTTCAAAATTTCAGCCACTGTGCGGCTTTTATTTATTGTCGGTTTGTGTTTCTGAGTGTAAATACAAGAAAGTTAAAAAAGGCGCTAAAATCGAATACATAAAAATTGCAATTCAAATGGGCTGCTCATAACAAGTAGGTAAATCATATAAAAGAGTAATACAGCAAGTAATTTGCTGTAATTTCCATTTTTAACCGTTTTAGATCGTATGGATTGCATTCAAGAGGAAAAGCATCTTAATAAAGATAGTTAAAGATCATTAGACGACTTAGCAGAAATCATGCTTCAATATTTCCACTGCGGTTGCTTCCTTCTAGAAATTTGTTCCACAGGTAATGTAATACTTAGTTCTATGTTTGTTCTTAAATTCTAATTTTATGGGTTTATATGCATACCTCAGGTGTAGGATTTTGTGTAGTGGATTTTCAAATGTGTGATTCCCTACCCAACCCTTTGCAGACCTATCTCAGACAACAATAAAGCAAAATTAATCAAACTAAAGTTGTCCTAACTCGTGTTGGTGTTCGCTTTTGTTCTTCTTTATTTTTTTGATCTATTACACTGCTGGAACTGTCCGTAGAAGAGTAAAGACAATAAACGTCAGTGGTAACGTGCTGTAAGCGAACGATAATTGAGCAATATATGGATTTATTTAATGACACAGGGCGGGTCTATGTACAGTAAACTCTGTGACGAGTCGGCAACTGCATTGAGAGGGAAGAGAGCTGCACCGGAAGTTATTCTAACGCTGCTGGAAAAAGGAAAGGAAGAAGGAATACTACGATCCGGTTCCAGAACGCGTACTACAAAACACAAATGTGCAAATATAATAGTAGAGTAGAATATAAAGACGAAAGGAAAAAGAATGAAGTAGAAATAAAAATAATTCATTTGAACTAAATAACATTACCATTAGTTACTATTTGGTCGGTTGGTGGGTCGGTCGGTCAGTCAGTCGGTCATCTCTTATCCTCGGAATGAGCTGTGGTAAGGTTTTCTTAGTTAATGTATTCTTTTGCTTTCTTTTTGCAGTTTGAGCACTTCGGTCTTAGGCTTCCTTTTCCGGGAAACGCAACGGTACGTTACGGAAGTAAGGATGAGCTTGACTAAGGAGAAAAGTGCAAAGCTAAGAGCAAAAAAAATCATAAATACCTACATATTCGAAAAATTTAACAATTGTGAACAAACAAAAAGGCATTTATGTATGTATCTTCTATATTATAGTACATGCTCCTTAGATATAAAAGCATCAAATAAATTGAATGAAATAAATTATATTTTTTTTTATAATCTCTTTTTATTCTCATTATAATAATAATAAAAATTATCAATATTATTACTTTTATTTTCCTTCTTTATAGCATTTTCATAAATGCATTTAAATTCTTTTTATCTCCTTTTATTATACGAGTACGCAATATAATTTTCGTTATATTAATCCTCACAATAAAACTCACGAATGGACGTTTTTGTTGACTAACGTTTTATTGTGCTCGCTGATTTCTTTGTTGTTACAATACTAGCAATTTTATGATATATCTTTATTTAAGATTTTTATGATCAATACGCCGTCCCAAGGTTCAGAAGGGACACGTCCCTTCAAAAGAATTAGCGGGTGAGGGTAACAGTACTTAAGTGGCATTTTCTATTCCTTTTCTTTCTGATTATACTTTAGCTTAATCTTAAAATATTACATTCAATATTATTATGATTATTTTTACATAATAATTGAATATTAATTAATTAACGAATTAATTAACATTAATTAATTAACAATAATCTTAAAATGTTTAGCTAATACGACTATATATCTATGCAAAAATCCATGTTTCGCAACCTTTTTTTACTCCGCCCGGTAATCAAGATGAAACGAAATTACATAAGCAGTACAATGCCAATTTTTATATATTTTTTTACTAACTTTATATTTTATTTTAATAAATGAATTTTACTAATTAAAATGTGTGATAATTGTTGCAAGATGCTTGAATGCAAATCTGAACTCAGTTGTCGAGGAATCCACACTCCGGTCATACAGAACGGAATTTTCTGGAGAGTATGGCAAAATATATGTAGGGTTTTTTTTGCTTAGATATAACTTACCGAAGGGTTATCTGTCAAACTAGCTGCTATACTGCGCTTAATGGTAGACACTTATTATCTGTATACTCTGGCAAATCATCTCAGACTCACGCTCAGAGCTGGGGAGTACTCATTCCTTTGGGAATTAAATTCCATCTCAATTCTAATTCCAAGGAATTAGGACTGTAGAATTAAGCAAAAGGAATGGAATTGAGTCAGCCTCAATTCCTTTTGAAAGGAATTGGACTTGGAATTGAGCAAAGAAATTCCTTTCACATGGAATGGAATTATAAGTCCCAATTCCTTGGAATTGGATTTGAAAATTTCACCATAGTGGTCACCAGAGTGATATCACACGGGGGTTTTTTGACCAAACATTTTTTTTTTACCAATCGATAGCAAATGTCGTAAAACGGATTTTGGACATAGTGGGCGGTGGGTGAGGCCACCCCAAAAGGATCACACGGGGGATTTTTCACCAAAAAATTTTTATTGCGCAAATCAATAGCAAATGTCGTAAAACGGATTTTAGACATAGTTGGCGATGGGTGGGGCCACCCCAAGGGGGTCACACGGGGGTTTTTTACCAAAAAATTTTTATTGCACAAATCGATAGCAAATGTCGCGAAACGGATTTTGGGCATAGTGGGCGGTGGGTAGGACCACCCCAAAGGGGTCTCACGGGGGTTTTTTACCCAAAAATTTGTATTGCACAAATCGATAGGAAACATCATGAAACGGATTTTGGACATAGTGGGCGGTGGGTGGTGCCACCCCAAGGGGGTCACACGGGGGTTTTTTTAGCAAAAAATTTTTATTGCGCAAATCGATAGCAAATGTCGCGAAACGGATTTTGCACACAGTGGGCGGTGGGTGGGGCCACCCCAAGGGGGGTCACACGGGGGTTTTTTTACCAACAAATTTTTATTGCACAAATCGATAGCAAATGTCGCGAAACGGATTTTGGACATAGTGGGCGGTGGGTAGGACCACCCCAAAGGGGTCTCACGGGGGTTTTTTACCCAAAAATTTTTATTGCACAAATCGATAGGAAACATCATGAAACGGATTTTGGACATAGTGGGCGGTGGGTGGGGACCCCCGAAAGGGGTCACATGGGGGTTTTTACCCAATTTTTTTTATTATAGGAATCGTTAGCAAACTTTACGAAACGTATTTCGGTTAAGTTCCGAGGGGTGTCAAGAGGGGAGATCCTTCCATGAACTCCCCTATATCAATTGGTACAGAATTTGTTTTGCTCAAATCCGAGCCTTTTGACACCTTTGGGGGCACCCGACCCCCCTCGGACCTTAACCGAAATACGTTTCGTAACGTTTGCTATCGATTCCTATAATAAAAAAATTGGGTAAAAACCCCCATGTGACCCCCCAAAATCTGTCTACATGTCTTCTTCTTCTTCTACTTCAACTTACACTTTATCATACACACAGTAAGGTCTCAATCGGCAGCAAAGGACTTCAATTCTTCCAACCTTAATTCCTCAAAACGAATTGAAATTTTCAATTCCAAATCCAATTCCAAGGAATGGGGACTTATAATTCCATTCCATGTGAAAGGAATTTCTTTGCTCAATTCCAAGTCCAATTCCTTTCAATAACGGTACCAGATTATTCAAATAAAAATCACTTAGAAAATCACTCGATTCGCGCAATTTATAATCAGCATCCATCGAACGCTGTATATGAAACTGTAAAAGAAGATCAAAATTAATCGATTCCTCGTCGATCGCAGGAATTGAAGAGCAGGGCAAACTCGTCTGACTGTCATCTAATGTCTGACTCGTTGTTTTATCGCAAAATTGTGTTAAACGATAAACAATCCACAAGAGACCCTACAGACTCCATTACATCCAGAAATATGCACCGTCTGCTGCGGTTTTCACGGTGCATTTTTGCACGGTTTGCACGGTGTGGTTTTTGGTCTACCATTGGACCTTATTTCTTCAAAAATAAGACCGTAGCTCCCGCAGTGACGTAGCTAGCATAGGTGACACCCGGGACGGAAGTGTTGGTGACACCCCTAGGGGAATCACACATTCAGCTTGTAGCTTGTATTGTAAACGAACAATACGTCGATGCCATCTTTAAAAATTTTACCTTAAACATGCTTAAAATGGAGAAAATTCAAAGTGTCAAAAATAATATGGCAAGGTACTGTGTGTAGGTAAAGATTTCCGTCAGAAGAAATGAATTTTAATGAATATTATAAGCATAACCGTTGTAAGTACCTATTTGCATAATCACTTCATTAAATTCAATCCGACTCTTTCAAAATGAGAGAAATACACAATACAGAGTTATTGTCTTCGTGACGATATTTCATTTCGGATTTTTTATTTAAATTTGCATAACACTCACATTCTACAAGTTGGCAAGTATAATAAAAACAACAACAACACTCAAACCAAAATTAAAATAAACCGAAAAGGGGAAGAGACAAACAAAGAGCATTTCTTTGATATTTAGAACCGTTTAGAAGAGCTGAATATATTTTGGTTAGCCTTCTTTGAGTAACCCTGAATTATAAAGCATTTTACTTTTTATGTACCTAAAGATTTTAAAGAAGAAGAAGCAGAACGGTAGGGCAGAAGGAATAATTTGAGGGTGGAAAAACAATGCAAAAATCAACAGCGACTAAGCGTAGGAATCTTTTCCAACAATCCCTTCTTGGTGTTTTCTATGTTTCCATAAACATAAAATGATGATGGTATGATGTTGGCATTATGGAAGGGCGTTGGCACAAAGGGTCATTCATTACCAGGGTTGCAATTTTATAGCTTTTAAACGATATCATCAAATTCGCGGGTAAAAGAGTATATATTACGGCCTTATATTTTCCAATTGAAGGTTTCAGCGTGAATTCGTTCTAACTTATCCAAAAAATAATGTCTCAAATTTTTCAACATTTTTCGAGCATTTTTTGTCGTATATGGAAACCCTTTTCTCTTCTCAAAAATAAAAGTTTTTTATTAAAAAGCTTTTGTTTTAAATTAACATGAAAAATCAATTATGAGTTTAGTTATACGAGGATGATACTCGTAATGAAAGAATGAAAAATATTTTCCCTCAACACATCCTTGAATATTCTTTTAACACGCAAGGAAAAATTTACATAGATGGATTAAAGAAAACGAATTCCCACGGAGTGGAATGGAAGGGTAAAGAAGGGTGAAGAAGAGAATGAAGAGAACAAAATAAATCTATTGCCAAGTTGAGGTTAGTGAGGTTAATGAAGACATTAAAACAATAACGTTTGCCATTTTATAAAGGAAATAAGCTAAATATACTTCAGTGTTTGTCCCTCTCTTACGGTTTCATCGTACTATACTTAATACGCACTACGTATGAAATAAAGTAAAACAAACTACATATTTCGAGGAATGGGTCTGGGAACGTATTTCGGTCGTTTCGGTTTGGTTTGGTAGACAAACTGGTTTCAGCGATTTCCCATCTTCAGTGTCTTCTTCCCGTTTTAACGAACATCAAGAAACAATATTTTAAGGACAGCTAGGCACAAAACGACAGGACTGTCGTATGAAAATCGCAATAAATAACAAAACTGTGGTGCCTTTACCCGACCGACAGTAATTTTTACTGCTTGTTCAAAAATTTGCAGCGGAAGTTTTACTGTTGAGGCATCTCTTTCTCTTTCCCTCCGCTCAAACTCCAAAGGCATACTTATTCATTATTATACCCTACACCCGAAGGGATGAGGGTATATTCACTTTGTTCTTCCGTTTGTAACGCATTAAAGGAGGCGTGGCAGGTATAGAAAAGTATATATATTCTGGCTCAGAATCACCTCCTGATTCGATTTAGCCATGTCCGTCCGTCTGTCTGTCTGTCTGTCCGTCCGTCCGTCTGTGGAAATCACGATTACGGGAGAACGAATAGAGGTATCGGCATGAAATTTGGCACGAATATTCTTTGTTATCCTACGCTGTTTGGTATTGAAAATGGGGAAAATCAGACCAGTGCCACGCCTACTTTTTATAGAAAATATGCACTCATCCGTGCTTTTAGCTCAATTTCTTGGCTTGTAGACCAAATTTTCAGCTAAAATTTTATTTCCGAGTCCACCATCTTACACCAAAATATATTCTCAAAAATTGGCGTGACACGCCCACTTATATACTATGCCATATAATGAGGTGTTTGGTAGGAAAAGCGGTGTTGTAAATGAGTTAACAGATCAAAATGTGCTCCCTGTAAATTAAGAAAAAGTAGGTGTCACCCGCCCACTTTTTATCACTTCAACAGATGCGGGTGTAGGGTATATGAGCTTCGGCCAGGCCGAAGATAACGCTCTTACTTGTTTCCTGTCGTTTTTCTCAATGCTTCTGCTACATTTTGTCATTGTTTTCAATCGTTGTGGCCACGATGTGAACCATTTACAACAAAAGCAAAGTTAGAAACGGAACGAAATTAAATGGAACAAGTAAGAGCGTTATCTTCGGCCTGGCCGAAGGTCATATACCCTACACCCGCATCTGTCGAAGTGATAAAAAGTGGGCTGGTGATACCTACTTTTTTCTACTTTACAGGGGGCACATTTTGATCTATAACTCATCTACAAAATCGCTTTTCCTACCAAACACCTTATTATATGGTATAGTATATAAGTGGGCGTGTCACGACAATTTTTAGGAATATTTTTAAGTCTAAGAGGGCGGACTCGGAAATAAATTTTAGCTTGAGCTAAAAGCACGGATGAGCATATTTTCTATAAAAAGTAGGCGTGGCACTGGTCCGATTTTTCCCATTTTCAATACCAAACAGCGTAGGATAATAAAGAATATTCATGCCAAATTTCATGACGATAACTCTATTCGTTCTCCTGTAATCGTGATTTCCACAGACCTACGGACAGACAGACAGACGGACGGACATGGCTAAATCGAATCAGGAGGTGATTCTGAGCCAGAATATATATACTTTTCTATACCTGCCACGCCTCCTTTAATGCGTTACAAACGGAAGAACAAAGTGAATATACCCTCATCCCTTCGGGTGTAGGGTATAAAAAACGAAAAAACTCTTTCCCTTTTGTTAACAGAAAGAAAACTACGCAATGCTAATTTTCTTAATAAAAGTCTAGGAAACACGGCTGAACGTATCTGATATATACATACATATGTGCACTTCGTATGTGTATCCTACTATAACATCTATTTAGCAATAATTGGCATTAAAACTGCTGAGTCTTTTTTGACTGTCAATTTTGTTTTTATTTTAAGCAGAGCAAACTGTTACTGCAACGCGAAAATGTTTTGGCCCGTTTTTAAGGCCCTTCTTCGCCCATACCTATATAACAATATCTAGAGGGAAACGTAGGATTTTTTCGATATATGTATTGATCTTTGGTCAAATGGTATACTTTAAAAAAAAATCTTCAAAAAATTGTCAGATAATTGTTGTTTATTTAAAAACACAACTATGCGATATATCAAAAAATCCTACGTCTCTTTCTGTATAATAATAATTAATAATAAAATAATAAAACCTTAAACCTATCGTTAAAAACTTTAAACCTTTAATTTAATAATTAATTTTGTGTAATTTTGAATATACACTAAAGTTTTCAGATCGATTGGTGAAGATACATATATTGGAGTTATGTTTCCAGCCAGTTCAAAAAAAATGGTTTTGAGATAAGCGCGTTGAAAGCTTTTAATACTGTAAAATTATACTGAGAAGGGCTACGGCAGAATTTAAAATTTGGGCACTTAGTAACTTTTGCCGTCTCTAATCTTTAGACATAACATTTTTAAGATCCCCCTTTTAACCAAAAAAGATAATGTTAAAAATCCTAGTGTGGCCGGGATTATGATAAGGTGGTTATGAGGATATTTTCTTTTATTTGAAAGAAATAAAAAATTAAAATTATGAGTTTTCATAAAAATTTAAGTACGTATAACTTAAGAACTATACATATTTTCGAATTTTTATTTTAAGTCTTCAAAATTGACATGATTATGTTGAACATAGAACAGGAAAACAGGTTAATGGATGCGCCTTACGCAATACTCGTACCTACATAATTTTGCTACAAGATTCTAATACAACAACAAAAACAATATCATTGCATTACCATACGCTCCGATAAAGTTTCATAGAAAACCCTTTTAGCACGAATAATAGCAACGACAACAACAACAATCGCCTTCTTCACTGTTTAATGTTAATGGATTGTACGCCATGTAAATGTTTTGTGGCGCGCCTGAATGACGCGTAACGCAAATGAAAGTATGGCAACTAAACACCATTCGCCCTTACTCGTAGCTTGCAACGAATAAAAGCAACGGGCTACTGCAGCTCACCATTCCGGATTGTTGGAGCAACGGAAGCTTGTTTTAATTACATGCTGTACGTTTGTATACTACGAACTCCGTACAATCGCCGACCTTGATTTAAATGCAATTTACATGCACTCTGCAACAAAAACAACAAACATCAACTGCAATAGCAGTAAGCAATAGCATGTCAGCAGTATTAATAAGTTTTGCTTGTGGTGGCGTTTTAACGGGTTGGTCAAAGCGCTAGCCCGTTACGTCAGGGCTTTTCTGCGATAAGGAATATTTATTGCAGCGTACCATATAATATTTTCTTTGAAAAGCTTTTATTTTAATTTTATTTATATTCACATTTTGTCGTATTTTTATACAACATTTTTTTTGCTCTCTAAAAGATTGCATAAATGTTTGCTTAAACTTTTTATACACGTAGATTTTGAGAATTTGTTTAATTTTATTTTTGTTAGCAGAGCAGCACCGGACGCGGTGCCCTAGCGTCTCATGAATATTCATTATTAGCAGCAGCACTGCAATATGCGTGCAATTATTTATTCATTGCATGAATAAGCACGCTCGTTAATTTTTCATGATTTTGGTTAACACTTATGTTGCTTTTGCTACAGTTTGCATTGTTGCTGATAAGTAGACTCTTTCTAACTTGCGTTTTTCTCAATGCAGTAGTGGAACATTTTGAATCAGTAACAAACAGATTTGTTTCTTTGGATTTTTGACGAATTGTTACCCTGTTACGAATGTTAAGCCACTCGTTGAGAAATGAAAAAAAATTAATTACCATTAAGTTGTAACATATGTATGTAACATAGAATACATATGTCATTAAACTATGTCAACTTAGAATTGGGTACAACTGCATAAAACTGTTGGGATTACTCGAATATTAATGAATTCAAATAAAATAAACTCAAATTGAAAATAAAACATTTTACGTAACATTTCATACACTGCAGAAAAAAAATTGTAAAACTAAAACGAATATACTTATACACTTGCTATAAGCTAAACATTGAGTGCAGAACTAGGAAAGCTATGGTTGCACTCTACTCTTGTAGGCAAATTATAGGCAGAAACTGGGGTTTTTCTCCGAAAATTGCGCATTGGATATATGTGGCTATCGCTAGACCCATTCTCATGTATGGGATACCAATATGGTGGTCAGCGCTGGAAAAGTCGTTAAATCTGAAGCTCGTTAGTAAGATTCAAAGACAGGCGACGATCCTTATCAGTGGAGCTATGAGAACCACACCTACGGATGCGCTAAATGTCCTTTTTCACCTTCTACCTTTAGACATCTATGGTAAAATGGTTGCGGTTAACACGGCCAGAAGGTTGAGTCAATCCGGCCAATGGACCAAGTGTAACTACGGACATAGCGCTATTCTGAACAGTACTATGAATTCGACGGATTTGGTTGACTACCAGATCCCTAAGCCCTTGTTTGAGAAGAAATTCTCTACGCATATACCTCAGAGGTCAATGTGGGAAGGAAATATTCCTGGAAGAAGAGGGTACTTAAACTTTTATACCAATGGATCCAAACTAGATGAGAAGGTTGGGTTCGGTATATACTCTAAGTCGCTAGGTCTTCTTGCTAAGACCTTCTTCTAAGTCGCTAGGCTTGCTCTTAACGTTCCTGAGTACTGTAGCGTCTTTCAAGCAGAAGTACTAGCAATTAAAGAAGTGACGAAATGGCTTCTAGTGAACGTTCCTTCTACAAGGAACATCAACATTTACACAGACAGTCAAGCGGCCATTAAAGCGCTAGAATCCATTCACCTAACTTCCAAGGTGGCAATAGGGTGTAGGGAATTCCTGGATAAGCTGGGTTACTTCTTTAATATACACCTAATATGGGTGCCTGGTCACAGGGATATACCGGGTAATTGTAGAGCCAATGAACTGACTAGGGCTGGAACGGTATGTGGCGACTTCTGTTCGGAGAAGATTGGCATGCCGTTATCAACATACAAACTTCTCTCCCTAAGAGAAGCAATTAGAATTTGCAACTTTAGGTGGGCTAACAAGGACAACTGCGTTGTTGCAAGAATGATGTGGCCGACACTTAACATGAGGAGATCAACACATCTCCTGTCTCTTCAGAGGAAGTGCATAGCAGACCTGGTCGGTTTACTTACGGGGCACTGCCTAATAGGAAGGCATGCAGCAAGGCTGGGAGTGGCTTCAAATGACTTCTGTAGAAGTTGTATGGACCCGGAGGAGGAAGAAAATATCTTCCACTCTGCGGCTGTGCGGCACTTGCCAATAAGAGATTTAGATTTCTAGGGTCTCACTTCTTTCAGTCTTTAACTGAATTAAACGATATAGACTTGGCGGATTTGAGAAGCTTTGTCGGCAGCTCGGGCTGGTTTAGGGCGACTTGACAGTAGCGAGCTACATTTTTTAGGGCTAACTCCGGGTTGGTCGGACGAGTGGACGTCAGTCATGTGGTATCACAATGGGCCTTACTGGCCTAAGTGAGCTGGTAATTAACCGGCTGCCACTACACCTAACCTAACCTATACACTTGTATATACGAGGGTAGGTTGACAAGTCAGTTATTGCTTGAATAAAAGAAATTTTGTTTGGCAAATGAGCGTTTTATTTTTCAACATATTCTTCATTTAGCTCGATACATTTGGTCCAGCGTTTTAAAATTTTTTCTATTCCTTTCAACTAATAGGTTTTCTCAAGACCCTCAAAATAGGCGCTTGTTTCAGTGATTTGACCACAATCTCTTACCGCCTAGCAATTTCTTCAGGTTTGGAAACAGGAAATAGTTGCAGGGGGCTATATCTGGAGAATATTCGCAGTTCGTGGAAGCAGTTCGTAGCCCAATTTATGAATATTTGCCGTGGTGACTACACACTGTGGAACAACATTTTTTCTCCGACAAATGCGTTCGATCCTGCCTCAAATCAATAAATACGAATCTGTCCTAAAGCTCTGAATAATATGCGCCGGTGATCGTTTTACCCTTTTTAAGGTAATCGATGTGAATGCCGCCTCGTGCATCCCAAAAAACTGTGGCCATGATTTCGTTGGCCGACAGACCCAGCTTGGCTTCTTTGGTGCACGTTTACCCGCAGAAACCCATTTTCTTGATTGGTCTTTGGTCTCTGCTGTGGTGTGATGGATTCATATATCGTCTACGGTAAAAAAATTCGTTCGGATTGCGGTTCAACGTCGCCAAAAACTCCTTCGAAGTGGTCACACGGTTGCGCTTATGATCGAGTGTGAGCAATCGCGGCAGCCATTGCGCGGATACTTTTTTATGTCCAAATATTCATGTAAAATGTGGTGTTCCCACTCAGTAAAGATGCCTATAGCCTCAGCCACCTCACGCACTTTCATTCTCCGATCGGTTAATATCATTCCATGGATTTTATCGACGATTTCTGGCGTGACCACCTCTTTTGTTCGGCGTCAATTGTGCTGGTACGACCACAACGGAACTCAGTAAACCATTGAATTTGATGATGCGTATTTAGCCCCATAGTATTTATCAAGTTTTTCCTTGGTTTCGGGGATGGTTTTTTTACGCAAAAAATAATGAAATTAACTTTTTTCCATTTTCGTTGTCTGCAAGGTTGTCTGCTTTTAATGGCTGCCAAACACAAACTAAATGGCGCAGCTTGCTCAAAATTACAGCAGTCTATTAATATATCGATGTCGATAGGAACAGTGTCGCATTTCAAGTTACTGCGCCGCAAATTCAAAAAGTCACTCACTTTTTAAACCGCCCTCGTATTATTTTCTACTTTTTGTTTAATGAAGAGCTTTAAAAATAAAGGCTTTCCAATTACTTAACTGTATAAGTTGAAAATTCTTTTAACAATAATGAAAATTACAAAATAGTATGGTAAACTATCTATGGATTTTATTGTCCTCACCCGGGTTCTTTACAAATGATTTTCTTTACAGAGGATTAGGAACTATTCGTTTGCTAGTTTTTTTTAAATATTCTGTATCCGCTTGTATTTCTTTCTTGCACTTATTCAAATTTAATAATTAAGTCCTCTCAAGGGTTTGTGTGTATGCATGCATGTGTTAAAGTAGCCTTAGCTTCGAATGTGTTGATGTTGGGCGTGGTTTTTCTGCGCACTCAAGCCTTTAAGAAGAGTTCATATCTTTGAATTAGCACTGAAGCCTTTAACCTGATTGTATTATTTTTCTTAGCTAATAGATTTTTTGCATGCTTCTTGCTTTTAACAAAATACCTTTTTCTAAGGCAATAAGATCCTCATTTACTGTTTTTCGTATCTCCGAAGAAGATTTTTGGGTACATCATGAAAAACTTTTCTTCCTTTCCTTATTTTAAGAAAAGAATTCCATATTATGAATAATAATAAAGTGCGCATCATCAGAATCAAGAATCCAATAAAAACAATGGGTAAATCTCCATCGTAATCTTTTCCTTTTTTTATTCAAAGGATGTTCGTGTTCTTCGTCATGCTCTTGCTTTCACACAGTCCAGGCAAGAGATACGTTGGGAGCATTATTTGAATAAACTTAAAAAAAATTTCTAAAGTTTTTGGGATACAAAATTTGTACAAAAGGTGCGCGCGAAAAGCAAGTAAAGTAAAGACACTGTTTAGTTTTTAAGTTTTTAGGATAATACATTATAGTCTTCAAATTTCATTGAATTGTTAAAATTAAAACATTATTAGGTTGTGAATAAGGCTCAATAAAAATTACTTTGAACTTTGATTTTAACAAAGAATCTCGGATGATTTTTTACTAAAATAAATTTTATCGGGTAGAGAAGACTACCAGCTAACACCCTGTACACATCCTACAGGCCGAGATTTTACTTTTCGCCAGATATTAATTTTCTTCTTTTGGCTATTTTTCCTCTTTGGAGAAATTATGCTCCAGCACTTTTTGATTTTAAAAAAAAACTTGGGTGATTTTTTACTAAAATAAATTTTATCGGGTAGAGAAGACTACCAGCTAACACCCTGTACACATCCTTCAGGCCGAGATTTTACTTTTCGCCAGATATTAATTTTTTTCTTTAGGCTATTTTTCCTCTTTGGAGAAATTCTGCTCCAGCACTTTTTGATTTAAAAAAAAAAACTTGGGTGATTTTTTACTAAAATATATTTTATCGGGTAGAGAAGACTACCAGCTAACACCCTGTACACATCCTACAGGCCGAGATTTTACTTTTCGCCAGATATTAATTTTTTTCTTTAGGCTATTTTTCCTCTTTGGAGAAATTCTGCTCCAGCACTTTTTGATTTAAAAAAAAAACTTGGGTGATTTTTTACTAAAATAAATTTTATCGGGCAGAGAAGACTACCAGCTAACACCCTGTACACATCCTACAGGCTGAGATTTTACTTTTCGCCAGATATTAATTATTTTCTTTAGGCTATTTTTCCTCTTTGGAGAATTTCTGCTCCAGCACTTTTTTATTTAAAAAAAAAAACTTGGGTGATTTTTTACTAAAATAAATTTTATCGGGTAGAGAAGACTACCAGCTAACACCCTGTACACATCCTACAGGCCGAGATTTTACTTTTCGCCAGATATTAATTTTTCTCTTTTGGCTATTTTTCCTCTTTGGAGAAATTATGCTCCAGGACTTTTTGATTTAAAAAAAAAAAACTTGGGTGATTTTTTACTAAAATAAATTTTATTGGGTAGAGAAGACTAGATTTAAAAAAAAAAACTTGGGTGATTTTTTACTAAAATGAATTTTATCGGGTAGAGAAGACTACCAGCTAACACCCTGTACACATCCTACAGGCCGAGATTTTACTTTTCGCCAGATATTTATTTTTTTCTTTTGGCAATTTTTCCTTTTTGGAGAAATTATGCTCCAGCACTTTTTGATTTAAAAAAAAAACTTGGGTGATTTTTTACTAAAATAAATTTTATCGGGTAGAGAAGACTACCAGCTAACACCCTGTACACATCCTACAGGCCGAGATTTTACTTTTCGCCAGATATTAATTTTTTTCTTTTGGCTATTTTTCCTCTTTGAAGAAATTATGCTCCAGCACTTTTTGATTTAAAAAAAAAACTTGGGTGATTTTTTACTAAAATAAATTTTATCGGGTAGAGAAGACTACCAGCTAACACCCTGTACACATCCTACAGGCCGAGATTTTACTTTATGCCAGATATTAATTTTTTTCTTTAGGCTATTTTTCCTCTTTGGAGAATTTCTGCTCCAGCACTTTTTGATTTAAAAAAAAAAAACTTGGGTGATTTTTTACTAAAATAAATTTTATCGGGTAGAGAAGCCTACCAGCTAGCACCCTGTACACATCCTACAGGCCGAGATTTTACTTTTCGCCAGATATTAATTTTTTTCTTTAGGCTATTTTTCCTCTTTGGAGAAATTATGCTCCAGCACTTTTTGATTTAAAAAAAAAAAAACTTGGGTGATTTTTTACTAAAATAAATTTTATCGGGTAGAGAAGACTACCAGCTAACACCCTGTACACATCCTACAGGCCGAGATTTTACTTTTCGCCAGATATTAATTTTTTTCTTTTGGCTATTTTTCCTTTTTGGAGAAATTATGCTCCAGCACTTTTTGATTTAAAAAAAAAAACTTGGGTGATTTTTTACTAAAATAAATTTTATCGGGTAGAGAAGACTACCAGCTAACACCCTGTACACATCCTACAGGCCGAGATTTTACTTTTCGCCAGATATTAATTTTTCTCTTTTGGCTATTTTTCCTCTTTGGAGAAATTATGCTCCAGCACTTTTTGATTTAAAAAAAAAAACTTGGGTGATTTTTTACTAAAATAAATTTTATTGGGTAGAGAAGACTAGATTAAAAAAAAAAAACTTGGGTGATTTTTTACTAAAATGAATTTTATCGGGTAGAGAAGACTACCAGCTAACACCCTGTACACATCCTACAGGCCGAGATTTTACTTTTCGCCAGATATTAATTTTTTTCTTTTGGCTATTTTTCCTCTTTGGAGAAATTATGCTCCAGCACTTTTTGATTTAAAAAAAAAAACTTGGGTGATTTTTTACTAAAATAAATTTTATCGGGTAGTTCTCTATCGAGTAGTCTTCTGACTACCAGCTAACACCCTGTACACATCCTACAGGCCGAGATTTTACTTTTCGCCAGATATTAATTTTTTTCTTTAGGCTATTTTTCCTCTTTGGAGAAATTCTGCTCCAGCACTTTTTGATTTAAAAAAAAAAAACTTGGGTGATTTTTTACTAAAATAAATTTTATCGGGTAGAGAAGACTACCAGCTAACACCCTGTACACATCCTACAGGCCGAGATTTTACTTTTCGCCAGATATTAACTTTTTTCTTTTGGCTATTTTTCCTCTTTGGAGAAATTATGCTCCAGCACTTTTTGATTTAAAAAAAAAACTTGGGTGATTTTATTGGATTCTAAAAAGCTTATATATATTTTTCAGATATTTTAAAATAGAAAAACTGAAACATAGGAATATGACAATGAGATTGAACAGTTAATATAAACGAAAGTGTTATATAAACAAGTATGATATGTGTTGTTTGGTTCATACATATTTAACACTCCTTCTCAACTCATATCTTTGTCAAATAAAAGTAAGTACACATTTAATACAAAAATTAATACAATCCCATTTCTTGCATAAATTTGGAATGCTTAATCTTAGCTAAATTTTTTGTCAAAATATCTGAAATCATTTCATTTGTACTAACATAATTTAATGATATTAATTTGTCTTTATATAAATTCCGTATGTGGTGATATTTAAGATCTATATGCTTGCTTCGTGAATGATATGTGGGATTTTTGACCAATTGCTGCGCACTGAGATTATCACTGTTCACGATCATTGGAGGTAATTGCGGAAATCCCATTTCGGAGAGTAACTTCTGAACGTATATTGCTTCTTTCGCAGCTGTAGACATAGCGATGTACTCAGCTTCAGTGCTGCTAAGTGCAACAATACTTTGTTTTTTGGATTCCCATGAAAATACGGCTCCAGCTGCAACAAAAGCACACCCCGTATAAGATTTTCGATCGGTGGAATCTCCTCCCCAATCAGCATCGACAAAACATTCGATTGGCTTCTTTTGTTGTTTGTAATGGAGCTTCAACTCCATTGTTCCTTTCAGGTATCGTAGTATATGTTTCGCACCAGCTTCGTGTTCGACATGTGGATTATTATTACATTGCGATAATTTGCAGACGGAATGTAGGATATCGGGTCGTGTATTTATCGCCAAGAACATCAGCGCTCCAATTAATGACTGGTATTTGTTTTGATTAACTTTCTTGCATCCGTCTACTATGCATTTAATTTGAAATCCTGGATCGAGTGGTGTTGCCACCGGTCTGCAGTCCTCCATTCCATATTGGCTTAGTAAATTGGAAATGTATTGCCGTTGCCGAATAGTAATTGCGCCTGTGTCACCTTCACGTTCAATTTCTAAGCCCAGAAAAAACTTTAATTTACCGCCGTCAACTACATCGAAAGCATCTGATATATTAGCTTTGATGGTATTCAAATCTTCTATTTTCGAACTGGCTATCATAAGATCATCGACATAAACTGCGATTATATTAAAATCTTCACCCTTATTCTTGGTATAAACACACGGCTCACTTACACATTGTGTGAAACCCATGTTTTTCAAAACGGAATCTAGTTTCTCATTCCATTCTCGACCGCTCTGTTTTAGGCCATATAATGACTTATGTAACTTTAAAACGCGATTAGGAAATTCTTTGTTAATAAAATAGTCTGGCTGTTTCATGAAAACTACGTCGTGTAAATCACTGTTTAGGTAAGCTGTTGTGACATCCATTTGATGTAGATGCAATTTGTATTCGCAGGCTAAGGCAATCAGCATCCGAATGGTTGAATATCTCACTACTGGAGAGAAAGTTTCAGTAAAATTCACACCATATTGCTGACTATAACCTTTGGCCACTAGACGAGACTTAAATCGTTCGATGCTACCATCTGCTTTGTGTTTTAAGCTGTATACCCATTTACAACCAATGACTTTTTCACCAACTGGTAAATCTACTAAAGACCATGTAGAATTACGAATTAAGGCGTCATATTCGCGTTGCATCGATTTGATCCACTGATGGGAATGCTTATTGTTTAAGGCTTGATTGACTGTCTGTGGAATTTCAATTTCTTCGTCTTGTATCATACTTAATATGTGACGCTCTTTACGTGGTCGGCCAGGTTGACCAGTGCGGATCAATCTAGGGCGACCTCGTCCATAATGTACGGGTCTGTTGTCATCTGTAGTAATGTCTTCAATTGTTTCGGTAAGAGAACGACTATCTACCCTCTCGTCTACTGTTTCATTCATTTCTGGTTCATCATTTCTCACCCCTACGTCATTACCACTTTCTGCAACCGATACATTATTATCTTTGTTGAGTTGGTCAATGTTCAAATTAACAATATCGGGTAAAACTGTAACGCATGAATCTCCTTCTGAAGTCATATATTTGTTTTCTAAAAATATGACATCTCTACTGACAATTATTTTATTGTTTTTCATGTCAAACAATCTATATGCTTTTGAGATTTCGGAGTAGCCAACCATAATCATTTCCCTTCCTTTAGGTTGAAACTTTTTATGCTGAAGTTTGTCAATTGCAATGGCTAAGGAACCGAAAATTCTCAAATGTTTAGCTGTCGGCTTTCTACCGGTCCACATCTGAAATGGTGTCGCATTTTCTACTGCTACAGTTGCAGCTCTATTTCGAAGATAAGCAGCTGTTGAAATCGCCTCAGCCCAAAAACGTTCATCCAATGCGCTGTGAACCAGCATGCTCCTTGCCATTTCAACAAGAGTTCTGTTGGCACGTTCTGCCACTCCATTCTGCTGCGGTGTATACGGAACCGTCAGCTGACGCCTTATTCCACACTCGTTCAAAAAATCGTTAAATTTAGTGGATAAGTACTCACCGCCGTTGTCGCTACGAAGAGTCTTAATTTTACATCCTGTCTGCATCTCAGACAATGCCTTAAACGATTTGAATGCTGTAAAAATCTCGTCTTTGGTCTTGAGACAATATACAGATATATATCTCGATTTATCATCAATAAATGTGGCGAAGTATCGAGATCCACCTATAGATTTTACGTTTATAGGACCACATATGTCTGAATGTACTAGCTCAAGAAGTTTTTTAGCACGATTTTCACTTTCTTTTGGAAATGGTGCTGCACTTATTTTAGATTTTGCACATGTTACACAGTTATTTATTGGCAATTTTTTAATATTTAGTCCGTGAATTAATTGTTTTTGTGACATTTTTAGAAGACTTTTTTCGTTTATATGTCCGAAACGATAGTGCCATTGAATAAATTTGTTGGTTGATTCTGCCAAAAAACATTTATTTTTGGTATGATTTTTTAAAATAAATAAACCACCTTCTTTTCGGGCTCGTAAAATAATTTCACCGGAGTCTTTTTTTATTATTGCCCGTTGATTTTTGAATTCAACTATAAGACCACTTTCCACTGCTTTGGCAACAGATAAAAAATTAGTTTGCACACTCGGCACATATAAAACGTTTTTCAGAATAACATTTTTAATTTTCACGTCACCTCGTCCTTTCGAAAATATATAATTTTCACCTGCCAATGCAATTTTTTCTTTATAATCTTCAATCTTTATAAACAAATTTTTATCGCAACATAAGTGCGAAGTCGCGCCACTATCAACACACCAAACTTCTTTATTCAGCCCTTGCATCGAAACAGAGGCTAAAATTGAGAATGACTGTTCATTGCCTTTATAGTTCTGTCTTCTTTTAGTTTCTTTACAGTTTGCAGCATAGTGTCCATGACGTCCACAATTGTAACATTTACCGCTGACTCTTCGCGTGTTTTTGTTATATGACGTCTTCACATTTGAATTATTTTGAAAATTGGTTTTTATATCCGAATCTCTCCCGGTATTTGAACGAACAATAAATGCCTGGTTAGCATTTGCATTGTCTGTTTTTTCTACCCGTCTTTCACCTTCTTCTAGAAGTTTAATTTTGATCAAATTTAAAGACGGTAATGAATCACGCGTTTCTATTGCGACCACAAAGTTGTCAAATGACTCAGGTAAGTTTGAAAGTAAAATTATCGTTAGCATTTCCTCTGGGATATTACAGTCAGTTTCTGACAATTTTTCCACGATATCAAAAAATGTATTAATGTATTTTGTCATATTTTCGTTTTCCGACTTACGGTGATTTAACAAGAGTTTAAATAACGAAATTTTTCGCGCAGGTCCCGTTGGCTGGTAAACTTCTTTGAGTTTTTTCCAAGCCATTTCTGCAGTCTCGCAGTGACGCACATGATTAATTTGTGACGACTTTATGCATAATATTATGCTGGCTAATGCCTTTTCGTCCATAATTTCAACGCGCTCTTTTTCCGTAACCGATAATTCACTTCTTTTAATTTTTCCGCTGGTAATTGCCCAAAGTTCTGCGTGTATTAGAACACTTTTCATCTGAATGGACCACGACGCATAGTTCGTCTCGTCCAATTTTTCAATAGCACATAGCCCGGAGACACTCATATTGATACGCGAGATACCCAATCTTACGAATTAATTATTAATTATTCTGCGTTGGGACCTGGGCCCATAACCTATTGGATTCTAAAAAGCTTATATATATTTTTCAGATATTTTAAAATAGAAAAACTGAAACATAGGAATATGACAATGAGATTGAACAGTTAATATAAACGAAAGTGTTATATAAACAAGTATGATATGTGTTGTTTGGTTCATACATATTTAACAGATTTTTTACTAAAATAAATTTTATCGGGTAGAGAAGACTACCAGCTAACACCCTGTACACATCCTACAGGCCGAGATTTTACTTTTCGCCAGATATTAATTTTTTTCTTTTGGCTATTTTTCCTCTTTGGAGAAATTATGCTCCAGCACTTTTTTATTTAAAAAAAAAAACTTGGGTGATTTTTTACTAAAATAAATTTTATCGGGTAGAGAAGACTACCAGCTAACACCCTGTACACATCCTACAGGCCGAGATTTTACTTTTCGCCAGATATTAACTTTTTTCTTTTGGCTATTTTTCCTCTTTGGAGAAATTATGCTCCAGCACTTTTTGATTTAAAAAAAAAAACTTGGGTGATTTTTTACTAAAATAAATTTTATCGGGTAGTTCTCTATCGAGTAGTCTTCTGACTACCAGCTAACACCCTGTACACATCCTACAGGCCGAGATTTTACTTTTCGCCAGATATTAATTTTTTTCTTTAGGCTATTTTTCCTCTTTGGAGAAATTCTGCTCCAGCACTTTTTTGATTTAAAAAAAAAAAACTTGGGTGATTTTTTACTAAAATAAATTTTATCGGGTAGAGAAGACTACCAGCTAACACCCTGTACACATCCTACAGGCCGAGATTTTACTTTTCGCCAGATATTAATTTTTTTCTTTTGGCTATTTTTCCTCTTTGGAGAAATTATGCTCCAGCACTTTTTGATTTAAAAAAAAAAACTTGGGTGATTTTTTACTAAAATAAATTTTATCGGGTAGTTCTCTATCGAGTAGTCTTCTGACTACCAGCTAACACCCTGTACACATCCTACAGGCCGAGATTTTACTTTTCGCCAGATATTAATTTTTTTCTTTTGGCTATTTTTCCTCTTTGGAGAAATTATGCTCCAGCACTTTTTGATTTAAAAAAAAAAACTTGGGTGATTTTTTACTAAAATAAATTTTATCGGGTAGTTCTCTATCGAGTAGTCTTCTGACTACCAGCTAACACCCTGTACACATCCTACAGGCCGAGATTTTACTTTTCGCCAGATATTAATTTTTTTCTTTTGGCTATTTTTCCTCTTTGGAGAAATTATGCTCCAGCACTTTTTTATTTAAAAAAAAAAACTTGGGTGATTTTTTACTAAAATAAATTTTATCGGGTAGAGAAGACTACCAGCTAACACCCTGTACACATCCTACAGGCCGAGATTTTACTTTTCGCCAGATATTAACTTTTTTCTTTTGGCTATTTTTCCTCTTTGGAGAAATTATGCTCCAGCACTTTTTGATTTAAAAAAAAAAACTTGGGTGATTTTTTACTAAAATAAATTTTATCGGGTAGAGAAGACTACCAGCTAACACCCTGTACACATCCCACAGGCCGAGATTTTACTTTTCGCCAGATATTAATTTTTTTCTTTTGGATATTTTTTCTCTTTGGAGAAATTATGCTCCAGCACTTTTTGATTTAAAAAAAAAAACTTGGGTGATTTTTTACTAAAATAAATTTTATCGGGTAGAGAAGACTACCGGCTAACACCCTGTACACATCGTACAGGTCGAGATTTTACTTTTCGCCAGATATTAATTTTTTTCTTTTGGATATTTTTCCTCTTTGGAGAAATTATGCTCCAGCACTTTTTGATTTAAAAAAAAAAACTTGGGTGATTTTTTACAAAAATAAATTTTATCGAGTAGAGAAGACAACCAGCTAACACCCTGTACACATCCTACAGGCCGAGATTTTACTTTTCGCCAGATATTAATTTTTTTCTTTAGGCTATTTTTCCTCTTTGGAGAAATTATGCTCCAGCACTTTTTGATTTTAAAAAAAAACTTGGGTGATTTTTTACTAAAATAAATTTTATCGGGTAGAGAAGACTACCAGCTAACACCCTGTACACATCGTACAGGCCGAGATTTTACTTTTTGCCAGATATTAATTTTTTTCTTTTGGCTATTTTTCCTCTTTGGAGAAATTATGCTCCAGCACTTTTTGATTTAAAAAAAAAAACTTGGGTGATTTTTTACTAAAATAAATTTTATCGGGTAGAGGAGACTACCAGCTAACACACTGTACACATCCTACAGGCCGAGATTTTACTTTTCGCCAGATATTAATTTTTTTCTTTTGGCTATTTTTCCTCTTTGGAGAAATTATGCTCCAGCACTTTTTGATTTAAAAAAAAAAATTTGGGTGATTTTTTACTAAAATAAATTTTATCAGGTAGAGAAGACTACCAGCTAACACCCTGTACACATCCTACAGGCCGAGATTTTATTTTTCGCCAGATATTAATTTTTTTCTTTTGGCTTTTTTTCCTCTTTGGAGAAATTATGCTCCAGCACCTTTTGATTTAAAAAAAAAAACTTGTGTGATTTTTTACTAAAATAAATTTTATCGGGTAGAGAAGACTACCAGCTAACACCCTGCACACATCCTACAGGCCGAGATTTTACTTTTCGCCAGATATTAATTTTTTTCTTTTGGCTATTTTTCCTCTGAAGAAATTATGCTCCAGCACTTTTTGATTTAAAAAAAAAACTTGGGTAATTTTTTACTAAAATAAATTTTATCGGGTAGAGAATACTACCAGCTAACACACTGTACACATCCTACAGGCCGAGATTTTACTTTTCGCCAGATATTAATTTTTTTCTTTTGGCTATTTTTCCTCTTTGGAGAAATTATGCTCCAGCACTTTTTGATTTAAAAAAAAAAACTTGGGTGATTTTTTACTAAAATAAATTTTATCGGGTAGAGAAGACTACCAGCTAACACCCTGTACACATTCTACAGGCCGAGATTTTACTTTTCGCCAGATATTAATTTTTTTCTTTAGGCTATTTTTATTGGATTCTAAAAAGCTTATATATATTTTTCAGATATTTTAAAATAGAAAAACTGAAACATAGGAATATGACAATGAGATTGAACAGTTAATATAAACGAAAGTGTTATATAAACAAGTATGATATGTGTTGTTTGGTTCATACATATTTAACACTCCTTCTCAACTCATATCTTTGTCAAATAAAAGTAAATACACATTTAATACAAAAATTAATACAATCCCATTTCTTGCATAAATTTGGAATGCTTAATCTTAGCTAAATTTTTTGTCAAAATATCTGAAATCATTTCATTTGTACTAACATAATTTAATGATATTAATTTGTCTTTATATAAATTCCGTATGTGGTGATATTTAAGGTCTATATGCTTGCTTCGTGAATGATATGTGGGATTTTTGACCAATTGCTGCGCACTGAGATTATCACTGTTCACGATCATTGGAGGTAATTGCGGAAATCCCATTTCGGAGAGTAACTTCTGAACGTATATTGCTTCTTTCGCAGCTGTAGACATAGCGATGTACTCAGCTTCAGTGCTGCTAAGTGCAACAATACTTTGTTTTTTGGATTCCCATGGAAATACGGCTCCAGCTGCAATAAAAGCACCCATAATCATTTCCCTTCCTTTAGGTTGAAACTTTTTATGCTGAAGTTTGTCAATTGCAATGGCTAAGGAACCGAAAATTCTCAAATGTTTAGCTGTCGGCTTTCTACCGGTCCACATCTGAAATGGTGTCGCATTTTCTACTGCTACAGTTGCAGCTCTATTTCGAAGATAAGCAGCTGTTGAAATCGCCTCAGCCCAAAAACGTTCATCCAATGCGCTGTGAACCAGCATGCTCCTTGCCATTTCAACAAGAGTTCTGTTGGCACGTTCTGCCACTCCATTCTGCTGCGGTGTATACGGAACCGTTAGCTGACGCCTTATTTCACACTCGTTCAAAAAATCGTTAAATTTAGTGGATAAGTACTCACCGCCGTTGTCGCTACGAAGAGTCTTAATTTTACATCCTGTCTGCATCTCAGACAATACCTTAAACGATTTGAATGCTGTAAAAATCTCGTCTTTGGTCTTGAGACAATATACAGACAGATATATATCTCGATTTATCATCAATAAATGTGGCGAAGTATCGAGATCCACCTATAGATTTTACGTTTATAGGACCACATATGTCTGAATGTACTAGCTCAAGAGGTCTTTTAGCACGATTTTCACTTTCTTTTGGAAATGGTGCTGCACTTATTTTAGATTTTGCACATGTTACACAGTTATTTATTGGCAATTTTTTAATATTTAGTCCGTGAATTAATTGTTTTTGTGACATTTTTAGAAGACTTTTTTCGTTTATATGTCCGAAACGATAGTGCCATTAAATAAATTTGTTGGTTGATTCTGCCAAAAAACATTTATTTTTGGTATGATTTTTTAAAATAAATAAACCACCTTCTTTTCGGGCTCGTAAAATAATTTCACCGGAGTCTTTTTTTATTATTGCCCGTTGATTTTTGAATTCAACTATAAGACCACTTTCCACTGCTTTGGCAACAGATAAAAAATTAGTTTGCACACTCGGCACATATAAAACGTTTTTCAGAATAACATTTTTAATTTTCACGTCACCTCGTCCTTTCGAAAATATATAATTTTTACCTGCCAATGCAATTTTTTCTTTATAATCTTCAATCTTTATAAACAAATTTTTATCGCAACATAAGTGCGAAGTCGCGCCACTATCAACACACCAAACTTCTTTATTCAGCCCTTGCATCGAAACAGAGGCTAAAATTGAGAATGACTGTTCATTGCCTTTATAGTTCTGTCTTCTTTTAGTTTCTTTACAGTTTGCAGCATAGTGTCCATGACGTTCAAAATTGTAACATTTACCGCTGACTCTTCGCGTGTTTTTGTTATATGACGTCTTCACATTTGAATTATTTTGAAAATTGGTTTTTAAATCCGAATCTCTCCCGGTATTTGAACGAACAATAAATGCCTGGTTAGCATTTGCATTGTCTGTTTTTTCTACCCGTCTTTCACCTTCTTCTAGAAGTTTAATTTTGATCAAATTTAAAGACGGTAATGAATCACGCGTTTCTATTGCGACCACAAAGTTGTCAAATGACTCAGGTAAGTTTGAAAGTAAAATTATCGTTAGCATTTCCTCTGGGATATTACAGTCAGTTTCTGACAATTTTTCCACGATATCAAAAAATGTATTAATGTATTTTGTCATATTTTCGTTTTCCGACTTACGGTGATTTAACAATAGTTTAAATAACGAAATTTTTCGCGCAGGTCCCGTTGGCTGGTAAACTTCTTTGAGTTTTTTCCAAGACATTTCTGCAGTCTCGCAGTGACGCACATGATTAATTTGTGACGACTTTATGCATAATGTTATGCTGGCTAATGCCTTTTCGTCCATAATTTCAACGCGCTCTTTTTCCGTAACCGATAATTCACTTCTTTTAATTTTTCCGCTGGTAATTGCCCAAAGTTCTGCGTGTATTAGAACACTTTTCATCTGAATGGACCACGACGCATAGTTCGTCTCGTCCAATTTTTCAATAGCACATAGCCCGGAGACACTCATATTGATACGCGGATACCCAATCTTACGAATTAATTATTAATTATTCTGCGTTGGAACCTGGGCCCATAACATATTGGATTCTAAAAAGCTTATATATATTTTTCAGATATTTTAAAATAGAAAAACTGAAACATAGGAATTTGACAATGAGATTGAACAGTTAATATAAACGAAAGTGTTACATAAACAAGTATGATATGTGTTGTTTGGTTCATACATATTTAACAATTTTTCCTTTTTGGAGAAATTCTGCTCCAGCACTTTTTGATTTTAAAAAAAAAACTTGGGTGATTTTTTACTAAAATAAATTTTTCCGGGTAGAGATCATCAAAAAAATCAAAAAGTGCTGGAGCATAATTTCTCCAAAGAGGAAAAATATCCAAAAGAAAAAAATTAATATCTGGCGAAAAGTAAAATCTCGGCCTGTAGGCTGTGTACAGGGTGTTAGCTGGTAGTCTTCTCTACCCGATAAAATATATTTTAGTAAAAAATCACCCAAGTTTTTTTTTTTAAATCAAAAAGTGCTGGAGCATAATTTCTCCAAAGAGGAAAAATAGCCAAAAGAAAAAAATTAATATCTGGCGAAATGTAAAATCTCGGCCTGTAGGATGTGTACAGGGTGTTAGCTGGTAGTCTTCTCTACCCGATAAAATTTATTTTAGTAAAAAATCACCCAAGTTTTTTTTTTTAAATCAAAAAGTGCTGGAGCATAATTTCTCCAAAGAGGAAAAATAGCCAAAAAAAAAAAAAATTAATATCTGGCGAAAAGTAAAATCTCGGCCTGTAGGATGTGTACAGGGTGTTAGCTGGTAGTCTTCTCTACCTGATAAAATTTATTTTAGTAAAAAATCACCCAAGTTTTTTTTTTTAAATCAAAAAGTGCTGGAGCATAATTTCTCCAAAGAGGAAAAATAGCCAAAAGAAAAAAATTAATATCTGGCGAAAAGTAAAATCTCGGCCTGTAGGATGTGTACAGTGTGTTAGCTGGTAGTCTTCTCTACCCGATAAAATTTATTTTAGTAAAAAATCACCCAAGTTTTTTTTTAAAATCAAAAAGTGCTGGAGCATAATTTCTCCAAAGAGGAAAAATAGCCAAAAGAAAAAAATTAATATCTGGCGAAATGTAAAATCTCGGCCTGTAGGATGTGTACAGGGTGTTAGCTGGTAGTCTTCTCTACCCGATAAAAGTTATTTTAGTAAAAAATCACCCAAGTTTTTTTTTTTAAATCAAAAAGTGCTGGAGCATAATTTTTCCAAAGAGGAAAAATAGCCAAAAGAAAAAAATTAATATCTTGCGAAAAGTAAAATCTCGGCCTGTAGGATGTGTACAGGGTGTTAGCTGGTAGTCTTCTCTACCCGATAAAATTTATTTTAGTAAAAAATCATCCGAGATTCTTTGTTAAAATCAAAGTTCAAAGTAATTTTTATTGAGCCTTATTCACAACCTAATAATGTTTTAATTTTAACAATTCAATGAAATTTGAAGACTATAATGTATTATCCTAAAAACTTAAAAACTAAACAGTGTCTTACTTTACAAGACGAAAAGAAATAATTTTTAAGAAAATATTGTTAAAATCAAAAAGTGCTCGAGCATAATTTTTCCAAAGAGGAAATATAACCAAAAGAAAAAAAAGAGCATAATTTTAGGCGATTTTCTTACTTCATATTGGAAATTTTTAAGGTAATGCGGCAATCCTATTTCTCTTTAATCAAAGTCTCCAACAAACGTCTCTGAAAAACAATTTTCCAAAAAAAAATTCTAACTTCACACCAGTATGTGAGAAAGCACGTACCCAAACCCGATATTTTCTTTCCGTCCGAAGTAAAAAACATGCTGGCAGCTTTTGACAAAAAATTACTCCTTAGTTATTTTTTAGGTCTGTACCTAAAAACCAAATAGAACCAAAATAAGAGCATAATTATTGTTGTTTTTGTTTTCTGTTAATTTTGTTTGCCACTGGTTAGTTGTTGTTCATTTATTTCTGTCCATTTAGCTTCAGCTTTTTATTTACATTTTTCGCGCTTTTTTAGTTTGATTTCAGCAAGCACATACGACATTTCCTCGGCTGATTTCTTTCGAAAAGTGGGAAATTCTTTAAATTTTCCCATAACCTCGATAGAAATCTGGACAAAACCTGGGTTCGATTTTCTATGAAAAAAACCTATTCAGTTCATTAAAAAAATACAGCTGATATCTCAGATGGTTTCCTTAGTTTTAACGAGTACTCGACTCTATATTATGAAAATGGCGTCCTTTGTTGATAAACGAGTACGTTAATAAACGAAATTGAAGTGACCAGAAAATTTTTTTTATATCGAGCAATGACCACTGACATTGATTTTTCGATTTTTGAAACGGGGCTATTTTGAAAAATGTTTTAAAAATACATTACATATTTTGTTAAAATATTATTCTAAAATAATATTACCTCTAAATTAAATTAAAGCTGATCTGCATGTCAGTGTGAAATAATATAGTTGTATGTACATATGTATGTAGTTGCAAGTTTGAAATGTCTATGATTACAAAAATGAAGACACAGTATCGAGTTTATTAAATTCAAGTTTATAGAACTTTAGCCATTACAAGGTTTTATTCCGCTCCGTATTAAAGACCATGCGTTTCTCAGCGCCCTCTATTAGTTATTTTACGATTCAGCAAATAACTAGTATAGTGAATATGACGAATATATGTTCTCGTTTTAGGGATTTCATTTGATATACTCGTACATAAGCATATCTCATACGTAACTAGTAAAAAATCAGAGATGTTTATAGATGGGAGCGACGACCGCGTTAAAATAGATGAAAGGGTAAAATTGTGAGTTCTATACGCTTAATAAAATGTTATTAAAATTCATTAACTCATTACCTATTATTATTATTAGAAGTTATAATAATTATACATTATTATATATTATTATAACCTGGTTTTATTATTATTATTTATTATTTATTATTATTATTATTTGTTGAAATTTATTGGCCTTATTACCAATTATCCAGCACCAGTAAAAAGGAAACACGTTATATTCGAAAGCAGATTTATTCACAAGTAAAGTTTTTCGTTACTAACTATGAAAACTCAAAAAATGATTTTGTACAGTAGTATATACAAATATTAAATTGTATCGCAGAACATTTTCGACATTATTATTATTATTATATTATTATATATTATTATATATATATTATATATTATATATTTTATATTATATATTATATATTATATATTATATATTATATATTATATATTATATATTATATATTATATATTATATATTATATATGTATTATATATTATATATTATATATGTATTATATGTTATATATTATAATTATTATTATAACATATTAGAAGTTTAGGAAAAGAATTGAATCATTGCAAAAAAAAATATATACATATATTGACTCATATATTTTTAGAAAAGTTTTTTATATTTTAGATTTACTTGTTTTAGATGTACGTACTAACAGAATTTTGAGTCCAAATCGAAAAATATGACTTATGTGGTTTTTGCAATGACCGCAAGTTAATTTTTACTTTTGCACATTCACAAAAAATTCTCTTAGGATTGCAATAATACAGTTCCATTAAGTTTTAAGAAAAATGAAAATCGGGAACAATTTCGAGGCAAAATATGTATTAGAAGAACAGAAACTTTTATCAAGAAATATTAAACTGGAAACCTATGGAAGAACCTTTTGAATAATAAATTAAAATATAAACGCCAATGTAAATCCATCCGTTTTTACTACCTAAAATTTCACACCCAAAATGTTACTCTTACACACAGTTTGTAGTCAAGGGTTGGTAAGTGAATGAAAGTTATTTTAAAAGATATTATAATCACAAAAGGTGGGAGTTTCTCTCAACTTTATTTCCAGCTATAAAATTGTAAAGGCCTATACAATGCAGTTTTCTATGCAAGCTTTAATAGGTTTTCAATTTTCTAATGGTAAAATTATTTGCAAAACTTAAACATTTCAAATTTGTTTACATGTATGTACATACGTATATAATTTAAAAAATATAAAAAGACATACATACATATTCAATAGTATATTTTTGAAATTATGCACAGGATGCTGAAGCCAATCTGTTAACAGTGGTCACAGTTTCTGCTCTATAAAAACTACAAATATAATTTATGCGTGTTGCCACCTATTTACATGTCTTCCAGGCATTCTTACGAATCAATAGAGACCACTTTTGTCAATTTTCTGTGTAATCTATACACAGATTGCAAAAATATTCACAGGACGCTTAAGGCCAATCTGTTGGCGATATTGCAGAAGTCACAGAGGAAGAAAATTGACAAAAGTGGTCTCTATTGATTCGTAAGAATGCCTGGAAGACATGTAAATAGGTGGCAACACGCATAAATTATATTTGTAGTTTTTATAGAGGAGAAACTGAGGGAAGTAGGGAAGTAGTGTTGGAATGAGTTAAAGATTTTGTGTTTGGGCCAAAGAACCTTTTGTCTAAGTCAGAAGTCAGACCTAGGACTGAGGGGGAAAAGACAAAAGAAAAAGAAGGACCGTGGGAAAGGAGTGATAACTGATGGAAGGAAGGGGGAAAGACTGTGGGGCTGTGTAAAGCGCAATTTAGAAAAAATATTACATTTATTATAACATTTTCACAATGAAACTCTTAGAACAATTCTAACTTGCGTCTGTACTATAGCCCTGCGAGGGAAAAAAGAAAAAGGATTATAAAAAGACTATAAAAGGATTTAAATGGGAGTGGCTTATTGTGTCTACATATGTTTGAGCACCTGGAAGGTATTTTTAGTTTTGTTGTGCGTAATGAATAATGAAATATGTATCACAGAGTTTCTACTTTACTACTCCTGTGAAGTTGGCATCCTGCGAATTGCCATGATAACTGAGTTAACAGAGCTCTGTTAATAACAGCGGCTAATATGTTAACAACAGAGGTTTAACAGAGAAAGTTAACAGAAAACTTTATTTAACAGACACTTAACAGAAATATAGTCTTGAGTTACCAGAAACAAGCAATAGCTCTTACTTAACAGAAATTATTGACCGATTTTATTGAATTGTACAACCAATCACGCAATAACATGCAGTCAACATTTTTTTAGTTTCTCGTTATTTTTGAAATACATATATCCAGAAACATGTAAATTTAAATTACAAACAAATATGCATAAAAAAATGAAATAATATTATTAAAAGCTTAATAATAATATTAAACTAATAATTAATAAAATCAAAATGATGGTGATGATAATGATGATTAAAATGGTTATGATAATTGTTTACGCCAAATTGTTTGTAAAAAACACGCCTTTTGCCGAACCCAAACATTGGTCCTTCGAGCCGGATAAATTGCTCCAGAAAAAGGTATACATATATTATATACCCAAATATATATATAAAAAGCAAAAATTCGAGACTGTACCAAAGTAACAGTTCTCGAATCAAACGTGTTTTTCTTGCATATCACGACAAGTGCCCTGAGAAAGTGTGTGTGTTCGTAGTTTCGCGGTAAACAACAACCGGTTTTTATAACACGACTCGCGTTCTCGCTCTTTAACAAGCGAGCCCAAATTAAGACGAGCCCCATTGAGCGCGTTATTTTGCTGCTCGCGCGTACGCACGCGTCGTTCACTTCGTTAGTGCCCGAAAATATTTGTCGTCGGACAAATATTTTTATTATTTTTTCGTTGTGAAACTCTTGCTGGTCGCGCGTACACGCGTCGTTCACTACGATAGTGCCCATAATATTTGTCGTCGGACAAATATTATTATTTCGCTTCGAAACTCTTGCTGCTTGCGCGTACACGCTTCGATCACTTCAGTAGTGCCCACAATATTTGTCGTCGGACAAATATTATTTTTCGCTGCGAAATTTTGTTGCTCGCGCGTATACACACGTGTTTGTTCACTTCAATAGTGCTCAAAATATTTGTCGTCGGACAAATATTATTATTTCTTTTTTTCGCTGCGCCACTTTGCTGCTCGCGTACACTCAAGCGCCTGCTCACAATATAGTGCCCTTATCGATTTTTCGAGTGCCCCGAACTCACCATTGTAATGGCGTTACTCGATTCGTTTATTCGACTGGCCGACGGCTTAGCCGAATTTAGCGTTGATTTCACGGAAATTCCAGTCGATACTCACAACATACATACGCTTGCAGTCCACAGGGATGAGCTCCAATCTCAGTGGCATTTATTGAAAGCCACGTACGATAAGTTCGTAGAAAAAAGCCGAACTAGGAGTGAGCTGGCATCCAGTTTGGATGCAGTGAAAGCAAAGCGTAGTCATTCCTACCGTGTTTACACCCGTTGCCTTGGGCTCATTAATCAATTGACCCACTCTCTGACTCCAGTTGCCGCACCAGGCCCCTCAATTTCTCAATCGCGTTCAAATGAGACCGCCGAGTCACCGCCGAGCGGGTACAATATTAGTTTGCCTCCATGCGACACGGAAGTGTTCAAAGGTGACTACCTCTCGTGGCCCTCGTTCCGTGACATGTTCACGGCCCTTTACATTAAAAATTCGCAAATTTCGCCGGTTGAGAAATTATTTCACCTCAACCAAAAAACATTAGGTGAGGCTAAAGAAATAGTGCAAAAGTCACCCCTTACCAATGAAGGTTTTGATCAAGCATGGCAAAACCTCTCGGATCGATACGAGAACAAGCGCGTTCTGGTTAATACGTTATTAAAAAGCCTTTTCGGTCTGGCCCCAATTCTGAAAGAAATCGGAAGCGATATTAAAAATTTGCAGCGCGAAATTAATAATATCCTCGCCGCGCTGGCGCTACAGGGTGTCGATACCTCCAAATGGGACGCAATCATCGTTTTTCTTTGTTCTAGTCGGCTTCCGGAAGCTACGTTGGCACTGTGGGAACAATCATTAGAAAATAAATCCGAAATACCTAAATGGACAGCTCTCGACGCGTTCTTAACCCACCGCTTTCAAACGCTTGAAACGGTGCACGACATAAGAAGTGCGGGCGTTGCCAAAGGTAAACAGGCACACACTTCGGTGCAACCACCGACAACTGCCAAGCGCGTCAATACTTTTCAATTGAACGTCGCGCGGCCCATCTGTCCTTTGTGCTCACAGCAACACGGTATACGTTCTTGCCCACAATTTTTGAAATTGCCCTCAGAAAGGCGGTTAGCAGAAGTGCGAAAACACCATTTGTGCATAAACTGCTTAGCACACTCGCATGCTGCTAAAGACTGCCCCAGTAATTTCAATTGCGCAAAATGTAACGCAAGGCATCACACGCTTCTGCATCGCGACCAGGCTCAAAATAACTTTCAACCGACTAATGTATCGTATACGCAACAACAATTCTCCGGTCACCAGAAAGGGCACAAGAAAAACTATCGCGCTCAAACCGCAGCTTCACCTAACCAACAATTTTCTTCTTATAAGAAGCCCGCTGCAAATCCGTTTCCGAGCCAATCGCGACAAGCTGACAACGATTTTTCCTCTCCGAGGCCCACAACGTCGGCGCAGGCGAATCAACAACAACAATACATACAGTCCACTCAACAAACTCAGCAGTGTCAACCAGAAACTCACCAGGTATGCTTTGCAACCGCGCCCACACAAGTTTTATTAGGCACAGCTTTGGTAACTATATATCACGACGGTACATGCTATACCGCTCGTGCCCTCATCGATCCAGGCTCAGAGATATCGTTTATCTCTGAACGTGTTCAAAACCTATTAAATATTCCATTGCAGGCGGTGCGAGCAACGGTTTGTGGTTTAAACGAAACCACATCAGCGAAAGTTTCGAAGTCATGTAATTTCCTACTAAAATCGCCTCTAGATCCTTATTTTCAGATTCACGCAACTGCACTGGTCCTCGCACAAATTACAGGAAAATTACCTGCCCACTCATTAGATAGCGCGCTGCTTCGCAATCTACCACGAGATCTCAAATTAGCCGACGTACACTTCGCTAAAAGTCAACAAGTGGACGTCCTCATTGGCGCGGATCTTTACCCTGCAATCTTGCTTGCCGGAATACGCCGCAACGTACTAGATTCTCTTCTAGCCCAGCAAACTGTTTTTGGCTGGATCGTCACCGGTCCAGCCCCCATATCATATATTGATAGCCCCAATATAAAAGTGGCCTTCTTCAATGAAGTCACTATCGAACAACAGTTCGAACGTTTTTGGGAGGTGGAGGAGCTTCCCAAAACTCGATTACTATCCCCCTCAGAAAAGTTTTGCGAAGAAAATTTCGTAAAAACCACTCGTAGAAACGCTGACGGCCGTTACATCGTCACATTGCCATTTAAAAGTGGTTTTCCAGACACATATAGTCTGGGAACTTGTTGCATGGAACGTCAAATTGCCATGCAACAATATTTGCGGTCTGAGACACGCTTAAGCATGAAAGCGGTGCTGCTACAACGTAACCCTCCAGGCCTTAATCACTACTACTTGCCACATCACGCTGTCATCAAGCCTGACAGTATTTCAACAAAAGTGAGAGTGGTTTTCAACGCGTCATGCCCCACAACCAGCGGGCTGAGCTTGAACGATGTGTTATATCCTGGCCCTGTTTTACAAGCAGACCTGACTTTTCTGATACTTAGATGGCATTTCATTCCTCCAGGGGCTCCCCATATGGGAGGACTCTGGGAGGCAGGCGTCAAAAGTCTCAAAGCCCACCTAAGAAAGGTGGCCCCATCTATTAAATTCACCTTTGAAGAATTTTCAACACTTTTGAGCAAAATAGAAGCGTGCCTCAATTCACGCCCCCTTCATGCACAGTCCGAGAACCCTGACATCATGGAAGCCATTACACCAGGCCACTTTCTAGTAGGTGGCCCTCTCCTAGACTCACCTGAGCCTGAAAATCTTGATAACCCCTTTTTCGATCCTCAATCGATGGAGACGAGTTCAGGCCCTAGCTCAACACCTCTGTCATCGGTGGAAATCCGAATATCTGCGAGAATTAGCTCGTCGCACAAAGTGGAAAGTACCACAGATTGACTTCCAGATCAATGACCTGGTGGTCATTCGAGACGAGAATCTCCCCTCTACTTCTTGGCGTCTGGGCCGTATTACCAAGGTCTACAAGGGCAATGACCAGCGCGTTCGAGTCGCCGACATACGCACTGAAAAGGGCACTATTACTCGTCCAATTCACAAACTCATATCTCTAAATCATTTATGACAGAGTCGATCTAACGCTTCCTTTCTCCGCAGATATAACAAAATGAAGCTGATTCGCCGCCAAGGCGCCCGTTTCCGACAAGGACGCATGCTAGCTCCCCCTGGCGCAGTCGAGACCGCCGCCTCCCTACCGTGTCACGCTCCGGCACTGCCGGCCCTAGAAGTCCAGGAGGACGTTCTGGAGCTCGGCGTTGATGAGGACCTCCGCTCGAGCCGCGAAAGTCTCAACGAGATCCTACACGAGATCCGCCATGCACACCTGGCACGTTGGCCGGCGAGAATTTCCAACTTTGACGCCCCCTTCAACGCCGCAGCATAAACTCGGCGCCCGAGACGCACGGACCGTGGAGGCTCCGAAACAGCCCGAAGTGCCCCAAATAAAAACGGCTCAGAGATGCGCCCTTTCCTCGCTGTTACGCGGCCGCGGCATCCGCATGTCACCATCGCGAACGCCGCTATCCAAAAGCGACGCGCAAAACCAGCAATTCGCCCTCTCCTCGCTGCAACGTGGCCGAGGCATCCGCTTGTCGCCACCGGCAGTCACGCCACCACGGTGAAGCATGGGGTTAAGCCGAGCATCTGCGACCCGTGACGCGGCTCCTTCACAAATGATCGGTCGTCACATCAGCCAGCCGCCCGAATACGTGGCCCTAGCGCAAAACAACGCGCCTCGTGCCGCCCAATCACGCCAAGCCGAATCTGCTCGCCGCCGCTCTCCGTCTACAAGCGACGTGCGCGACGCTCGTCAGCCGCAATCAAGGGCGGCTCTCTTTTTAGACGCGGCGCCCAGAGCTGAACCAGCTCACCATCCACTGACCGTGGCCCAAGCACGAGGTGCAGCCATATTGGCGGCACTAGCGCGCACGCGCTCAACAATGCCACAAAACCGCGGTATTCGTCGATCGCCACCCAGGGTGGCCCCAACTCTAGGGCGCACCGCTCCGACTCACTGCCGTCTACGAAGGCCCAGCCCGCTCGGTGTGCACGACTCGTGGGAGTCGCATCGCCGACCTGCGCCAAGGCAACCTTCGCGCCGCCAATCTACCTGCTAAGGGCCCGGCCGAAGGAGACAAGATTGCAGTCCTGCAAGGCGGGCGGAATGTTTACGCCAAAGCTCCGCTCGCCCGACTGCAAGCTTTCGCTTTCGTTCGGGTCCGTGGCGGCGCGACTCAACACACTTGTTAGTCAGTCTAAAATTTACCTCCACCGCGAGCAGTAACTCCAAACGTCGTTTCTCAACCACAGTTCGTTCTAATTGGCTCACAACACCACACAATATTAACAAACACAACAGAATATTATTCTCAATTCACATTAATTTTATTAAATGTGCATAATTATAATTTAGTTAAAAAACGTATACTTTACCATTAATTTTGCATATTCATTTGTGTAATTAAGAATCCTGTTTGCCGAAATATTCATTGCCGAAATATTCATTGTTCATCATCAACTTAAACAATTCACAAGAATAAAAAACACGCCTTTTGCCGAACCCAAACAATAATAATGACGATGGTGAAAATCATTATGAAAATTATAATAATGATGATGATAATGATAATAAGATGATAATGAAAATGACAACGATGGTGATGATGATGATGATGATGGTAATATTATGATAATAATGATAATGATTATAATTCTGATAATGATGATGGTTAAAATGATAATGATGATTATAATGATTAATGATGATGATGAAAATAATTATGATAATTATGATGAAAATTATGGTGATAATTATAATTATAATGATAATGATGCTGATGATGATAAAAATGATGATGATCATAATGATGATGATCAAAATGGGAGAAATTATTGATTCTGTGTTTGCCATGAATTTAGGTACATAGCTTATAGTTTGGAGAAAATGATTACGCCTACCGAAGAAATGAGAAGTTCTTTTTTAAGCGCGGGGTTCCACGTTAATTTTTTCTTAATTCGATGGTGACTTTTCAGTATAATTTATATCAATGATATTTTTTTACTATTAAATTTTTTATGTAATAAAAATAAATTGTTTTTGTTCTATAAATATGTAATATGGATTTCATTATTACCTTTTTGCCTTGTACGGTTTTTGGGGGAAAATATTTAGACCGTTTCATCTGCCACAATTTTTTAAAATTGAGGAAAATAAGTCGCATGTATTTTTTTTATATGATCTTTGCGCGGTTTTGTAAAGAAGGTATCTACCGTGTAAAAAAGAGTTGGGTGTATATTATTTTAAAAAGATCATTATAAATTGTATTTTACGCACGCGTCTTATAAAATAGCAATAAAACCCAAAAACGCATAAGAGCAGTTGCAGTTGCAAAAATTTGGTCACAGTTTCTCCTCTATAAAAACTACAAATATAATTTATGCCTGTTGCCACCTATTAACATGTCTTCTAGGCATTCTTACGAATCAATAGAGACCACTTTTGTCAATTTCCTATCCCTACGATTTCTGCAATATGTACAGGATGCTGAAGCCAATCTGTTAACAGTGGTCACAGTTTCTGCTCTATAAAAACTACAAATATAATTTATGCGTGTTGCCACCTATTTACATGTCTTCCAGGCATTCTTACGAATCAATAGAGACCACTTTTGTCAATTTTCTGTGTAATCTATACACAGATTGCAAAAATATTCACAGGACGCTTAAGGCCAACCTGTTGGCGATATTGCAGAAATCACAGAAGAAGAAAATTGACAAAAGTGGTCTCTATTGATTCGTAAGAATGCCTGGAAGACATGTAAATAGGTGGCAACACGCATAAATTATATTTGTAGCTTTTATAGAGGAGAAACTGTGACCACTGTTAACAGATTGGCTTCAGCATCCTGTACATATTGAAGAAATCGTAGGGATAGGAAATTGACAAAAGTGGTCTCTGTTGATTCGTAAGAATGCCTGAAAGACATGTAAATAGGTGGCAATACGCATAAATTATATTTGAAGTTTTTTTAGAGAAGAAACTGTGACCAAATTTTTGCAACTGCAACTGCTCTTATGCGTTTTTGGGTTTTATTGCTATTTTATAAGACGCGTGCGTAAAATACAATTTATAATGATCTTTTTAAAATAATATACACCCAACTCTTTTTGACACGGTAGATACCTTCTTTACAAAACCGCGCAAAGATCATATAAAAAAAATACATGCGACTTATTTTCCTCAATTTTAAAAAATTGTGGCAGATGAAACGGTCTAAATATTTTCCCCCAAAAACCGTACAAGGCAAAAAGGTAATAATGAAATCCATATTACATATTTATAGAACAAAAACAATTTATTTTTATTACATAAAAAATTTAATAGTAAAAAAATATCATTGATATAAATTATACTGAAAAGTCACCATCGAATTAAGAAAAAATTAACGTGGAACCCCGCGCTTAAAAAAGAACTTCTCATTTCTTCGGTAGGCGTAATCATTTTCTCCAAACTATAAGCTATGTACCTAAATTCATGGCAAACACAGAATCAATAATTTCTCCCATTTTCATCATCATCATTATGATCATCATCATTTTTATCATCATCAGCATCATTATCATTATAATTATAATTATCACCATCATTTTCATCATAATTATCATAATTATTTTCATCATCATCATTAATCATTATAATCATCATTATCATTTTAACCATCATCATTATCAGAATTATAATCATTATCATTATTATCATAATATTACCATCATCATCATCATCATCACCATCGTCATCATTTTCATTATCATCTTATTATCATTATCATCATCATTATTATAATTTTTATAATGATTTTCACCATCGTCATTATTATCATAACCATTTTAATCATCATTATCATCACCATCATTTTGATTTTATTAATTATTAGTTTAATATTATTATTAAGCTTTTAATAATATTATTTCATTTTTTTATGCATATTTGTTTGTAATTTAAATTTACATGTTTCTAGATATATGTATTTCAAAAATAACGAGAAACTAAAAAAATGTTGACTGCATGTTATTGCAGTGATTGGTTGTACAATTAAATAAAATCGGTCAATAATTTCTGTTAAGTAAGAGCTATTGCTTGTTTCTGGTAACTCAAGACTATATTTCTGTTAAGTGTCTGTTAAATAAAGTTTTCTGTTAACTTTCTCTGTTAAACCTCTGTTGTTAACATATTAGCCGCTGTTATTAACAGAGCTCTGTTAACTCAGTTATCATGGCAATTCGCAGGATGCCAACTTCACAGGAGTAGTAAAGTAGAAACTCTGTGATACATATTTCATTATTCATTACGCACAACAAAACTAAAAATACCTTCCAGGTGCTCAAACATATGTAGAAACAATAAGCCACTCCCATTTAAATCCTTTTATAGTCTTTTTATAATCCTTTTTCTTTTTGCCCTCGCAGGGCTATAGTACAGACGCAAGTTAGAATTGGTGTAAGAGTTTCATTGTGAAAATGTAATAAATATAAATACATAAATAAATAAATAATAAATGTAATATTTTTACTAAATTGCGCTTTACACAGCCCCACAGTCTTTCCCCCTTCCTTCCATCAGTTATCACTCCTTTCCCACGGTCCTTCTTTTTCTTTTGTCTTTTCCCCCTCAGTCCTAGGTCTGACTTCTGACTTAGACAAAAGGTTCTTTGGCCCAAACACAAAATCTTTAACTCATTCCAACACTACTTCCCTTAGTTATTTCCTTTTCCATCACCTTAGTCATTCTCCCTCTCCCTCAGGCATTCTTTACTCAGTCGTAGTTCTTCGAGTCCTACCTCTGACCCGAAATCCCTTTTACCATGAGGGGCAACGACTGGGTGTGGACTCTTTGTAAGGAAATAGTGTAAGGTGGGTTAGAGAAAATGTTTGAGGGAAGTCGGAAGGACTTTGGAGGCAGTGTGAAAAGGAGACAAGGAGAAAGGTCTAAGAGAGCTAATCATTGACCTTGGGCCTAATGGAACTTAGGTCAAAGCTCAGAGATAAATTTGAGAGGAACGCGTCTGAATTAGGCAGGGCTGAGTGAAAGGTTAATGACCATGACTAAAAGGACCTCTGAACAGACATAAAACTGAGGGGGGAACGACTGATTAAGAAAGTGGTGGGGGGAAGTGGGGGGTTACTAAGGAAAAGACAAAAGACTACGGGAGTTAAAGTTAAGTACCTTGAGTGGAAACGTAGTCATCAACGTAGACATCAGCTAATGTTTAAAACTCATTTAGTAATAAAAAAACTAATAGAAATAAGCCAAAAACTTGTTTGCAAGAAGTACGAGTAAAGTGATATAATTCACGGCTCCGGGAAATAAGGCGCAAATGAAATAAAGCCTACTTTTTTTTTATATGAAGATTTGAAATCGTAAAATTTGGGCGTTATTTCATTTTTGGGCTTTATTTCATTTTCAATAAAAATTGAAAATGAAATAAGGCCCACTGTGGGTTTTATTTCATTTTGTCGTGGGCTTTATTTCATTTTTTTGTAAAAATTCTAAAATTTCTGAAAATGAAATAACGCCCAAAATTACGGCGTCGACTGAACTTTAATGTGGATATGCAGAACTTTAATGCATGCAGAAAGATCCAGAATAGAGGAAGAATTTTCAACAAGGAGATGGTTTTGTTGGCTGAGGGTTTTAATCCCTGCCACGGCCGAAGGCCGGCATGCAGAAGGACACTTTGCCTGCGCAGAAGGACCCTGGATAGAGGAAGACTTTTCAACAAGGAGATGGTTTTGTTGGCTGAGAGTTTTAATCCCTGCCACGGCCGAAGGCCGGCATGCAGAACGACACTTTGCCTGCGCAGAAGGACACTGGATAGAGGAAGACTTTTCTGCAAAGAAGATGGTTTTGTTGGCTGAGGGTTTTAATCCCTGCCACGGTCGAAGGCCGGCATGCAGAAGGAAGGAAGCAAGGAAGAAAGGAATGAAGGAAGGAAGGGATTCAAACCGTCGGCCAACAAAACCATCTCCTTGTTGAAAAGTCTTCCTCCGTCCAGGGTCCTTCTGCGCAGGCAAAGTGTCCTTCTGCATGCCGGCCTTCGGCCGTGGCAGGGATTAAAACCCTCAACCAACAAAACAATCTTCTTTGCAGAAAAGTCTTCCTCTATCCAGTGTCCTTCTGCGCAGTCAAAGTGTCCTTCTGCATGCCGGCCTTCGGCCGTAGCACGGATTAAAACCCTCAACCAACAAAACCATCTCCTTGTTGAAAAGCCTTCCTCTATCCAGGGTCCTTCTGCGCAGGCAAAATGTGTCCTTCTGCATGCCGGCCTTCGGCCGTGGCAGGGATTAAAACCCTCAGCCAACAAAACCATCTTCTTGTTGAAAAGCCTTACTCTATCCAGGGTCCTTCTGCGCAGGCAAAGTATCCTTCTGTATGCCGGCCTTCGGCCGTGGCAGGGATTAAAACCCTCAGCCAACAAAACCATCTTCTTGTTGAAAAGCCTTCCTCTATCCAGGGTCCTTCTGCGCAGGCAAAGTGTCCTTCTGCATGCCGGCCTTCGGCCGTGGCAGAGATTAAAACCCTCAGCCAGAAAAACCATCCCCTTGCTGAATAGTATTTGTATATTAATCCGTCCAATAAGTCCAACAGCTGCTTCGTAGCTAACGCATTGCAGCATTTATCGCAAAATTGGGCCTTATTGGGCCTTTAACAGCTCGCTTAATTTAAATGAGTTGAGCCCTGGATGTGTTTGGACTGGATTGAACTACGCTCAGTTGAGATGAATTGTGTTGAGGGATTAAAACCCTCAACCAACAAAACCATCTTTGCAGAAAAGTCTTCCTCTATCCAGTGTCCTTCTGCGCAGGCAAAGTGTCCTTCTGCATGCCGGCCTTCAGCCGTGGCACGGATTAAAACCCTCAGCCAACAAAACCATCTCCCTGTTAAAAAATGTCTTCTATCCAGGGTCCTTCTGCGCAGGCAAAGTATGCTTCTGTATGCCGGCCTTCGGCCGTGGCAGGGATTAAAACCCTCAGCCAACAAAACCATCTTCTTGTTGAAAAGCCTTCCTCTATTCAGGGTCCTTCTGCACAGGCTAAGTGTCCTTCTGCATGCCGGCCTTCGGCCGTGGCAGGGATTAAAACCCTCAGCCAGAAAAACCATCCCCTTGCTGAATAGTATTTGTATATTAATCCGTCCAATAAGTCCAACAGCTGCTTCGTAGCTAACGCATTTCAGCATTTATCGCAAATGCTGGGCCTTATTGGGCCTTTAACAGCTCGCTTAATTTAAATGAGTTGAGCCCTGGATGGGTTTGGACTGGATTGAACTACGCTCAGTTGAGAATTCATATTTTCTATAAAAAGTAGGCGTGGAACTGGACCGATTTTCTTCATTTTCAATACCAAACAGCCTACAGTGACAAAGAATATTCGTACCGAATATTTATGGCATATTTTATGGCATTAGCTCTATTCGTTCTCCCGTAATCGTGATTTCTACAGACAGACAGACAGACAGACAGACTCCAACTCCGATATGGAATCATCATTAAGAATCACCTCCCTTGAAAAATATTCTGAATCTACGGCAATAAGAACGCCACCACCTCTAGTTAGGTTAGTGAATGATTGATTTCGATCCTTACGATAAACCGAATACTTATTCGACAGTATTTCGGAATTCAAAACATCTGGTTTAAGCCAGGTTTCAGTGAAAACAATAATGTTGTAATCAACATCCATACTTGTTATAAAAAGGTATCTAATTTTAGTATTGATTCCTCTGACATTTTGATAATTAATGTCAAAGGAATAATTATTTAGTTTTTTGCAGTTGTAACATTTGTAGTAAGCTTCGTTCTAGGCCTGTGCTCATATTCGCGAATCACCGCATTTTCAGGCCAAAAGCTTTCGTCGAGAATCCGCTGCAGTAGGTGAATTGGTAAGGTAATCTTAAAAGAAGATATATCCCTCTTATATCCCTCTTATATCCCTCTTATGATACGTTTCTGAACCTTTTATGATTATTTTCTAAGCCTTTTGTTATTCTTTTCTGGGCTCACAATTTAAATCCTTCCAGACTCCAAAAATATTCATATTTATGTTGTAATATGCAATTAAGGCCTTCTTAAATAATTATATAATAAAAATTGAAATATATGTATTTTCCTCCCAACACTAGAATTGTTGAATAAAGTTAATGATAATTGTTTATGCCGTAGCAGAGTTCATAGTGGCTTACGCGTTTCAAAGAATATCGTGTGTCGACGGAAGATGATGAACATGTTAGTCAACCAAAGCCAGTGATAACTCAAGATAATGTACAAAAAGAGTGTAAATTTATCAAAAATGATAATTTTTCTAATGAAATTAATTTTTTTACTTCAAAAGCAAAGTTTTAAAAAAGACAAATCAAGTAGACTTACAAAATAGGCATAAATATGAGTCATTTCGGGCTCCGGGAAATAACGCAGAAATGAAATAAAGCCCACATTTTTTTATATGAAGATTTGAAATCGTAAAATTTGGGTGTTATTTCATTTTTTTTGGTTTTATTTCATTTTTTTGTAAAAATTATAAAGTTTCTGAAAATGAAATAACGCCTAAAATTACGGCGTCGACTGAACTTTAATGCGGAAATGCAGAACTTTAATGCATGCAGAAAGACCCAGAATAGCGGAAAAATTTTCAACAATCAGATGGTTTTGTTGGCTGAGGGTTTTAATCCCTGCCACGGCCGAAGGCCGGCACGCAGAAGGACACTTTTTGCCTGCGCAGAAGGACCCTGGACGGTTTGAATCGCTGCCTTCCTTCCTTCCTTCTGTATGCCGGCCCTCGGCCGTGGTACAGCCCAAAGTGGGCCTTATTTCATTTTTTTATGAAATAACGCCCATTTTTCCAAAATGAAATAAAGCCATTTTATTTGGGCGTTATTTCCCGGAGGGGCATTTCGGAGTCCTAAATTAGAGTGTATAATTTTGAAATATATTTTGAAAAAAAAAATTAAGGCGTTTCCTTATAAAAAAAATTTTTTCGGAGTCAAAATATTATGTGCCTAAGTGTGGTTTATAGAAAAGAGTCCCTTTTTGGAGCACACATATTTTCTTCCAAAAAAGGAGTCTTTTTTGAACTCATAAATATGAACGCTCCTATAAATGTTTCCTGGGTTGTAGTGAAAGTGATCTGGTATACCATATAATGAGGTGTGTGTCGAGAAAAGCGGTGTTGTATATGAGTTAATAGATAAAGATTTACTATTTGTAAGTAAAATGAAAGTGAGCGTCACACGCCCACTTTTTGTCATCACTTTGACAGATGTGGGTGTAGGGTATATGAGCTGCGGCCAGGCGGAAGTTAGCGTTCTACTTGTTCTTCTTTACTCTCTTTAAAATCCTTATGAATTCATGCATAACTACACGGTCAAAAATTATAGTTTAATTCTTCATTTTTTTCAACTTTCTTTGGGTTGGAATATTCTTTAATTTTGTTATCAACTATTAAGTTTAAATCGTGAACAGAAAGGCGCGACACTTCAACTTCGAATGAAAATTTGTCCTGTTAAAGTTGGTAATGAGTAGAGTAGGTTGAAGATACCAATTTTTTGGTTAGGATGTATGTACATATATGTCAACCTGCTAAGTTTGACAATTAAACCAAAATTTTCGACCGTGTACTCGCACCGTTAGCCTGGTTTTTGGCGTGCACTTATTTTCCGCAATTTTCTCAATTCATTTTAAAACGCGATTTATTTCCAAGAACTCAGCCTCAGATACGATATCAAATCATTTTTAAAACAGATCTGGATCGGATTTTTAAAACATATGTGGAATAATTTTTAGAGACCAAAACGTTCTGAGAAACGTTCATTCATTACCGAACTAATCCTTTCAAAAAAAAAACCAACTCTTTGATTTATTATTTTTTAAAATTATTCGTATATATACATATATAGTATATTTAATTACTTCTCTACTTGTAATTCTATTACCAAGTTTGGATGTGCATATGTATCCATGCATGTGTGTATGCATTTTATGCAGGTCACGCACTGTTACGGCCGTATTTATAATTGTAGCTATACCTATACTCGTATGTACATATGTGTACAACTGAATGATTGAATGTATGTATATATATAGCATATATGTATTCATAAAAAACACATACAAACTCTCAAAATTAGAGCAACATTTTTACGAATACGGAAAAAAATTTGGGGAGTTTTTTCGTTGAGCCAAAATGTAGCTTGCGTTAACTGCGTCAAAATAAGCTACAGGAGATATTGGCAGAGCGAGGAAGAGAGAGAGATAGAGTGAGATGATCAAGTTGGTCGGAGAAGGGGAGGGGGTGGTTCGCGGAAGAGAAAATATTATACATTTACCCAACAACATTTTAGGCCAGCGAAGAAAGAGATATAGAATATATAGAGATATTTTGGAAAATATTTGTCAGCAATGCGTGTTTTACAGAAAAACTGCAACTACAACTACAAGCAACACTAGAATCGAGGCAACAATTTTATCAAAAGATGCAGAGGAATACGTACGTACGTACGTTTGTAAGAATATCGAGCACAAAGGAAACGTAAGCTCACAAAATTGTGGAGGTTTAGCAACATACAACATGCAAAAAAACGTATAAATACCGAATAATAAAAATGGCTCCTGTTCTCTCTGCGACAAGCTTCGTTAAATTTATAGGAACAATCCTAACTGTTTCCACTCTATGCGTAAGTACGTAAAGCAAATCTATGAAAACAGAGTGGAGCCAGGATCTTTTTTTCTTTGATAAGTTTATTTAAAGCGTCAAACTACATTTTTTTAGAAGCGCCACTAAATCCCACACCACAAAGTCCACCATTTAAATTTTCATAATCAACCTGAAAAAAATTCACTTTTTCAATATCCACTTTAAAAAAATCCATTTCATTCCAAAATGCACTTGTTGATAAGGTTTTAACCCTTGTGCCGTTCGTAGGCCTTTACGCAGAAAGACCCTGAATGCAAAAATCTTTAGGAGGAAAGACAGTTATCCGGATGTGTACTCATTAAAGAAGCAGATTGGACGCCTCATTCATTTTGCTAAATTTTTGCACGATGCTGTAAAGCAACTACTCGTTTTTCGTTATTGTTCTACTTTATACTCGTATTCCACTTTCTGCACTCTGCTGTCAACCACTTTCATTTTTGTATCAGTTAACTGTTTATGCGTCATTTCTCAGTTTTTCGTTAAGTGCGGCAATTTGTACTGGAAGGGGAGGGTGTAAGCAAGGCGGGTGTGGTCATAGGGCCGAATGCGGCGAAGATTTTCACGGCAATATTTTGAACATTCTCGTGGCCAACGCGCTAACGTCAGTTCTTCAGGGAGAGAAGGATCATGCGCATTGAGATTTTGACGCAATTTTCAATCTTCTTTTTATGCCAAAATTCTGTATTTTTCCTTTCACAAATGCTTTCTTTCTCTCTCCTCTTCCCTTTTTTAAGTTATCATTCTTTTCAGTTGCCTTCGTTTAATTTGCGTCTCCTCATTTTCCAAGAATTGAAAAAACAGCATTGCAGCATTTCTACGCATAGTCAGTTAATCAATACCATTCCATCCAAATACACACTTATCATAGTTATCCTTGTCAGAATTTGTCCTTGCCGCTCTCTGTAAGCGCATTGTCTGCAGAGTTTACTTGTTGCTGCATTGCTTGGCCTTTTTTCAATTCTTTCTGCTGCTTCCTTAGTTACAGTCTTTTTCTCTTTCTCTCTCTATCTGTGGCTTCTGCCGGATCGTAGCTTTTAGAGTCTGCTGCTCTCATTCTTTACGTATTTCTTTATATTCATTACTTCAGTTTTATCTTTGCAGTAATGTAAGCATTTACTGACCTCTTGCTGTTAGGTGTTTGAGGGAAGCGGCGCGGAGGCTGTAGTATGTTCATCCCTGATTTTGTAAGATGAGGGCATAAGTTATGTATTTACATATGTATGTATTCCCGTGCAAACTTGTTTAAGCTCCAGTTTCTACATAGTCATGTATGGATGTGTATAAGAGCTTGTCTATTTATACGCATAAATGAATAAATAAATGAATGCGTGTATAAAAATGTAAATGTGTGAGTACTAGTAAATATGACTTTATGTGTAAAACCCTCAAATATAATATATATTTGGATATATAACATACATATATATTTTTTTTTATATACATGATTGATGCTCTTAGTAGTTTTTCTTGCTGTTGGTTAAGTAGTCCTTGTTGTTTCAGTTTTTATACACTAAATTCTTTTATAGTACTGTTAATCTAATCCTATACTTTTGACGTATTGCATCATTTGGGTTGGGTATGGAATCCCACATTTGAATATCCATCACACAAAATCCACCCATATTAAAATTAAACTAATTTCTTTTGCTGTTACTACTACTTACTTACTGTTAAGAACTATCTACTTCGGATAGAGGGTCTTCCTGCGTAACCGCCTTCGGCAAGGGAGGGAGGCAGGGATTAAAACTCTTAGTCAATAAAACCATCTCTTCACAAAAGCCCCTTTAAACCAAACCCTCTCAGTGCAAAGTTAAATTGCAAATTTCTGATTGACCAATCTGTCAAATTTGTTTTAGTTTTAATTTTTTTGTTTTTATGTAGAAATCTATCCAAAGTCTGAAAAAATGAGAGAGAGAGTTGACAGATTTCTACAGAAAACAAAAACAATTTGACAGATTGATCAATCAAAAAATTGCAATGTAGGAGCAGTATCGCCCTTAAGCATTAAGCACAATCACAGCAGCGAGATGCAACTTCATTTCTCAACTGTCAAAATTACATGGGCTCTTATGGAGATCGAGAAAAAAGTTTGATTTCCATTTTGCTGCCCTTACTTGCTGCTGAATCTTCAATTTGCTGTCGAGCTAATTCGAATTTTGACAGCAGCAAAACGCATTTTTGTTGTTTTACACAGCTTTTTGTAAACAAACGAAATTTTTACATTTTATTTTCTCATATGCAATTTTTTGCTGCCTGAAGATGCTGCTCTGCCATTTGGTTTAACGATACGCTATTTCTTGCAGCCCTAACTTGAAGTTGCCTCTCGCTGCTGTGATTGTGTTTACAGCATTAGTCAACTAAACGAATTGGATGTAAAGTTTTAGTTATTCCCATATATTGTGTGTTCATAGTGCATAATGTAATTTTCTAAAAATTTTGAACAAAAATCTCGCTATCGTGTTGTAGAAGTACCGTGTTATAAGAGGATTTTGGGGAATTTTTCTTTTCGTGTTAGAGTGGAACCGTGTTGCAAAATACCGTGTTTTAAGAGGGTTAACTGTACATTATTTACATTATCTATAATTCAATAAATTATAAGTTTATAAGTTCACATGGTTAATTCCTTTCATTTCATTTTCAAAATTAAAAAATTGTATGGATTAGGAACCCGGGTAATCAGCCATGATAGGGTGTCAGGAATAATTCGACGGATTTTGTAAGAAAAACTTTAAAAGAGAAAGACGCCAATATTATATGATAATCTAAATTACGTGTTTGGAGATGTCACAAAATTTCCAGTCTCTATGTTTTATAGAATTGAAGTTATGTTGCTCTGAACATGCATTTTATAATTATACATTACACATTTTGCAATTGTATGAATTGTTCCACTGTTCAAAAACTACACGCTATTTTACCTGCAGCAAAGCAAATATTATTCCATACATTCACAACATTTCGACGACGACAACAACGCTCTAAAATTTGGATTTGGTTTGTTTGCCTTTTTTGGTAATTTTGATGGAAGGCACTTTTCACATAAATAGCTTTTTCTTATATCCTACACCCGAAGGGATGAGGGTATATTCACCTTGTTCTTCCGTTGGCAACGTATTAAAGGAGGCTTGGCAGGTATAGAAAAGTATATATATATTCTGGCTCAGAATCACTTCCTGAGTCGATTTAGCCCTGTCCGTCCGTCTGTGGAAATCGCTTGGGAACAGCGTTGTTGTCACATAAACGAGTTAATGTATCAAAATTTACTACCTGTAAATAGAATGAAAGTAGGTGTCACCCGCCCACTTTTTGTCAACACTTCGACAGATGCGGGTGGAGGGTATATGAGCTTTGGACAGGCCGAAATTAACGCTCTTACTTGTTCCTCTTATTATTATTAACTCTTTCTCATTTTCTTTTGGTTTGTATTTTATGTTTTGCTGGACTTTTGTTGTTGTTGTTGGAAAAGTGCGACGACCACGATGTTAACGACGATGGCCATTTTCGTTGGCGATAACGAAAAATTCGCAGCGCTGTTAGGGTTTGCATGACAAGCGCCTGATTTTACGCCTTATATCCTTGTGTGCATGTTTAGGGTGTGCGCCCCCGTTGGCACTCGTAAGTGAGTGTATGTGTTTCTTACCTGGACGGTTCCAACATTCTTTGGGGACAAAAACTCGTACTGCAGTAAAACTAAACCAACTTATTCAGTATGACGCAGTGATGCGCATACTTTAGTATAAATAAAAACACGCACACATAACAGATATTTTTAATATGAACTGGATTCAAATTCGGCTGAAAAAGAGTAGTTAGTGTGACGTAGTTAGTGTGGGTGACACCCGGGGCGGAAGTAGTGGTGCCACCGCTATACTGTCTATTATAAATTTGTAAACGAAATTTGTAAGAAAATAAACTACTACTACTACATTCAGTTGTGGAGGAATCTGTCGGCCGGATTTTTTGGGTCGGAGGTAAGCATGGCGAAATAAAGGTTTTTTTTTTGCTTGGATAAAGGGTTGACTGTCAAATGAGCTGTTATACTGCGCTCACTATTTGACACGTATTAACATATCAGTATACACTGGTAAATCACCTCAGACTGAGGCTTAAGTAACGCTGCCGAATTATTCAAATTTGCTTTGAAATACACACGTTGATTCGCAGAATTTATATTGTAGAAGACATCGTGGGTTTTATGGTGCTCATAATCGTCCATCTGAGCAAGACATCCGTCGAACTGTGGATAGACTTTCTAAATGATGCAATAACTTGAACGCTTTAAACGAATGTGGGTACTGTAGGGAATATTGGCACTGTAAATCGAATCGTCGTCGAATTAGGGCAGTAATTAGGGCTCTGTCCGTGCACTACTCACAAAATTTTGCGCATAGATCTTGTATAGTATTAGTAGTAGTAAAACTGCATCGACGTAGTAAGTGCTCCACCGATTCCATAGCGGTTAAGTCGTGAAAACTGCGGCAGCCCGCATTATGTGGGGTTCCAATGCTACTTGCATGCCTCCCAATGGGTCAGTGCCCGGTACCAACAAAGACTACCCGTGTGATGCCAATCCTAGACATCCTCACATTACCTATGTCTATCTTGATGCTCCCAATTGAAATTTTCACATCCACTGCAAATTAGATCGGGCCTAATTAGGAGCCCTTCCATGCAAGCTGATCATTCAGTCATCTCATTCCCGGTGATGCACGTGTGCCCCGGCACCCAAACTAGGGAGACGGCCGACCTACTGCTAAAACAATCTAGTTGTCCTCTACATTCACGTAAAAGGGTGGAAGTAACGAGCATAGAGCTCGTCACCTAGATTAAGAACCGCGAGAGGAACGCCCAGCTCAATTACCCAGAGCAAGGGGGACAGCACACCGCCTTGTACTGGATAACCTTCTACTGACTACCCTTTGTCGAATGTGAAGGTGGATAATTCTTTTCAATGTCTTTAAGACAAAAGAGCATAGACTGATGGGACGAAAGTCTTTGACAGATGTCAAAGACTTCTGCTGACCTTTGGGATGAAGAAATGCTCTCTCCTGAAATAATATTGTCCGCCAATTGCCAAGACGTGCCACATTGTTCATTTTGCACTTGTGGTTATTGCGATATTTCTTCCCCGGGAAATGCTCGTTGAAGCATACTTCTAGAGTTTAATTCTGACTGTCTGTGCAGGAACCATCACTCCTGGTGATTAGTGTTGGGCAGGTGTGTTCTTTGGAAAGATTTTTGCGGGGTCTGGACATAGCATTTACGTCGCTAGAGGCTCTCGCAATAAGCCTTCCAGAAATTTAGTTTGGCCGCCCTCATTGCCTCTTGCCCTTCCTCAGGCCGTCTTTATATGGGGACCAGAAGTTATGTTTGTGGCAAATATTAAAAACCTAACGCGTCGTCTGCTTTAGATGTGCAAGTTCTTGAGCCCACCATGGTGGAAGTTTCTTTCAACTACGAGAGATTGGACATGCGACTATGAAGGTCTTCCTGAAGCACCCCTCAAAGATCGCCCTGTGCGTTTGAGTTCAATTCATATCGGCCAAAATTTTGATTGGGAAAAGGAGGAGATAGACTAGAGTAAATAGTGCTACCTCAACTCGTGCTACCTAGTTGTCCACTGGGGTCCAATGGTCCTGGCAAAAAGAAGGTTATGTCTTGCGTACTATTATGTCCCGTCTAACCGCGCACCGCCTGTTAGCCCACACTCGTGCCTCCAAGAATACCCTGTTGACGGCTGACCCATAGGCAGCAGCAGAGTACTCTCGATAAACAATGAGCTCGCACCCATGCGGTGCACGTGAGTGGTATCAGCACTTAACCTTCGACGGCTGGTACCCTGACTTGACCCCCAAAACCGTATAAGATCCAGCTGGTTCAGGAATTAAAGCCACGAGACCATAATATGCGTCGTTCTTTTGCCCATTGCGGTCTAGATCAGTTAAAAACTGACCCGCTGTTTTATCTCAAAATTGTGCATAGAATAAATTGTGTGCGTTGAGGCTCATTTTTAGCTTAACGGGCTTGTTAATAAGTAAATCTTGCGCATATGGAGTAAAACCACTCCTGTTGTAGGTCGGAGTCACCCTGTAACAACGCCTAACGTTGTTATGGCATTGTCTTTGGTTTCATGTCGTTGGCTACTATCGGTAACAATGTACCGACGCGGAATAATGCTTGCATGCTTTCAGGCTCCACCATTAACAGCTATCATGGTGAAGCCTGGAAGTATTAAAGACCGTAAGGCGCGGTCACCTTATACGGGTACCGCGCTAGCCGAGACATGCGACAAAAACGAATAATAAGCCAAAGACAATAGCAAAAGTAAAAGAAATGAGGTTGAAATGTTTTCTGTGACCATTGCGTAATGGTTACAGAAAATATTAAAAAACACTCTATAAAATTATTGAGATAGTTTGCAATTTCTCAAAAATTATTCAGCCTGGTTCTGCATTCCGAGTCATACGGAATCGGATTTGATTTCGATCACTTTTTTCTCGAAGGTGAATTGATGTGTTCTGCATTTCGATTTATCGGAATTTCTGTCGGAAGTAATCCGACCAACTTTTTGTTGGTGAATTTGAATTTTATTGTAAAAAATTTGAAATTTTTTAACACATGCGGTTTTTGTGGGAAGAGTTAGGGGAGAAACTCGATATTTTTGGTCCACCAATGAAAAAAGTGCCAAGTGGAAAAAGTTAGCCCTGTTATTATTTAATTTTTACCACGAATGATAATTAATAATAGACATGCTGGGAAATGCAAAATCAGAAAAAAGTATTTCTGGAGAATACAAAGCGCTCCAGGGAATACTAGGTGCAACAATAATTAGCCACCAATCTAAAAAAGGTTAAAAAATATTCAAATTTTTATGACCATGTGTGCGTTGTTGGCGGGATTCGAACCTACATCCTCAACTCGTGCTTTCAATTTTCAAATTTCAAATTTCAGTTTATTAAACGCCAACTTGACATTTAAAAAATAGCTGGATGAGTTCGAATAGGAATTGTTTTCGTTTCGAACATGTGAAATTCGATCGGATTGCAGAAACCCTCTACAAATACAAATCGGAATTCAATTCCGTTCAGAGTCAATTCCGGATCGGAATACAGAACAAGGCTGATTATCAAAAATAATTCTTGAGATAGTTAATGAAAATAATTGTAAAAAATTAGGGCGACCCGACCAAAGTCCACACGAACAAACACTTTATAAACGAGCCCCTCTGGCTCAGTGCGGCAGTCTAAGAATATTGAAAGCAGACGAGAGTGTTTTAAATCAGTATTTCAAACCGGTGTTTTATCAGTGTTTAGAGTCAGTGTGTTATCGGAATTTTGAGGAGACAATAAAAAAAAATAAAGGAAAACATATAATAAAAATTAAGTGTTGTTGTTAGTGTAATTGTAATTGTTAATGTTAGTGTAATTGTTATCATTGTTAGTGTTATCATATTAAGTGTTAGCACTCGCGACGGCGACCAGGACGAGGGCAGATAGCATTGCGCGGTATCCGCGGTATCCGGTATTTTGGCAGTGATCTCCGAGGCAAGGTAACACTCCACAAGAGACCTTTCAGAGTCAATTACATCCAGAAATAGTATTCAGAATAGTATTCAGAAAAAAAATACTATTAAATCAATAGTTAAATAGTATTTACTATTGTTTTTTGTCAATGTGCTCAGCGAAACACTAACAACAACAGCAACATTAAAATTATAGTTTTTGAACTATTGTATTAATACTGGTTCTGTACCATTAAATTAATGGTATCTCATTTTAAAATAAAAGTATGTCACATAATATTTTGATATGATGTACCATTAAATTAATGGTATCTCATTTTAAATCAAAAGTACGATGTACCAATAAATTAATAGTATTTCATATATTAATTTCCTATTGACTGGAACATTGATTTACATGATCATCACCAATCAAAAATTTTACCTATGAATTCCAAAGTGAATAACAAAAGAAACGAAATAAAACACAAGTGACGCAATTTTAGGGATTTTATTTATAGTTTAAATATTTACATACATATTATACACATGTTTTTACAGGTTTTTACAGGTTTTTACAGGCTCGGTACAAGGTCCCCTGCTTTGAAATTTGGTATACGATGCGGTTTTGCGGATTCCTGTTCCAAAATGATTCCTGCTCGCATTATGGCTAACACTTATGGGCCAAGCCAGAAACTATTTTTCTTAAAAGTAGTCACATCGATGAAAAAAAGCGATAAAAAAAGAATCCGCGGAAATTGGATCGCGTTTTCCGAATTTGTAGTCTGAAAATTTGCCGTGGTTTCCGAACCATCTCGCTTAAAGCGGCCGGGGTTATAGCGTTTATTTATTGGTGGCAGAGATTACGGAAGACTAAAAGAAATGCCCGAAGTCCGAATAAATAAAAAAAACTGATCGATTTCTGATATTCAAATCCTACCCGACTCGATGTTTCAAAACAAAACTTCAAAATTAAAAGTAGAAATCGATATTTTAAGGGTCTTATTCATAAAAACTTACAAAGCTCTTGCAAACGGTTTGTAAGAAAAATTCGAAAAAAGTTATTCATAAACAATTTTTACCTTAAAAAGTATTTGTATGAGGTTTGTAAGTCGACAGATTTTAAAATACAGTCAATGCCTTTTTAAACCTTTTGTAAAATAAAAAATGTCAAATTTTGATACATAAAAATATTAAAAATCAAACAGAAATGAGCCTAACAAAGCCGTCTCCTGTAATGTTCAGCCCAATGGTCTTCGCATTGACTTGGAAGATGACTTGGAGATGATGCACATAGTGCTGAAACGTAAGAAGCCGTTGGAAATACGTACCAACCATTTCTCAACCATATGCAGCTTCTAGAAAACGCACTACAGAGCACGCAACCTTTGCACTGAAATGGTCGACTGGTGTATGGACGATGACAACGAATTGACAGCTTTTCATGAAGAATCAGCCGACGTCTGAGATTATTGAGGGATCTCCTGGCCCGAAAAGTGGATGAAGCTCCCATCCATGACATAATGAAAAGCTTAGTTATATATGAGTAGCTTCACAGTCGAATTTTGTTCGTGATGGAGCTCGCGCCATGATTGTTACATACATAATGAAATACACATTAATATGTCGTATTAATCAGATACTAAAAGACTTCACGGTCCAATTGTGTTACAAATTTCCTGAAGGCCATCAATAAGTTCTTCCATTTAGTTATGAAAAAGTTCCCTCAGAACATACTCGCAAAACGAGCACAATTTCTTTGGTAAACGATGAAGATCCTACATGTCGCAAATATTAATTGCTTTAGGCACAGAGACTAAAAATAGTAGCGCAGCGCATATTGTTTTTTCTTTGATATTGCTTATACCCTAAACATAGCGTAGCATAGAAACTTTCATTAAATAATATGTATTTGATTAACCTTTGATTTTAACCTTAGATTAAATTTAAATTTCACTATAACTGAGACTCGTCAAGTAAGAAAATTTTAGAGGTTGTAAAACGTTATTAAGAAGCATGTTAATTATAGTTATAGGAGGTAATTTAATTATGGTTTCCAAGAATCTAGAAATATATGTTATTCCTCACTCAAATTTCTGGCGGTGATGCTTTATACACGTCTGATCCTAATTTATTTACATTAAAAATAAATTAAAACTATCAAAAATTAACACAATTATGAAGACATTATTAGTTTGACCTCAGTCAGATCGGAAAACAACATTCTTCCCTTATTAAATATTAAAAAAAAATAAAAATTCACTTTTAATATGTTCGGGGTGTTTGGAGCCCTAAAATACCCCCTTATTATGTGCCTTTCTAAAAATTATTTGGAGCACAAACCAAATTAGACAACAACCAAGAAATTAATGAATTAAAAAACGATATGTCGTTTCATCGTAAAAAAATCTGTCAAAAACCATTTCTAACTACAAAACGAATAAAATGTGTTTATGAATAACAGATTTTTAAAATGCTTTTTAAAGTTAAAAACCATTTTTACTACAACAGATTTGTAAGGCAGTTTCTATTTTTTTATGAATAAGGCTGTAAATACATAACGCTTTAATATAATAGTAAACACATAAATTTAATAGTATGCACACTATTAATTGCGTAATAGTATGTATTTAATACTATAAAATCTAACTGGTCAAATCATTGAAACGGCTCCGGGAAATAACGCCCAAATGAAATAAGGCCCAATGCGAGCCTTTGGGCCTTATTTCATTTTAAGAAATTTTAAAATTTTTCCGAAAAATGGAATAAAGCCCAAAAAAATTAAATAACGCCCAATTTTGCGATAAATGCTGAAATGCGTTAGCTACGAAGCAGCTGTTGGACTTATTGGATGGGTTAATATACAAATACTATTCAGCAAGGGGATGGTTTTTCTGGCTGAGGGTTTTAATCCCTGCCACGGCCGAAGGCCGGCATGCAGAAGGACACTTTGCCTGCGCAGGTGGACCCTGGATAGAGGAAGGCTTTTCAACAAGGAGATGGTTTTGTTGGCAGCTTCTTTCTTCCTCTATCCAGGGTCCTTCTGCGCAGGCAAAGTGTCCTTCTGCATGCCGGCCTTCGGCCGTGGCAGGGATTAAAACCCTCAGCCAACAAAACCATCTCCTTGTTAAAAAAAGTCTTCCTCTATCCAGGTTCCTTCTGCGCAGGCAAAGTATCCTTCTGCATGCCAGGGCAGGGACAAAACCATCTCCTTGTTGAAAATTCTTCCTCTATTCTGGGTCTTTCTGCATGCATTAAAGTTCTGCATATCCACATTGAAGTTCAGTCGACGCCGTAATTTTGGGCGTTATTTCATTTTCAGAAATTTTAGAATTTTTACAAAAAAATGAAATAAAGCCCACAACAAAATGAAATGAAGCCCACAGTGGGCCTTATTTCATTTTCAATTTTTATTGAAACATGGATATTTCGTAAATGACTATATCGTTAGTTACCGCGTAGTACACTACGATCCCATTAAGGATTTTAGATATATGTTAGGACAATCGTTTAGGGATGCTAAAAATAATTAAAAATTATCCATCCGACTAGCGTTTCTGTTTCTTGTCTAGTTCGATTTTGTCTAATTGATCTACTATCTTTTTGATTTAATTAAACGCATAATCTCATTCATTGTACACTCAGAAAAATAATACTATTAAATCAATAGTTTTTTAATAGTTTTTACTATTGTTTTTGGTCAATGTGTTTAGCAACATTAAAATTATAGTTTCTGAACTATTGTATTAATACTGGTTTTGTACCATTAAATTAATAGTACATATCTCATTTTAAAGCAAAAGTAAGGTGTACCATTAAATTAATAGTATTTAATTTTAAGTTAAAGGTATGAGGTACCATTAAATGACCAGTATCTAATTTTAAAATAAAAGTACGTGACATAATATTTTAATATGATACACCATTAAATTAATAGTAATTATGTAATAGTAATTACTAGTATGTATATTTTTAATACATAACCCATTAATATAGTACTAAACATATAAATTGAATAGTATGGATACTATTAACTGCGTAATAGTATGTATTCCATACCATAAAATTAAACTAGTCAAATCATTGAAACAATAGTACACATAAGCTTTAACAGTAATGGGATGGAAGTATTAAAATTATATTGCTATTTTATAAATACAATAGAGGAAATACTATTAATTTTAAAGTATTTCTAGCAAAATGAAATCTTCGTACTATTAAACAAGTAATAGTATGCGCCTCATTGGAATAATAGTACATACCTTAATTTTCAAAAACTATTAAATTTAATAGAAAAGTTTTGTTTTAATAGGAAAAACCATTTAATTCTTTTAATTTCATTCGTTCAAGTGCTGAACAACTTTTATTTGTTAGAGTTTTCTTCATTCCTTCCTTCCCTCTTTCTTTCCTTCCTTCCTTGAAAAATTATATATGGAGCTTAAAAAAGGAATTTTGAAAATACTGTAAAGTAAAATACCTTTTAAAAGTTTATCAGAGCAATTCCTCTATCTCTCTTATTCAAAAAACGTTTCTTTACATTGCTACAACGCCCAGGCTAAACGCTTGGACCGAGAAAGCTGAAATTTTGCAAAGACGTTTCCTTTATGATGTATACAAGCACTAAGAACGGATATTTCGAAATTCTACCCCTAAGGTGGTGAAAAGGGGTTCCGAAGTTTGTATGAGGAATATTTTATTTGTTGTCAGATTTGCTTGAAACTTGGTCTTAATACTCTTTGGTATAATTAATCAAATACATATTTCGACATTTTTCAAAATCCAACTCCTGAAGGGGTGAAAACGGGTTGCAACGTTTGTATGAGGAATATTTCATTTGTGGTCGAAAGCAACACAAGCCTTCTAACCATTTAACCAGAATGAGCCACAGCAACGCGGGGACGGGTACATCTAGTTTATTACAAATATTCAATAAACACTACATTTATTAAGAAGAAACACAATACAATAATCTTCTTTTTTCATGACAGAACTGCTTAGAACCACCTAAAATTTACTAGAAACACGAGGTACACTAATTAAACCGCTCATATCTCTGGTTCCTAATATTAAATTTTTATGGTTGTAGTCTCAAATTTAAGATAAGGATTAATTCAATCCAACAGAAAAATCCAACCGCAAAAATCAGCCACTGTGCGTTCTAGTCGTGGTCTCGTCACCTCAAGTATTCGTATGCTATTCTAGTAGTCATGTGACGTGAGTGCGAGGAACGTAGTAAAATGAAACGCACATGAAAGAATCACTGTTCACTTTGTTACAATAAATTGTAAACAACTGGAGATGACCTCGTTTCTCTTGCGGTCTTTGGATACAGATAGCGATTCTGACGATATAAATTATTGTAATACATTAAAAATTTAATATTTTAGACCCCTTGCTTCTTAGAAAGGACCCCTTTAGACTCCTTGCAATGAAAGGATTGCATGTCATAAACCTCCCAAACTCTTCAAATGGCCTTCTTGTAGTTATCTTTAAGCTGTAATATAAGAATTTGGTTATAAAATTAAGAAAAAAGAAAAAATATAAATTAACAAAATTTGCAATAATCGTACGAGATGTCAAAGCAAAATAGCTGTCAAAAATTAACTGAACATTCCAAGTGGCCGAACTTGTCAGCATAAGTAAGGGACATGAGTACTAACATAACGCCACAAAAAAATTAAAAATCGAATATACATATGTACGTACCCCGCGGGAATTCAAAATTCGCGATACTTTTTGAACAGACCTCGTATTCAGTCAATAAAAGAACGTATTGAGTCTAAATCAAGATCAATTTGAGAGGAATTTATATTAACAGAAAGAAATACTAGAAAAGAAATACAGCGGTTTAATTATTCAGGTGTTTAATTGTTAATTTTATAAAGGTTGAGGGCACTGTTACCAAGATCCGTTCATGTACCAAGATCCGTAAAGTATAATTTATAGCTTCACATTAAAGCTTTATTTTAAAGGTTTATATCTATAATACTGGTAAACCTAATATTTTTAATTATTTGGTATAAGAACGATAAGGACGTTCTTAAAAACCGAATGAGTTTTATTTTAATCTATTTTTATCAAAAAATTATTATCAATCTGTGCCGTCGCACATTGGGGTAAAATACGAGTACATCGTATTTGTAGACTAATTTAAAATAATTTTAAGTACATACATATTTTTGATACCTGCTTAAAATACATAAAATACTGCATCACAAGGTAGAAGATTTATTCCAAAAAATATAAAATTTTTCATTGTAGTTACGAGTATAATCTGTGAAAAAAAAGTTGCGGCAAGGCTGCGCACTTTCGAGATATATTAGATTAGAAAAATCTAAACCCAAAGCGATGAGGATATATTCACTTTGTTCTTGTGTTTGTAATGCATTAAAGGAGGCGTGGAAAGTATAGAAAAGTATGTATATTCGGGCTCAGAATCACCTCCTGCCAGGCCGAAGATAAAGCTTTTACTTCTTTATTTTTATATGTATAATTAACTCAGAAAAATAAATATCACATTAGGTATTCAATAGCTTGAGCGAATTAATCTCCTGTTTAGTACCTTTTAACCCACTGTGCGTCGTAATCTTATCTTAACACTCATAGATTTAAAAACATTTTTTACGGCATAATTATTGACAGTATTCAAGTTATTCGAAGATAATTACTATAATAACAATAATTATGTTACATTTACACTATAGATCTGTGTATAGCTAGCTTGTGCGTAGCTAGCTGTGCGTGCATAGCTTTTCCTTTTAGTGGGAGTCAAAATTGTTTTGGTAGAGAGGGGTCCATTCAATTAATTTCAATTCAGAAAAGTTTGGTTGTTTGTATAAATAAAAAAAATAAATACATAAATATATGAATACTAGATGTACTCGTCCTCGCGTTGCTGTGGCTCATTCTGGTTAAATGGTTAGAAAGCGTGTGTTGCTTCCGACCACAAATGAAATATTCCTCATACAAACGTTGCAACCCGTTTTCACCCCATCAGGGATTGGATTTTGAAAAATGCCGAAATATGTATTTGATTAATTATATCAAAGAGTATTAAGACCAAGTTTCAAGCAAATCTGACCACAAATAAAATATTCCTCATACAAACTTTGCAACCCGTTTTCACCACCTTAGGGGTAGAATTTATCGAATATCCGTTCCGTTCCGAAATATCCGTTCTTAGTGCTTGTATACATCACAAAGGAAACGTCTCTGCAAAATTTCAGCTTTCTAGGTCCAAGCGTTTAGCCTGGGCGTTGATGAGTCAGTCAGGACTTTCATTTTTATATATAGAGATTAAAGAAAATATAGTATAATTTTTTAAAAAACTCTGACTTTTTTCTTTCAATTTGTTCTGCAGTGAAACCAATGATCTATCCTGCGGCAATCCAATCAACTCATATAAAAAAATAAATGCACAAAAGAAAATACAAAAAATAAAGTAACTTGTTTGTAATCTTGTAATCAATGCGGCCCAATCCATTGGGGGACCAGGCAAGAATAAAAAAAAAACAATAAAAGGAAAGGACAAAAGCAATTGACTTTCGGGATCGTCAATGTGCTTTTAATTTTTTTGCTGTCTCTTCTGCTGTTGCTTTATTACTTCCCCTTTTTCCCGATGTTGTAGCTGTTGTTTTTGTTGCAATTGAGAAAAGTGGTGGTGGTGAAGGGCTTATCATATTTTTATTTTTTTACCGCATTGTCGAACATCATGTCAAATACACTGTAGATAGCGTCACAAAATGTCGCAAACTTGTCGCAACATTACGTCGCAGACCCAATAAATGCAGTACGCATGTAAACAAATGGTGGAAATGTTGGACCGGCTACTGGTGGTGCACCATGGTGCAGCAAATAAATATTATTGGCGGGGCGAGACGACACCGGGATGAAACGACAAGCACTTACAAGCAATAAAAATAAGAAGACTGAGAACGAGAAGAAGAAGCAATATAAAAGGATAAGGCAGAAAACAAAACATTCTAAATATGTATAATAATGACAACGAACACAAACACAACAACAACTGCAGAAAGAACACCAACAACTCTGCCTCCATATATAAAAGAATGTAGACTCAAACAGTAACAAAACAAAAAATACAGCAATGCGCCTTTTTTTAGTGGGATTTGTTGGGCGAGGGTAAATGCGCTCCGCAGACAAAACTGCCCAATTGAAAATTATGTCTCCGACGATATGTTGCATTAAAGACCTTAAAGTCGTCGTCTCCCAACGAGCTAGGCTGTAACAGATTATTTGATACACAGGTGACCCTCGACTAGCACTGTACTTGAGTTGCACGAAGCCTTGAATAGCACGGTTAAAATTGCGACAACACTCGAATAACACTGATTTCGAATTACACGAAGTCGCAAATATCTTATCAGCATATTCATAACCGTTTTAATAGCATTAGCGAGAACTTAAATTGTACCGAATAACACGATTTCGAATAACACGGAGCTCATTAAACGTTTGTATTTGTGGAAATTAACTTTTTAATACATTTCCGAATCGGGTATCTTCCGGACAAAAACCAAGTATGTGTCACGGGGTTGGCCATGAAGTCGCCAAGACAAATTCTCCACAGGCAAAACCTTCAAAGACGAAATCTCCTTACGCCGCGCCCTTAGCCAACATAATTCCGCCTTTGCTGAGAAGGACTTGTATAACCACAAGCTTTTTTCGGCGCAGACTTCGGTGGCGGCAGGGACCCTTGGAAAAAAAACCCGTTTTCGTTTTCGCTGAGAAATATTGCTGTATACAGGCAGTGTCATGCATACAAGTTATGTAGAGTGTACTGAAATGAAACGCTTGCACAATTTTTCCAGGAGTTTTATTTATTTATTTTATTTAAGACTTAAACTAAGCATATTGCCTTATAATTTTTACAAAACAATAAAAAAAAATTCGAAAAATATAAGAGATTTAGGAATTAGACAAAAAGTTTAAAATTTTCCGTTTAACTAACGAAACAGAAAAAGAATAATTAATTACAAAATAAACAGTATTTAAATTCGAACAGGCATTCCAAAGAGGTTTTTGCTGAAGGTGTGACCATCTACCAAAGCTTAAATGAAGAGGCTCATATCGTCTCGACGTACGACGAGGGACATTAGGTTAAATCTTGCCTAACAAATAAGAGGAATCCGTAACGCCGAGGAGACAGCTCACGATAAAAACAGCATTAGCATTTAGCATTTTTCGACGGTTAACCAACACCCGATAAATAAACTGATAAACACAAGTTTTAGTCGGGATTCGTAAGACGCTTAGTTCACAGATTCATCCCAGTGAAGATTACGAAGGAAAAAAGCATGAATTTCCTTCGTACCGATTCCACCTGCGAGATGTAGCAGATATAGTGTGGGCTTCAAACAGGCTAGGCATAATCTAGGTTTCACCAAAGAGGGATGCATAATAAACAGTAAACACAGCAATAAAATTTCACCTTTCACCCTCTGCGAGTGGCGCCCCGTGCATGCTGCATCGCCTTACTCTCCCCTTGCTACACCTCTGCCCATTCAATCAGGGAATCTTAATCAGACTGAAGTAACAAGGCATCACTTTCCAATAAATGGGATAGAAATAGCTTCGCATCGTCAGCAAACATAAGCACTTTTCCACTTACAAAAACAGTTGAAAGATCATTTATGAAAACGAGAAATAGCAACGGTCCTAAACGGCTCCCTTGAGCAACTCCTAAAGACCCAGCAAACTCCTTAGATACCGTATTATTGAACCCGACCCTTATTATTGAGATACGACTGGATCCAACATACAAGATGTAACGAAGCTTTCTGCTGGGGTATGTCTCAGCCCAGTCCAAGGTTCGTTCAGTTATTTATTTTTGATGAGCGAGCACACCTTTTTTATCAAACACTTTATTTACTCCAAATCTTTAGTTTCTAATACAATTTAATAAAATTTAAATTAAGATGTATGTATATTATGTCCTAGCGTTGGTCGCGGGGTAAAAACCCACAGTCCGATGATGATCCTGACGTTGGTCGCGGGTTAAGAATCCACAGTCCGACGATGATCCTGGCGTTGGTCGCGGGATAAAAACCCACAGTCCGACGATGATCCTGGCGTTGGTCGCGGGGTAAAAACCCACAGTCCGACGATGATCCTCGCGTTGGTCGCGGGGTAAAAACCCACAGTCCGACGATGATCCTGGCGTTGGTCGCGGGGTAAAAACCCACAGTCCGACGATGATCCTGACGTTGGTCGCGGGTTAAGAATCCACAGTCCGACGATGATCCTGGCGTTGGTCGCGGGATAAAAACCCACAGTCCGACGATGATCCTGACGTTGGTCGCGGGTTAAGAATCCACAGTCCGACGATGATCCTGGCGTTGGTCGCGGGGTAAAAACCCACAGTCCGACGATGATCCTCGCGTTGGTCGCGGGGTAAAAACCCACAGTCCGACGATGATCCTGACGTTGGTTGCGGGTTAAGAACTCACAGTCCGACGATGATCCTGGCGTTGGTCGCGGGGTAAAAACCCACAGTCCAACGATGATCCTGGTGTTGGTCGCGGGGTAAAAACCCACAGTCCGACGATGATCCTGACGTTGGTCGCGGGGTAAGAACCCACAGTCCGACGATGATCCTGGCGTTGGTCGCGGGGTAAAAACCCACAGTCCGACGATGATCCTCGCTTTGGTCGCGGGGTAAAAACCCACAGTCCGACGATGATCCTGGCGTTGGTCGCGGGGTAAAAACCCACAGTCCGACGATGATCCTGGCTTTGGTCGCGGGGTAAAAACCCACAGTCCGACGATGATCCTGGCGTTGGTCGCGGGGTAAAAACCCACAGTCCGACGATGATTACTTACCTCGGGTCGACGTTGTCTGAGGCCTCTAGCTGCGACGTCGATGGAAGCGTTGGCTTCGACGCTGACTTCGACGTTGCCGTTGACTTTGATCCTGGCGTAGATGCTGGCTTTGACGTTGACTTTGATGCTGGCTTCGACGTTGACTGAGGCGTTGACTTTGATGCTGGCTTTGACGTTGGCAGAGGTACTAATCGATGTCTTCCCTGTGCTGGTCCGAACCCAAGTGCCGTTCGCATGGGATGTCGGCCGTTTTATAGTCGTCAGTGGCTCTTGCTGTCTCGCTCGCAACTAAGTGAGACGAGAGAATACGTTGAGTACCTGATGAACTGGTTTGGTTGCTATGTCGAAAGGTTTTGCAAGTGATGTTCCGTTATCCCTTGGTGAGATTTATTTGTATATAACGATTATATGTATAAAAATATATGTACGGCCAATTTTATACAAAATTTGTCGTTACATTTCCCTCTTACTTCCCGGACGGGATGAATGAGTAGCCGGACGAAAGGACTTTTCCCAGATTATTAAAAATAAATTCTAATAAAACTCGTAGTAAACAACAATATTATTTGCTTGTCGATTATTATTATTGTTTTTTAAATCATTTCGTTATTATTATTAGTTTATTATTATTATTAGTTTATTATTATTATAATCGGTTGTCCCTTCGGAGTTCTTGTAGCATGTTATTTCGGTTACAGTAGGGTTTAACCTCGCTGATATATACTGTGTGTATCTTAGACGTGTTTGCTCCTTTAACTCTTAAAATGATCGGGGACAGAAACTCGGTCACTTCGAATGGCCCAGAATACTTAGATGCCAATTTTGCCGCGAAATGCTCTATAGCCTTGGAAAGGTGATGCTGCTTCACCAGAACCAGTTCTCCAATCTTAGGTTTCCATTGGCGACGCCGCAAATTGTAATGACGCGCTTGGTCTTGTGCCGCCTGTGCTTGTTTTCCTCTTACTAATTTGAAAATTTCCTGTAGTTGTCGTGCCTTATCGGTTAGAGCTCGTTGTACTTGTCCCGTGCCTGGAGTTGTCCTAGCAAACAGTGTTTGCGGCAGTCGAAGTTCTCGACCCTAAACTCTTACGGAATAGTCTGTTGATTCCATACGACACGAATTTATGGCCATGGGTGTTAATTGTGTTAAAATGTATCCGGCTTGTCGGCGTTGGGCAGCTTTGTATTTTTGACAAGATTCACAGCCTCGGACGTAGAGACTTATATCGCGAAACATCCCTGGCCAGTAGTAGCGACCCATGATTCGGGCGGTGGTCTTTCGTATACCGAGGTGTCTGGAACTAGGCTTATTATGATTCTCTCTCAGCACTCGGGAACGTAGAGCTGACGGCACGCACAGTTTCCATGGTGCGCTGTCGTCGTCACCTGGCTGCCTCTGAGTATGTCTGTAGAGCTGATTTCCTTCCATTCTGTAGTCAGGAAATTTTTCGGGTTTTTCTCTTATTTTTTTGATTTTCTTCTCTAGCCATGGGCATGTTCGTGGTACTTTGGTTTCTTCGATGGTTCTTAGTCTTAGACAAGTTCCTCTCTTTTTCTTCTGTAACACGATTGGATCGCTGAATGCGCTATGTGAGGGTTCTATGCAACTTTTTTTTAGTAACTCGTCCACCTCCTGGTTGATTATTTTCTGCATGGCTGGGTTTCTTGGGACATAGCGCTGTTTAATGGGGCGCTCATTAATCATGTTTATTCGGTGTGTAGTTATATTCGTGGGCCCCTCGAGTTCCTTGAAGGCGTTGAGTTCTTTTTTAAAAAATAGGTTAATATGCTCCTCCTTGTCTCTGGGAACCCGCTCTTCGGATACCATGGTACATGTAGTGGTTTCCTCGACGGTTGGCGTAGTTAACTCTTCGCAAAGCCTTATGGTCCCCTACAAGTAAAGCCAGCGCCCGCCTTCAACAAGAAGTCCATTCCTAGTACTAAATCGTCCAAGACTTCCGGGAGAATGAGAAGGGTGGTTTCTGTGATGTCGGACCCCAAAAGAATGTTGGCTGTAAATGACTGGGATACCAACCTCCGCGTTCCATCGGCCATGCGTACATTTATGGGTGGGTCTACCGGTCTCTCCGCTTCTACGATCCAACTGGCAAGCCTTTGACTGGCGAAACTGCGTGTTGCGCCTGTGTCTATGATTGCTTCCAGCGGACGTCCCGCGATTTCGACGTGAGCGAAGAAGTGGCCCTTATGGTAGTGCAAGATCTCTAGTGGCCTTGCAGTCTCGCCGGCCCTGATTCCGCCTCTTCCCGAGACTGGCGGGGGCCTTCCTCGTTTCCCTGGTACTGTGTTTGTTCCCGACGACAGCACTCAATGGTCCTAATTCCTTGTCTACCAAAGGATCAGCAAAATAACATTAGAGAATTTTGACAACTGTGTCCCCAGTGACCATCCTGCCCACACCGTCGACAAGCAGTGGCTGGGTTAATGTAATGGGTTAGTTCACGATGTTGTTCCTCCCTTACTCTGTGGGGCCGAGATCTTGTCACATCCTCTTGTTTTTCCTGTATGCTCTCTAGGTCCTCCGCGAGATCGATTAGCTCATCGAGATTCGTAAAATCCTTGCGTTTGACGTAGAGCTGGTACTTCTGTCTAGAATTTCTAAATACCCGTTCTAGTTTCTGTTGTTCCGTAAAGTTGGTGTGTCGCATTAAGTTGCAAATTTCCAAGACGTAGTCCTTATACTTTTCCCTGGGTTTCTGCAAACGAGCCCGGACTTGGTCTTCCATTTGTTCAAAGTATCGGGCAGGGAGGAAGAATCTCAAAAAACAATCCTTGTAGTCAATCCAACTAGTCCATTCGCGAGAATTGTTCCGCAGCCAGATTAATGCTCGATTTCGGAGTAACTCCGGCATCATTGGTGGCAGATAGTCCATGCTTATTCCGTAGACACTAGCGAGCTCTTCCACTCGTTCTATTAATTCCAAAGGCTCTCGTCCGCCATCGTACTTTACATTCTATTTCAGTACTTTGTCGATGATATTAACATGGTCAGTTTTGGGCTCTGATGAGCGTATGGGACTATTCTTTACGCTGTCAGTTATTGGCTCGGGTCCTGGTGGTTGTATGACATTTTTCTTCACGTTGCACCCTTTCGTTGAATACCCCTATTTGTGGTGCAGATCGAGGGTGCTTTGTCTCTGTTCCTGTTCCCGCTTGTACCCGAAGTTGTGACAAGCTTCGTGCTGCTAGAGGCTGCGTTTCGATTTCTTTTAGTCGTGCCGCTAATGTTGGTTCTAATTCGCAGTCTGACACAAAGGCCGCAAATCTTTTCCTGAGCTCATCTACGCTTCCTGTTCAATCAAGTTTAAATTCCCTGGGATAGGCGATAAGTTCTTCCTTACGTAAGGTATAAATCCACGTCTTCTTTCCCATTGTGTCTGACTAGATTCAGTTGTTCCTTATGGATGTAGGTATATGTATATAAATGACGTTGAGTGTGCTGTGTCCCTGCTCGGGCGCCACTGTAACGAAGCTTTCTGCTGGGGTATGTCTCAGCCCAGTCCAAGGTTCGTTCAGTTATTTATTTTTGATGAACAAGCACATTTTTTTTATCAAACACTTTATTTACTCCAAATCCTTAGTTTCTAATACAATTTAATTAAATTTAAATTAAGATGTATGTATATTATGTCCTAGCGTTGGTCGCGGGGTAAAAACCTACAGTCCGACGATGATCCTCGCGTTGGTCGCGGGGTAAAAACCCACAGTCCGACGATGATCCTCGCGTTGGTCGCGGGGTAAAAACCCACAGTCCGACGATGATCCTGGCGTTGGTCGCGGGGTAAAAACCCACAGTCCGACGATGATCCTCGCGTTGGTCGCGGGGTAAAAACCCACAGTCCGACGATGATACTGGCGTTGGTCGCGGGGTAAAAACCCACAGTCCGCCGATGATCCTGGCGTTGGTCGCGGGGTAAAAACCCACAGTCCGCCGATGATCCTGGCGTTGGTCGCGGGGTAAAAACCCACAGTCCGACGATGATCCTGGCGTTGGTCGCGGGGTAAGAACCCACAGTCCGACGATGATCCTGGCGTTTGTCGCGGGGTAAAAACCCACAGTCCGACGATGATCCTGGCGTTGGTCGCGGGGTAAAAACCCACAGCCCGACGATGATTACTTACCTCAGGTCGACAATGTCTGAGGCCTCTAGCTGCGACGTCGATGGAGGCGTTGGCTTCGACGTTGCCGTTGACTTTGATCCTAGCGTAGATGCTGGCTTTGACGTTGGCAGAGGTACTACTAGATGTCTTCCCTGTGCTGGTCCGAACCCAAGTGCCGATCGCATGGGATGTCGGCCATTTTATAGTCGTCAGTGGCTCTTGCTGTCTCGCTCGCACCTAAGCGAGACGAGACGTTGAGTACCTGATGAACTGGTTTGGTTGCTATGTCGAAAGGTTTTCCAAGTAATGTTCCGTTATCCCTTGGTGAGATACTTGTATATACTTGTATATTGTATATTTACTTGTATATAACGATTATATATATAAAAATATATGTACGGCCAATTTTATACAAAATTTGTCGTTACAAAGAGATCAAGGAAAACCAAAAAACTTCATAATAAGAAGCTTAAGCTACTTACTACGTCGAAAGATTGACAGAAATCTGAATAAATAACATCCGTCTCCTTAGAATGCTTAAAATTATTGATTGGTTCTGATACAAATTCCAACAGGTTCGTCGTAGTTTTACCCACACGAAAACCATGCTGAACAGGCGAAATTGAAGAACAAACAGAGCGAGAAATTTGATCTGTAATTATCTTCTCAAACAGTTTTGGAAGAGCACTCAGCTTTGCAATACCACGATAATTATTTATAAGATGTCTATTACCAGATTTATGCAAACGACTGACTTCCAAGCACGAGAAAAATAACAGGCATGCAGAAAGAAATTAAATAGTGTTGTAATGGGCAACGCTAACTCAACGGCGCAGTGTTTGAGAATACACGATGGAATGATTCTCGTATTATCCCGATATTTTTCCCGGAAATAAAAGTGCTTTAAATATCTTTTAGGACATTTAGAACAATCAATTCTTCGATGATAGGTTGGACAATAGAACTCGAAAAAATGTTATAGGGGTATGTATCCAAGCTTTAGCTCGACGAAGTATGCATTGATTTAAAATAGTCGACGAAAAGATCACATATAATTTCTTCATTGTCAGACTCTATATCATGAAGCCTTATAAAAGTTGGAAAAACCGTACTCCTCCTTTTGGTATTTACAAAGTTTCAGAATGCTTAAGGATCACTACGTATGTTGATTTAACTTTAAACATATAATCTCTATACGCCTGCTTATACAACCACTGATATCTACTCCTTATAGATTAATAATTTGATAGGTTTACAGTCGAACGAGTATTACAGTACAACTTATAGCATTTGGTTTTTATGTTCCTTAACACACGCAACTCATTAGAAAACCAAGTAGGGCTTACACAGAATCGAACCTTACGTAATGGAACGGATGATTTGAAAGCCTCCAACAAAATATTGTTAAAAGAATCCAGAGCCAAATCCAAACTAGCAGACGAAGAATTATCCAAGCGAAGAATAGAGTTCCAATTAATGGAACAAAAATTATTTTTCAAAGTTAAATAATTTGAAGCAAAATTTCCTAGGTACTCTCATTCGCATCACCGGCTGGGACATTTTGCAAGACTAAACTAAATCAATGTTTAAGGTGGAAGGGTGCTTTTCCCCACTGATTGCAGAAGTGTCGATATCAAGTGTGAGAAATAGAGAGAAATTTATGTGGAACGGTGGAAGAAAAAGACAAAAGAATATTATATGGGCATTGCAGATATACTATACAAGGGTAAATCAAGTAGAATGCTACAGTAACCGAAAGCATAAAAAAACCCTTTCCTGACGACTTTTCGTCGTAGCAGAAGGGATGGTGGGTGGGAAAGATTAAAGATTTTCGGATTCATTGTAATACTTGTATATTAATTTTCCCTACACCCCTAAATCAAAAATAATCCCTGCAGACAAAAGTATTCCCCCCAAAATTTTAAATCCTCAATATAGTAGAATGGTCCAAAACGTTTGCCACGCAAGAGCCACAATGCTTATACGGTAAGCGTAACCATTGTTGAAAATCTTCAAAGAAACACGACACATTTCTTTCGTAATAACTTCCTTGTTCATCATCGTCAGCATCATTTCCTTGAGGCCCTTCTTTTTTCATCTCTTCTATTTTCCGTTTTTTGCTTCAGTAGATTCGTGATTTTTAAAACAAGGTCTTTATAAATTTCATGAAGTCTTGTCATTATTTTGTCAACGTTTTCCGTTTTGTTAATTTTGAAACGTCTTTGATTCATTCTCTTACCAAAAATCATGATGGCTATCATCATTCTTTTCCTTTTTTTTTATTCACCCTCTTTACATACATCTTTTGATGTTGGATTAGGATGTTGGATTATAGCATAGCATTTTTTCCAATTTATTGGTTTCCGAATTATTAGACTAGAGAAGACAAAATGTTGTCTTGTAGGTCTGTAGCTCTATTACAGACGTACCAAGGAAGGTGAAACGAAACGATAGACAAAATGTTGGCAGTCAGCTAACCGCCGTTGACGTTAGTTAGTTGACGTTTTACGAAACGAGAGGGTGAACGTCCGTAAGAAGCTCGGTTTTCACAAAAAAATACCAAGCGTTTAGAATAAGACCGGACGGTGTTTAGAATCGGAAAGGCGTTTTGTCCGGAATTTAAAATAATGCTTGTTTCTATATTCGATTTGAAATTTTTAAACTGCTTAAGGAGTCTCCAATAATACGGTCGTGTTCTCTTCTTTAAGTGTAAATGATTCTGAGCTCACTAACTCATTTCAAACATGGAAGTGTGTGGCTGTATCCACCACTGCCCTAAACGAATAGTGGGCAGTAACACGTGAAAGGGGCTACTTTCTCATTTCGTCCCTTAACGTCTATTCTATCTTAATATTTATTTTAAGTCTTCTATCAATTTTTTTATATAGGATAAGTGAGGGAAGAGGGTGAGAGACTGTAGGAGAGATGTAAAAGGATGTGTCTTCCATAATAAACTTTGGTGATGCCATATAATCCTATATTCCCCAAAGCCTTAAGATACTTATCTTTATCCCGTGATCTTTACTTTTGAGTTCAAAATCTGAATTTGTCGTTATGAAGTTACTTGCTATCTTTATTTGGCTTTAGTTTAACGTTGAGAGGAGCCGGATTTTTTTTTTGCCATTGTGACCGATAACGATTTTTGGTGATTATGACTAAGAGTTTTACTTAGTTTTTTGACAGAATATCGTATAACAAATCACAACAGTGAGAACATGAAAATTAGAAAACGCTATGACTATCTGACTAATCTGACACGTCTTATAAAAACTCATATCAGAAGTCATATGACTTATCAGATAGTGTAAAGGTGCTTAGACCGTTGCGCATTGGTTTACACTGTAAATAGTGACATACTTTGCCGATTTTTGTTCCGCGTTTTGTTTCGTGGAGTTAATGGCTTTGGCAACTGAGCGGCTCATATCGTCACGTGGGTCTGCAAAATAAAACGTCGCGACGTTTTGATGTCAAAATTAATGCAGAATAAGGAAATGAATGGAGGGATGGCAAGGCCGTAGATACGAGTGTAGCAAAAATCTTTCATATATTCGTACCCATACGTAATCGAATTTATTTTACGAACAGAAGAATTGCAGCAGCAGCAGAAGAGCTAACGACCAAAGTAGTGGCAGAGAAAGTAACAGTAACGCCAGCGGCGGCATCAGCAGGGAAAACAGCAGCGGGGTAACAAATACTGCAGAAAAATACTTGACGCATTGCAGATGCGTAAACACTGAACAGGCCACTGTTATTCAAGAGAGAATATGTCGTAAGAAGAGGCCGCAGAGACGATTCTGACCACTGTAACGTTGACACTTGGTCGACAAATCGATGAAACGCGACTTTTTTTTATAGCCCGAACACAGTTAATTTCGTCAGCGATGAGAGTTATCATACGCTAGCAACCGAACGCAACCAAAATTTCCATAGCGAAAGCGACAAGCGACTGGAGCAGTGCTGTCGTTTCTAAAGTAGAGAACCGTAGGACTTACATACAAGTAGTAGTGGTTAGTAGAACACTAGTACCATTGGCCAATAAAAACTTTAATTTTTAACTAATTTTGGTTATACGAGTATTATAAACATATCTCTAAAAAGCTCCACACTGTACCTAACTTCCTATGGAATTTGTAAAATAGTAGTACTTTCGCAAAAGGTGTGGTTCCGTAGTGCTGAAAATGTTCTCAAATGGACTCCGATTGAAGTAGGTCCGACGACAGTAGAATAGAGTATGACGGAAAATTAAGTAAACAAACAAGAAAAAAGAAGAACAAGATAAGCGATGTTGTGATGGAAATAGAAACAGCCCACAATGCTTTTGTTGACGATGGAGGGAAAATTTTTTTTCTCGTTTCCGATAAAAGCCCGTGTAAATTTGACAACTATGAGCGAAGTTTTTCGTCAACGAAATTGACTCTGTCGGGCTATGAGAGCCCATGTAATTTTAACAGCGGTTAGCGAAATTTTTCGTGGGCGAAATTGACTTCTTTCGAGCTATTACCCGACTTCCAACATACACGTTCCGTGTTTCTCTCTTTATCACATTTTCGGTGAGCCTACACAAATTTTTAAAAGATAGGAGTATTATTTCCGATGAGCTTATGAGTATTAAGAGAAAATTTGGGAGAGCATGCTTTCGTGAATCTTTTGAAGATTGGAGGCAATTTTGGGTGGATTACATTTTCTGAGGCTATGCAGATATTCTTGCGCTTTACTTTTATGCGCATCGCATGCCATAACAACCGGGGTATCCCGACTCGTGAGTACCGGCTCATCCTATCCGTCTCATTCATACTGACGACTTTTTGGTTTTGTCGAGGTGCCGCCGCTGTTGCTCTTCATAAATGCGGATTTTTCGTCAACAAGTTTATGATGATCGTGGCCGTCTGGCTCCACAATGTCCTATCGTCGCTATCTGCATTGGTGGTTTATAACAAACGAATGTAGATAAATATTCGTGTCTCATTGCCGATGTTACGTTAAATGTTGTTTAGCTTAACTCAGCTCAGCTGATGTTTGCATGTCGTAATTTTTCACTTTTTCATAGTATCGCAACACAATACAGTTGGCTTTTATAATACATATATCAATAATCCCCCCGAAGGGTCGAACGAAATGACTTCCTGTCATCTCTGTGGTTCGTATAAGAAAGTGGTAGGGTGAAGGAAGGAAGCATAATCGCAAAAGGGGGAAGCTCACATTATTGCCTAAAAGTTAAGGAAAAGAAAGGGGGACGAAAAAGGGAAAATGTGTCTAAAAACCGCATCGTGGCCAAACACTAACATTCTACTAGCAGTCGGTCACAAAATACGAGCAGACAGAGACATTTGCAACGGTCATCGGTTCGTTAGTTGATGGTTTTGACACTTTTTCAACGGTTATTAATTTCACCTAAACAGTTACTTACGTTGCGTAATGGTCACGAAACGTATTTAAAGATAACTATGTTTATCATGCAGGAAATTAACCATTAGATAGATGATAATAGATTTTAGGTAAATCTAGGGATAAAGCATAATTTTTCCGTCCTATACTTTACGAGATAGATAAGATTAGACAAATTGTACTAGTCACTATATTTAAAGCTTTTATAATTGGAATACCAAATTTTATTTTTACAAATGTTTTCGAAAAGAAACGACAAATTTAAAATGATTTTTTAGTCATGCAGCATAGGAGTGATGTATTTCATCCCAGCAAACAACAAGAGTCCTAAATAAGAGTTAGAAAAGACTCATAAAATTGTGAGTTTTGGGAGTTTAAAATCTCAATGAAAAATAATAATTTCTGAGCCTTTTATGATTCTTTTCTGAGAATTTTATGATTCTTTTCTGAGCCTCTTATGATCTTTTTCTGATCCTTTTATGATTCTTTTCTAAGCATTTTTTGAATCTTTTCGGAGCCTTTTATGAATCGTTTCTGAGCATTTTATGATTCTTTTCTGAGCATTTTATGATTGATTTGCAATTTCGGTTCTTTTAGACTCATAAAAGAATCAGAGATGTGTGTATGTGCGTTTTAAATAAGAAAATAGTCTTAAATAAGATATATGTATGGGCAAGCAATTTGAATCGTTCCAGACTCCAAAAATATCTAATCTTATTAAACGAGCTAAAGCTGTATATATATTTGTAACTTTTTTGAGGTCGAAAACGGAAGGATTTCTTTGAAATTCACATATTAGGGAGATTGAGAGATTGCAAATCGATCTGTCGAGGTGTTTTTTCCAAAAAATGCATTTTGGTGGTTTTTTTTTCTATTAAAGTGGTTGATAAACAAGTGTGTAAATAATTTATTGAATTTATTGACATTGTTTTGTTTTGTTTTTAAATTTTTTTCTGTTCTGAAATAAAATGTCAGTATACATATATTCAAATATTTTTGTTTTGTTTTGTAAAACTTAAAGAAATTTATCAACAGATGTCAACACTTACAGGCAAAGTGTTTTCCCTTCGCTTAAAAACGATAGACCGGCCTTTTTTTACTATTCACGCTGCAAAAAATTTAAACTTTTTTATTTTTAAAATTTTTCGCTCCATTAAACCTAATTCATAAAACTTGGCCTAATTCATAATTCATAAAACTTACTTCATAGAACTTGGCAACGTTTGGAAAAAAGTTCTGAGCCACTGCTCGGGGTCCCAGGTTCCTAATATTTAAGCTGTAAAATGTATCTAGGCTTTTTAAAATTATACGATATATGTAAATTAAATTTAAATGTAATAAAAGATTAAAATACATATGTGTATTTTCCTTCCCAACGCACGAATTGTTGAAAAAAGTGGATGGTGAGTTTATGATATTTCAAAGAAGCTCTAAAATAGCCGGAAGATGATGAACATGTGGGTCAACAAAAACCAGTGACAAATCAAGATAATGTTAAAAAAGACTATGAATTTTTCAAGAATTATAATTTTTCAATTGAAATAAATTTTTTTAGTTAAAAAGCAAAGTTTGAAAAAAGAGAAATCAAGTAGACTATCAATATAGACATAATTATGAGTCACTTCAGAGTCCTAAATTAGAGTGTACAGTTATCAATATTTTTTTGAAACAAAAATTTAAGGCTCATATTTTCGTCATAAAAAAGATTGTTTTTGGAGTCGCTATGGGCAACTATTATGTGCCCAGGTGTGGTTCATAAAACAGAGTCTTTTTAGAGTCATAAATTTGAACATTTATTGAACATTGAACATTCTTTTTTAACTCATAAATATGAACGCTCCTATAAATATTTCCTGGGATTAATTACGAGTATATATGTGTGTGTACCTCGAATATGTTGACGGAAAAAGATTGACAATTTTTAGAGTTTTCATACTCAATGAATTTCAACGTCTCAATCCATATATAAAATTTCATTTCTCATTTGTATCATTAACTAACTAACTCCTATGGACTCACGCACGTTGGGCGAAGTCGTGTTGAGTGTAAGAGTGAATTTTTCGGTGTGAAATTTTTAATAATAGTAAACGGTGATGGATAACCATGGAGTTTTTAGAATAAAGTGAATTTAGAATCTTTCCGATGGTGTAAAAAATTTTACGATTGCGGTTTTTTTGGCGCAGGTGGTAACCCCCTTTAGAGTTGCCCTAAAGGTTCATGTGTGATATCAAATTAAAGTTTTTGCTAACTACTATTAAATAGCATATTTCTTAGTGCATTTTAACACCACAACTTCCGTTCCGGGTGTCAGCCCTGCTAACTACGTCACTGGTTAAGTGAAGTTCTTTTTAGTGCATTTTATCTAAAAAAATTTTGTTTTGTCAATTGTCGTATTGCATGTCAATAAAGCATTTTAAATATCATTTATTCGGTTCACTTTGTATGATTATTTTAAAATTGAAGGAATATTCATTACGTGTCTTTAGATGTAATTTACTCGTAATCGCGTGAATGCAATTCGAGCTTAGTTTTACGACCTTCAAATATGAATAACTTTAACCATAGCGACATAGATATAATATCTTGTTTATAGGTTTCCCAAATTAATCTGTAACTGTAAATTCTGTAACTTTTGATCGGATTAAGATATTTTGATGCGGTTCTCTGCAAATGAAAGTAGAGACGTGTATCTTAGCGAAACCCTTAGTGCCAAACATCTCAAAATTTTTTTTACATTTTTAAAAAACTTCTAAATTTACAATTTGAATATAAAAGTCGCGTCAAAGAAAAAACGCTCTTTAACATATTTATATTTTGAAGATTAAGTTTTATTTATATAATACATATGACAAAATTTATGAACAAATTTTATAACTTAAAAATTATATTTTGATAAAAACCATTGTAGTTGTAGTTGTATGCTTTTAGTGTGGTTTGCTCGGTAGTGACAAAAAACCACGATTACAGGAGCACGAGTAGAAGCATTGAAATTCGGCGCAAATATTCTCTCCAACGTATAGCTCTTTGATGTAAAAAATGGAGAAAATCTAACATCTGCCACGCCTACTTTTTTCATTAATATTATTGCTTCAGATTTAAGAACTTATTTCTCAGCTTGCAGTTCGGATCTGAAGGACAAATTTTATTCCCGTCTTCACTGTAGTGGTGAAAGTCATCTCACAAAAAATAGGCGTCACACGCCTACTGGTATAACAAACCATATAGGTAGGGGTCTGTTAAAAAAATCGGAGTTGTAAATGAGTTAATAAATATAAATTTACTATCTGTAAATGAGCGTCTTATTTGTTAAATTTCATATTCTTTATATTCATAAACTTCCTCATAAAATTCCTCTTGCTAATTTCCAAATTTCAATTTAAAAAGCTCCTTCAATTTAAAATACTCGTACTACTTTGAAATCAGTAAAAAGAAGACCAAGCATTTCGAATTTTTAATTATTTATTACTTAATAAATTAGAATTTAAGAGCAATTTTACATTACGTTACATTTTACTTACAATAACCATAGCATTACTTATGTATTTTCAACAAAATATTTATCTGTAGATTGCATTAGCAGCTCTTCGGCTTCTCTATCTAGGGAAGTTGAAGTTTTTATATATTTATCCCTCAATGAACAAATGTAGGAATCTGATGAAATGAGCAGCATTCTAAATAGATCCTCATTGGTCCCTTGCCGTGAACACTTTTTTGTGTTGTGCTCCTTATAGTATCTATAGTCTTTGTTCCGTATAGATACTATAATAATCTCTATACTGTAATAATAGTTATATAGTACAGCTACTATACAATCTTCCAAATTTAAAATTTATTGAAAAAATTACCTTTTTTAAAAAAATTGCCAAAAATATTTTCATCAAAAACACAAACAAAATTTATTTTTTCTATAAAAAAATCTCCATATATGAAACACTTAGAAACACTTTACTTTATTTAGTTATGTTAATTAATTTTCGAGATATTAACATTTAAATTAGGCCAAAAAACACAAATTATGGAACTATTCAGACAATAGCTAGGTAAAATTTTCAATCGACAAAAAAACGGTTCCGGCGGGTCCGGGCGGGTAAAGTATGTTTGGAGGATTTGTTCAAAAAACTTTGAAGTTTAAAAACAATGAACTCTAGGATAAGCATTTATAAGCGCTGAGACTTATAGTCTCCCAAAATTAAAATTTTTATAAAAAATGACCTGTTTTTCAAAAATTTGCAAAAAATATTTTCACCAAAAACAGAAACATACTTTATAATTTTTCCTATATAGAAATATTTTGATTTTTAGGTACACTTTATTTTATTGAGCTATGTTAAATAGTTTTCGAGTTATTAACACTAAAAGTAGGTAAAAAAACAAAAATTTTACAACTTTTCAGAGACTTAAAAAAAGGTTCACTTTCAATTGCTCATAAAAAATTATCAGGTGGGATTTTGGGAAAGATTTTTTGGGTTTTTAGGTAGCAATCTATTATAAACAAAATAGTATACCATATCTTTAAAAAAACTCGGAGCGACTTTTGGCCGCGCTTTTTTGTCGCAGTACACTGTGCGCCTTCTTTTTAGCACAAGACGACACCAAAATTGCTGTTGTCTTTATATAGACGTTTTGACGTCTGCTGTCGTACTTGTGAATAGTTTTTAGGCACGTCAAACTCTCCTAGTCGTTTCACTACAATTTATGTAAGCTAGCACTAAAAATTTTATCTAGAACACAAACCTCTTAGCATATTGTAAATTATGTGAGCGTAACATAACACAAGTCACTTTTAGTTCAAGTGAGCTTGTGAATACGACGTGAATACCATGCATGAGACGTCTCCAATAATTCGAAACTGACAGCGCCAAATTTTTGCGTTGATGCAGTGCTTTCATTTGATTTCGAATCAAGCCGTAACTATCGGAAGCATATGTGGCAATGCTTTCGGCAGCGCTTTCAAAAGTCACCGCTCGATTTCAAAGCAATAGAAGTATTTCAGACAACCCCTGAAACGTTCAAGACGTATTGAACAAGCCTTCGGGACTTCTCATGCAGTCCTCTAAATCAAGAGCACAACCGTGTGACCGCTTCATAGGAGTGTTTGGCGATTTTCAACCGCAATCCGAACGAATGTTTTTACCGTAAACGGAACCCGGAAACATGGATCCATCACACAACACCAGAGACTAAAGAACAATCAAGAAAGTGGGTTTCTCCGGGTAAACGTGCATCAAAGAAGGCCAAGGTGGGTCTGTCGGCCAATTAGGTCATGGCCACAGTTTTTTGGGATGCACGAGGTGTCATATAATGCACAGGGTTCATTATATCGATTACCTTGAAAAGGGTAAAATAATCACCGGCGCATATTGTTCAGAGCTTTTGCACAGATTCGATATTGATTCGAAGCAGAAACAACCGCATTTGGCAGAGAAAAAAAGTGCTGTTCCACAGTGTGTAGTCACTATGGCAATAATTCATAAATTGGGCTACGAACTATATAGCCCCCTGCGACTATATCCTGTTTCCAAACCTGAAGAAATAGCTGGGCGGTAAGGGATTCTGGTCGAATCAGACAAAGGCATATTTTGAGGGTCTTAAGAAAACCTATTATTTGGAAGGCATAAAAAAAAATTGAAAAACGCTGGACTAAATGTATTGAGCCAAAATGAGACTATGTTGAGAAATAAAACCCTTATTTGGCAAAAAAAATTTCTTTTATTTAAAAAATTCCTGACTTATTGAACTACCCTTGTATTATAAATAAAATAATTTAAGGCCGGAAAACTGGGTAGCCCTATACTAGGCTCAAATTCGAAGAGAAACCATATTTACCTGCCAAATCCTTTTCCTTCGCTAAACCATAAAGTTACGCTAAAACCATAAAAGCAGAAATTCTGCACATCATAAACAAAAAAACCTATATGGCTTTATATACATCCTTTATTAGCTTCACTTAAAAAAAAAACTATTGTAATATATGCATGCTAATAAATACTAATTCGTTGAGTTGGTATCATTTGTTTTTTGCTCATTCTCTTTCTCATAAGTTCCTCTCTCATTTTAGCAGGGGAGACTGAGCCCACGTTGGAGAAACTTAACGACACCGCAAAACTGAACGAACCGAGGAAGAGCGATAATTGCCAAAGGAGAAGGAAAGCAAGATCTAGAAATACATACCAGGAACAGTGGCGAAGCACAAAGTCGAGTTCAGTTGCAATTTAGTTGTGAAACGCGTTGGATGTTGAGTCGTCTTATAGTGGTAGTTGCCTATTTTTTAATTTTGCAAAAAAAGATAATTTGAAAAACAAAGGAGATTCACTTATAACTACTTTCATGATTTTTGCTCCTCACTCATGTTATCAACGATTATTCTATCAAATTTTTCTATTGTATTTTTCCTGTATACGTACAGAGAACAAATTAAGTATAAAACGAAACACTAAACTTTCATTTTAATAACTTAACGTAATTTGAAACGCGAAGAAACGACGTGGTTTGTTTTCTGCAATTTTTGTAAAATACAACAACAATTTTCTGGCTTCGCAGAGCTACAGACTGAAAGAACATAAGAATTGGAGCACTGGAGAATACTGCTACCACCAGTGTCATTTCTATGCTGTTTTTTGACGTCTTTGGCTCTTGTGAATTCAGAAAATTTAATAAAAACGGACGATCTTATTTGTTTTCAGTGCAACAGAAAAAGGTGATAAATAATTGAAAACAAGAATTACTGAAAACTATTTTCGTCACTGGAATTTTCATTGAGCCGAAATTCCCAAAAAATAAATTGTGCACCAACCGCAAAACATAGTGACTGCAAATAGTCGTCTTTATTTGGAAGGAGATCAAACAGCAGCGCTACCAGCATTGTTTTGTGTATTCCTTAGCACCAGGATAACACCAACTACAAGGCTATATTTTTTACTTTCCATATAAAAAAGCCACAAAAAATCTGAAATGGTAATATGATATTTTTCAATTATTAATGAAATTTAATTTAAATTTGCAACTTTATTGCAGTATGAAATTATAGCTACATACATATAAATCATTAAATTGACATTTCGTTATACTTTCCTTCTCTGGCCGTTTTAAAATGTAATATCTGGCTGTCACAATCACTGAAAAAATGCTGAAATTAATCATTTAACTTCATAGCAAATTCACAATTGTGCTACGCATTTCAAGCAAAAAACTTAATACGCTTACTCACAAGTCACGGAGTCACTTAACGTCGTCGTCTTTGAAAAGTCTATTTGGTAGAAATTGACTTGTATTATGTATGCTAGGCGCTGTTTAGACAGGGGACATATGTCCCTAGTTTGTCAAACCTGCTGGGCACATTGCAACTGCGGTAAGCGTAAAAGAACACAAGTCACTTTTAGAACAAGTGAGCTTGTGAATACGAATTCTGCCAAAAAGTAACAATGAGACGACGACGAGTCACTCTGTGAGTCTAAATAAGCTTGTTAGTTCTTACCTTGTTATCTAGGTCTATCTATTCACAGATGCTCACAAATTGCGAAAAAGCTTAAATTTGTAAAAAGCAGACTTTAACACATATTCACCGAGTTACTTGTCGCTGTCGTCTCTAAAAGTCACTTTTTGCAGAATTCGTATTTGCATTACGCCACTTTAGTTGCAATGTGCTAAGAGGTTTGTGTACTAGATAAAATTTTGAGTGCTAGCATACACAAATTGCATTGGGACGACTAAGAGACTTTGAGTTGACTAAAAGCTACTCAGAAGTTCGACAGCAGACATCACAGCGTCTATTTAAAGGCGACAGCAATTTAGGTGTCGTCTCTTGCTAAAAAGACGTCGTCGTGCTTGTGAGTAGCAAAAGACGACAAACTGCTGATTTTGACGACGACGAGGGATAAAAGTGAGCTTTAAATAAGCATGTAAAATTGACTGGCTGAAATTTCTTTATAATCTAATATTATTATACTTTATACTAATATTATAAATGCGAAAGTAAGCCTCTCTGTCTGTTACCTTTTCACGGCTAAACCGCTGCACCGATTTTGTTGAAATTTGGTGTGGAGATAGCTGAAACCTTGACAAGAGACATAGGGCAATTTTATAAAAAGTCTACCTCTAAATAGGAGATGAAGGATTGTAGGGAGATTCAATCTCAATTTCACATACATACGTATTCTAAAATTCACGAGCTATTGAATCGTCTCGAAATTGCATTGCAAACAACAACAAAGAGACGATTTTTGTTATGCTTAAATTAAGTAAACATTGTGCTGGACAGAATAGATGTCAATAATAAATGAATTTATATAGTGATAAGACACAAGCAAGAAGTACCTCTTGCGCCCTCGAGTTGTCAAGGCAACTCTATAACGGGCGTCTCCTACCCAAATTAAAAAGTGTCGTGTATATCATATGTACGAGTATGTATGCAAGCGAACGACTGTGGTGTGTACATATGTATGTATATCATTCAATCAAACTAACTTAGAGCAAGCACTATTCGACGCGAACGAAGTTGCGGGCAACAGCTAGTTATACATATTTGCAACTATTGTGAATTATACAGAAGTTATTTTCTTACATTAACTAATCGACTATTTTGTTCTGGCAATGCTCTAGTGGATTATTTTCCTAAATTAGTTCAGTTATTTTTTGCTGGCAATACTCTTAAAGTGGATTTCAAAATAAAAATAAAATAAAATTTTTTAATTACTTTAGTTCATGAATTCCGTTGCGAAGGCTTCTTTTATGGGTTTGGCATATTTATTATTTTCGTTACATTCGGTTGGTTTCGTTCAGTTTGAGTTTTTGCTCTCTCTTTCTGTTTCTCTCTCTTACATTCACTATTTATCTTTTCCTTTGAGAATTGGCAATATTATCTCCTTTCATGTTTTCCCCTTTTGTAATTCGGTATAGTTTTGGTTTCGTTTGCGGAAGAGACTCGACTTCGTACGCAAGTCCTCATTTAAGTTCCCCTCCGTTTTTCTTTTGCTTTATTGCTTTCTTGAATTGTATCTCCTTTCTTTCGATTTTGGTTCTTATCGGCTCTCATCGGCTTCACCTTCGCGCTCTCATCGCTTTAACATTTCATTCGTTCCGTTTGCCGCAATGCGGTTATCGCAGTTTTGCTTTCGTTGGCACTTCTGAGTTCGCAGTCTTATCATTTCTTGTTTTTCTTTTTTTTCAAATAATAGAGAAATAAAATGCAACAGAACAGTTAATAAACGCATGACGATAAGAAAAACAAAGAAACTTTTGGGATATACCGTCGCCAATAACAGCAAATACATACATATCCACGCACACAGTAGCCCAGTGTCAAAGATTTTTACCATAGCTTTTGCTTTGGTTTTTATTTATTGCATGCTTGTTTCTATTCGTTTCGATCTTTTTGGTGGGATTGTTTTACGAACGTTTGCTGGTGCAGCTTAACAATTGTTTTGCTTATTGGAACTTTTCCAAGTGATGAACATTCTAGGTTCATCCTATTCTATAGGTTTCATTCCATTGACCATAGAAATATTGCAACCTGCCTATGGGCTCGGCATATCCATACGAGTATTTGTATAGATTACAACTTATAGAAAATGTTGAAGAATGATTTTTATTGCAAACATTTTTAACATGCTGCTGCATTACATTTGATACGCTGGATTACATTCGACTCAACTCAAATTTAGTAAACTAAAATACTTTCGGAGAAAAAGTAAATTTATTTAATTTTTTCAAAAACTTTTTTATTAGGTTGCTTTTTTTCTGATGGCCTAGAGACGCGAAATATTAATTATAGCTCAGAAAAAGATGACAATGTAATATTAACCGGTTGGTAGTGTTGGTAGGTTGGTAGTGTAATAATTAAACTAATCAGATATCAGAAGTATGCTTTAATTTATTTTTATATACATACATATTTTTTAAATAATTTGTAACAGTTAAAAAAGGAAACAAAAACAATGTCTGTGTAATGATCCGTTTTCTTTCAATGTAACGGTTGTTTTTTCTATGTTTTACTAACATATGTACTATATTCGCAATACGTTCAAGTTTAGTTTTGCTGAATTTTGTGAATAGATCGCGCAGAAAAATTTGTTTTGCGAACGACAATACACGTGCGACAATGGGGCAGGGAGAACATGTTTCTCAGTAATTTAAAAAATGTCAGTCGTGCAGAAAAATTGGTGAGATTGGTGCAGTTGGAAATTGGTGCAGTAAAGTTGAGGCAGAGTTCGGCAAGTCATGCCACCCACAAACCTTTCGCCGTGTGCTTCGCGAGATCATTTTGATATCTGTTTTTTTATAAATTATCAAACAGATAATTTTGATATCTGTTTCAATTATAGCGACTTAACGTTTTTGTAAGGTGCTGGTCGAAATAAGCTGTTAGCCAAGAAATGTTTAAAAAATTTACTTAGTAGTTTTTCTAAAATTTGGAATATATTGCTGTTTGACGCTTTTCAGCGCCAAAAGGCTTTTTGTAACAATGTATGCGAACTCATAAATTCGTATCGTTTTTAATTTATTTTCCATAAAAACTTTTTACTTGATTAGCTTATTTATTAGTTTTGTTGCGAAATTCTTCAAGTTGATTAAGAATTTAAAGTTTTTTACTTTCCGGCTCCATATCTTGGTTTCTCAAGGAACCATAATGCATAAGATATGCATTATCCAAAACCTTGTGACATAGATTTAATTAATCATGTTGAATAAACTCGCAGATTTTTTAAAGAATTCTTTAGTTATCAAATTGTAGCTGAATCAATTAAAATCTGAAGACAAAAAACTTTACACGTGTTGATTTTAACAGTGACAAAATCGTATAACTATGGCGATCATTAATTTTAATTGCTCTACTATAGAGTTGGAATAAAAAACTGTTAAAAATATAAGAAACATTCTGAAAATATAACTTCATAGCTGAGTACATATACATATATGTATGTATCTAATTTTTGTGCCAAGGCTTGAACAAATGTTATTAATGGATTAGTTAATAAAACTGGCAACTCTTGTTGGAGAACAAAAATCTAATTGTTGTTGGTTAATCTATATAGTACATTCCTCTGCTGATGGAAAGTGTCAGTTCAGTGCTGTTCATACCATTCTATAATTGGAACATATTTATCGTTCACAAACGGTTGGGCCTTTTTTTGTTGCTTTTTTTTCTTAGTTATTATGGTCCTGACCCCAACAAACCAAAAAAAAATGTCGCTCTCCTTTCGGGGTGGGGCCCTTTGAAATTTGAAAAGAAACCATCTGAAACATAACTCGAAAACTGTAGAAGACATTATGATGACATTCGTACCGTTAGAAAGCTAATAAAAATGTTGTAACTTAATTTGCGTTTATTGTCAAGTGCACCACCACAATTTTTTTTCTGTAATTTTTGTTTTCTCTATTATAATGTATTTCTTACTATAGGAGAAAGGCTAGTTTGTTTCTATACTCCGTTATGAGCGCATCCGGTCGGCTGGTCGGTCGGTTGCTTAGTTGGCGGTCGCTAACAACAACTTCTTGTCCAAATGCATTGCTATCCATATTTATTTATTTTTTTTTTAGGTAAGAGTGTATTTCTCTTTGGGACAAAATCCAATCAAAGCTAGAAATTTGTCGATGAATATTTTCTCATCAGTTCAGAAAAGTACTCTAACGTTAACATTATAAATTTGAGTCGTGAAAGAAAGATTAATAAATACACATATGTATATGTACATACGTACCATATGTAATTATAGATATGTATCGTATATCGTATATACATATGTACATACATATTGATTTGTACATCGATAGCCAGGAAGCGATGTTGATCAGATTCGGTTGGGATTCCAGGGAGACGCGATGAAAGACTACATTTAATAATGATTACTGGATTCTTGGACGGGATTACTGGAATCCTGCATGGAGTCGGGAGAATATTGCATGGTTCTCAAACTAGTAAAAGTGGGGGCTCGCTTGATATAATTGCACCTGTACAGATATGTATTTTATATCTCTATCGACACTTCGACGTAAATGCGTATCTGAACAATGTATTCGTAAATTCGTGTTTTTATTTTTACTGTTTTTTTGCCATACATTTCAATTTCCTTAAGATAAAAAACTACGAATTATGAGATTATGCAAACTTATAAGTTGGCCCTTCGCATCCAATGACGTCATACTTCCGAACTCCAGTCATCAGTTCTCTCCTCCTCTCCTTTTCTTTTTTCTCCTTCAAGATTAAAATGCTTTAACGTAAATTATAAACTAATTTGAATTTCTCTTTGGGACAACAGCTCATTGTATCTATTTGAAAAGGTATTGACGTACATACGTAAATACAATACAAATAATATATTACGCTATTCAATTTATTATTTGTATTGTTCATTCCCTTCCTCTTGAGATTCGTACACGATATCTTTCTTATAATAATTATAATTTTCAGGGTTTTGTATTTTTTTTACTATTAAATATAATGATGATCGATGTACATATATTATTTTGTTTTTCAGGCCGATCAACTGACAGAAGAACAAATTGCCGAATTCAAAGAAGCTTTCTCGCTATTCGATAAGGATGGCGATGGCACCATTACGACAAAGGAATTGGGAACAGTCATGCGATCGCTGGGACAGAATCCTACAGAGGCTGAATTACAGGATATGATAAATGAAGTCGATGCCGATGGTGAGTTTTTTCAATATAAAAATCTTTTTTTTAAGGAGATCGTTACAGTAAAAAACCCTAAAAATGAAGGAATAGAGCAAACAAGTAATGACCTCTTTGCTGACAACATAACTTTTCTCAACAAAGTTCTGCATATATGTATGTTGTGCTATATTATAGCAGTTACACCCCCCTGCTAAACGAACATACAAAACAGCCATTTTGGGATAATCGACCAACAATCGCATGAAGTCCAAAAATTTTTGATCTTTTAGTCGCACACGAAGTTGTAACGTTAGTGGCCTGCATAATATCGGGCGGATTACTTACTTTTCCCTCTAATTTCTGTGAGAGAACTTTCTGCAGTACGGTTAACAGATAGTAAAATTCCAGATTTAGAGTATAGCTGATTTAAAAGTTAGGAAATTAACTTCCAAAATCGCTCGAATTTATATCGAAAAGTATTCTAGATTTAAAATATTTCCGTTCCCATAGTATATAGTATATAAACACAAAATATTAAAAATTAACCATTAAAAATTAAATAATTTGTTTCAATACAAAAATTAAATGGCTGCAGTATATTCATTATATTTTTTATTTGGTGGAAAATATGACGCCTTTCAATTTTGACATTCTGTTTATTTTATTTCAAACAATAGACTAACGGCTCAGGTAAATATTAGATACGAGTATATCAGCGCTATTCCTTTCTTTCTTTAGTTTTCTATAAATAAATAAAAACTGATGCCGAACCAGCACAACAAAGAGAACATGTGCGAAAATGCTATTTTTATTCTTAAGAAATATACAAAACGTTAAAAAAGAACAACCGGAGAGCAACAACTCGGCGATTACGATGAAATGTAACATTAATTTTTCTTCTTTTATTTAAATTGATTACCTTTTGATGTTGAAGAAAATATACATCATAGTATACACTAGTCAGTCGGAATTAACGATAATATTGAGGTACATACTTCTTCTTGTTTATCAGTTGAAGCAAATTTAAATGATTGTTCTGCATACGCAAACTCTACCTTTTCATAAAACTTATTAACTACATATATTAATTTACGTAGAAAATGCATTTATTCAATGCTTTGGGAAGCGAAATAAAACGCCACTTTAACAATCGGTTTATTGTTGTAATATTCAATTTTAGGGTTATTTACTTTTGCCCGAAATTCAGTTTCGCAAGAGCACTGGCGCCTTATATTTTATCATGAATTTGTTTTTAATCCACTTCAATGGAAATATTTACGTTTAAATAAAGTTTACCTACCTCATGGGAAGTCTCTACCCACAAAAGATATACCCACAAAGAATACTCTGTAAAGAACAGTCCTGATAGGTACATCCTTTCTATAGACATTTCCCCCCCAGATGTCCATGCTTTCATCAAAATTGATAAAATTTGTCTGTCAAATACATTCCTTAAATTGTCACGAACAATTAAAAATAAGTCATCGTCATCATAATCATCAATACGGAATTTGTAGAGGTGAAAAACCCCACGAATATGTCGCCAACCCTCGTCGTTGTACTCATATATACATACATACATGCTGTGTAGATATTTCTTTACGTCTTTTTGTAATTTTATTATTATGTATGTTTTTTCCCAAAATGAAAATCATGAAGACGACATTTTTGAAATTTTTTTCATCAAATGAAAAGTAAAACAAAAACAAAATACGAGTGTACCGCAGAAGCACATGCACGAGTATTTCGGTACATAGTGGTGCTGGCTGGTTTCTAGTGCTCGTAGCTATACCATTGTCGAGTTTCATTCAGCTCGGCGCAATGTCTAAGGTTTATAATTGGAGATGTGCCAAAATTCCTAAACTAACAAAATAATTATAAACGAAATAAAAAAGAAGCGATGGAACGAAGACATTTTGACCATTTCGACTTTTGGTTGTTGTAATTTATTGCATATCTTTTTCGTAGACTTGTTTTGTATGGAGTGTAGTTGCTTTTGTCTTTCTTTTCGCAGAACTCCGCATATTTTTATGTATCGTAGTTAGTTAATGTGGATGTTTTTATATATAAATAAAGTATTTAAGAGATAGAGCATTGCAATTTTTACGAACAGAAATGTGCTTGTGCAGAAATGAAAAAGCAAATAAATGAAACCGGTGGCAGGCAACAACAAAGCACCAAGCTGCTAATGGCAAAAGACATGAGGAAAGAATAAAGGGGCTAACTTCTCTGCCAGCGTCGCTTAGTTCGTCCAAAAACTCGTTGGTCATAATGTTGAGGCTAGTATCCGCAGTCCTACTCGTCGCTCATGTAATGTCTTTACTATCTATGCTCGTTGGTAACGAGCACTATAAAATTCCGGATGGTGGATGAGTTCGCTCGAGTGGATCGAGCTTATGGATAAATTCATCCGTATGGATGAAATATACCAGGAGTTGCTTAGACTCGAAGACTTGGGTGGTGAAATAATCTCTTAGGAGCTTTTTAGAAGCTTCAGAAAACTTTAGGAATTCTTACTAGGCATTATAAACGAAGACTGGGTGAAAAGTAGGCATTATAAACGAAGAAGATAGTTTCCATGGCCCGAAGAAGATGCGATTCCTGGGAAAAATCCATTTGTTGGCAAGAATTCTTCGGGGACGAATTTCCATTATCCCTTCATAAATTTAGTTTGGAGACAAAAGCCGCCATCACTTGATTTTAAATCTTCTAACCAAAGTTGACGTCAACCGTCCGTCAACCCTCGGAAATTCGCCACAAACAAAAAATAAAATATCGTCCCTTAACCCTCGTCGAAACATATGATTCTTCTCTATGTGAAATTGTGCGATCCTTATACGGTGGTAACTGCCAAGTACCTCGTACACTCAACACTGCAAGGATGACTTCATGATATCGTATCCTATGAGTTGAAAAAGTGGATAAATTTATTTATTTTTAATAACTTGAATATCATCACTGTATATTTTATTTTTATTTTTATAATTGTGCAACACTCTTACCATTCATGAACAAAACACACACAATATTAATTAAAGCGTCCCGAATATTTTTGTTTCGTTCTGAGAATTTTCAGCAGTTTTTTTTACCCCTGAACCCATTATATATTGATATACATACATACATACCTACATACATACATATATTAAACTCCAAAATACATTATATCATAATATATAATCTCTTCTGTGATACATAACACACTTATTCGTATGTTGCAGTATGTAAATACATATATACAAAACATAGGTACATACATAAAATGTATACTATATAGTAAATGCATATGAAATGCATGTTGCCGTTTTGCGCAGAAGCTACAAAATCACGAAGCAAATAATGTTTTTATGAGTATAAAAAATGGAATCGGAATCGGTAACGACCGAACCGCAAACTTGCCTGGGCACGGGTCGTACAGCTGGTCGAAAGAATGAAATCGCTTGCGTCAAGTTGGACTCACAACATTTCGCCTGAGTTCATGGCAATCAACAGGAATCGGCCTTCGTAAGGCGCCGAGTGCGGTGTAGGGGGTGGGTAAGGGAGTGAGTAACTCGGCAGCTCGGCAAAGCTGTGATTATATGAAGAGAGAGTTTGTCCAGCTTAACGAAAGGTAAGCAGGAGAGAGATTTCTCTTTGCGTTTGTCCTTGTGTTGAAACTAGTCCAAATTCATGTCGTTTAGGGGTGGAGCGCCGCAGTATCGTCGGGAAATGAAGTCTGAAAATACTTTTCTATATCTCTCACCGAGGGTACGCGCGAAGGAGAAAAGTGGTGGATGAGACTTTTGTTAAACGAGGGGCTGTCCGAGATGAGTTTACTAATAAAATGGTTCACACAATTATATACACAATATACTGCATCGCAAAAGTGATAACATTTATTCATGAGCGCACAAATGTTCCTAAGCTCTTGAAATTATGTAGTTATGCATCGTATACCAACCTACTATCAAAGTAACGTCATTCATCGACGTTTTATATAATGAAGAAAATCATGTTCGATTCTTATTATGTAAAATACTCGTGTTAACTGAAAGCGTTTTAAACCACTACCTCCCCTCTGTTAGGCCCTCCTTCCTTAAAAAATGTAAACGCCCAAGGCGGAAAAACTACCTAATATGTACATACATCAAAACTACAATGCAATATGTACAGCACAGTTGCAGAGATTTAGATTGAGGCAATCACCATAAAAGATGAGATTATTTGAGATATTAAGATAATTTTTAATCAATATTTTTAATAATAGAACCATACAAAAATAGAAGGTAAAGGGTGTTTTTTAGAGGTATAGATCTTTAAAATGATAGAAAACCCATAAAAAACATGGTCATGACCGTGGTATTGGCTTTATTGAAAAGATAATTTTATGCCATTAGTGTTTAAATATGACTTTTGGCATATGAGTGCCGAATATTTGGCTCGAATGAAGCCAATCTCGAAGTCCAATTTCGACCACTTTTTAGAGTATATGAGGCCGTATATCGGCAATAACACGGCTAATGTTGGCTTCCAAGTGGTCCAAAGTCTGTGGTTTATCCGCGTAGACCAATGACTTTGCATATCCCAAAGAAAATAATCTAGAGGTGTGACATTACACGATTGTGAAGGCCAATGAACAGGGCCTTTTCGCGAATTTATGCGGCATCAAACGTTTCTATTGATTGTGTCGCGCGCTGTGTGGCATGTTGCGCCATCTTGTTGAAACCAGAGCTCTTCCACATTAACGCTATTCAATTGGGGAAAAAAAAATTTAGAATTATAGCTGTATAGCGCTCTCCGTTGACCGTAACGTTTTGGCCGGCATCATCTTTGAAGAAGTACGGGCCAATGATTCCACCAGCCCACAGTTATTTTTTGTGCTTTATGGGCTGGTTACATACATATTTTCAACAGTTACATATTTTCAAAATAGTCGCTCATTTTTCGAAGGACCGAAAGATTTATACTGTCGATGTCTGTTATACTGTCCGATGATACTGTTAGTTGAAGGGACTTCTGAAAATGAAAATCCACTAAAGAAGATCAATTGTCGAAACAGCGAAGGCGACTTCTCTTCAATTTTAGATCCTGTTTTATTACTTCCCTTCAGTGAAGATCATTTTACTGTACCATATTGGCTTGCATTGATGTGAGAAATATAGAGTGATAGAGATGAGTGTGAAATGAGATGAAGCCATACATTATTTTCAGATGAAATATGTAATACTATTTATATGTTTTTTCACGATTACTCATTTTATTTTTGACCGAGTATATATTATAAATGCATATATTAATAAATAGTATATATAGTATATATTATAAATGCATATATTAATAAATGCTGAAGATTAATAAGTATTTGTGCATAGATTTGTATGTATTTCCATAAATTTAAGTGTTGTCGTATTTTACAAATATGTGGAAGTTTATCAAAGATCATAAGATTAAATGAGCTTTCTTTCTGGTCTTACAAAAGATTGTATTGTAATATACGTTTAAGTTTTCTTATTTTATTTCCTTATGTTATTATTAACAACAGCTTAAAATGCCATATATTATGAGCCTAAATAAAAAAAAATTATACGAACCTAAGAAAACGTTTTCAATAGCGTTTTTTACATAGAATGCAAACATATAGTACATTTCTAATATACATATAGTATACATATTTGTAATATACAGCGCATATATGTATATATGTATATATGTATAAAGATATCGTCACCTTAAATACAAAACAACGTAACATCACTTTTCATAAGTTTACAGGAGAAGCAAAAACGATATAAAATTGAAACTACTTGATATATTGAAGCCAAATTTTCAAATCTGGATTAACATGAAACTGGAAATATATGTATTTTAGATTAACAAAATCTGTTTTTAAAGTACACTTTATGCTATGTGTCTTACGTTATGTTGAATTGTTTTCTAAAACAAAATAACATTATTTTTGTTAGGAAAATCCTGCACTTGATGATACGTTTTTTTGAATTTTGGCTATAACTTGGTTATTTGTGATGGCAGAATTTACAATTTTGTACACATATTATGTAATATGATGTACTGAATCGTAATCAATAAAAAACTCAATTTCGAATTTTTTGATCATACGTTGTTTTGCATTTTGGGTGACGATATGTATATATATACAATGTATATACGTACATATGTATATGTGTATATGTAATATACAGCGAGTACCTACAACAAAAAATACTTTCAAAGATTTAGATTCTTGCATTATTCGAAAATTAAAATATTTCTCGTAAACTATTAACAGTTTTTCTTATAGAGGATAAGCTCGAAAAAATTGAAAAATATAAACAATACAATTTTATGGCGCTGAAATATATAAAGTCGATTCGAATACGAGTAAAATAATGGAAAAGAATACAGACACTACGAAGAAAATAGAAAAACAAACACTGAAAAAACGTTTCTTTTCCTCCATTATTTTTTATCATAAAAGCATTCTCATATTGATTTAATTACTCATAAAATAATTAAAAATGAAATCTGTCTGATGATGATGAAAGAAACGATGATATAAATTAAAATAAAATAATGAGAAATATAGAGGAATAACAGTTTGAAAAGAGAAGAGGTTAGACGAGTCGAGAAGGAAGTGAAATGAAATAGTATGATTTAAAGAGAATTAATTTGTATAAAAATTGTTGTTAAAATTTTAAGAAGTAGTGCAGAGGACGGCGTGCGTGTGTTTGCCAAAAAAATTGTAATGTAAATTATTTTTATTGAAAATATTCTACAAATGATACTAATAAAGAGTATGTGAGAGTATGTATTATAATAACTAAATAGCAACCAGCATGACTTTACCAAAAATTATTTGCTGTACCGTAATATTACTTACTCTCTCACCGACTTGGTCTCTGTTTGTCTCCTCTCAACCTCTTTCTCTCAAAAGTATATTGGGACTATCTGTCGTTTCGTATCTCGTGTAAAAGATTGTATTAATTTGTTTGTACCCAGACTCGTAGAAATAATCCGTTTGTAAGAATTTTTTGTATGTTTGAAAGACCCCAAAAATACCGAAATATTCCCTTGTTTTTGTTACTATGCTAATTTTGTTTTTATGGATGGTGTACCGTAAATTTCCACAAAAGCAGAAAAGACACTAAATATTTTTTCAATTTCTTGGCTCGTTACACTTCGTTGCTATTTTTTTCTGTCAATATTGGTTTGTTCTTTTTCTGCCTTCCCTACTTTGGCTGCCTCACTTAGTTTCATGTTTTGGGCTTTCGTTTTTATATTCGTACACCGGTACATGGTTGTTGCTGCTTGAAAATTTTGCTCTTTTATTCAACAGAGATAATCGTCAAACGCCGCGTTCAAAATAATTCTCTATCACATCAGGTTTTCGAGATATTCTGTGTCTTTATGTGCAACAAATGAGATGTTTACCATGTCTCTAAAATTATTTCTTTCCAGGTAATCTTTCAACACAAAACTCATTACGACCTTCTACAATATTGTCTTTCCTCTCAAAAATTTTAATCGTTTAAATATCTTCTGTCCCCTTCGAGAAATGTGTTGTTGAACTTACTCGTAATAATGAATTCATCAACTTTCGGTAATCGAAAAAACTCAGAAGTGGTCCAATCCTATAGTGATTTAATTATGTCGCTTGTTGGATAATATTCATAGCTTAGCGAATGAATGGCATGGTATCGAAACTGAAAAATTGTAATTATTTTGTATGGTTGTTATTTTTCAAAACTTTCGTGGAAAATGACTGCATCTTATTAGAATTAAATAATTAACGAAATATGACTTCAGGAAAGTGACTTCACTTTTCCTCTCAGGGGTAGAAGGGGGAGAGAGACCGGGGTTAGGGCAAAGACGCAGAAAGAGAAAGAAAGAAATTTAAAGCGTGGATAGTTTTATTTTTTTACAAATTAATTAATAATTAATTTTATTAATCAATTGATTTTTTTTCTCTTAATTTTCACAAATAATATTGCATTATATTTTGTTCAAATTTTTCAGGCAACGGCACAATTGATTTTCCCGAATTCCTTACAATGATGGCACGTAAAATGAAGGATACCGATAGCGAAGAAGAGATTCGAGAAGCCTTCAGAGTGTTCGATAAGGATGGTAATGGTTTTATTTCAGCGGCTGAGCTGCGTCACGTCATGACAAATTTGGGTGAAAAATTAACAGACGAAGAAGTGGATGAAATGATTCGAGAGGCTGATATCGATGGTGACGGTCAAGTCAATTACGAAGGTAAAGAGAGATATTATTTATTTATAGCCAAGAGATATTATTTATTTATAGCCAATATTTCGCAATTCAAGTTTTAAAGTTTCATAGTAATAAAACGATTAATAAAAACTCGACATTAAAGGAGTTATTATTAACTTGTCCTAAGATTTCTGTTATTCTAAACTTGCTTCGTATGATTTTTTGACAGATTTCATACTTTACTTTAAATACAAATCTTCACATTTTTGAAATATATTTTTTCTTGTCACTTTAAAATCGACTTAGATACGGGCAAGTCGAAACTAAGAAATTTTATTTTTAGTAGTGACATTCAACAATTTTTTAATATTTAAAATTTTTATAATCGATTTAGTAATTTAATATATTAATATATCATTAATATATTCCAGCAACGAATTGCTTAAATATTGGTAGTTATCACAAAAATTTCAAGTGCACAGCATCTGATTGATCATTTTTGGCGAGAAAAAGTGAACTTAGTTACTCTCACCTGCTCGCTCTTCTGTCTTCTGAAAAGGCGGAGCACGTTGATGATTTCATTTTATACGTGATTCATTACTTGCTATGAAAAGATAGATTATAAATTTTTTTAGTATCTTGTTTTTGCAATTCTATAGAAATTTGTGTATTTTGTAGAGGTGTCGTGTCTTCCTTCAAGTGTCAGAAAGAAAAAAATTTGTTGTTTTTGTGTTGTTTTTTATGTTAATTAATGATGGGACAATTCTTGGAACCGGAAGTATCGGCACTTTTTTAGGTATCGGAATCGTATATTCGATTAGTTTCTTACGTTTGTATACGTCTATTTATTTGAATAAAAAAATTAAATTCAAACATTGGATATAAAATGCAATGTTATGTAAATTTTATTTTTTTCTGAATTTTTGGTATGTACTATTTACACACATTATTAATACATTATTTATGTATTATATATATCTTAGTATGTTTCACATACTAATTAAATTTTTGAAAAATTCGAATTTAACTCATTTGAGAAATTGGAATCATATCGGAATAGGAATTTTTAGGGCAGCATCGGGATTCGTGTTGGAATCGTTACAAATTTTGGCATCGTCCCATCAATAAATTTATTGAATCATCATCATTATCTATTATATTTTGTTAAAATTGTTTTAAAAATCACAATGATTTTGTGGAGCCAAAGTAGGTTAAAATTGTTCCTTAATGTTCGTAAGCTTTCCGACAGGGTTGTATGATAATGGTGTTTGGGACGAATTGTTCAATGTTGCCTTTTGCGTCGAAGAAAGAGAGCAGCAGTGTGGCGTTTTTTCTCTTGAACTTATTTTCACTTACATAATCAATGTAAAATAAATATTGTTGTAAAAAATTTCAGGGTTAATATGTGTTTTTAAGTAAAAATGTCCTTCTTCGCTTTTACTGTTATATAAAATTATAAAATAAATGAACTTTAATAAAAATTAAATACATAAATTAGATACACATTCTAATTATTTAATAAAAAACTGATAAAATTCAGTTTAATGATAACTGATAACATATGTATATAAACTAGTATTAGTATGAGGATGATTTTTACTTGAAGGAATTGATATTTTTCAAGTTTTTATTTTAAACTTCTACTTCACTCACGTCCTTATAGTTACTTTTTACGCCTGAAAAGCCACAAAAATGTACAACCAAAGAATATACAATATATAGAAGGCGCATCACTCAAAATTTTCAATTTTTCGCAACAGATGCGGTCGGTCGGTAGGCGGAGGGGTATTAGCAACATGTATTCTTTGAGTATAGGCACACACTCGACGAATATCATGACCCGAGCTCGTGACATGATGTTTCATGGCCCGAGCTCTTGCCACTCTTGCCAGCAAGTGAATTGCTTCCCCTCTCTCTTCTTTTCACTCTACAAACGCATTGCTTATTAACAATTTATATGGTGCTTCTATTGCAACATACACACAAAACACATGATAAGCAAAAAGAAGGCGATTTGAACGACTTATTTCTTCGTTCATGGCCCGAGTAGAATGCATTTCATGTGAATTTCTTGCCCTTTCGTTTCGTCGCTTTTGACAACGAACAGTTGTTTGCTGCTTGTGTTGGGTAAATTTATACGTCTGCGTATGCTTTGGTCGTGTGTTGGTCATAGGCAAGGTTGTCGGCGGCTGCGGCCGCAACTAGAAATTTTTGGAACTTTCAATTTTGCAAATTGAAAAGATATTTGAAGATTTTTGTATGTTACGCGATTTGAGAAATTAGGATTAAAAAAAATTGTAAAATTTTATAAGGATTAACGAGATCATATTTTACGAAAATATTTGTTACAAGCAGTAAATACTCGTATTTATTAATTTTTGGAATTTAATTTTACAAAGTAATTTTTTAATTCTTTTTAATAAATACTACAAATATTTTAATATTTTAAAAATATTTTAATATAAAATTATATTAAAATTTTAATATTTTTAAAATATTTGTAGTATGTATGTATTTATTAAAAAGAATTAAAAAATTATTTCGAAAAATTAAATTCCAAAAATTAATAAATACAAGTATTTATTGCTCATAATCTTTTAAATATTTTCCTAAAATATTATCTCGTTAATCCTTATTAAAAGCTTAAATATTAAAAATTTGTAAGCTTACTTTCTTAAATTTCAACTATTTCTGTATGTATAGACATGAATTAGTTTATCGTTATCCCAAATGTCCACTAATTTAAAAAAAAAAATTAATAACTAGGATTAAATTCGGTTACGTTTAACAAAAAATTATATTAATTCATTGTACCGGATAAAATGCACTGAACATACCGACATTTTGTCCTAATATATCAATAAGAAAAAACCCAGTTGCGCTACGTTCTTCTTATTGCTAAAAAGGCATTCTTCTCTGTCGTTTTCATTTATTTTCGACGTCGTCAACTCAGCGTCGTCAACTCTGAGAACTCAAGAATAGCCACGCAAAGCTTATTCTACATGCGATGACACACAGACGCTAAATGATACAAACGCATGCATTCCAAATTATTGTACACATCGTTACCCAAAAAAAGAACACCTGGCATGGAGACGAGAATAACAAGAAAAATGTAAAAAATTGAAAATGCCTTAAATTGAAAAAATAAATATTACAAAGACATTTTTAAAAACATTCCCGCATCCAGGTTCGAACTCAGGCCTTTCTACTCGTCAGTAACCTACTCTATCCACTAGGCTACCAAGCCTTATAAACGATTGCTGGTTTTTCAGTTAGAAGTTCACTGCGGCCATCGTTTGCCGAAAAACGAGAAAATACGATAGCAATGGAAAGTTAACATGACCACAAGAAATTGAGTAAAAATTGAGCGAAAAAGACAATGTGTAGAAACAATGTTTATAAACTTGGGTCGTACCGGTACGACCCACAGAACAAAATTTTTCGTTCGAAAATTTGTATGAGATGCGCCTTCTATACAATACATATTCTTTGGTACAACCCTGTCTCTGTTTTGAGTAGAAACAAGGAAACAGCTCTCTTTCAATTCACTATTTTTTTGAGAGCGTAATTGCGTAATTTGCTGCGCTTTACGATGAAGTATTGGGCGTCGGTTTTAAGCGTCTGGAAATTATTGGCAAATAAAAAAACGAAAAAACTCTCTTTTGCTAACAGAAAGGAAACTACGCAATGCTCATTTTCTAACTAAAAAGCCAAAAAGCCTAGGAAAGACGGATAAAGGATTTAATATATTATATGTACACTTCGTATGTGTATCCTTCTCTTATATCTATTTTGCAATAATTGTTTTGTTGCCTGCTGTGTCTTTTTGTACTGTCGTTTTGTATTTTGTTTCCAGCAGGGCAGTAGCCTCAATATATCGCATCCATTTCCCCCGCGAATGATGCGATACATGGAGTCTGCAAAAGACTGCGCATTTTCCCTTCTAATGTCAGTGGCGTAACTCTGGTGCCCTGTGTTAAGACAAAATTAGTCTATAGTTTATTAGTTTACTAAAACACATAAAGTCCCTGCGACAACATGTCCAAAACAAAAATAAGAGTATGCATGCATGTTTTTTTTCCTTGTATGGGTAAACTAAGACTTCCTGGCTGCATATACATAATTTTAATAGCATGAGGATCTCCATTTTTTTATATTTTTTCGTTTGCTGAAAGTATAAATATGTTTAAAAACTTTAAATTAATTGTAAAAAAATATTGATACAAACCTTATATCCATTATTTTCTTTTGAAACTTAGAGATGTGTATGTGCTTTTTTCCTTGCATTAAATTGGCCGGAAAATGTTTGAACAATTAACCTCCCAACGACTTTCGGTTGAAATCTTCGCAGCGTTCCATTCAGTTATTTTTTCCGGTGTTCTATAGATAGCACCAAGCGAATACTCATCAAATACTTTTGTATCTTGGTTAGAATTCATGAGACCATTAATTAATTTTCATGGATGAAAATATTTACATATTATTTTAAAAGGAAACAACGAAAAATGGTCTCCGCCGCAGTAAAACAAATTTTTTTAAAAAAATCGAAAACAACAAAAACAATTCGGCGCGGTAGAAAAAGTGTTTTCGTCGCTTGTAGTTATTTATTGCAGTTCATTAAAATAAACTGAATATTTCAAAATAAATAAAATAAGTACGATTTTTTCATTTAAAGACTCGCAATTTGACAGCGATAACTGCAGCAGCAGCAAAAAAAAACAGTAACAATAAGTACTACTACTATCACCAATCGAAACTTTGACTCAACATCCGTGCCCGTATGACTGATTGACTGATTCATCGACAACAAACTTAGACCTAACCGAACGACCGACTAGTCAACAGACCGACAACAACGAACGGGTGTGGATCGAACAACAAACGACCCATCATCACCCGGACAAACGATCGAACAAACGGCTGAAGAAATGACTGAATCGATCGACCGAGCCGGTCGTAACCCTTACGTGAGCCTGACGATTTAAATCTCAATAAAATCGCAGAATTTGTGCAAAATAATTCTAACTTCTCGATGGTGTTTTGAACTTTTTTGAAAATAGGTTGAAAATCTTCCACCCTGTGTTTTAAGACTATTTAACAGATTTATGTATGTTAATTTATTTCTGAAGCAATATGAAAAACGCTGAATACTTTTTCCCCAACCCAATATAATTCTCAAAATCATAAACATTAGTTGTGAAGTTTATTTAAAAACGATATGAGTGTCGACTGGAGTGTTCAATAAAAAAAATTTGTGAAGTGATAAAAATTTATATGAAAAATCGTTCATATAAATCTCTAAAAATTGAACAATTGATCTATGTATGTATAATTTGAACACGCTTTCCGTGCGGAAAGTGTGTATCGTGTGTTGCGGAAATGCTTTTCGACACACGCCACGCAATTTCGCACGCTTTCTCGAGGGAATATTTGAAGGGATTGCCCGGGGGTGCCCGCAGTCATCTCGGTGTATGGCTAGCTAATGACACACTAACGGTTCAACTTTTACAAATTCATAAAATTTATTTCATATTATAATAATTGAAGGGAATATAATGCGGAATAACACATTATCTCATTTTCTTTTGGTTTAGTGACGGTCTACCATGATAATTAGGAGCACAATAATCGTTTGTGTTTCTATTGGTATTAATTGTGGGTATGGGTGTGTGGTTGCTTGATTGACTGTGTTGTGGGCCGGTACGATGACGTTTGCTTGGTTTGGTGCTTATTCTTTTCCATTCGTTCCTTCTTTCTCTTTCTATTTACATTTATTGCATGTGGTGAAGTGTGTTTTTTTTGTAAATACAGTCACCAAAGTGTCCTCAATTCTGTCAGGTGTTTGTGACAAATGCTTAAAAATAGTAAAAATACATTTTTCAAATTGTTTAGATGATGGTCGCTGAGATCACTGCGGCAACAGACGACGCATTGGTTGGTTGCTATTTTTTGAATTGTGTTAGTATAATCTTTGCACATTTTATGCTAAATTTAGAATTACAAAAGAAAGTGCAAGCTTTTCGTTGTTAAAGACTTCCGAGAATAGACAGAAAATTGTTTTTTCAAACGCAGTGGGAAGGAGGAAGAGTGAGAGTGAAAGGAGACTTGGAAACCGTCTTTCCGGTGCAGTGATGTCGAAAATTGGGAAAGTTTATTATCTCTAAAATATTCTTTAAAAAAATTTATGCAGCAATTTGAAAATTTGTATTTTGGAATGAAATTTTTCCATTCCCGCCTATTTTTGGTATTACAGTATTAGTAGGTACTACATCCGTCTTGACGACCAGCCATTTCTTCAGGTTTGGAAACAGGAAATAATTGCGAGAATATGCTGGATGGGGTAGCAGTTCGCAGAACAATTTATGAATTTTTGCCATGACGACTACACACGGTGGAACAGAACTTTTTTCTTCGTCAAATGCAGAAAAATTATCATAAGCTACATTGAAACGCATCGTATGGTTTCGAATATGATCCATAAGAAAATATAAGATAAGAAGAAGATAAGAATATATGTTCTTCACATCATCAACCATATGTCGATTGTTATGGTCTTGTCACTTAAAGAAATCGACACGCTTTCATTCCATTCCATCACTTATTTTTTTAAAAATACGTTATTAAACTACAATAAGTTCACATTTTTATGAAGAAAGCAAACCCCCGTTAATAACTTCTTCCTTTTCTTTGCAGAATTCGTGACTATGATGACATCGAAGTGAGCAGTTAATCTACTTCTTTTTAAGCCTTTCTATGTTTTTAAGATGTTGACGAAGACTGCAGCTGTGCGCAAAAACAACAACAACGTGGCGCGAGGCTGTTGCTATGGTTAAAAAAATATTAAATAGAAACTTAAAATCTATTAAAAAAACATTTAAATTTAAAGAATAAAACCTTAAAAAATTAAACCCAGAAGAAAATACATTATTTAAAATAAAAAATACAAAAAATGAACTCACACATCCATACATACGCTTGCTCACATCCTAACACACACGTACACACTTTAATTAAACTAAAGATAATAAAAAATTACTACAAGAACAAACAACCTGAAAAGGAACACCGCGAAAAAAACATGGAGCAGAAAAAGCAGATAAAGAAACACACACACACTTGCTCACTCACACACACACTCACACACATACACTATTAAACATACACACACACACACACACACACACACACTAAAGCAAGAAGCATCTCTTTATACATCCATACTAAATTTAATTAAAAAAACAAAGCTGATGATGTGAGAAAGTAGTACAGAGAGAATAAATGAAATTAACTAAAAACAAGAAGAAGAAAACGAAGAAAAAGAAGAAGAAAGGAGCGTATAGGAAAGAAAATTCAAAAAGCACTTAGAAAATACAACTTAAAGCATGCAGAGAGTTTAAAAAGCTAAAAAATGTACCCGTTTGTAAATCTGGATGAGAAACATCAAAGAAGAAGAAAAACAATTCATCACAGCATAGAGAAGAATTTGTAAAAGCCAGTGAAAACAACAGCAAAATCTTATTGAATTATATATATATAATATTTAAATTTAAATTAATTAAAATAAAATATAAATAAAATGTAAAAAAAGAATCCAAAACCAATAGAAGTAAAACATTTTCGATATAATTTTTTAAATTAAGTCAGTATTTTTTTTTAAACACTTCAAAACTTTGGTGAAGAATTTGGAAAAAAACTTCATTTAGAGATTAATTGATGAGGCGCGGAAAAATATTTAAATGTGTATCGATAAGAATTGTTTAATATGTGTAGTTTAAGATGAAGAAGAAGAAGGGAGGGGGGAAAATGGAATTGTTAAAAGAAATAATATTCATAAATTTTGAGGAAAACTTGGGACTTAACTTCTGTCTCAATAATCTCAAAACACACCCGTGTAACCACTTTGGGTGATAACTTTTGGATAACCACTTAGGAAGCGGAGCTCTCCAAAATCGGTTCTTATTGCACCTTCTCGACGTAAGATCACAACTATACATAATTTGTGGGCCTGGTAGTGTTGAAATTATGGCTATTTTTGGTAATTTCAGTTGGACTTTGCCACACCTACTTAGGGAGCGAAGTTTCCACTTCGGGTGAAACCTTTGAGCCCGCCATGCGCACAACAACAAGTTTCATCGCAATCGGATAACCGGTTTAGGACTGGATAAGGGACATTAATTACAAATTTTATTGCACAGAAGAATTTTTCATTAAATAATGTGTAGTATGGTAGATGAAAGCTACTATTTTTATTCATATATTCTACCTGTTAAAAATTTCAAAAGTATAGTTATCTTGAGACTAAAAAATGTTAAAATATTAAACAATCTTTTCTAGACAACTAAGATTATATCGAAAATGTTTCTTTTATTATATTTTATTTCCTTGCACTAAGGTTGTTTTTTAAAAGTAAGTTTATTCATTCATTTATTTCTACAGATGTGTTATTTCTAACGACAGCGATTATTCTGAAGCGGATCCATCCGTACGTACTGGTTCTATGATTCCACTAAAAATGTATCATTTTCGGAGTATAATGCGATTAAAAAAAAAACGACTTAAAATTTATAATTTAGCAAAAGTAAAAAGAATTTGCTAAGATTTTTCTATACATAAGCTATTCGGTAGATATATACAATACTAGTGGACTGCACGAGACGTCTGGAAGGATTCGAAACTGACAGCAACATTTTTGAGTTGATGCAGTGCTTCCATTTGATTTCGAATCAAGCCGTGACTATCGGAAACATATATTATATATTGTATATGGTGGTAATGTTTTCCGCAGCGTTTCCGAAAGTCTCCGCTTAATTTCAAATTCAAAGCAATGGGAGCATTTCAGACAACCCCTGAAATTTTCAAGACGTCTTGAACGAGACAAAACGAAAACAATGACAAAATCCCGATGCGACAACATTCTAAACTTACCGAACGAGCCCAGGATCAAATTTCTTGAGGATCCTGCGTCAGCGGCCTACGGCCGCAGAAAAGAATTAAAACCTTCAGCAATCGACACTTGCACGGTTACCAGATTTTTTCTGCGTTTGAAGTTGTCTAGATGAGCGACCTACGGCCGCAGAAAGCGGTTATAACCGTCAATAAATCCAAAACTTACTCGGTAACTTAAGTTCCTTTACATCCAGAGCACCTTGGCGAGGGATTTAGATCAACCACTCTAGACCAACGACTCTAGATCGTAATTGCTAAGTGTTGACAAAGTTTTGTCGCGTCGGAATTTGTTCATTTCTTGATTTGCTAAATAACCGGGATGTTCTTTCGGGATTTGACTGTATCTCAAAAATCAATGATCATGGTGCGGTAACCATCTCTATTGACTGTAAGGGGAGCTACGGTCTTAATTTTGAAGAAATAAGGTTCAATGATGCCAGCAGGAAACCGCACCAAACGATGCATATTTCTAGATGTAATGGAATCTGTAGGGTCTCTTGTGGATTATTCATCGCTAAACACAATTTGCTATAAAACAACGGGTCAGTTTTCCTGCTCTAGGTCAATTTCTTAGCCCAAAATTTTGCACGTAGTGGATGGACAGAGCCGCAATTCCCGCGATCGACGAGGAATCGAGAAATTTGGGTTATCTTCCACACTTTCAAATCCACTGTATATTATACAGGGTTCGATGGAAGCTAATTATAAGTTGCGCGAATCGACGAGTGATTTTCGAAGTAAATTAAAAATTTTGTAGCGTTATTCAAGCGTTAGTCTTAGATGATTTGCCAGAGTATGCAGATAATAAGTGGCAAACCGTAAGGGCAGTATAGCAGCTCGTTTGACAGCTAATCCTTTAGTAAGTTAGATGTAAGCAAAAAAAATCCTACATAAATTTTGCTATACTCCACCAAATTCCGGTCTTCTTGACCGGACTGTGGATTCCTCCACACCCGAAAGTGTGTCTTCCATTCAAGCGTTTTGCAGCGATCATTACACCTATTAATTACACTTAGTACAAAAAAATATAAAAATTTAAATAAAAAGGCATTGAAGTAAATCTGTAGCCACCCCGCAAACAATATGAGTCTTTTTAGACTCAAAAAAGATTCATATTTCTAAACAAATACGCTCTTTATGAACACATAAAAGAGTAAAAAATTAACCATTCTCCTTCCTGGACGGTCCTTAGAAAAGAGTCCTAAATAAGTTTCAGAGAAGACTCATAAAATTGTACGTTTTGGGAGTTTAAAATTTCAATAAAAAAAATAATATCTGAGCCTTTTATGATTCGGCTTACGATATAAATTTAATTTTAATTTAATAAGAGATTGAAATGTGTGTATTTTCCTTCCCAACGCACGAATTTTTGAAAAAAGTTTATGGTGAGTTTATGATGAGTTCATGATGAGCTGTTGAGTGGTTTACGCTTTTCAAAGAAGGTCGCGAATCGCTGGAAGATGATGAACATGTGGGTCAACAAAAACTAATGACAGAAAAAGAGTGAATTTAAAACAAGTAAGAGCGTTATCTTCGGCCTGGCCGAAGCTCATATACCCTACACCCGCTACTTTTTTTATATTTACAGGGAGTAAATTTTGATATATTAACTCATCTACAACACCGTTTCTCCTACTAAACACCTCACTATGTGGTATAGTATATAAGTGGGCGTGTCACGCCCATTTTTTAGTATATATTTTACTCTAAGATGGTGGACTCGGAAATAAAATTTTAGCTGAAAATTTGGTCTACAAGCTAAGAAATTAAGCTATAAGCACGGATGAGTGCATATTTTCTATAAAAAGTAGGCGTGGCACTAATCCGATTTTCCTCATTTTCAATACCAAACAGCGTAGGATAACAAAGAATATTCGTGCCAAATAACATGACGATACCTCTATTCATTCTCCTGTAATCGTGATTTCCACAGACGGACGGATGGACAGACAGACGGACGGACATGGCTAAATCGAATCAGGAGGTGATTCTGAGCCAGAATATATATACTTTTCTATACCTGCCACGCCTCCTTTGATGCGTTACAAACGGAAGAACAAAGTGAATATACTATATATATATATATATATATATTTAATTATTATTTCATATTATTTAATGTATATGCATATATGTATATGTATATAATATATATATATATAATAGTATATAAACCATATATATGTATATATATGTCCGATATATATGTTATATATACATATATGTTGTTATATATGTATATATACATATAGACATATAGATACATATATATATATATACATATATATATATATATAAATAAATGTATATATATATATAATAAATTAAATAATACACATACATTACACATTAAATAATATGTACATTAAAACAGGGATGCAGTTTGTAATTTTGAAACAATATTATCAATAATGATTTGTAAAATCGTACTTTGGAACATTGAGAAGCAAGCAACTGCTTGAGCTGACTGTCAGATTGTAATTCAATTAATTCCAACTGAAAATCCAGCTTAACTGCTTTACAATTATTACACAATTATGTTGAGAGGCATGGTGAAAATATCCAATTCTGAACTCTTGAAATCTGCGTTCAAACTCAACCTGCTTTGCATTTCAAGAAATAGAAATTATCTAAGTGTTTCCGTTTTTAGGGTTTTTCTCCGCTTTCAAGTCGTGTTTTTAGAAAATTGACTCCAACGAAAAAAGGGGGAGGGGGGATTCACGACCTTCCCATACGATTTTCAGAGCAAGAAATGATAATTGTGGCAGCACATTAAAGCAGATGTTTGAACAAGAAAATAATACTGTTATGTTTGGCGAAGGGTGAAGAAAGATTTTCTTACTTTAACAAAGTTATAGAATTTCGTTTGCCCTTTGCAACGTCTTATGTTAAGCTGATTCCTGCAGCTATTTTCTGCAATATTAGTTTTAAAGACAAAACGTCGCTCTCGCTTATTGAACTGAAGGAAGGAACTGAGAACAGCGATATCTTCAATGAAGGCACGGTTTAATCTTTTTTTTCTTTCAAGAAAAAATTCGCGTATAAAAAGTTCTCGTAATAACAGAGCTATTGTATTGTATGGTGTATAAAATATAAATATAAATATTGCAAAAATTTGCAAGTTGCGAAAATTGAGGTGGGCGCCAGAATTTTTTTTGCCTCAAAAAAAGGGTGGCATAGGTACAAAAATTTGAAAACCATAGAGGTAAGCAGTTTGTGTGCCTTAAAATATGCACAATTGCCTTTTGGTGATAATGGATGGAATAAAATTTTAATGCGTAGGGTTGAACAAAAAATTCAAATCAAAGGAAATCAATGGTATGAATGAATTTTCATAAAAACCAAAGCCTTTTTGGATAAGTAGATAATGTGAAAATATATATTTGCCGAAAAAGGAATTTAGCTCTGTTTTTACACCAGACTAATTTTAATCCATCTCTATCTCTTAAATGTTATTTCAAATTACGGATTTGGATTCTTCAGAGGCTTCAGTATTAAAAATGGGTAGCATTCTAAATGATTCAAATAATTGGCCCGTCTAAACACCGAGATAATAAATTTAATTATCATTTCGAAAAAGACCGCAGCCTCGTTACAATATTCAAAGGAGAACTTAAGTATTGACTTAACTATAAAAAGAAAGTGTATAACTAATAATTTCAACTAGGACGGTGTAGTTTTATAGTACTCTGGTGATAAAGATTAATTTTTCAGTAATTTTCAAACGGCTATCGTTTACCTTTCCTCAAAGTACCTGAGCTGTAATATTGAAAAAAATGTAATAATTTATACAAACTTTAACCTGTATTGAATTTAGAGAAAAGGCAACGTTTATCCCTTTAAGAGTACTTTTATTTGTGTGAAATAATAATCACAATAAAACCTTCGATTTAAAAAGACGTCATAAAACCATCATAAACCGTCATAAGAACACAGCATCATAGCTTTTAACCACGCGACTATCATTCGCGATTTCAATTGGGTTCAGGTGGATTTCTGCGCTTGTCACGACTTGAGAGCTATACCATTGCAATCCACATGACTTACTATTAAACCTCTAACTAATCACAATGATCTTCATCCCACCAATGACAGTGACCAATTATATTGCCAATAACTCCAAGTTGTCTCTCCTATATCGTACCAATATCGGTTTTGATAACCACAAACTCATCATCGCACTGAAGATGTTTCAAGACAACCTTCCGTCGAACAACACCTATGTCGTCGACTCATAGGATCCAAGAGGATGGTGCCACAGCGGCAAACATGCCCACAGAAGCTACTGCCAAATTAAATGGTGTAGAGCCGTCAGGGTAATGATCTTACTGCACTCTGTTTACCTCCTTGCGTTATTAAATGAAATGACTTTTTTGATTTCTTTTCTCGGCTACTCGGCTACGGTGCATTTGAACTGATGATCAAACTAAAGTTTGCTGAATCCAACGTCAATTTGTTCTTCGTCAGCTTATCACTTTCGTCGATACCGGATGATCTGATCAGAGGATAGTTCCAGGCGAGGAATCATTTACGCTGGCTCTACGCGCTGTTATAATGTGGGAAAAAGTAGGTTTCTTGCCGTCTCGACGTCATTCTTGCCGTCTCTGTTTTCAAGAATGACAATTTAATTGAATTGAACTCTTCTCCGCAGGGAACGCTGTTTCCGGTCATTGCGTTACGCGGATGATGTTACATGGTCGCTGTTGATGGCACGCACTTGCCAACAGTACCTGAATGCACCTGCGGCCTCGTTAGTAGAGTAATGCTTCCTGATGTTCTCTTCCTGGTATTGGCCCCTTTCGGTGCTGTTGGAATAACCGGAGAATATGAGGGATCTTTTTATTGATGGTTTCTTACCCATCATTAAACCCGTGTACCCAGAAAACAGCTTCGCGAATACCGTCTTCCGTTCAACGAAGCATATCATTAGGATGAACAATGCCGGAGCTCAGCAATCACCGATGAAATTTTGTTGGGGCGGGCAGCGTGAGATCCTCTTTTCGAGGAACAAGTATTTGCCAATTTTTCTAACAGGTAACATTCATTAGCAAAGTATAAAAGAAGAATTATACTAACTTCTTCTTCTTCCATATCCTTTATAGATATCTCAATAGTATTATGATCATAGTATGATCATCGTACTCGTACGTTTCCTTGTCGAGAGTTTGGAATATAAACCACATTTATCTTTGTTACATCAATATGGCAAGACCTACACTTTCAAGAAAGGATTTTCTACCGACGATGAGGATAATGCGGATGATGAATGGTCTCTGGGTCTATTTTGTGGGTCTGTTTGGAACTTGTATAGACTGCGGAGGGAACGAATACGAAGACAGTCTTCGTATATGAAGACGATCTCCATAACTAAGAAGATGGTCAACTCTGTCCGCGGCGACCCAAATTTGCTTCAGAGGATCAAACCACGTCCATGGTTATGACGTGGAAACCAAAGTTCAATCATCCCATTCGGAGTTATTGGCAAAAATCGAAGACGAGCCAAAACACGTCTAAGCAAAATAGCTGTCAAAAATTAACTGAACATTCACAGTGGCCGAAGTTGTTAGCATAAGTGAGGGACATCAGTACCAACATAACGCCACAAAAAAATTTAAAATCGAATTTACGTAACCCGCGGGAATTCAAAATTCGCGATACTTTTTGAACAGACCTCGTAGAAGTTAAATAAATAAATGAAATGAAATTAAATGAAATGAAATAAATTAAATGGAAAACTATACACTCTAATTTAGGAATCCGAAACGACTCATTTTTATGATAATATTGCGGGTCTACTTGATTTCTCGTAGAAATTTTTCAAACTTTTCTTTTGAAGTCAAAAATTTTGTTTCAATTGAAAAATTATCATTTTTAATAAATTCATTGTCTTTTTAACATTATCTTGAGCTGTCCTTGGTTTTTGTGGACTACAATGTTCATCATCTTCCGGCGGCTCGTGACCTTCTTTGAAATACGTAAACCGCTCATGAGCTCTTCATAAACTTTTAAACAATTCGTGCTTTGGAGAGGAAAATACACAAACATATGCACATATTTCCATCTTTTAATAAATTTATATCGTATAATTTAAAAATCCTAATACATTTTACAACATAAATATGAATATTTTTGGAGTTTGGAAAGTTTCAAATGGTTTGCCCAGACTTTATTTTATTTAGGACTCTTTTCAGCGAACCGTCTTGGAGGGAAAAATACATATATCTGAATATTTGAAAAATACATATATTGAATATTTTTTAAGTCTGAAAAGTGCTTACAAATGAATCATAAAAGGCTCCGAAAAGATTTATAAAATGATCAGAAATAATTCATAAAAGGCTCCGTAAAGATCCATAAAATGCTCAGAAAAGCATCATAAAATGCTCAGAAGAGAATCATAAAAGGCTCAGAAATTATTATTTTTTATTGAAATTTTAAACTCACAAAACGCACAATTTTATGAGTCTTTTTAGACTCTTATTTAGGACCCTTTTCTGAGGGCCGTTTAGGAAGGAGAAAACGTTAATTTCTGACTCTTTTATATGTTTATAAAGAGCGTATTTGTACAGTTTTAAAAACTGTTCTTCATAAGCCTGCTTATGATATACTCAAAATAATTCTTATGAGCAACAACACAGATCAAAGAAGTATCGATGGAAAAAGTAAAGATGACGACGTTGATATCGCTGATTCAACCGTCGTCGATTCAACTGTGGGCTTATTAGACAATCTATTCTTTACTACGATACAATAGCTCTTTTACCTCAAATACGAGGGTAGGTTGATAAGTAAGTGACTTTTTGAATTTGCCGTGCAGTAACTTGAAATGCGACTCACTGCTTCAGTTAACATTTATCTGTTAATAGACTGCTGTAAAATTTGTGTTTGACAGGCGTTAAAAGCAGACAACCTCGTGAATTTTAACGAAAATGGAAAAAAGTTCATTTCGTGTGCTGATTAAGCATACCGATCACTGGCGCTAATTATTTTGAGCTTTTGAACAAATTCGATATTGATTTGAAGCAGGCGAAAAAAGCGGTGTTCAATCGTGTGTCATTGATCAATGAATCATTATTGTGGATCATTAGTGGTGGATTAAAGGTGGATTGCAATGGTGTAGCTCTCAAGTCGTGACAAGCGAAGAAATCTACCTGAACCCAATTGAAATCGCGAATATATTTACAATTTATATACAATTGATAGTCGCGTGGTTACGAGCGATGATGTTGTGTTTTTAGGACGGTTTATGATGGTTTTAGGACGTCTTTTTAAATCGAAGGTTTTATTGCGATTATTATTTCACACAAGTAAAAGTACTTTTAAAGGGATAAACGTTGCCTCTTCTCTAAATTCAATACAGGTTAAAATTTGTGCAAGTTATCTAATTTTTTTTCTATATTATGGGTCAGGTATTTTGCGGAAAGGTAAGGAAAGGATAGCCGTTTGCAAAATACTGGGAATTAATCTTTATCACCAGAGCGCTATAAAACTACACTATCCTAGTTTTCTAACTATTATTTTCCTGAAATTATTAGTTATATACTTTCTTTTTATAGTTAAGTCAATAATTAAGCTCTCCTTTGAATATTGTAACGAGGCTGCGGTCTTTTTCGAAATAATAATCAAATTTAATATCTCGGTTTTTAGACGACCCAATTATTTGAACAATCATTAAAAATGTTACTCATTTCCAATACCGTCCATAAACTGAGAAATAAATTTCATACAAATTTCTGTGTGCTATAGATTTATAGTATAGAATATCCTTTTTCGATTGACACCTTTGGCAACAAAGTGTTAATAAAAGCTCCCCGAAATGTTTATTATATTACATTAGCGTCGAAGTCGAAGCCATGCTTTTTATTATTTTTCTTCATTACTTCTCCCTCTTGTCGTGGCAACGACCATCTACGAAAGCTCACACAACACACGTGCGGAAAATTCATTGAGTAAAGCTCAGACGCATGTTAGACATTTCAATGTCAACAAACGAAACTTTTGGGAGGTCACAACGATTATACAGCTGCTGCAATTTGTATACGTTGGTGCTTTTACTGCGAAAAACTGCAAAAGACCAGCTTTTTTTGGTTTCCTTTTTTCATTTTAGAAAATGCGACAGCACAACACATCGTGTTTTTGCTCGGATTTGCTTTTCGTGCTTTTGCTCGGATAGTTTTTTCGTGTTTTTCGTTTGCTAAAGCTTTTCGCTGCATTGAGATGCAGTAAAGCTCTTTGTTTCATTCACGAGCTCAGTTGTGTTCAGGACCTCGTCGGGTAGAGTTGTTAGTGGTGTTCGTCTGGTGGCTAGTTAACAACTTAATCGGTCGGCAGATTTAAGTAAAGAAGAGCAAGTGAAAAAAACACAGACAACGAAGACATGTGTTATTCTTTGAAAAAAACAATTGATAGAATTTTAAATATGTATATAAGAACTTTAAATAATGTCCTTCAAACATATCTCGGCTTTTTTCGATTCAATTCGACACTCTCCGACCACTATCGGCAGGTTCTGTTCGACTGCGTGGTAGCGCGGCGTGTCTAGAACTCTCAGTATTTTACGTTTGTATTCAGCATCCTTAAAATAGGATCACAAGCTTAGCGATGTCCTTGTTCTTGCTGCTCCGTTGCCAACGTAATAAATAAAAAAAATCTCACTGACTTACTTCTACCCTCCGCCTCTCTTCCGCAGCCTGCTGGCCTTCCATTCCCACATATGCCTGAAGTGCCTCCGCGTGGTGGCCAGTGCAGCAATGGAAATGGAGATATCGAGTGCGTTGCGCTGCGGTAAGAATATCAGAGTTGTTGAGGAAAACGCCAGAAGAAGAGTTAATCCAAAAGAGGATTAATAAAAGCAACAGAGGTATTTTTATATAAGTTTCGGACTTCAAATGTCGCGTATGAAAACAAAACGGACTAAGCAAAAAATTGTACAGTGTCATAAAGGAAATGCTGGGAGTGCTTATGATGGCGGCACAAAGGAAATAATTAGCATTGTAGGTAGTACATATAATTGCCGATCAATAGTACTCGTACGAGTACCATTTCTAAACCACGGGGTGATGCTGAACGGAGCGGTACGTTTTTAGGGTTGTGTCTGGTATCGTACGGAAAATTTCGGGTGAATGTGTTCATCTCCTTCTTTGCTGAACAGTTGCAGCAGCAGCAGTTTGCCGCCAAAACTATGAAAGGGCCGCTGTAGTTGTTGTAAGGATTTTTATCAAGTATTATCAAAGAGTATCGAAATTGAAATGCAAATAGTTTCAATAAGAAATTCAGAGCCATCCAGAGCCTTAAAATGTGCAAAATTCGGGATAAGAAAAATCTTAGTAATTGAAATATACAAAAAAACTTATTAAATAAAAGCTTGTTGTTAGTGAAAAAGGAACACTTAATTGAAAATTAACAGAAGAAAGGAAATTGAAAATAAAATTTATAGAAGACCGTTTATTTTCTTTAATTATTTTGTTTTTTCTATTTGGAATGCTTTTTCTTCAACAATGCGGAAGGTTTTTATGTGCTTTTTTATGCTCAATCTTCAAAAACGCATTTAACTTTTAATTTTTAAAACGAAGTATAATTTAATTTTATGTCTTTCCTTTTTATTATTTGTCCTAAATTTTAGATTTGGAATCATTTCTTTGCACGAAAATTCTTGAAATGAAAATACCATTTCGGTAGAGATGAATTTACAGGCGGACTAATACTTATATAAGCTCAGTTAGTTTGTATAAGCTCGCGTGTACTTGTGTAAAACGGAAGCGGATACTGCAGCGGAAGAAAGTGTCTGTATAACCATAAATGAACAAAAAGTGAAAAGAAAGACAAGCCACAACAACAACAACTACAGCGAAAACACATCGCTAACATAGAGAACGATCTGAACGCATAATGTGTGAACGCGGTGTTAATAGCGCACGGCACTCGCGTGTTAGCCCCTCCCCAGGGCGTGGCAGTAAAATAGCATATTCACCATGTCCGGTCACGGATTCACAAGAAATCGAAATGTCTGGAAATTGTTTAGCGATACCGATGTCCTCAATACAAACAACGAATGGCGGCAATACGACAAAAGGTTATTCTTTCAAATTAATTTTCAAAAAACAATATATGTACCTACAAACGTTGCTTTTGGAATTAATTTTTATGATTCTCTAATGAGTTCGAAATTTTCTATATAAAATCATAATAATCCTATACGGAATATATTCAAGCATTCGCACTTACGTATGTATAATGTTTTACAGCTACAAGCCATAGGTAGAGCTAATCCCGCTTAGATCCCTTCGAATTATCATTGCTCTAATCCGTAGCATTGGTTCGCTTAACATCACATTAAGATCACTTCGTAAACTCATAAAAGAGTGAGCTTAAATTTTTCCTTTTTCGCATTACTTTATCGATTATAACTTTTCTTCTTTGAAGCGGACTTTTATAGTCTCCCTTTTCGCATTCAGTGGTAAGATTTGATAATCCTAATTCTTATGGATTAGGAAGTTTTGTTTTATAAAAATTGTATAGATTTTGAAAAGATTGTTCTGTAAATTGAATGAAATTAAAAAGATCATACCATAACTAAAGTTTTCTCATCAGTAACTCCATTCTTGCATGAAGTGGACTTATGCCACTTAAAAAAAAAACCATTCATGTATAAATAGTAGCACAATTTTTCATGCTGTAGAATTACTTACGAACAGCATCTAATTTCGTGAAATTATCGCCCATAAGTTGCATAATTTGAAAACTGTTATTTAAAGCTAAATTTCGGCTTTGAAAGCACAAAAGATTATAAAACTGTTTTTAGAAGAAGTAAATTTATGATTGCCAGAGTAATAAAAGGCACAAAAATTGCTGCTGATCTAAAAATTCGAGGTGATCTAAGCTATCAATAGAAGCGTTATATGTACATGAGTACGTGGAACCGCTTGTGTAGAAATATCTTATGAAATTGTAGCATGATAAAATTGCATGCAATTTAAAAGTTTTGTTTCTTTAGCTCAAGCAAATGATAAGCTTCAATAAATATAGTCTGGCAATTTTAATGGCGTCGGAATTAATTGAAATGATTCTTAAGAAATTTTATATCGTTAATTGAAATGTAGAAATTTAGAAATGGTTTCTACATTTTATCATATAAAATAAATGAAATAGAATTAATTTGAATTTAATTTTCTTCAACCCAGAAAAACCGCAATCCCATCAGCTGCACCAAAAAATAAAAAGAAAACAGAATAAAAAAAAAATAAAAAAAATAAAACTATCAACCATAATTGCTTTCTTTTATTGTGTTTCCTAGTTGTTTATTGTTCAGTGTGTCTCCATTCTTTTATAAATTCATTTTACAAAATTTCATAAACATTTTTTGCAATGTAAAATGGGTTGGTAACGAAATCCCGAAAGACAAAATCCCGAACGACAAAATCCCGAAATGACAAAATCCCGAAACGACAAAATCCGGAATTAACAAAATCCCGAAATTACAAAACTAGTTTTTCGGTATTCTCCATCTTCTTGAACATTTTAAAACCACTAGCAAACCATTCCAAAAAAATAATAAAAAATTACTCTTATCTTACTTCTCTAAAATTATTATTGAAAAATTAAAAAAAACATTATTTAAAAAATGTTAGCAGAGCCCTCTGTTGATGTGAAATATGAGGTTTTTGCATACAGGTTTTTCCGCGTATTGGCAGCCTTCGGCTGCGGCAGGAATCATAACCATCAATCAGCAGAATCCTCACGGTCATGAGAAGTTTTTTGCATACAGGTTTTTTGGCGTATTGGCGGCCTTTGGCCGCGGCAGGGATCATAACCCTTAATCAGCAGAGTCCTCACGGTCATGTGAAGTTTTTTGCATTCAGGTTTTTTCGCGTATTGGCGGCCTTCGGCCGCGGCAGGGATCATAACCCTTAATCAGCAGAATTCTCACGGTCATGTGAAGTTTTTTGCATACAGGTTTTCTAGTGTATTGGCGGCCTTCAGCCGCGGCAGGGATCATAACCCTCAATCAGCAGAATCCTCACGGTCATGTGAAGTTTTTTGCATATTTTAGATTATAACCTTCAGACAACAAAATTCTCTCGATATTACAACTTTGCTTTGCTGCCATTGTAAAAAAAGGCAAGTAGGCGCGTACCTCGCTTTGGAAAAAATTTTGACTTAAATGTCATTTCTTCATTAATTTTAAATTTTATTTCGTGATTTTCGGGATTTTTCATTTCGGTATTAAAAATTTTTCGTGATTTTGTCGGTTCGGGATTTTGTCGCATCGGGATTTTGTCGTTTCGGGATTTTAAAATTTTTCGGGATTTTGTCGTTTCGGGATTTTGTAATTCGGGATTTTGACTGTCTCCCTGTAGAATCGCAAAATGATATTCAGGGCGAGTGTCAAGAAAACAGTTTTTCACGTCTTCCGAATAAACGGATTATGGGAAGGGCTGTAGGTAAGATGTAGGAAGGATAGAATAAGTAAAGAAGTCGTGAAAGAGTGAGTGTGTGTGTGTGTGTCACACAGAATGCAGTAGTTATCATGTCATTTTCATAGTTATGCAGAATGATTTGTGTCTTGGCAAAATATTTTGGCATCCATTTGTTTTCATGCCACACAATGCAACAATTTTAAACCTTTGTTCAGTGAGTGAAAAGGTGCCAATAGTTTTTTGAATAATTTTGAGGCGCTGATCCGATTTTCTGCATTACATCAAAATTTCTAGAAAATCGACTTTACAATTTGAAAAGAACTGCTGAAAAGAAAAAATTTAGTAACATAGAAATGATAAATTGTGCAATAATGGCGTCTGAAACAAAGTGGTTTATCACAAATATGTAAGTCAATATTTTATTCATTTAATAATTTGCCCAGCATTAATTTTTTTCTTGAAAGGACAACCCAAAATTAGCTAAAAGCCAGAACAAATTTATACATTTTAAACAATATTATTTTTTTTAATGTTATAATTTTTACTGTAAATTTAAATAATGAAAAAAAGTTAGCAAATCGTTTTTGTAATGGCTTTAAATATTTTTTCGATTTTATTTAGAAACGCTTTTGGTTTGTTCTGTGAAACATGAAAAAAATTGGTGAAGATTTTATTATCAGTCTGAAGAAGACTTACTTAAGATTTACATACATATACTGAAACACACACCCATACACCCATACACCCATACCCCACTTGGAGGAGAAAAGGGACCTTCATATGTATAATTCTCCGGTAATTTAATGAGTCTGAAAGAGTTTTTTTCTTTAAAAATTTAAAAAATAAGAAAACTGAATTGAATTAATTGAAACCAAATACAAAATAAAATGAATATGCAGTGTTTGTGATTTCAAACGTAGCGACATTTTACTTATTGAGGGTTACAATCCTTGCCGCGGCCAAAGGCCGCCACGCAGAAGGACTCTGTATGTAAAAATACTTTGCATTACCGAGAGGATTTTGTTGATTGAGGGTTAGAATCCTTGCCGCGGCTGAAGCCGCCACGCAGGAAGACACTGTTTGCAAAAAGACTTTACATTACCGGGAATACTTTGTTGATTGAGGTTTATAATACTTGCCGCGTCCGGAGGCCGCCACGCAGGAAAACTCTGTATGCAAAAAGACTTTTTTGAATAACCAAAAGTATTTTGTTGGCTCCAGGAAATAACGCCCAAATGAAATAAGGCCTAATGCGGGCTTTATTTCATTTTGACAAAATGGGCGTTATTTCATAAAAAAATTAAATAAGGCCCACTTTGGGCTTTATTTCATTTTAAGAAATTTTAAAATTTTTCCAAAAAATTAAATAAAGCCCAAAAAAAATGAAATAAGGCCCAATTTTGCGATAAATGCTGAAATGCATTAGCTACGAAGCAGCTGTTGGACTTACTGGACGGGTTAATATACAAATACTTTTCGGCAAGGAGATTGTTTTTCTGGCTGAGGGTTTTAATCCCTGCCACGGCCGAAGGCCGGCATACAGTAGGACACTTTGCCTGCGCAGAAGGACCCTGGATAGAGGAAGACTTTTTAGCAAAGAAGATGGTTTTGTTGGCTGAGGGTTTTAATTCCTGCCACGGCCGAAGGCCGGCATACAGTAGGACACTTTGCCTGCGCAGAAGGACCCTGGATAGAGGAAGACTTTTTAGCAAAGAAGATGGTTTTGTTGGCTGAGGGTTTTAATTCCTGCCACGGCCGAAGGCCGGCACGCAGAAGAACGCTTTGCCTGCGCAGAAGGACCCTGGATAGAGGAAGGCTTTTCAACAAGGACATGGTTTTGTTGGCTGAGGGTCCTTCTGCGCAGGCAAAGTGTGTTTCTGCATGCCGGCCTTTGGCCGTGGCAGGGATCAGTTTTTATTGAAAATGAAATAAAGCCCCAAAAAAATGAAATAACACCCAAATTTTACGATTTCAAATCTTCATATAAAAAAAAAAGTGGGCTTTATTTCATTTTGGCGTTATTTCCCAGAGCCTATTTTGTTGCTTAAGGGTTATAACCCCTGCCATAGCAGCCACGCATAGATTACTTGCATACAGAAATATAAATGTTTTTGTAATTACTAAAGGAACCAATTTGCCTTGTATAAATATTAATTGACAAACGAAGAGACTGTGCTTTTAAATAATTCTGATACCTTTATTAGAGCTTATTCAGACAAATAAACTTTCTAAAAAATTCAATAAAAAATTGAAGAGAAAGTAGTAGAAGTAGTCCCTTCTTAGGTAGTAGAATTTATCTATTAAATAAATGCAGATGAAAAAATATTATTCAGATCTATTCGACTACAAAAGATTATATAAAATTTCATGCCATTTATCATTCGACCATTAAAAGCTATTGGTTTCTGACTGACCATTGAGCGTCGATTTCTTTTCCTCTATTAATCAGGCGAATGTGATTTTTAAGTAGTCCTTTAATATCAAAATTAATTTCGATATCATTTCCTTGCACGAAGAAAGCGTTTTATAGTTTATAAGTACGAATTTGTACAAGTTGGTCTGCAATGCAAGTATTTCGGGATTTTTTCGAGATTTTGTGTTTCGGGATTTTGCCCTTCGATATTTTGCCTTTCGGGATTTTGTCGTTCGAGATTTTTTCGTTTCGAGATTTTGGTTTTCGGGTATTTGGTTTTCGTTAACATATGTATATAAAAATTTGAATTTTTAATTTGACTTTGAAGCATTATATGGAAATGCATGCAAACATATAAATAGACCTTTTGAAAAGAACGCTTTGAAGGTGATTCTTTCAAATGAAAGCTTTCTCCGAATCTCGTCTTTCTACATTATTTTTGCGAGGTAAAATTTTGGACGCCTGAAATTTCTAAAGAAATTCTGTCCAGCAATTCTCCTGCATTTCAAGATGCTTCATAAGAAAGGCATTACCTTTTCGAATTTCTTTCTGAATTGAAAAATTCTTTGCGATAAACACTCTCTCTTTGACACCATTAATGTCATGTAATGACGTGAGCTTGAGAACAGCTGTTGTACACATTCACGCACACACTTCTTTATTACTTTTGTTTCGGCAGAAATGAAATTCGCTGCCAATTCAAGTCATCAAAGATATTGCAGCTGTAAACTTGTCTTCAAAACAACTAAACAAACAAACAAAATAAAGTCTAACTGCGAGAGCGTATGTATGTACGTATCGTATCGTATACTGAAATTATAGAGAAACCATAAAAAAAAGTATATTTTTGGCAAAAACCCAACAGTTTGCGACAATCAACCTTGCCACAAACTGAAATAAATGGCTAAAATTATGAAGAAACTGCTGAAAAATTTCAACACGAGCGCCACAGCCATCGTCATTACCATTGAATTTTTTAAGGATATGAATTCTAAATATTTCCTCTGCGAATGCTTTGAGCCAAAGGACTCAAGAGAAGGTGGCAGATAAAAAGTTATCGTAGTTTAAAACTACTTCACCATTATAATTTTTAGTGGTTGATCAAATTTAGCAGGCGATTTTTTTGATTTGGTCAGATTTTGCAGGCGAGTATGAACTTAGTAATAAGCAAAAGTTGGATGGAAAATTTATTTCGGTCTAATCTAAGACCAAACCTTCTTAAGGGCACAATAGTTAAGTTCAATGGAAGGAATATAAAAAATGTATAAAAGTGAACAATTTAAAAGATTAAAAACATACTCATTAATTTTATTCTCCGTACCTCGGGGCGTATGAGAAACACTGATTTAGTTTTTTTTTTAATTATTTTTTTTTATTAGAATTTTAATTAATCAGGAAACACACTAATACTCAGAAATAGAATACACACACACACACACATACAATGAACACTTTCACCACTTCACGTTTTTGAAGTACTCAGAAGTCATAACAGTCTACAAGAAAGTGATAGTCGTCCTTAACAGCATCCAAGAAATGCAAACATTAATATACCCATACACACACACACACACACACACACGAAATACCTAAAGCATAAAAAGTAATAAGACGCCCGTTAGAGAAAGTGGTGCACTTATTTGTTGTTTATTTGAGTTTGAGTTTGTCGGCAGTAACCGTATAAAAAAGAATAGTATAGTCCTTCTTCAAAGGAAGAAATAATAAAAGACCATAAAAACAGAAAGAAACATTAAACAATAGAATAAAAAATAGGAAAAATGGCATCTTAGTTTATTCCATGCAGAGTTCGAAAAGCTTAACAATTTACAAAGTTTTGACCTTGGACGCTTTAATCGACGGCTTCGGCTGATTAACAGTATTCTAGTATACGAAGTTTTTGCGCGTGTAGGCTTTCGTCCGCGGCAAGGATTATAAACTGCAATAAGCTAAACTCTTCCTTCGCTGCAAATAATAATTCTGAAAACAGTATTTAGTTTATCTTTATAATAGATTGTAACGACCAAAAAATCGTTACAACTAATTCCTTCTCTAGACAAATATGCCCTCAAACCCTCAAATATACAAGCAACAATTTTTGTTTTCATTTGCTTGCGACAGTATAATTCCCATCGAGTTCATAAACTCACCGTAACTTAAAACAGAATTTTAATAACAGAAATCGACCTGATCTCAGTTAAGATCAAAGTGTACATATATTGTGACGTAGGTTCATAGCCTACCACAAAAATACAACTTAAAGATTTGCTTGCCAGGTCCGATTATTCAGTACGCTAAATAAGAGCCTCCGCACAACCAACTTCGCAACGTCAAACGTCGCTCTCTCGCTTGACTTCGCCCTTAAATAAAAAACGCAGACGTTAGCGAAGTTTGTTCACATTTTTCATTTTTGTATCAACCATTCTTTATAATTCTGTATCTGGCATCCTCCTCCACCAACCTTTCCACATGCAAAATTAGCAAATACTTTCACCACTTCTTGAAATTGGAAGGATTTTCCATAAAAAGTAGGCATTACTTTTTTGGAACCAAACAATAATTTTTCGACAACAACGAGTGAAGCGTTCGTGACTTCTAACTTCTAACGTCAGAGCTCTCGTCAAATCGTACTGAAAAGTTGACTGTAGACGTTGCGAAGTTTGGTTGTGCGGAGACTCTAAGACTAAGATTTTTGGTACGACCAACCCAGCTTGACTGGGAGGTTTTCTTATTTTTTTGTACGACCAACCAGCTTGTCTGGAGGGTTTTCTAATTCCGATTTTTTTTTTCGTACGACCGACCAGCTTGACTGGAAGGTTTTCAATGTCCTATTTTTTTCTTACGACCGACCAGCTTGACTGGGAGGTTTTCAATTTCCTATATTTTTTTTTACGACCAAACCAGCTTGATTGGAGAGTTTTCTTTGAAGAAATTAACAAAGGAAAATTAAGAATTGTGAGCGACCCTCTGTCGCTAGGCACTCCGCCTACTTTTATAAAAACTGTTGTAGAATTAAGAATTGTAAGCGACCTTCAGTCGCCAGGTATTCGGCCTGTCCAGTAAAAACTGTCAAACTACCTAACCTTTACCCAAGATTGTAAGCGACATTCTGTCGTCAGGCACTTTGCCTGTCTCCTTGAAATATAAGTAGAATAAGTGAAAACCAATATACCCCGTCCGAGCTACCAGTTAGCCAGTGAACTGATTGACTCGTTAGTCAATTGTGTGGAATTCGGTACCGGTGGTGGATTTCCTAGAGGGTTGCGAGATCCCTCTACTATGGACACTGGGGCCGCTGAGGATACCCCAGCTGGGAAAACAAACTCGTTACAAGATAACAGATTTAGATAATAGATAATAAAGATTAAGAACCTAGAATGGTGACGTTAGTGCTCTGATATGTCCAAAACATACTTGTTAAATATCTTGGACGGAAAGCAAACACAAAATAATATTATTATTTCATGATTTCGGATTATTGATTTCGGAAATTGTTCGGGATTTTCCAAAAAATTTTCGTGATTTTGTCGTTCGGGATTTTTGTTTTCAGGATTTTGTCTGTCTCCCATGTAAATGTTTACAAATAGAACTTGTTGGCTAATAAAACGTCCTTGACATGCGTTCGCATACTTGTCTGAAGATACAAACATGCACACACATAGAGGTAGGAAAGTGTCACGTGGTAAGGAGTCCCACGACAATGTCACACGGTCACGAACGTCATAAGAGCTGCAGTCCATCCTTCGACAATTGAAGCTGCTGTCTAAAAGAGAAATTTTAATAAACTTTAGGTTTTAGAAAACAATTAAAGTGACAACTTATTTATTATTTGCTTTGATTCTGCGTCTGTTAAGAATTCTTTTTCATATCAATCTTATTTTATGCTTCTCTTTTTAATGTTCATTAGCCTGACCATGTCTCCTTGATTTTTCAAAATACTTAAAAAATCTTTTGAAACAACTGCACCATTTTCCTATCGAGTGTAATAAGAGCATTTACGTATGTAGGTGATGAAAATACCAGGAATGTGGCAGTATGTGTTTGTCTTCTTTTATTGCGTATATAGTATAATCATAAATTTCTTGTAACGCTGTGTAGTAGCAGTAGCTTTCTTCTTCGAAGAATAATAAAGTCACTCCACCAAAAACATTCCTAGCATTAAAAAAATGCATTCCTTGCTCATTTTCACTACCTTCACTACGATTTCTCATTTGATAAAACTTTAAGAAGGCTTAGAGTTTACGAAGGGGGACGATTCTGAATATCAAAATCCTAATTTCAAATTTAAAAAGGTTTCGTAAAGGCTAAAGTTTGTTTTCGTAGAACGTTGGTTTTTTTTATTCTCAACTGTTCTATTTTCAGGATTAAACATAAATTTGTTTCTTATCGCATCGCATGCACAGTAAACTTTTTAATAAAGTTGAAATAATTTTTTGCTTGAAATTGCAGCTGCGAGTATCACACTCGAGAAGCTTTTCCAAATGGTTACAATATTGCTAATTGGGTCGAGTTGTCCGCAAAAATAAAAAGATGCAAGGCTCATACCTCTTCTTGTGCTCTTTCGAGTACTCATTGGACATTCCGTTTGAGCATTCAAGTAATCCTGCAAGCCTTCAAATTGTTCACTCCGCGATTTCTTGAGATCTTAAGGGAGGCTCTGAATTATTCTGATACGTTCCAGTCATTCGTTGAGAGCTTTTGAGTTATTCTACGAGCCTAACAATTGTTTGACGAGCCTTCCGCAATCCTACGGCCTTCTCGAGCTATTGTGGAAGACCCTGGTATCTGATTCTGGTATTATTTGCTATGCAAGTCGTCAGCGATTCACCAAATCGTTATACGAGCTTGCAGTCTCTTCTGGAAGTCCCTGAATGATTTTGAATTACTCGGGTCTATGTAATTTGGCGAACTGCCTTTTCTTTTGCCCATTCTGAATATCTCGAGCTATTCAGGGAGACCTTCGAGCCTTCGAGCAGTTGTGTCAAGTTGTTTTTCGACCATTTGTTGACTCCGCAATCTTTGGAACTCTTATAAGACTTTGAGATATTCTGATAGTCTTCAAAACATTCTGCGAACTGTACAGCAAGCCTTCTAGCGTTTTCGTAGGCCGTGTTGGAATCAAGAAGGGAAAGCTTGTATAAGTCTTGAGAGTCCTCTTTGAAAGACTCAGAGTGGTTTTGTAAGCTTTTGATTTTTTTGTCAACTTTTCAATGTTTTCTGCAGCACGTAAATCTTTGTACGACCCTCCAAGGCACTCGTCAAAGAACCGTCACTATAACCTTATCTTAACCATGTCTATTTTTAGTGTTTTAGTGTTAATTAGTGTTTTTAGTGGTAACAAAAATTCCTACGATAAATGCTCGAAATGTAGTAAAGTGAAACGCGAACAGGCAAAACAACAACAACAACAAACAACAAAAAGGACGATGTGTTTTCTTTCGAAGCATCCTTTACAAATGCACTGAGAAACCGTCGCCGCGCCATGGACGTTGATATGTTTGTGTGTTTATAGACGTGCCTTTGAAAATCAGTCATCGTATGGTTTCCAGAGATCAAGAAAATGTAATACGATAAGAGAGTGTCGGTGCAGAAAAATGGAAAAATTTAAAACAAAATTCGATGGAAGTGGCGCAAAAGTCAAGTAAGGGCGAGGCAAAAAACACTAAAACATTTCGTGGTTGATTGTGGGGGAATTGGAGAAAGGCGGAGGGGGCATGTGTCAGACGCCACGCTGTCTACAGTCACGTGTTTTGAGCTCGTAAACAGAGTTGAGCATGTATTGCTTGCTGAGGCTAAAAACTTTTTCGCACTGCGTCAGAAAACGAAAACGAAAAAAAAACAAGACAATACTAAACAAAAAATAACTGTTCATACTAAAAATCACAATAATAATATATTGTTTTTGTTGTTGTTGTGTTGCATCAATCCTCAATAAACGTAAGGAACAACACAGAGGTTAACTTCCGTTTCATTTGATTTATAGTTTTATAAGTATATGTGAATACCATCATACGTGAATACGTTTCACTTTGTGTGTGTGCGTGCGCGGTCGCCTGGTCCCGTTCCTGAGCATTTTGATGAATTAGCTGTTAGCGTGTGAGTGTGCGTGTGTGTTGAGAGTTGGTTGTTATGTGTGCAGCAGCGAAGTTCGACGAAAAGTCCTGCAATTCTTATAAATTTCTAATTTAAACGAATCTTATAAGAAGATTTACAAAAAAAAGTGTCGTCGTAGGAAAGGGCCGCCGGTGAGGATAATATCCTTCGCTTTAGCGCTTCAATTCTACTTACTCGAATACTAATCATCCACGATTCGTTTATGATTTCCTAACTACAGGAGATTGTTTGGGAGTATGTTGTTGTTGTTTCTGTTTTTTGTATAGTCGTTACATTATGAAATCGATTTCATACAATTTATACTGTCGTTTTTATCGTGCTGCAGGTTTTTTCTTCTTTTTTTTTTGCTTTTGGAGACTTTGGTAATTTATGGCCAAACGAGCAACCTGATGATGAGGTACAGACCAACTTTTTTATGCAATACGAGTTTCTTGTAAACGACTTCTGGTGAAGTATTTTAGAGAAAAAGAATGTTTTTATTGTTGCGTGTATATAATTTTGTCTTAAAAGTTGCTGTTGTCGAAAGAAAATTTATGCACTGAATGTTTTGAAAAAAATACAATTTATTGAAGGCTATAAAGTGTTTCAGTAAAAGGAAATACATATTTCAAATAACTTTTTTAAAGCTGAAGCTCAAGGATACGCTGTGAGATGTTTTCGAAAGAAATAATAGTACTTCGGCAATGCAAAATGATGATCGAAAATATTTCACAGAGAAGGCTGATCCACGGATATTACCTACTATATTATTACCTACTATACCGCATATACCATATACCATATACCTCGCATACCTATATGCGAGCACCATTTTTATACCCTATATGTGTAGAAAAGGACATACATATGTATGTATATACCAGTGGCGTAGCGATGTGGTTGTGAGGAGGGGGTGGAGGCGGTCCGCTCCGGTTGACACCATTTTAGGGGTGACACCCGAGCAAACTAAGCAAATAAAATACGCAAAAAAGAGTTTTTTAGTATTTCAAAATCAATTATTATGTATTTAGTAGCAATGGAAACTAATTTTTAATCCAACGTATAGTCCTAGGGTTGAATTCACCCGAGGAGAAAAATTAACAGTACAAAACATCAGCAATTTTCAAGTAGACTTGCAAATATTGTGTGTTTTTAAGGGGTTGGTAACGAAATCCCGAAAGACAAAATCCCGAACGACAAGATCCCGAACGACAAAATCCCGAAATGAGAAAATCCCGAAACGACAAAATCCCGAAATAACAAAATCCCGAAATTACAAAACTAGTTTTTCGGTATTCTCCATCTTCTTGAACATTTTAAAACCACTAGCAAACAATTCCAAGAAAGTAATAAAAAATTACTCTTATTTTACTTCTCTAAAATTATTATTAAAAAATAAAAAAAAAACATTATTAAAAAAATTTTAGCAGAGCCCTTTCGGAGGCTCTAAGGTGAGGTGATGTGAGGTTTTTTGCATACAGGTTTTTCCGCGTATTTGCAGCCTTCGGCTGCGGCAGGGATCATAACCCTCAATCAGTAGAATCCTCACGGTCATGTGAAGTTTTTTGCATATTGTAGATTATAACCTTCAGACAACAAAATTCTCTCGATATTACAACTTTGCTTTTCTGCCATTGTAAAGAAAGGCAAGTAGGCGCGTACTTCGCTTCGGAAAAAATTTTGACTTAAATGTCATTTCTTCATTAATTTAAATTTTATTTTGTGATTTTCGGGATTTCTCATTTCGGTATTAAAAATTTTTCGGGATTTTAAAATTTTTCGGGATTTTGTCGTTTCGGGATTTTAAAATTTTTCGGGATTTTGTCGTTTCGGGATTTTGTAATTCGGGATTTTGACTGTCTCCCGTTTTTAAGCCCGATAGAACTTAATATTGTAAAAAACAACACATACATGATATTAACCTTTGAAAATTATTTTAGGAATATGGCCACCTTGGACGTTTTAATTAATCGTATTGCGGACGTCCAGTTTTGGGCCACTTTTAGCACCAACCCACAACATGTGCAGAATATGGAAAAACAATAAATTGTTTTGTTTAAAATATTAACAATGGATAAACTTTGTACCATACACTGATGGAAAAAAATAGTAAAACTTAGTACAAACGGAATGAAACTAAGAAATTTCACACTCTATTTCATCGCTATCCCGTTTATGCTAGAATCAATAAAGTCAGATTTAAACTAAGAATATTGCGTTTTTTTTTTTTTATATATACGTTCTCAATTTAAGAAGTAACACAAGCTCCATTGAATAGTGAGAATTCTTGAAATAAAATTTTAGAGAATACTTTAAATCTGTTCACCATTTCCTTTTCTATTCATTCGTTTACAACAAAAGCTTATATCGCAATATCGCAATAAAAAAATATTTAATTTGCTAAACATATCCTCCTCATGCCACTGTCGCACTGGGACAAATCTCGAATGAGAAGCAGTTGTTTTGTTTTGTGTTGCCAAAAAACTGCAACGCGTAGAGACATTCTACGAGCTTGTAGAATCGAATTGTTTAATGTCAATTACTGTATTAATATGTCGTACACACAGAACTTGACAGAGAGCGAGAGAGGTGGTTGCCTAGAGATGTTTGTGTTGTTGGTGTAATATTATATAAACTCTTTGTTTGAATTAATTTAATTGTAACAAATACAATAGTTATTGTTTTAAATCGAGCAACACGTGATTTTGGCAAGTGATGCGCCAATGGACAATGTCTGCACAATAATAATAAACTAAAGAAGGATGGATGCATTCCGTGTGGGGCTGATAACAGACCTTGATTTTGGCATGAAGGCAAAATGAATAGAAGAAAAGAAGCCTGGGTAAAATTAAAAATATGAGCAATAAAACTGCTCTAAATTGCTTCGAAATTTCTACAACTTCAGATAATTGAATTTTGAAATTTTATTTGGAGTTGGCAACGAAATCCCGAAAAGACAAAATCCCGAACGACAAAATCCCGAAATTACAGAACTAGTTTTTCGGTATTCTCCAGCGTCTTAAACAGATTAAAACCATTAGCAATGTTCAGTTAAGCCACTATCAGGAGGTAAGCATCATAAAGGTCTTGATGCGTGGCGGCTTTGGGCCATGGCAAGGATTATACGCTTAGAAAACAAAATTCTCAAAATATTACAACTTTGCTTTTCTGCAATTATGAAAAAGTCAAGTAGGCACGTACTTCGCTTTCCAACATAATCAATAAAATACATCGTAAAAACTATTACAATGTAACTAAAAGTAGTTGCATACTTCCGTGTATTTGTTGATCAAACCTTATGTGTGTTTATGGAACGACAACGAAACGTACCCATTGTCGCACCGTTGTCATCATCAACACCAATCAGTACGTAACAAAGCGACGAAGAACATGATTTATGATTTTTGGAAAGAAATAGACAAATGACATGCTTTCAGGACGTACATACATTTTATTTAAATATTCACAATGACACAACGACGCATCGATAAGGAAATATTAAAAAATCCCACATACGCACACACACACACACACACACACACACACACTTTTTTATTTTAATCTTTTTCATGAAGACCATTAGACGTGTATTGTTGTCCTCAATAAAAATGTTTAGAATCGCTTTCTGATCTGTCCAAAACGAAGAAGAAAAGGAAATATAATAGAAGTACTTTTTATTTGTTACATATCTAGTTAAAAATATACATTTTAATATGTTTGGACTAATGTTAAGTAAGACATAACCAATCACAATCATTATTACAATTATTAACAAAATATCTAAATTTAGCCTTCTGAAACTGTGAGATCCGCTTTAGCAGGCAGTCGCCTAAAGTTGTACATGATATGTTTCTATCGTGGTACTCTCCTCGAGACGGCCACGACCGCGCGTTAGAACGAGTTCTTTAAAACAGTCCATACTTTCTTTTAAATCTCTTGCAAGATTCTCACAATTGTTAACTGTATCTAGGCCTATGTACCACAACGTACTGAAAGGTGCCTTAAAGACATCGCATATTGTTGCCGCTGACGGCTGCTGATAGATCCCGGCAGGAAATTCGCGTTTATGGTGAAATGCATTCGAATAGGCATGTACGAGGTTAATGCGTCGGTTACGTTCCAAAATGACAGTAAGTAGGCGTAACTTGGAATCCACCAGATTACACCAATCAAAGTGACCTTGAGTGGTTTGGGATTCTACCAATATAACTACAAACTGGCGGTACCTGGACAATGAATAGAAAGAATGGATAGAATGGGAACAAATGAGTATATTATACAATAGTTTACAAAAAGTAAAATTTTCAACATATGTATTATTGACAGTTTTCTTCAATACACTGACCTGCGTAAAAAAATCGGGGTTTTGAGTAAATAATCCCATGACAAACGTCCCAGTGCAATGTCCTCTGTGATTGCCATGCCGCGTTTAAAAGCGTCTAAAAGAATTTCCATTGTCATTGCGGATACATTCAGCGAGAGATTTTGCTGAGGAAACGTGGGCGTCATCACCGGCATTAAATGATTAAATCTGATAACAAGCCCAGAATCAGCTCTCAACGTTACCGGCTCTGGCCATCGCCAAAGCAAGAAGGCCAAAAAGAATTTCTCAACGATGGTGGCGGCGCTCGCTGACGGGTGAAGCTGGCAAGTGCGCGCCACCAGAATAGCCCACGTTGTGCCATCGAAATAACCATTCGAGCTAGAATAAATTCCATTTCCTGTAACGAACAAAAGACCACGAAAAATAACGTTAGAAGCAAGAGTTCGACTTTAAAGTTAAATGCTTTTGGAGTTTGGAAATATTACTTTTTGCCCAGACCAATACGGTTTTAAAAGCCACCTCAAAGGTGTTCACGTTGTTGTTCGCACGATCCGGCAACAATGCCAAAATATCTTTCGTTGCCAGACAACAATTCAAACTACGCTTCGAACCCAAATGCCATGTGATTCCTCGACTGAAGCTTTCGTTCAGCTGAAAGTCTGCGGCTATTTCCTTAAGCGACAAACGCAAAAACGATAGAATCATCTTCACTCCGCTCCATTCCAATTTGATGGCCAGATCGCATTCGTGCAGAAGGCAACTGCACTGAGTAACTGGCGCTTGTAGTTTCAAGTATTGAAAAAAGGATTCGAAGAAATCATTTTCCTCGATGCTGCGCGGTCCCAGACAGAGAACTTCAATTTCCAAATCCTTATAGTGGACATTGAAACTGTAGGGACCGTAGGGAACTATTTTCCCCCCAAATCGTTCAGCTTTCGCTGCGGGAATACCTTTAGCAACGGAGAATTCTTTAATCCAGAGCTTGAAGAGTTCTTCCAATTCGGCGAGTGTTCTTTTACTATGGGCGATTTCGTCGCCAGTTTCGAAAACCTCTTCAATTTCCAGTCTCTTAATCAAGTTCAGAGTTTGTAGTTTTTCGTTTTTCATAGTTGTTGGACTGCAGCACTTCGCGTTCACGTCACTTTAAAGAATATTTGAAAAGTGTTGAATAGTAAGAGGTTTTATATCTTATGTAGGATAATTTAGCATGTCATTTGCAGACAAATCTTCCGTCTTGTAATCGCCTACGAAAGACTTCAAAAAAATTACTATTTGTGCGACATCATTTGGATCATGGCAGGTACAAAGTAATCAGTTCTTATGAACTCGTAAACCAATCACATTTTATAACCTTCGAATGTTGAAATAGGTTAAAGCAGTAACTGATGATTTTAGTTTTGCAAATTTTCGAAAAAGGATTAACATGGACTCAATTATCCTAACAACGCAATAAAAAGACTCATTAGATTCATCAACTTCCTCGATACGAAAATACCAATCGATTTTCCCAGAAATGTATAATCATAGCCTTTCTAAAATTATCAGGTATTGGTGTCAGGTATGATGAGTTTTCTCGATATTTTTTCTGAGTTTTCACAATATTCGGGATGTTATTGACAGATTGCTTTGGAAATTCGTTACATAATGATTTCTGTGCTACTCCATTCTCGTTATGGAGATGGTTAAGAGCCATTTTTCCCTCGATGTGATAAATTATTTTTTTTAAAGAGCCAAATATCTTTAATATTTTTAGCGCGCTCTCTAAAAATTTTGATGTGTGCGCGGGATTATTAAAAATTGTTTGGCAATGGCAATATTGCAGCTAATTTTTCAATACTATTAAACTATTCAAGCGCCACAAGTATGATTCTACTGAGCCGCAGGTTGGCGACAACCGGATTAGAGGAATGTGAGCAATTACAATTTTCCGCAAATTTGACAATGCCATTGATAGGTTTTGACTGAAAGAATAAATGCAGAGCCTGAGTCATACCAAAACGGCATTACTTTTAAGACTGATTTTGTTCTCTGTTCAATAATTGATACCAAGTGGCAAGCCAACCGTGCCGCCGGGCCCTGAATTGTCATTCTTCTGTTGCAAGCAAGCACTGAGGAACATTTGTTCGAGTGTAACCGGCATTGTTTATTTTGACTGCAAAGTTCTCACGGCCACGTTCAATGTTCTTTTCCTGTCGCCTTCCACCTTCCGCCCTAACGCTTTCCTTTGTCTTTGCTTAACTGCATGCAATGTCGCGTGCAGCATGAAAAATTGAAACGCCTATGGGCTCATCAGTTCTGCCCGCAGGTACCTGTCAGGACTCGCGTCTGAATTTAATCTTGTTTTATTCAATACATTTTCATACATTAGATTTAATAAAAATTGAAGTTATCTTTGAATTCACTAATTTATTGGGTCATTGTGAACCAACCTTTAATCATTGTGAGTCCAAGTTTATTGAAACATAAAGGATTATGTCCAAATATCATAATTTGTGCAAATGTACGCACATATTTTTTATGGAAATTTTAAAATATTTATGAAAAGTGATGAAAATTCGAAAATTTTAATAGAAACCTGTATGACACACACTTGTGACACGCCACTGAAAAAATCTCCATTAATAATAAATCATTGCGGTTAAATTTTTAAAATGTAATTATCAAAAGTCATGCCATGCAAAAGTCATTGTTAAGAACCTTTTCAACAGTATAGCGTTAAAACATCATCTACGTGGCCACCACCACATTCACTGAAGCTTCAACGCTTCAACTGAGCCAGGACGACATCCCTGAAAGAATTTGCACCTCGAATTTCCCGCTTTAACTACGAACTGCTTGCAAACGAAAATAATTGAAAGAACTCATAAAAATAAATAATTACTTCGGAACGATTTCGTAATAGTTTAGTTTTTGTTCTATAAAGTTGTCAGTTGAGGGAACCATATTACCCCCACAAGGTTCCGAATAAAGGTTTGTTCTGAATAAAGCCTGCAGCTTTGGTACCTAAATTGGAATAAAAGACATTTAGCGGCTGCAAGTTTTTCAAACTGACGGTCTAACAAAATACCTACAACATAAACGTTCCAAGTTCGAGCTCCACGGCAATTAAACTTTATTCTAATTAATTATACCCTATAGCCGAACGAATAGGAAAGGTATATATGCCTCTTCTAGGCTTAGTATATATGAAAAAGTATCAGCTCCTGAGTCGTGTTAGCCCTTTGATACTCATTACACATCATTATTTTTATTATTATTTTCGTTATAATCATTATTTCGTTTAATCATTATTTTACTCACTTCTATAAAAAACGGCTTTTGATTGGTTCAGTTCTAGTTGCCAAGTTTCCTACAGGGATGTTTCCAACAAAATACACTTCACCTCGTCAGACACACACGAAAATGAAACACACACACATTAAAACGGCTACCACAATGGGAGCGCATAATGACGTCATGGGAAAAGCTTTACTAGCGATAGTTCTTTTAAACGATAATCAGGTAATCAACAGTGAAGCGAGCGAACGATGCCGGCCTCGAAAGAGAAACGCTTTTTAGCAATAATCAAAAAATTTCATTCTTCAGTCGACTCGTTAAGTTTAAAGCGCAAAAACGACAGCGCAAAATCAACAAATCTTGAATGTTTTTAGCAATACATTTTTGTTCTGTTGTATTTTATCCTATTGCAGTAAAGAAATATTGTCAGAGGATTTATTTTGCCACCTGAAGATATTCGTGGCAGAGTGACAACGTGACATGCAGAGGAAAGTGCGTAACGTCTTCGTTGCAAAAAAATCGGAAAGAAATTATAAACAGAATTTTGTGCTAATAAAGAAAGTTAAGAAAAGGGAAAAATCAAGGATGTTGTTGTGCATGACTGATATTCTTTTTGGTGGGAAGAAATTTTCGAAGAACAACTCCGTTTTTTCAAACGCAAAATATAAGAGAAGCCATTTAAAACAAAAAAAAAATTGAAGTGAAAAAGTGTGTGCAATGGAATGACATGAAGAGTTTTTTAAATACCACTGAAATTGCCAAGACCTAAAAGGGAAATACTTTTTATTTCTTAGTCGAAGTAGGCAAGTTTTCTGCAAAATATAACCGAGCCCGAAATAAAATCGTGTGTTATAAATAAATGCTTTTAGTGCTAAGAATAAGCTACATTCACGCAAATTTTCGATCGCGTATTGCATAAACAGAGCATAAAAAGATTATTAATTCTCAGACACAATCTCTGTCTCTTTCTCTGTGTGTACATTTGTGCGTGTATGTTTATGTATTTACTCGTGTATTGTGTATTTATTTTTATATTATAATGAAAAACATTGTGTGGCCTAGCTTTTATTCATAATCGGTATGCTTTTATCAAATAGTATTCAGCCGCATTTTGGTTACTTTGAAATCGGTTAAACGATATTCATGACGCTATTAAAATAAGTTTGTTTTTTCAGGTTTTTGTTTTGACGGTTAACTAAGAATTAATTTATTTATTGGGTCACTTTCATACCGATTAACAGAGTTATACGACTATTATACGACTCATTATGAATTCATTGCACAGTTTGGTTGCTTCGTATGGATTATTTGACAATCATTAAGCATTTCATTTTTAAAAAGGTGCAATTTTCCATCGTCTCCTTTTTTTTGGTTGTACAAATACATAACTACAATTCCATTACTTTGAAATCAGTCAACAGGAAGATTTTATAACTAGGTAAGGTTTGGTTTAGTCTATACAGGACGCTTGAATAGAAATCTACACTCGGTTGTGGAGAAATTCACAGTCCGGCCAGACAGATCGAAATTTCTGGGGAGTATGGCAAAATATAGGGTGTTTTTTGCTTGCTTAAATAAAACTTACTGAAGGGTTAGCTGTTAGCTGAACGAGCTGCTACACTGTGCTCACTGTTTGACATTTATTACCTTTATACTCTGGCAAATGAAATACCGCTACCGCTATCCTCAATTCGCGGAACTTATAATTAGCATTTGCCGAACACCCGAAATTAAAAAAGCGCAGGGCAAACTTCAAAAATCTTGGACATTCGTTGACACAGCTGGACATTCACCTTAAAAAACGGATTCCAAATAAATGAAACATATTCTAAGTTTGACCTAACAAAAGAAAAATAAAGACCTTTCTTTGGTATACGGATCACAAACGTCGTTGCTATTGCGCTTAAAAAAAGCTAAATGAGAGTAACCCTTTGGAACAACGGCATCAATGTGGCTATTGAACTTTAGGCTAGATTGAAAAAGAACACCCAAATCTATAATTTCAGTAACCCTAACCAATGAGGAGTTATAGACCCGATAACAGAAATGAACTGGGCTAATAATCCCAGAAAAAGTCATAGCAAAACATTTGTTAAGGTTCAATACTAAATTATTATTACTAAACCAGACAGCTACTTCTACCTAGTCTTCCTGCAGTCTCACGCCGTCCGAACAAAGAATAATTTTGAAAAAATCTTTAAATAGTCAAAATTGGCCAAAATTGGGCCAAAATTGGAGATCCAGAATGCGATTCTTCAAGAATAGCCGCCATACTTCAAATGGTAATGTCGTGTACTGATCTTTCGAATGGATAATACAATTTAATTAAAATTAAATTTTTGGTGTTATTTTTCACAATTCTAAGCTTTATCGGGCTTAAAAACGGGTGTGTTTCCATGTCGACCTAAAATTTACTCAATAAATGCTTTTGTACTGTTAATTCTTCCTCTCGTCACCTCGCCTGCCCTACCCATCGCTACGTCACTGCATATTAAACAAATAAATTAAAATGTAAAGAAATTTTTTTTAAAATTAGAGTAAAATTAAAATAAAATTAAAAATCACGAAAAAAATTAAAATTTAAAAAAAATTTTTAAATACCTTTGAGGTAAAATTATTCAATAGAATTTCTTCAATAGAAATTAACAATAAGAAATGAGTAAAGGATGATGATTATAAAAGAGATTGAGAGAATACCGTAATTAGTGGGAAGTTCACATAACCCCTTTCAAGATAAAGCTACTCTTCTAGCTTTCTAACTATTATGATTATTTATAATAATAGCTAGTTATTATTCACTATTCAGTGAATAATAGTGAACAGTCTTATCGTTTGGGCCTAACATAAAAATTATCTTTGGCAGACGTTATTGAAAAATCTTTTTATAGGATAAAAGCGAAAACCCGTTTGATAACTGACGGTGAAAACATAATTTTAGTTGCATAATTTTAAAATTTTTATTTCAGGTAGCCTTTTTTATTATTCATGGAATCCTAAAATTTCACACTAGTTTTAGCTATCGATTAACTATGTACTTTACCAACAAAAAATTTCTTTCAAAATAGAATAGAATAAACAATTGTAGATAATGTTTTGTAGCATTCACTAAAGACAAAAGCTTATGATTTTACTGATTTTACTGGTAGCCACCATTTCTAGAGCCAAACCGAATAAGGGCAAAAATGTACAGCGTAAATGACGGAAGGCATGAAGCCTTGAAAATCTTTACTGGGTTTTGTTTGGAAATAAGTATAAATTTTGAGAGCATGTCGTTCTAAAATGCGGCTGCTGCTCTCGAAAATCGAGGTTTCGCAAATAAATTGGTAATAAATTTTAGCTGACTTCGTGTTTCGTAGTATTAGCCGTAATGCTCAACGCTATGAGCATTGAATAGAACGTTTATATTTATGTAAATTCACATAGTTTTGAGTTTACATGGCACTTTTCGAAAGATATTAAATTGTTTAGGTCTTGAAATTTTAATCTTAAGTTTAAGTTCGATATTTGTGGGTATTGATATTCATCAGCAGTTTTCTCAGATTTTTTCAAAAAACTGGAAAATATTTAATTTATACAAAACAGCTTACCTGTAAATTTTGAATTAACGAATATACTTGTGTGAATGAATATGCTTGAAAACAATAAAATTCTTCTAGATTTTGTTCGCCATTTGTGGCTGCACATATACTCTTCCCTCCCCCCGCTACAACTTTCAATTTGACCCCTCTGGAAATGACCCCATTGGACTCTGCATTATATAGCATTATTTTGCTCTTGTATCTTTTCATATTTTGTCCTTTGTCCTTTTGCCCACTTTGTAGCGTTGGCTTTGGCAGAATTAAGGCTAAGTGACCGCATGTCGAAACTCTTGCCGGATAATACACACAGAAATACAGAAATACAGTAAAAACCATGAAGAGGACAGTTTTTAATTTATTTTACCTTTTCTCTTTTGTTCCAGTTTTGTACAATTTTATAGTTTTTTTTGGCTCCGGGAAATAACGCCCAAATGAAATAAGGCCCAATGCGGGCCTTATTTCATTTTGCCAAATTGGGCGTTATTTCATAAAAAAATGAAATAAGGCCCAACGTGGGCCTTATTTCATTTTAAGAAATTTTGAAATTTTTACCAAAAAATGAAATAAAGCCCAAAAAAAATGAAATAAGGCCCAATTTTGCGATAAATGCTGAAATGGGTTAGCTACGAAGCAGCTGTTGGACTTACTGGACTGGTTAATATACAAATACTATTCAGCAAGGGGACGGTTTTTCTGGCTGAGGGTTTTAATCCCTGCCACGGCCGAAGGCCGTCACGCAGAAAGACCCTGGATAGAGGAAAACTTTTCAGCAAAGATGGTTTTGTTGGCTGAGGGTTTTAATCCCTGCCACGGCCGAAGGCCGGCATGCAGAAGGACCCAGGATAGAAGAAAACTTTTCGGCAAGGAGATAGTTTTGTTGGCTGAGGATATAACAATCTACTTGCTGAAAAGTTTTTCTCTATCCAGGGTCCTTCTGCGCGCCGGCCTTCGGCCGGGGCAGGGATTATAACCCTCAGCCAACAAAACCATCTCCTTGTTGAAAAGCCTACCTCTATCCAGGGTTCTTCTGCGCAGGCAAAGTGTTCTTCTGCATGCCGGCCTTCGGCCGTGGCAGGGATTAAAACCCTCAGCCAACAAAACCATCTCCTTGTTGAAAAGTCTTCCTCCATCCAGGGTCCTTCTGCGCAGGCAAAGTGTCCTTCTGCATGCCGGCCTTCGGCCGTGGCAGGGATTAAAACCCTCAGCCAACAAAACCATCCCCTTGTTGAAAAGCCTTCCTCTATCCAGGGTCCTTCTGCGCAGGCAAAGTGTCCTTCTGCGTGCCGGCCTTCGGCCGTGGCAGGGATTAAAACCCTCAGCCAACAAAACCATCTCCTTGTTGAAAAGCCTTCCTCTATCCAGGGTCTTTCTGCATGCATTAAAGTTCTGCATTTCTGCATTAAAGTTCAGTCGACGCCGTAATTTTGGGCGTTATTTCATTTTCAAGAATTTTGAAATTTTTACAAAAAAATGAAATAAAGCCCAACGTGGGCCTTATTTCATTTTCAGTTTTTGTTGAAAATGAAATAAAGCCCAAAAAAAATTAAATAAGACCCAAATTTTACGATTTCAAATCTTCATATAAAAAAAAAATTGGGCCTTATTTCATTTGGGCGTTATTTCCCGGAGCCGTTTTTTTTTTGTGAACATAAAATGTTTTAAGGATTTTTTGTACTTCTTTGATACAATTTTTTCTTCACTTTCTCGAGAATATACTTTTATGTAAGAACATTATGTATTTTTTTGAAAATAACTTAACGATTTACAGCGTTGTTAAACGATTTAATCGCAAAAGCATTTAATCTGTCTTCATCTTTCTGATGTCGTGGCAGATACATATATATTTTAACAGCCAATTATTTTCTACCATCATCAGTTCAATGATGTTTTTATTTTCAATTTCATCAGTATTTCATGTAAATCCATTATAACTGTATCAGTGTTATCAGTAGGTGCTAAACGCGAACGCATATTTTCGTCGTCACGCATTTTAATAAACATTATAAAACTCAGATTGCGACTTAATGAAGTACTCGTAAATCCGTCGAAACCGCTCGTTAACGCGGCCAATTGAATTGCAAAAAGCAAACGCATAGCCGTCACGCTCCCCGTGTTTTACACACGCCCACACATACACACGCACCCTCTCCAATCAACAAAATACTCAATCACGCACAGTGCCATCAAAAACATAGAGAACACCAGCAACACTACAAATAATACAACAACAAAAAAGGACAAAAGAAAATAATTGAGCAACACTGTTCGCGTTAAACGACACCCCCTCACACTCGCTGCCCCTAATCCACCGCCATCATCATGAATCTAATGTTTCGCAAGAATTTCCGTGAAGGCGCTGCCGGAAAATCTGGCGGCGGCGGCGGTGGTGGTGGTGGCGGCGGCGGCAAATTGCAAACAAAAGCGAACCGCACAAAGCGATCCCGTGATGGCGGACTAACTGCACAACCGGATGAAATCCATTACAGGACCCACTTGTTCTTCTCACCCAACCGCCTTGGGTATGAGGCGGGCGAAGGTAGGATTCTATGAATTCAATTGCTTTAGACGCTTTACTATCTTCTCACAGCTGTTGAAAGCTTCTGAAAGCTCAAAATGATGATCTTTGATTAATTGAGGCCTTCAAGCACTCGGAAGGAATTACATTGGCGATTCCACGTTGATAATTCTTAGATACTAAATCAATCGACTTTAATATTAATTCGTTCGTTCACTGTCAATGTCAGCTAATTCTTCTTCTTTGTGGTAATGTGATTAAACATTTTCGTTTATATGTCTCTAATTTCTTATTCAATTCACCATTTGAGCGTTAATAATTTATTGCATTATAAAATTAGGCTCTTAAATCTGTTTCATCGAAGTCAAATGTAAACTTTTTTGGAACGATCAGTTTAGCTACTAAATAACTATAAAAATCTATACACAGGTAAAAAGAAATTCCTTTAATAGAAGCAAGCCTTTGACCAAAAAATCTCTTAAAATATTTTTTCCTAAGAACCCAGAGTATCAGAGTATTGATAATCATATAAATGTATTACCTTGTATTCAATAAAAATAAAATATACAAAGGAAATCAATTTTGTAAGAATATGACTGATAGGCAACTCCATTATTACCGTAAAAGGCTAAAGCCGCCCATACATGCACAGACAGCCGATCTGCACGGGGTGGTGTTTGCGCAGATATTGAAGCAAATATCAAAATCATTTTGATATTTTGCGGTCTGCGCAGACCGATCTGTGTCGTGTAGACAGGGTTGGCATTCGATAAGATTTTTTTGACTTTGTATGTAGTCCACGTCGAAAACTGTAGAGAACTTTTCTACATGTCAAAAACCGCAACCTTGTCGAAAAGTCTTAAACATTCAAGAACTTAAAGAACTCATTCAAATATCGTCTTTTTACTCGTGTCAAGTATAGAATCTATAGACATACACGTTCTCCAGCTTGTTTATACCCAAAAGGCGCGAATCAAAGTGTAAATAATAAAAGAAACAAGAGAAAGCGATAAGATGCACGAATATATACATCTACTTTCTTTCTCTTGTTTCTTCTAATCCAGTTTTACTCGCGACTAATGAATGTATGCAAGAGCGAGAGCGCAAGTAGAAATGTAATAATAATTCATTCATTCATTCATTTTCTCCTATAATAAGTGACGATCACGACTCAGCACTTTGAATGAACAAAATTCATTGTCATCTCATAAATGTGCCGTTTTTTCACAAAGAAATTACTGGACTCAAAAAAAAATTGAAATTCATATATTTTTCATCGAAAAATCTTTGAAGCGTTCGTTTCTTCTTTTTGTAATTGATGAAGGTAAATTGTTCAGAGTTTTCGACAATTTTGTGTAATCTACTCCAATTTAGTAGACTACCAAGTCTACCGTAGATGTTCGACATGTCGAAAATGCTGAAAACTCGACAAAGTATTCGACATGATAACCTAGCGTATAGGGCAAATTTTGATCAGACTTGTAAAATTTTTGAGCGGTGCGGAAGTGCCGCGGATCAAATGAAAAATGGTAGATAAAAAATTCTGGTTAGAATTTATAGATTTATACAAAAAGTTAAATTTAGAAAAAAGAGTAACCGAATAGAGTAGATTAACCGACGGAAATTATTTTTGGATCTATGCAGATGTCTGTGCGTCTGTGCGTCTGTGGTCGTCGGACAGACAGCCGATCTGCACAGACATCTGTGTCGTGTATGGGCCGCTTAAGCAAGATTGACATGTGCAGCCTTTAGCAAACAGTAGCGAGAATTATTGGACGAACAGCGTAACAGATAAACAGAATTCATTCACTAAATTCTAATGAGAGCCACTTTGTTCTGTGCTGCATAACAATACACAATACTTATCTCATCTTCTCCTACGGCACCTTTTAAAGCTCACCTTCCTCACCTTTATCCGCAAAAGGTTCGAGCCCTTTTTAAGTTACTCGTTCGTCACCGGCATGGACACCGCTAATTGGAGGCTCTCCCGACCTCGGCAAACAGGACCAATTAAATATTAATCTTCCAAATTTAGGTGTATAATTACATATATTCGTGTCTTCCATCTTCTTGCATGTTTTTTGTCTATTAAAATAGCATGGCCCTGAATAATAGCGCCCTGAATAATATCAAATGTATTAGATATGATACATAGAATAATGAACTGATTTATTATGTATTTATTTTATCCCATCATTTCGAAATGTGTCTAGTTTTCTGTGGACTCAAATTTTCAAGGAATATTTCAAGCTGTAACAGATTGAAGTATATTAAAACTGTCGCGTCTCATCCAAACCAAACGAACACACATTCTTCACTATATCGTGAGAACTCCTTCACTCATTACAGAACGTTGCAGTGGCTTTGCGGGTGCAACCACGCCGACAGCGCCGACAACATCATCCTCATTCTCCCTGCAACCCTACGAAGTGGATGCACCGCAACCCTTAGTCGATCGTAGACCCTCCGTGTCGTTGCTTAAATGGAATCAAAGCGTGCGAGTACGGAATGAGTCATTAAACATTGCCACGCCCATGTCCGCGTCAATCCCAATGTCCACATTGTCCGCATCAACAATGACAACGACAGCATCAAGCGCTGCCCGGCAAGGTTTGAATTGAGCACATTTTTCGGATCTACGCACACAAAGTCAAACTAAACTGAACTATTGCTATATTGTAACAAACCGATTTCGTGCGTGTACTTGTCGTTCGTGTGTTTGTCTTTATCTAACATTTTGTTAACCATTATTGCTTTCTTTCGAATCCTACTAACGCATCTGAAAACTGAAAGACTCGGTATACTCTATATGTACGAGTATGTATGTATGTTCTCTCTGTGGTAGATTAACCTTTTGCTGATCAGTTATTTCAGTTTTTGTTTAACCCTTGCTCTCATGATAGTCATGAAAAGAAAAAATCTTCTTCTCGCTAAAGGCAATCATCACAAATACTGAAAGCTAGACATATGGCATTTTTTGTAAGAGGTTCTTTTCGAAGCTTCTCTTCGAAACGTTATTTTCTGAAATTGCTTGCTTGTTATTCGAAATTGCATGAAAGCCATAACAGCATTACTATTTGTGTAAAATTGCTGAGAGTTTTTAGTATTTTCTTACTTTTCTCTGAGTTCTTGTAACAAAAGCTTCATCTTTCTTTCACTACGCAGATGCACTGAGACGCATTAACTGGGCTTTATTTGACTCTAAGAAAATTACATTTTTTTAAAACAATTTTTCAGGCGTAACACAAGCTTTTACCTTTGCATTTACAGTGAGTTTCGGTGGCGGTGCTGGGGGCATGAGCAGCAATACCACGATCACCAACGCTGCTGCCCCCACGACAGGCCCAGCGCGCTCTGAACCGATTTCGTTGGCCACCCTCGATCGTGACTGCTTCATTATTCCGGTGAATAGTGTCGATCGGTTTTTACCTGCTGGCATACCGGTATGTACGACTATATATTCTTAATTCTGCTCGTTGATCGTGGGACATTTTCTCTTTTTGTGGGACATTTTCTTTTCTTTATTGAAAAGATTTTTAGAAAGATTTCATTTAAAATGTAACACTTTATATAAATTAATTGTCGTTGTTTCTTTTTTTTATACTTTTCTTTCACTTTACTTCCTTTCCATCCCGTGAACTCAGCTTCCTCCTCCCTCATCCGCAGATGGCACGGCCACGAAGGCAGCCAGTCCGTTGAGTGTACTCGAAGTATCCGATCCGAAACTTTGCATACTCGTACATCTGATGAGTCCTCTCGAGCCAGTCGATCCTGTGACAGAGTCACCACTTTCGCATCCTTTGCTAAAGCAACGCTCTGTGGCGGCAGAGCTTCTAAATGAAGTGCAGCAGGCAAATACGGCAGTGGGCGGTATGTTGTTGGCCAACATGGAAAAAAGTGGCAAGTATTCGTATTCTGAAACTTTCTATATATGTGCTAGTAGTAGTAGAGTAAGCACTCAACCATCAAAGTGCACGGTTTTCTCTCATTTGAGGGAGAACGAGAGTAAGTAAAGAGCGCTTGCAAAGAATGGCTTTGTCTCCCGAAATGATTGTATGTATTATTTCATTTTTTACTTTGCCTCAGCGGAGTTCCCCTTCATCGCGTACTACATGATTAATACTCAACAAACCGATCCAACGAACTTTTATACTGGCATACGTATTTCATCGCTCTCGAAATTCGAACCGAAAACTTTAAAGTAAGTGCAATGAGAAGAATAACAAGTAAGAGCGTTAACTTCGGCCTACACCCAAACACACGAACTATGATAGAAAATATCCGTGCCAAATCTAATGGCGATGCCACATTTTTTGATTCTCCCGTAATCGTGATTTTCACAGACACGCAGACAGACAGACGGCCGGACGGTGCTAAATCGACTCAGGAGGTGGATCTGAGTCAGAATATATATACTCTCCTATATCTACTTCGCCTTTTGCCTTACAAACGAAAGGACAAAGATATATGTACCTTTATCTTTTTTGGTGTAGGGCAGAAAAATAGATAAATACCGATTTAAATTTCTCTATATAATGGAAATTGTTAGAAAATATTCAGTGTAACTTTATTCTTTAATAACTTTTGTAATAAATGTGTTCAATTTCACAGGAAATGTCAACACTTCACTCCTACCTAACCAAGCTCTATTGACTTGAACCCATTCTGATTCCATCTGTCACTTCACTGTGTCTTTCTCTAAAACTCTTGTCGATAATTTCGATCGATTTCTATTTCCCACAACATTAAAAATCAATAAGTGCAAGGACGCATTTGAGTGTCCTTCGATAACCATGACAATGAGCAAATACACATTCTTTATGCATTAAATAATTGTCGCTTATAATGAGTTTTAATCAAACTATTTCCGGAATTTTCTTTCTCTCCTTCTTTTTTCTTCATAAGTGCTTTATTTAAACAATTTGGGGCATTTCTGAATTTGTAGAAATGGAAACAAAAAGCGTTTGTTAACTCCTACTAAAAATGACGCTTTCTCTTCCTTTGTTATAAGGACACAGCAAGAAAACACTGCTTCTTCAAGTTCTTCTCTTTTTAATCATTTTCTAACCTCACCAGATACACTGCCGCCCACACTTTGGATCTGTACAGCGAAGTGGCGGCGATTTGTCGTCCACCACTGGTTATGGCACCGAACGAAAGCGGCAGCTTTAAGAAGACTCAAACCCCTGCCACCGGCTATATCATTAGTGTGTTTAAGGTAAATGTCGGGGGTTGGTGTCGATGCGGTGGTAAATCTGGGGCAGGAAAGCGGTCCGGTTGTGTGATGCTGCAGAATAATGGCGCAACTCCACATGTAGCGAATTGAAAACCTCACAGAACCGCTCCCCCTAAACTGGATGGCTGCTCATGAAAAATTAAAACTTAATTTGTGCTGACCAAAAATAACCACGTTTTCTGTTTGGCGTAGTACAATACGTTTTTTACATCTTTTTTCTCTTTTCTTTTCTCATTGGTGATTTTGTGTAGGTTTTTGAAGGTGATGATGGTGAACGTTTCGAAAAAAATTGGCTTTACTGGACTGGAGCCCGAATGCTGTACAGGTAAGGTTAAAGTTTTTCACCTAAAGGATGATGACCCAGCCTTTGTGGCTTGTTTGGAATCCATCAACAATGGCCTCAATCTTCTCTTCTTCTTCTCTTGTCGCTATCACCACCATCATCTCCTCTTCACATGCTTTGCTTACAGATATCTGCCCCGCGCTGCTGGCTTGCGCCGTATTGCGCTGCACAAAAGCACTTCTGTAAAAGGCGACAAAATGTATTTGCTGGTTTGTGAATGTGCCGATCTTCTCAAGGATATAACCTCCGCCGCTGTACTGATACCGGCGCTGCGTGCCCGTCTTTGCGGCTACATCGGACTCTACAGACCCATTCAGGCATTTTAGAGGAATATCGCAAGAGAACAATGTAAACAACTGCTGAATGGAACCCTGAGTCTTCAACTACAAAAAGCCCTTCATGATTATTTCGTGTCCATGCGACTGTTAATGAATTATTAAGCAACTAAGATTTTGTAAAAGACTTAAAAGACATATAGAAACAAACAAAATTGTGATTTTAGTCTTTATGGAAGCAAGCAACACAGCGCCCTAAAAATAGCAAATTCTTTTATGTCGTCTACGCATAAAGTCAACGCTTGCAGAGTTGCCAACTGTCGGTATTTTAAAAGTATAATTCGATTGCAAATACTGGAACAATTTTACACAATAAGAAATTATATTGTACAATATAGCGCTTTAAGCTCAATCTCTCATTGGTGAAAATTAAGAAATTTCACCAATTTTTTTATTAAGTTTAAATTATTCTATTAAATTAATTAATAGAAAATTAAGAGGAAAGAAAGAGTTCGGTGGATTTTCCGGGATACGGTTATATACTCGTACCTAACTATTGCTTATCTATTCTGCTTCATTTATTTCAGTGCTCGGAATGGAATAATTTGGGGGCTAACGACTTTTCGTCTCTTGCTGACATTAGCCTTTTTAAATGTTGAGAGGAAGAGAGAGAGGATTGATGATCTTCGGTTTAGACTCTAAACTTAAGGGGCAAACCGGTTTCGGCGATGTGCCATTTTCAGTGTTTCATTTGTTCTGAACGAAAGGTTAAGCAATTGATAGATTTCTGAACGAAAAAGACTGAAGGCGGCACAAGTAGAAGAATAAGTAACAAGTCAAAAAAAGCACGGTTAACATCTAATCGCTCTAATCGCTTTTGATAAGTCAAGAATAGATTATCTTGATCAATAAAAAGATTTTTTGTTTTATTTGAAAAGTTCCACAAATCCAGCACACTGTTTCATTTCATCACTTAAAAAAGATGCGATAGATTAAAATTTTACAGCATGCAGAATACAATTGCGTCAAAGAAATATATATAAAATTTAATTTCGTATTCGCGTTGAAAAATGCGTGCAGAAAAAGCAGGTGTACTTATCTTATTGAAATGTTGGCAACTCTGTGCATAAAACGAATATTCTGAAGACTAACAAAGTACGAGTATAACAAAATTAAGCGAGAAATCATTTACGAAATTAGTAATAAATATCAAAAGGGAAATATTTTAAGAATAAGCACAACAACAAAAGCCAGAACAAAAAAGCAACTAAATGCAATTAAATAGAGAACAATACATAGTCATTTTAGAACAATTTGAGCGGGTAACAATAACAACTCATATCATATTTAGGCTTAAAAAATTTTATTGAAATCGATTAGAACCATTTTCTTTAAGAAATTATGAATAGTAGATAATTAAAAACAAAAACCGTATAGGACCACATTTTAAACGAATAATAGTGGAAAATATAGATCAAAACTAGAAAAGACAGTTTAATAATTGCAGCATGTGTTTTAATACAATTATACGAGTATATTACGATATAATAAAAAGTTTTTAGTTAGTTAGTGTTATTTAGTTGTTTAATATTAGATAATCATTTAGTTAAGCCAGTGACATAGCGATGGGGGACGGAAGCAGGTCCGTCCCGGGCGTACAATTTCAGGGGTGACACCTCCAGCAAACTAAGCAAATATACAGCGCAAAAAACAGTTTTTATAGTATTTCAAAATCAATTATTATGTATTTAGTAGCAATGAAAACTAGTTTTAAACCCAGAGTATAGTCTATACAGGTTACACCAGAGCAGAAAAATTAACAGTACACAACATTTATTGAGAAATTTTGTAGTATATATGGAAATATCTACTGTTTGTTTTTAAGCCCGATAGAACTTGATATTGTAAAAAAAACTCGAAAAATGTAATTTTAATTAAATTTTTGACATGACATCATGACATCAACATTTGAAAATGATTCCAGGAATATGGCCACCATGGCTGTGCTTGATTTATCGCATTCTGGACGTCCAATTTTGGGCCCCTTTCAGCACCAACTCGCAACAAGTGCGTTCTTCAGAATGTTAAAAAATACATTTTTATAAATAATAAATTTTTTTCTTTAAAATATTAATAACGGATAAACTTTATACCATAGATCCTTTTGAAATAGGCTTAAAGAAACAGCATTTGCAAATATTTGGCATTACTTTACATTTTATCTAAATTTCTTATTAAAATTTTCTTGTCAAATTTTATTTTAAACACTAAAATTTTTGGAATTTAATATTTTGAAGTCAGGCATTTGTCAAAAAAATATTTAAGACATTTTCCACTTGTTTCCGTATGTAACGCATTAAAGGAGGCGTGGCAGGTATAGAGAAGTATATATATTTAGCTCAGAATCACCTCCTGCATAAACCAGAAAATTTATCTACTTTTTTCCACTTAATAGATTGACAGAGCCCTAATTTCTGCGATCGACGAGAATCGATAAATTTGAAACTTCTTCCACACTATAACCATTCGTAACCATTTGTATAACCATTCGACAGATGCTAATTATAAGTTGCGCGAATCGATGAGTTATTTTCAAAGTAAATTTGAATAATTTGAAAAGCTTGAGTCTGAAATGATTTGCCAGAGTATACAAATAATAAGTGACAAACAGTGAGGGCAAAATAGCAGCTCATTCGACAGCTAACCCTTCAGTAAGTTCTATCTAAGCAAGCAAAAAATTCCCTATATTTTTCCGCGAATACAGGAAAATTCCCCAGAAAATTCCGGTGTGTCTAACCGAACGGCGGATTCCTCCACAACCGAGTGTAGATGTCCATTCAAACGTCTTGCATCACACCTTTTAATTGCACTTAGTAAAAAATACAATAAAAATAGCTATGGTGAACAAATTGTGTAGGGGTGACACCAACACTTTCTCCCCGGATGCCACCCATGCTAGCTACGTCACTGGTTAAGCACTTTTGTAGCTAACAAAGAAGGCACGTACAATGTACCGGCAGTTATGAGACTAGAACAGCGGCGAGTGCCATTAATAACAAAGTAGTCAATTTCGAGAATAAATAAAAAAATTAGGAGTAATTATTAAATATTTATAATAGTAAATAGGCACAATAAAATAAATGCAGCAGTATTAAAATAAATGGTTAAAATTTTTTCGTTTCCGTAGCGCTCTCGCATCCGGTTTTGTGAGAAAGTCCCACTTTATTTTCGAGAAAGCGGGGATATTCCGTTTTTAAGATTGTCTCGGAACCGTTTCGGATTCGTAAGAAAGGCGTTCTCGACGAAATAGAGAAATCGGTTCCGTTTCGAATTGTAAACGGTTCCGAGTCCGTCTTGTGGTTTACTGGGTGGCCATAAATCTCTGAAAGTGATTGTTTTGAAATTTTGACACAAGTAAAAAGGAGTTACTTGCTACACAAGTTACTTTTTAAACAAGTAAAAAGATGAATATAGCAATCTTTTTAACAATTCATAAATTAAATCCTTTAAATTTAATTTTTTGGTGTCAGAAAAATATTTTATAAGTTCAAACTTTCGAATTTTTTTTCAAAATCGTTCAGATTTTAATTTCATATCAGACCAAAGCGTATAGCCAGGTATAACTAGTCGTCTAATAAAAATCGAGTCTGATTTTTCTTACTGACTTGTAAATACATGTAAATACATACATACATACGTATATATAAAAACATGTAAATGCGAATGCTCGATTTTTGAAAGCAGAGGGATGCAAACAAATACATATGCACCATATCAATATGTTTATAACGATGGAGTTATAAATGCAGTAAACGAGGCGTGTTTAAGTGCTTTCGAGTGTTCTCTTTATAAACTTGTCAAGAGCTTATTGAAGACCACCCTTTTTCCTTTAGATTGAAGCACCGTGTTAGAATCTTCATTTAAGAATCTTCTACATGTAACATAATTATAGCAACTTTTTCACTATGGATCTCTTTCAATTATTCTACATAAAAGCTAGATTTTTTTTAAAATGTGCGAAATAGCGGCACAATTCGCACTGGCTAGTTATTTTTCTCACTGTACGATATTAGTTACTTTTACTGGGCTGTACATACTTTCAATTTCTAAAGCTTTGCCTTAATATAAATTTAACAAATGCTCAAATGTGAAAACGAAAACGTTAAAATTACTCTAACGGAACGTATATATGTAAGAATTCAAGATATATTGTACTAATTCAAGAGTTAATCAAACACTACCATTTATAATTCGTTTATATAATATTTACTCGTATTTATTTTATCATATGATAAAGTAAAAAATCATATTACTTTATCAGATTCCTAGGAAGTAGTGAAGAAGGGACACGTTATATTTTATATTAAAAATTGAAGACTCAATTCTGAAGTCGTAATATTTCATAAACGGTTTTTGTTTTGCTCCAAATACCGCACAACAAAAAATGCATAGTGCTCTAAACAATCTTTACGCTGTCTTGTACTAACTATTGTAAAACTTAAAATAAAAAACATTTTTACTACTCTTTAATACTCGTACAAATAAAAATAAGCTCTGCATGCAATACGCAATAACAATGAAATTTTTTTTTTAAAATCATAAGCTTTAATATGATGCGGCTAAGACGCATCTATAATGTAATATAGAGATATAAAATTATACCACACAAACGAAGCAAACTTTTTTATTCGCACAAGAATTATAAGAGAAAATACAGAGAACAATAGAAAAAAAAATTAAAGAAGTAGACAAAAATCTAAAAAGCGTGCTGTGATAAAAACAAAAAATTGCTTTATTCTTTTACTTTCTTGTTCTTCAATTTTAAAAACTAAAAATTTGGCTACAAAATTGGGCAATAAAAATTTCAAAAGATTTTTAAAATATTATGCGCAAAAAAATTGCAAAAACCCAAAAAATTCTTTCAGTAAAATCAAGATAAAAACGTACATCCAAGTATAAAAAAATTTATTATTAAATAAAATACTAATTAAGGAGTAAACAACAAAATTGAAGTTTAATTTTTAGATTTACTTTTCTATAAGTTTTAGGCCTTTGGTCTAAGCTGCAATGGTCCGAGGTCTATGACTTTAACTCCTTAGTTTCTTCAACTTTTTGGGTGAAAAGAAATTAGATCTGAGGTGAAAAGATCTTGTGTCAAAGGTCAGAGATAGAACTGAAGAGTTAGCGACAGAATGAGGAAGGACTATTGAAAAGGAGGAGTAACTGAGGCAGGGGGAAGGATTAAAGCGTTAACGTCATTGACCTAGATTCAAAGCTCATTAACCTAAGGACAGAAGACTTAGGGTGAACCATCAGAGACAGGATTGCAGATGATGGGATGAAGTTATCTTAATGAATATTTATTGCAATTTATGAATATCATTTAAAATATTTTATGGAGAAAACTTAATCTACGGAAATAACTCTTCATCCCTCGATTCTTCGATGGCTTTTGAGAAGTCATTCTTTCACCTATTTTACTCATTTAACAACTAAACCTATCATCTACATCAGTGTACGTATATAAATAATGTTTGGAACTTTGGAATTCTTAGTGAAATTTTCGTATATCAAAATTATAGAGAGTTAACCGAAAATATTTTCTTGTACGTTCGCCCAAATGGATTTTCCAGCTGGAGATATGCAACGCTGTCTGTGTAACAAATAATCTTTATGAATTTTTGGGTCTAAGGGTCCCCAAAATGCTGTAGGCTCCATCGACAACTTCAGTTTCTGAAAAAGTGGCGAGGAAAATATTGTAAAGAATAGTCGCTGGAATTATTATACGATACTTAGAGAGTAAAAGTAGTTCGCAATAGATACCTCGGAAAATGTCTGACCCGGTTGTTGGCAAATGGTATACAAGGCCCACAGTGGTAGCTGGCCGACACCCAGCGCCCACAGCATCCACGCCAGCCCATAGACCAGATCGGGGTAGGCAACACCATTGTAAGTAAATGGTTCATAAGTAACCAGTGTATAAATTAATACCATAAACATAACACCCGGCGTGATGACGGCCCAGCAGATGCGCCAATAAAATCCGGTCTTGGAATTCAGCATAAATTCAATATCACTACAAAAACGTTTGACGCCTACCAAACAACACAAGCTTAGAAGAGAGATCCTTGAAAAAAGAGTCTTACCACACTTACCATAAATCCAGCTAACCGTTACCAACTCGGCTATGGCCAAGAAGAGCGCTATAAAAGAGCACCCAAAAAAGTCGACCAGATTCAAAATGAACTGGCCACCCGGAGTCATGTAAACCAGACCGCACAAGAAACCCATCCCGGCGAGACAGCAGGAGATTAACCAGTGTGGCAGATGAGTGTAACGATCCTTGATCACTGTGAGCACGCAGGAAGCCATACCGATATTACTACCGATACCGAGAACCAGCAGCATGGCAAAGAAGAGCACTGCGAAGGCTTGCGGGAAATACTTGAATTTAGCAATGGCTTCGGGATACGAGACGAAGGCAAGGCCTGTGCCGCCCTTGACGACTTTCGATATATCGCTAGTGTTCGTCTCATAGGCCAAGTTGCCTAAAATACCGAATATAATGCAGCCAGCCAGTAAAGAAGTAACCGAATCGACTGTCGTAATGATAATGACATCTCTGCGGAGGACATTTATCAAACAAAAATTACATTTAATTTCCTAGTATGGTTATTTGACCACTTTTCGCGGTTATTTAACGAAAATCTACAGTTAATTTCACCTACTTGTAAATAGTTTTTGTGAAATTGTTGTACGAAGCGTACATGACTAAGGTACCGAAGCAAATGGCCAATGAAAAAAACATCTGCGTAATGGCTGCATACCAGACCTACGGAAGAAGCCATAAAAAATCATAACCCAAAAATCTTGCTATTTAGGAATAAATGCCAGTGGCGGCGAACCAAAAAAGGAGAAAAATCAAAACATTTACTCTCAAAAGAATTTAGAGGATTTTGCTGGTCTCGTCACGACTGAGTCCTAGTCTTTGTCTCGATCTTGGTCTAGTCTGCATTGGAAGAAGCATGTTTCATCCTCAAATAAGAATTCTTGCCTTGAATGACACTTGAACGAAAACTTCTTCTCGAATCTCGTCTCCACTAAGGTCTGCCTTTTTCTCTAATTTCGCCTTAACCGAGAAGGTTGTCGGGATCTCGTCTTAATTCATAAAGTCAGTCCTGTTCTCGGGATATCTCACCCTATTTCTAGATATTAGATTTCATCTCGTTCTCGGAATTTTGTCTCGTGTGAAAAGGTCTGGCCCGTTGTCGAAATTACGTCTCGACTGAAAACTTGCTTGATATCTCGTTTTTAGTGAAAGTGAAAAACGGTTTGATTGGCCTACAAATTCGAAGCGATATCACCTCGCCTCGTGCGCACCGCAACAACTTACATTCGGGTTCAAGATTTGCTCCCATTGCGGTTTCAAGAAATAACCGATACCATCCATGGAGCCGGGCAGAGTAAGAGCTCGTAAAAGCAATATGAACATGACGACATATGGAAAGATGGCCAGAAAATAGGAAACTTTTCCAGAGCTTCGAATGCCTTCCAAGGAGAAAGAAGATACGGGATCATTTTTCTATTTGATTTTTTCTTTCTTTTTGATTTTTTTAATTTGCCAACCCTTTATTAGAATAGTTCCAATGATGATCCAAGCCAGCAATAGACAAATAACCAAATCCCAATTGAGAGGACCCACACCATCCTCAATATTGTCTTTTTCATGCAAAATCGCTTGGCTGTGTAAGATGCGTACAAAAATAGAAAAAGAGACAGATAGAGAAAGAAAAAGAGAAGAAGAAGTGAGGATTTCTTAAAACTTTCTTGCACAGACCTCACGACTTACCTGAAGAACAACTCCGCCGAAGATACACGACTTCCCGGCAATGTTCCATTCATGGTCTGATTCATTTCCGCTAAAGCCATACAAGAACTACCCCATTCTGGACGACAGTAGGTCCAGGGTAGCTCTGCTGAGAAAGAGGACAACAAGTATTTTATGGTAAGTGCCATTATGGAAGCGTAGTAAGTAGTCGCCCAAGCGGTGGCATAGATCTGACCGTATGCTATCCCTAAAAGGAATTAAAGTAATGGGTAACACATTACAGAAGCTCCGGCCCACTGGTTTAATGGAATTCAATAAGCTAACCACCTCTCATTAGTGGTACCATATCAAAAGCTTTAACACAGCCGCGACTTGAGAATTGGCCCAATATAACTTCCATGTAATAAATGGGCCGACCGATGACGAGCAAAACAATAATATATGGTACCAGAAATGCCCCACCACCGTTCGCTAACGCCACGAAGGGGAAGCGCCAAACGTTTCCAAGACCTACGGACAGGGCGATGCAAGAGAATATAAATTCGACCTCTTTGTCCCATTTTTCGCGCACCGAGCTACCGGAACTAGTGGTGCAGGTTACAGATTCCTAGAGACAAAGATAGAAAATAAAATATTGAAATTTTTAAATTAAAAAATCTACAGCTACTTACCAAATCGTTATCGCGTCTATAGTTTACGCTCTCTTGTACATTTTCACCGCTCTCGACCATGGTAATGTTAATTTTTTTATGTGTGGCCTTGACAAAATCCAAATCCAGTTTCTGCAAAATTCAAAAAGAAAATATTGTTCTTATTTAATGGTCTTAATGTTGTTTGAGCGAGATTTTCCAAGAGTTTGGTGATCTCGTTCTTGAATCTAAAGTTCTAAGGTTTAAATCTAAAGTAAAAATCTAAAGCTCAGTTCTTTCGACTAAAAAAAGCCTGACATCGCCTGACATCGCCTGACATAGACACGTTCTCGTTTTTCTCGTTCTCGTGCTCATCATTATTGTTGAACAGTCGTTATTAAACTACTATCGTTATTAAATATAACGAGCAGATGAGCAGAGGGTCTACTCATTGTTATATTCACTCTTCGTAGGGCGAGCAGACAATTACGAGTGCTTTCTTTCTACTCGTTTCTCGTACTCGCACACGTATTGTTTTCGAGGGCGTGTTGTAAAAATATGACTAGCTGCATATCTCTTCTATGAACTTCTTGACACCGAAATCACTTCATCATGTTCTTGTTTAATTAAAATAAATTTCATTCGCTTGCCAGGAGATTTTCCATATAATAATTTTATTAATGTTAGAGGAAAGTTTATTCTTTTAATTCAACAGGTTCTACCGCGGCCCATTAGCTCAGTTGGTTAGAGCGTCGTGCTAATAACGCGAAGGTCGTGGGTTCGATCCCCCCATGGGCCATTGTCATAAATATATTCATATAAACGACAACATCCATTTTTAATTCCTAATTTGTCATTAAAAAATCGGAACTTTGGAGTTTTAAAATGGACTGTTTTGTTCCGTTTAATATTTTTGAATTCTTAATACTAATGTAATATTTTTAGTACACGTATTTAAATAATTTAGGTTTATTTGCTCTATGTATAACGATGCAAATGTTAAAGTAACAAAATTTATTGTATGTTTTTATAATAAAAATTACCGCAATCAAAAATATCTATATTGTTTAATAAATTGTTACAAAAATATTGGTTGCCATAGTCCTCGAGTACTACACAGAATTCGACTTTGTAAACCTTATTCTTGATTGGCGCGTTTAAACGAAGAGATTTAAGAAAAACCAAACGAAAGCAAACAAAACAAAACAATTTCAGAGATTATTTTTAAGAGCATCTCTTTAATTGAAAGATGCCGATCGCTGATATGAAATCTCACATCTTCATGTCTGTATGTATGTACATATATGTATTTATGTGTATGCACGTGCAATGAGTATTAAGCAAAAATGTGTTCAATTTAGACAAATTTACTGAGGCGCGGTTTTAACAGACTCAAACGAAATCATGAGGAACGTTTTTCGGATGAACGGTATGCTCCCAAATGGTGCATACACAAATAATAAACTCTTTTACACTTAACCTTAACTTAATCTTATGTTAAATCATCTGAAACCAGGGACCGTAATCGACGCAAAATAAAAAAATCACAATTTAATAATTATTTTGTGATTATAATTTTATCGATCAGCGATCAAAATTATTGTTTGATTTTTATTTTTTTGCTCGATCGAAAAAATCAGCTTATGATTTTTATTTTAATTTTCGAAAATAAAAATTATAGTCTGAGTAAAATTTTTTTGCTCAAGAAAAAAAATTATTTTTTGAGTTTTATTTTTCTGCTCAGAAATAAAAATTATTTTTTGAGTTTTTTTTTTCTGCTCAGGAATAAAAATTATTGCTTGAGTTTTATTTTTATTTTTCGAAATAAAAAACTCAAAATGCATGTGCGTCTTTGTACCTGCCTGTCCTACAACTTTGTTATTGTGAGTACAGTGATAAATTTTTGGTTGCCTCAAAAACTCCCATTTGAAGCAAATAATTCGCAAGATATTAAGTTTGAAAGCCAAGGTAAAAACTAGTTACTCTTACGCTGGAATGCAATTATTAATAAATAGTTAATATTTCATTACAAAGAATTATGGAGCGGATGAATGTGAAGCAAACACATCTCAGGAAGTGTAATTACTGAAGCCAACCGATCAAGCTTCAAACACAATACACGATACCCAAAGGTCAACTTCCCGAATTGGGTGTCTTTTGAACTCGATTGAGGTCTCTCTGCATCTCATCATTTTTCATCTCTCTTCTCATCAGATGAAGAATCCGGAATATCGATAGCATATTGACTGACTAAGGTTTCGGCATTTTGAAAGTCATTTTGAGTTTTTTATTTCGAAAAGTAAAAATAAAACTCAAGCAATAATTTTTATTCCTGAGCAGAAAAATAAAACTCACAAAATAATTTTTATTCCTGAGAAAAAAAAATTTAACTCAGACTATAATTTTTATTTTCGAAAAATAAAATAAAAATCATAAGTTGATTTTTTCGATCGAGCAAAAATGTAAAAATCAAACAATAATTTTTAAACCCAAACGAAAAAATAAAAATCAATCAATAATAATTATTTTTAATTTTTATGGGTAACGCTAAAAAAATAAAAATCTTTACTGGTTTCAATAAAGCATGTAACCAGTGTCTGCTCTCCGGCATTTAGAACATGTCGATTTTTTTCATTGAATTTTGTAAAATAATGATTATTTTCGGTCCCTGTCTGAAACTAAATCTTCCTTATTTTAAATCTTAACTTAGCTTGTTGTGCTTTGTGCTTATAATTCCTTTCTAAGCTTAATCTTCTTAATCTAAATATGTTTAACTAAATCTTTTTATATTTGTCGTCTTAAGTTCTCTTGAACATTCTTAGTTCTTATCTTTTTATCTTAATATTAAATTGAATCCATTTATGCTCAGTCTCTTAAATTAATTTTTTAATTTTTTTAACTGAATTAAGCTGAGTCTTAACCGTTAACCGTTTTATTATTAATCGTCTTAAAATAAATACTTATTGTCTTCGTCTTCGTCTTCTTCTCCTAAATCTGCATAATCCAAAAAATATAGGAAAAAATATTGAAACCTCTTTGAAAAAATTATATTTTATTGTACAAAATCAATTATGACCTTCGTGTAAACCTTGATTTTGCGACGTCTTATTAATTTATAATATTTTAGGGATACATCTTTTTATTGAAGGGTCTTCTACTCAGGGGCGTATATAATATATGCATAGAAAGTCAATATGAAACTCGTTCAGACTTCAATTTTCCATTCTAGGGCCCGATTGAAACGATATATGTACCTTAAAGCATTGCCATTTTGAAACCTTTATATACTCGTACGCTGTTATTTTGAGAATATTATGAGAATTCACGATATTATAGTTTTTGCACTTATATACATAGTATATAAGTGTAGTATATAAGTGAACTACTTATATACGTAGTTCACAGTTCGTATCAAATTTAAGTAAAACCATCACAAGCAACCAACGACTTCGCCACGAAAGAGAACAAATCGGTTCAATGTTCATCAACTTGAATTTATTCTTTTAACTAATAACTATGTACATTTCACACTATTTCAAATCTTTGCAGTTTATTCTGAAATACTAAATATTGAGATAACAAGAAGTTTCATTTAGAGGACAATAAACGAGCGCCGGCCTTCTGCCTTTCACCTTGAACATCGAGTTGAGGAGATAAATGTATTTAAATTATATTAATTGCGAGTATTAATCGTGCAATGAATAGCCGCTACTGTATCTCCTAAGAAGTCCGGCTTTAATGTGTTTTAATTTTTTTTCCCTCCATAAAGATTAACAAGACACATCGATTAACACTTGTTAATTATTTTAAATATTTAAAAAATTCGCTCTTTACAAGGACACCGAATTTCCGCCTTGCCTTGGCATATTAATGTTTTTGCAAGTAATATTTTTTTTTCATTACATTCCATAAAATATTATATTATTTCTAAAAAAATTTTCATTCATAAACAAATATACGAAACTTATTTCGTATATTGTACAAGGTCCAAAAAACGGATTCACCAATTACAACAATTACAAAAAACAATACAATTACAACAGTGCAATTATATTTTTCAGCAGGATACTTTTACGAAGTTAGTATAGGGTGCCTTTATAGAGTCAAACTTTTATAAAACTTATAAAAATCATTTAACGAACGCAGTAATTTTGTAACCACTTTCTAAACTTCTAATCTTTTTCTAAAAAAAAAAGATATTCGTTGTACTTCAAATATGTATTTTACACTGAAAATCGGATTAGTTAATCCTGTTCAATATTGCAACCACTCACCAGTAGTTCAAATCACCGACTGAATTGATCACCGATCACCACCAATGATAATCAATCGGATTCACGCTTTTTGAATGATTAGATTCTTGCGCGCATCCCCGCATCTCATTCATCGCGTGGAAGGAGAAGCATAGTACACGATTTCATCAAGTGAAATGCAAAGATTTCAGTGATTTGGAAAATTAACTTGGGTGGTCCCACTCAAAAACCGTTTCCATTTCCATTTCGTTTAAATTGTTCGTTCCTCCACAAACTCAAAAGATAAGAGTTTGTGGTTAACATTGGTGATTGTTGAAAAACGTACAATACTCTCTTGTCAGTTCATTGTCAGGCTTATCAATCATCGCCCGATCCTCTTCTCTTTCTCTCTCTCGCCTCTAGTAAATAGATTTAAGTTCAGGTTTGAGGCAAGTCTTCATCTTTAAAAGCCACTCATATACAATACATCAAACAACCATTAATTTAAATAATAGAAAACTTATTTTATACCTTATAATTGTTCACATCAATAATTTTCTACCAGAGTTGGCTTAGAAAGTACCCATTGGCAAAAGTTTTGGAAGCCTGGAGAAAACCATCAATAATTACTTATTGATTTTATTGACGGAACTCTGTAAATACGAGCCTTGTCATTTGGAAGACATCGTTATTAATGTTTGTAAATACATCATGAAGTAAGAGCAACATTAAGTAAAATCTAATGCATTAAAAAAAGTAGGCGCGGTTTCTACCGCTAGGTTCGATTTTCTTCATTATCAAAGAGCCCTACGTGGAAGATAATAATTGTGCCGAATTTTATGATGACGGTGCTACCGTTAAAACCAGTAGCAAAGTTCAATTTAGCCACTATCAGGAGGCAAGGATCGTAACCCTCAGACAACAAAATTCTATCAATTATGCAAAATATTTTTGCATTAAAAGTCTTGATGCGTGGCGACCTTCGGCCGCAGCAACGATTATAACCCTCAGACAACAAAATTCTCTCGATAATGCAAAATATTTTTGCATTAAAAGTCTTGATGCGTGGCGACCTTCGGCCGTAGCAACGATTATAACCCTCAGACAACGAAATTTTCTCGATAATGCAAAATATTTTCGCATTAAAAACTTGTTGCGTGGCGACCTTCGGCCGTGGCAACGATTATAACCCTCAGACAACAAAATTCTCTCGATAATGCAAAATATTTTTACATTAAAAGTCTTGATGCGTGGCGACCTTTGGCCGTAGCAATGATTATAACCCCCAGACAACAAAATTCCTTCGATAATGCAATATATTTTCGCATTAAAAGTCTCTTCGTGCGTGATTTTCGGGATTACAAATTTTCCGGAATTCTGTCGCATCGGGATTTTGTCGTTTCGGGATTTTAAAATTGTTCGGGATTTTGTATTTTTTTACTCCCACTGACTTGTCTCCAATTCACAAATAAATCCATACGTCTTTATTCACCGTTTTTTTACAATATTTCAATTAAGAACAAATGCATGGACTAGATTTCGTTTATGTCAGCTCTCGAATTTCATAAATAATCTGGTTAATTGGTGCCCTACTTTGAATTGGTAGATTCCTATTTTGTCGCGTCTTGAAAGTAGGGCACGACAAAATAGGAATAGGAAAATAGCTTTGAGTGAAGAAAGCCTATTGAGTAAAATTATGTCAAGACACATTCATAACATGAATCTCCAAACTCAAATAAAATATTTACCAGTTTTCTTGTCCTATGTTATTATTCCGTTTATAAATTGAAAATGCATATTTTCAAAAATTATGGCCTTCTTGATATTGTCTAAAAGTTATTATACGGAAGAAGAGATTGAGGAAAGAAAAAATAATCGTAGAAAAGAAATTCTATCTCTCTCTGATATTTTCTGTCTGAAGTTAGTTTTGTCTTATGCTGTTGCAGTCATGATTACTGGTAAATGTATATATTGTCACAAAAGCACAAAAACAGAAAAACCAACACAAGAGCAAAGAAGGAAAGAAAGAGATTTTGGACGACAATTATTTTTTTTATTTATACTAATAATTTTAGCAGGTGTTTTAAATATTCTTCCACTTGAGTGAAAATTTCTGAATTTCAATTGAGGTTTTGCTGAATTAGAACTGACGATTACTGAATTTAAAATAAATTTTTAATCAATTAAGGTTTTTCTGATTTCAATTGACGCTTTCTGAATTACAATTGTAAAAGGTGTAAATAAGCAAAAAAAATTTATAAAATTTACTTTTAGCTACCCTTTTTTACGAAAAAATCAGCAAAACGTTTCCCTGACCCTGAAACCTCGAAAGCGATGATTCATAATCGCATTAAAAAATCTCAATCCGTTCAAAAGATACAGACTTTTTATCGATGGATTCCTTTTGTTAAGCCAATGTGAGGCGACCCTAAAAAAATCAAATGAATATTAAAAAATCCTGTTAATTTACTATTATTAAATACGGGTTGCTTTTTATATTTCGGGAATGGGCGATCCTAGTGCTGCCATTTGAAAACCGTCAAATTTGTGTTGTTTACAGTGACTCGAAAAATGGAGTTAACTCATGAACATTTCCGTGCGATAATTTTTTACAATTTTCAACGTGGATTGTCTCAATAACAGTCAGTCGATGAGCTTAATTAGACTTTTGGCGATGAAGAACCGTTGTACCTTTGATGAAGAACCACTGTATATCTATCGGCGCTACACCGAATTCAATCGTGGCCGTCGTTCGCTCACTGACGAATTTCGTGAAGGTCGTCCGATATCGGACGTTGTTCCAAAAAACAGTGAAGCTGTACGTAAATTGATATTGCAAGATTGTCATGTGAGTTATCGTGAGATAGAGGCATCCTTGGGCATCAGTGGGACCAGCATTCATTCAATATTGCATAAACATTTGGCCGTCAAAAAATTACGCTCGGTGTATCGCAAAAGTGTATCGATCTTCATAAAGAAGAATATGTCTTTTTAAGAACATATTCTGCTTTTTTCTTAATTTCCGAAATATAAAAGGCAACCCTCATACTACCCAGCCAGACAATCATGAGAATCGTGAGAAAACCATTTCGATTACAAGATATATTCTCAGCTCATTTGTCAAATACGCAGCATTTGAAGGACATTGAGACTTCAATATTGGGTGTATTAATGCGTCATAGGTATCATCATTTAAAGCTTGCGCTATTACGAGCAGATACGAAGGAACAATAAAGATGGTACACCGGTTAGAACAAAAAAAGGACAATTTCTCTTAAATTAATTAATATAAGTAGAATAAATTGTAATGAAATTATGTGTTTATCTTTTATTCTTGTTTAACATCATGTTGTATTGAAATGAATTGTTGTTTAATGTGTTATATTGTTGTTTAATTTTATGTTATGTTCGTAATATTAATAATTAAAAAAATATAAACTTCAAACTTTTAAATTCGTGGCAATTTTTTTTTTATATACTTTATATGCTGGCATATGATAATCAATATGAGGACAATTTTTGTCTAATGCGATGAGTGCAGCGTGATGTGGTAATGATATTTTTTATTGACAACATTAAATAAAGCAACTTGTATACGGACATGAGACTATTTCACGTAAAATGTTTTCGTGCGATATCATATTGTACACAAATTGTACATACTTATATTAGTACTAAACTTCAATGGGTAGTAATAATTTTAAAAGATGTTTGAATGTCACTTCTAAAATTCAAATTTCTTAGTGTCGACTCACCCGTATCTAAGTTGATTTTAAAGTGACAAAAAAAATTTTTATATTTACAAAATTTGAAACTTTGAATTAAAATTAACTATGAAATCTTTTAAAAAAGCATACGGAGCAAGTTCACAATAACAGAAATCTTATAAATTCGTTTTCTTCGAGTTATCGAGTTTTTATAAATTCGTTTGATAAATATGGAACCTTAAAAGTAACTTAGAGTTTCGTAGATAAATTCGACTTTAGAATCAGCTTTTTAAATTTCTATTACTAAGAGCCTACATTTAATGTCATCAGACTTTGTAGCATACGTTTCCAAATTATTGCCGTCTTAAGCAACGCATCTATGCGATTAGTTGTTGAATCAATGTGATGCCGTTATGATGCACATTTGTCTAACTGCGTAACTACATACCCGATAGAGAGCTGCATGAGACGTCTCGAATGATTTGAAACTGACATACATAGCAACATTTTGGCGTCGATGCAGTGCTTTAATTTGATTTCGAATTAAGCTGTAATTATCGGAAGCATATGTGGCAATGTTTTCAGCAGCGCTTCCAAAAGTCACCGCTTGATTTGAAAAAAATATAAAAGCATTTCAGGCAACCCCTGAAACTTATAAGACGTCTTGAACAAGCCTTCGAGACGTCTCATGCAGTCGTCTAATACCCAACCACGCGTTGCTGTGGCTCATTCTGATATGAAATGAAAATTTTAACTATTGTGGAAAAAATTCGAACACTTAAACATCTCATCTGATCTCGACATACATATGTGTACATGACTGGCTTCAGAAAATTACATTAAAAATGTTTTAATAATTACATTTTATTTATCAATGTTTGAAAATATAGTTATATTTACATATCGCATATAACCCTTGTTATTACAGGAACAAATTTTACTACATTTACTACTATTTTACTACAGGAACTGCATTTTTATACTCCTATATCAGGCGTGAGCAAACTTTTTTTACGACCGGCCGAATACAAATTTAAAAATGTTGTGCGGGCCGTATCTAGGAAACTTGTGATTCCTCATTAACAAAAAACATATAAAAATATTAAAGGGATAAAACACTCATTAACACACCCAGAGAAAAAATCCTGTTAAATTAAACAGTTTTCTACCAATTCTCATGTTATTTTCATTCAAACAGGTTATCGTGTGATCGCCTTGTTAATTCAAACAATTTTTTCATGTTAAATGTACCAATATATCGTGTAATCTTTACACTACACCTCATTCTTTTAACCGGTTTCTCATGTAAAACTTACCAAAATATCAAAATGTCTAACGTATATGTAAGTAAAATTTCATAAACAAAATATATATGGGGCATAGGCAGGAGCATAGAGTTCTGGCTTGCGGGCTGAACAATCGCAGGTTCAATTCCCGATTTGGCAAGAATTTGTTTTTTTAATTTTATTTCATTTATTTGTTTTTATTAATGTTAATCATCATCTCTGCTCCACATTATAACTTAAACTTAATTATCTATGATTTTTAATTTAGTTCGTATTTCAAAATTGTACCTATAATTTTTTTCATGGCGTCGTCGGGATTTGAACCTCTGCTCTTTGTATTCCAAACCAAGCACACATCCTCTAGGCTACGGACCGCTTTTGTTTCCAAACACTTTTTAGTTACTTTTTTGTTTTTTTTTTACGGGGAAAACTTGCTGTACTGTTTATTTTAACATGACTGTACTGTTAAAAATATCATGTACATTTTATTAATTTTTTTGTGATTTCGTATGGAGATATATATCATGTAAATTTAACAAGGCTCATGTTAAGCATTATTTTTCTGAGTGCAGGAATACATACTATAAAAAAACGCAAAAAATATGCGAAAAATGTTATTCAGTAAAGAAGCAACGCAGTAATAAAGGTACCACGGTAAGTTAAGTTATTGTACACGCCTGGTGTACAATAATATGAAAGTCAAAATGTAAATGAAGGGCCGCTTGAGAAAGTGCGGAGCGACACTGGACACCCTCGGCCCGCGTGTTGTTCATGCTTGTCCTACTTAAGATACACTCATACCTCGCTATACGGCCTAGATACGTTCCGGAAAAGTTGGCCGTAAAGCCGTATAACGTATTAATTATTTATAAACTGAAGATCGGTAACAGTACAGCATTTCTTGGCGTATAACAAGGCATTGTGGGCAATTATTCGAAAAATTACGATAATTAGAAAAGGCGGTTATTGCGATGCCGTATAAAGAGCGGCGTATAGCGAGGTACGAGTGTATTGATTGGAGCAGTTGATAGTTTAAAAAAAAATTACGTGATATCCAGCGCATGAAAAGTGAAGCTTTTTGGGTGTTCACCGCCATATATTTTTTATCGATTGGTGCAAAAAAATGTTGGGAGAAACAAACAAACATTTTTATATATAAATTTTATTATATTATCCCTACAGAAAAAAAGGCAGTTAGTGCACATAACAAATAGTTCTGGAACTAGACAAACTGGAGTAGCCACCGAACTAGTGCAAAGGAAATGCAGAAAGTGGGTAATACTTTGTTGAAACTTCATTTCTTACATATAGTTTTTTCAAATAATGCCAAGATAAAAAAATTAATTGTAAATAAAAAAATGATACTATTTCAATATTCAAGCTAACAACACGCTTTAATATTTGTATAATAAAAACGTCCCGCAAGTTCTGTTCCGAAGTAAGTATATTACAGAGGGAAATAAATAAATAAATTAATAATAACAAATTATTTAGGAAGGCGCTCCAATTAATGAAGAAACAACATTTGAAAACAATATGTAAACGAAAGGAAAATTAAGTGAAATTTTAATGAAATAAAATGTAAATGTAATCTTAATTAAATTAAATGTAAATGAAATGTTAGTGAGATAGAATATAATTAAATCTTAATAAAATTAAGTGCTAATAAAGTAAAATGTACATATGTAAATTTTTTCGTAAAAAATAACAATACCAGCAGTTTTGAGATGCACTAGTTTATTTTTTATATTTTTGGGCACTAGTTCGATCACTATTAGAAAAGTAGTAGTTCGGCAACTAGTGCAACACCGAAACAAAACTTCACTAGTTCTTTTTTAAATTTTTGAGCACTAGTTCGGCAACTAGTGCAAAGGTAATGCAGGAAGGGTTATTTTGCCCCCTTCAATGACATCTACATTGAAAATTTACCCGTTCTCTCCACCTGAAGTAGATTGACGTGGAACCAGTAGTCCGCAGGAACTAGTAAAATCGATAGTTCTCTACTAGTGGACTTTTCTGCAGGGATATTACTCGTATTTATGTATTTGTTTTTTTATTTTTCCATATATGTACATACATATATATATTTTTATCAAAAATACATATAGTATATTTAAAATAGTTTATCGAACAATTAAAAAAAAAAAAGTCGCAGATTTGGTTCCATTCGTTTGTCTATGGTTTCATGTAGTACCAGCCAGCAACAAATCATGTTTCGTATTTTTTTACATTTATATCAATTTGACGTTTGCGGCGGCGTTCGCTTGTGTAGTAGTAGTAGTTTTCATTGTATTCTTCCGGCTCTGCAACGGGAGCGAAGAGAAGGGTTTTGCAGCCGGTACTGCTGGGGAGGTTTTTGTTGCACCGATAACTGCAAAGATGAACAGATAAATATGGGAAGTTTTTCTGCTCAACACTTAACCAACTGACAAAAAAGCTTTTTCAAAACAAAATATGACTATTAATTGGTGGTTTATTCGTTAAAGACAAGGCAAATAGTAGCTGAAAAATTCTCTTTTTTGAAAATCTCAAAGTCTTTGCACTGCTAAGTATTTCATTCGAAAAAGCTTACGATTTTTATACTTAACTTTGAAATGTCAATACCCAGGAGAAAACCTTTTTATTGTACAAGAGCTATTTCAGTATCTTGTTATATGTACACACATTTACATTCGTATGAGAGGTTCCTCTACAGGATACTTTTCTCAAGCATAAACACTTCGAAGTAAAGAAAAAAGCCGCATTAAGGTTTAAATTTAAATTTTCAAACTTAAGTTCAACGTTTTCCTCAATGTAAGATAAATAATAAATGTTATCAACTAATAAAGTACTTTGCTCAAAAAAGCTTTTCTGTTTAATATCAAAACATTGGCTTACTTATTGTTAAAACAGCTTTGGCATAATTGATAAAGTTTTCCGAACATCAGGTGAGCTTTTACTACATTTGCAGTACTACAGAGTTTTGACAGTGATATTGATAAGCTCTCCTACAATAAACAGAGCAGAGAGAAAGGCGATAGTGAAACTTGAAGCCGTTTTATAAAAAGCTTTTTTGTCATATTTATTATTCCATGGCAAATTAGAGCTTGACTCCTGCAGCACTTGAGCCAGATTCTCTCTCCACACACGGTAATTTAGAACTCTACTTCGTAGGAAAGCTTAAATCTAAATAGCGTTTTTCCCGCATTTCTTCTCACTTACACTGTGTGCTTGAGTTGGGCAATTTCCTCCTCCATGCGGCCGATCTTCTCCTCCTGCTTGACACGTAACATTTGGCTGCGCTCATTGCTCTCCTCTAGTAGCTTGATCATGTGCTCCTGTCGCGAAAGCTCCAGCTGTTTCGTGCTTAGCGTGGTGAATAAATTGCGGAACTCTTCAGATTTTGTGCGCAATTCGTTGCTGAGCTGGTAAGTTCGTAAAATCAAATGAGATAAAAAGGAAGCATAGCAAGAGTTCTTGTTGCTTCATCGTTGCTCATTGCTATTCCGTTTCACTCACCCCTACCTCATTGATGGTGTTATTTTTGTCGCCGACTTGAGCGAACAGCTCATCCAGGTGTATTCGCTGACTGTTGTCGTTCGTCTGCAGTGAGTTGATCAGCTCGCTGCGCACGTCCAGCAATTGTTGATCGCGTTGTACTTGCTCCTCTAGCTGGCATATATTAAAGTGCGCCTTCGAGAGCTCCACACGTAGTTTCTCCATTTCCCGGCGTTTGTCGCCATCTGTTTGACGTAATTTGGAGAGCTTGCAAGTGATGATAGATTAAAAAAGGACCGATTTTTAGACAAACGTTACTAAATTACTTACTTCATTCAGAAGTTCTTTAGGAATCTCTGTCTTTTCCGGCGATTCCAAATTACGTTCTTCCAACAAGGCTTGAAGATCACTGAGGCACAAAAATCAAAAAATTACTGCCTCGTTGAAGAAGGGTTAAAAAAATATTTTACCGCAAACGATCATCGGATTCCGTAAGCTTGTTGCGCAAGTCACAAATCGTTAAAACATCCTAAAAATATGATTTTTTATAGCGTTAAGCACGATTGATTTCAGCCTCTCTTATATTTACATAACGCATTTTTTCCATTTGATTCTCTAGGCCTTTCTTTTCCATTTCCAAGCTTTCCAACTGCGCTCTCAGCAGCGTTAGTTCTCTGTCCTTCGTCTCATTTTTCATCATATACTCTCCTTTGCCCGCTCTTGAGAGATCTTCAATCTTTTTACGGGATATTTCAAGTTCGCGTTCGAGCTTACGTATAAGCTCGGCTCTGTCGTGTTTTTCTTTCTTCTCTTGAGCGAATAAAGAATCGGCTTGTTCCAACTTCCTGCCCATGCAATGCATTCTGTTGCATCCGTCGGCGGGAAAGAGAAAGAGAGGCAGAAAGCATTGATAGAACATCTTTTGGATAGTTTTTATTCTGGCATAACTCACGTTTCCTTGCAGGCCTTTAACTCTTCCTGCAGGTGGATCCGTTCGGCCTGATCGTTATTATTCTCCTCGTTGTTCTGATGCATAATTGACTTGAGCTTCTCAATCTGCTTTTCCATCGTTTTCACCTTCTTCGCCGACTCAGCAATTTGAATGTCACGTTTTATTATCTCAGCATTGGTTTTATCGTGGAAATCTCTCTCACGTATTGCCATCTCCTCAGAATGCTCTTTCTTGATGTCATCCACTTTTTTCTCCAGTATTTGTACAGATTTTTTTCGTTCCTATTATTACAAAAATCTTAGATCTTTCTGAGCTTTGAAGCGTTTTTCCCTACCTGTATTTCCTTTTGTAAAGAAGCAATTCGAGCATCAGATTCGGGATCAGTCTTCGTCGAGCATAGATCATGAAGGATATCATAGATTTCACAAAGTTGCTGTCTCTGAGGAGTGCCAAAAATATGAAAATTAAAAAGTCGTCTGTTGTGAACTATGAGAAGGATAATCAAGGGGAGACAGGTCGAGGTTTAGTCGACAATTGAACCGTCAAAATCTCTGAAAGCCTCATTCGTGTGCACCACTACCTAACATGACCATATGTTATCGTAAACCAAAATAAAATCCAAATATTGAAAACAAAGAAGTTCTGTTATTTATCGAACGCTCACCTGCACCTTCTCCAGCTTACTCTGGGTCTCTGCAAAATTCGGAAATACTTCTTGCGAATTCATTTGGTTATTCAGACTATCGCATAATGTATGTAGATTTTCCTCGAATGCTTTTCTAATTTTCTCCTTGAAATCATTCATTGAAGTCAGCGCTGGAATAAATGCAAGGATCATCGAGAGCCGCTTATCGTTGATTGCATGCAGCGTATGCGCTAATCTAGTCCAGTACTTACGCAATCTCTTTGGTATCCTGAATTGATCCTCCTCCGTGACCATCAACCTACATTCGTCATTCTTTATCATTGTTATGAATTTGTAATCGCTCTTTAGTCTCTCCGACGATGTTAATTTTAAGGCCTCGAACTTCTGCATAAACTCGGTCTGCATACTCTCCAATTTTTTGTGTAAATTCTCAAAAACCTTAAGCTTGTTATTCTCTGCGACGCGTTCACGAGCACTCAAGCTCGAATCGTGGTCACCAGACATTGATGTGACTTTCGATAGACCCGGAGGACTCGATGCATCCGTCGATCCTTCATTTCGGTGGTTACGTGCACTTTTGCAGGAAATGTTGCTGCCTGTCGCGGAGCGATGTTGTCGTGGAAAAGAAATTGCAAAACGGAAAACCCATCAAAGAACCTAACTCACCACTTCTGCCCGAACCCAAAGGCTTGGAACCTGCTGCACTGCCCTTGCTGCCCCCGGAAAAAGGTGACTTCAAACTATTGCACGTGGACGCCTTAGTGCAGGACTTCGAGTTGTCGCGTTCCAGTCTGAGGACTGGCGAATTTATTCGGGAAGCCGCTTTCGGGGTAGGCTTCGGGCCGATACGTTGTGTGCCAGGAGACTGAGGCGTCGCGATAACAGTAGTCTAAAGAATAAGTACTTTTCTATCGGATCAAAGTCATGACGCAAGAGAAGCTTTATATATACCGTGCGCTTCATGGGAATTTTGGTTTGAGCCGTCGATAGCTGCTCGAAAATGAAAAATTCAAAAAGGAGCAGAACAGAGTTAGCCTCTTTACGTACATTTAGGTGTAGTCTAAGCGATACTTACAGAGCTCTTGGCTGCTTTCGTCTTAGTTTCCCCGGCAGCAGACTCCTTCGGAACAGGTCCTTTGGGGACACCGGTACTTCCTGCACCAGTACTTTCCGGTGCTACAGTTCGATGCATTGGGATGAGGCAGCCTGGTGCTCGGGATGGGGATAAGCCGGAATCTCTTTGCACACTTTTTTGCGCCACTGAATTTTGCTGATCATCCTGCAGTTTCGTTACACTTTTGGTTGTATCTGCAAGAATTATAACAGTATCACTATTCCTGGATGCAGTAGTGCCACTTGTGCCAACGTCGGGATCAAGTTGGAACTCTCACTTACCCTGACCGCCGCTCTGGCTGCTCGGCGAATTATCCATTATTTCCAGTTGTTGTTTTGTGGAATTTTCCAAAAAGATCTTTAAAATGTGCAAAATTGATTTAGAAAAAATTTTAGATTAATTCGTTATCGATATATGTAAATGAAAAAAGAGAATTTAAAAAAGCGCTTTAAAAAATTTTTTTTATAAAAAATAAAATTTTTATTATCAATCACAAAACAACTGAATTTTATTCAAGCGACTGCTTAAGTTTGTGAAACGTTTCTCCACATTATCTAGTATGAAAACATTGCGCATTCGAAAAAAAATTATTTCTTTAATTTGACTATACACGGGCTGGCTATACAATCGAAAAGATTGCACACAAGTGTTTTTGAGAAATCGTTAAAAAGTCTTTTATTAACACTTTATAAAAGACTTTTAAAGAGCCTATAAAGTGTTGTATCTCAAACGAAGTAGAGAAGCATAGTTCTTTAATTTCAGAAGTGGTGGTATCACTGTACCACCTACACGCATTAAAGCCACCCCTTCCATGTGACTATCAGACGATTCGGATGTAAACAATGTACAATGTACGGCAGCAAAAAGTCTCTGCTCTTTTCAAACGAAGTACGAGCATCGTACAGTAAGAAAGTACGATTGAACTCAGCGAATGCGCCTGCTGAACGGATTTTTAAATATCCGCTAGTAGAAGCAAAGACCAAGCTTTGTTTGCATTTCAGTAATTTGCTTTTCCTCTGACGAGTAGGACGGTTGATTGTAAAGCCGATGGTTAAAAATACAAGTAATAGAAGAAAAAACAATAAATTTCATAAAATTAGGAAGCAAATTTAAATAAACTGTTTTCTTTTTGTTGCAACAGAAGGTAAACATTTAAATCAAAAATTATTCAGTATTAAAAAAACATAATGCAAAATGTTTTCGAAAATTGCGAAGCGATGTGTAAAATGAAACCGTAAAAGTGTTCCACCTTTTTGCATATCAGTTAAGCAGCGATTATATTAACAAGTTCGAACTATTTGTAAATTTTCAAATTACAATAAAACCTAAGCGAAAGTGATATAACAATATTATTATTTCCTTCCCTTTTCTCGCATTTAATCAATTTAATCATAGCTGCTCATAGTTATTCAAGCATTGCACAGAAGGGTGAAATCAAGCTACGCGCTTCTGAGATCGCTGTCGGTTGTTGGTTTTTGTCAATTTACTGCTACTTCGGGGAGAATACATGAAATAACGCGCAACTTCTTTTTATATGAACCTTTTTGGACTGTTAGGTCTCTCGACGAAAAGGCGAAAATACGAGTACAATGCACAAAATGAAATAACGTCCAAATATGCACCTTGTTTCACTTTGTTCGGGCTTTATTCCACGTTTATGGGCGAATTTGAAAATTTCTTAAAATTATATAACACCGATTTATTGTGCATTTACAATCATGCAATAATTCTGTTTAAATTTTGGATTGAATTTAAAATAAAGCTGCCCATAATTTTCGAAAGTACTCTTCATTTTAATTATAATTTCAGTTCTCAGTTGTTATTGAAAAATTTTGCAAATGATTCTATGGAATAATTACAAGCTGATTTAGAATTACAACAAAACTGTGGCTTCGAATTTTTAATGAATTTTGTCATTGACATTCGATATTGGAACTCTTGGTTAGCACAAGTACGAGTATATATTATTATTGAACAATGTACGTGTATGTACATGCATACATACTTGGCAATTAAGTTCACTTTGCACATGTCACACTTCCGTCTGGAGGGGGCGGGGCGGGGCGGGGCGGGGCGGGGCGGGGCGACTGGATGAAGTGGGACTTTTCGCAGTTGAATGGTTAAATACGTAGTACATCACCTCCACTCCACATATTTACAACATTTATTGCGCACGCAATTCAATTCAAAATTTATTCTCGGTATGTCGCACACTCGGTATGTTTAGTTCCAACACAACAACAACAACAACAACAGAAAAACTAATCAAACCAACCCATACACACGACATGAATTGGTTACTGCAAATCATTGCCATCTCGGCTACACTCAATATTGCTTTGGCCTGCAATCGTGTGCCTCTAGGAACCACGGCAGCCAAGTCACCGGTGGATGAGAATTACGTAGTGTCTATAGCCGGTAATGTGCAATCTTATATACCAGGCCAAAGATATAACAGTGAGTACACAGCTAGATTCTGCCAAAATCCCTTCAACTTTTTTAACCATGATTTTCCGTCGCCATTTAATCAATCAGTCTCCCTCAGTGCCCACAATGGACTCACCTTCACCAGTTTCATGCTAGCACTGGAACATGAAAGCGGCTTTAATGGCGAGCCCGATAGTATGGGATCGTTTGAAATAATCGACCTCGCCGAGACGCGTTTCAGTCCACGTTGCCCTAACTTGGTCGAGAACACCAATACGAATACAAGAACTCGTGTGGAGGTCGCTTGGATAGCGCCGGCTGCCACAGGCCACGGCTGCATCATGATACGTGCCACGGTTATGCAACATCGAGATGTTTGGTACATGGATGATGGCTTTCTTAGCAAGAAGATGTGTGAGGAAGAAATAGATGATATAGACATACAGCCGGCCATCATGGACCCGTGCTGTGCTTGCGATGAGGCCAAGTATGAGGTGAGTCGTTGTCACTACTACCGAACTTAGCGGCACTCGAGTGAGATCATGTAATAATTTTACTTTCACTATAGCTAACCTTTGAGGGGAAGTGGTCACGGCACACCCATCCTAAAGACTTTCCGGCGAATAGTTGGCGCACCCGTTTCAGTGACATTATCGGTGCCTCGCACACTATTGATTATCGCTTTTGGCAATATGGCGAGCTGGCCAGTGAAGGTTTGCGTGAGGTAGCAGAGCACGGTTCGACCCGAACTCTGGAAAGTGAACTGAAAGATCAGGTAATCGTCGCGATAATCTTCCGACCGATAATCTTTAGAATTAGCCTTTTATTTTTAGAGCGATCAAATCCGGACTATTATCAAGGCACGTGGTATTGCTTATCCAAATGTAACGGGGAAAACTTTTGCCGTGTTTCGCGTGGACTCCAATCATCATCTTATCTCTCTTGTATCGATGGTCGATCCATCGCCCGATTGGATTGTTGGCGTATCGGGTCTTGAGCTCTGTCTGCCAAATTGTTCCTGGATCGAGAACAAAGTACATAATCTTTATCCATGGGATGCGGGCACCGATAGCGGCCCTTCTTATATGGTAACCTCACCGATAGCAAGACGGTTCGTTTAAGTTAGACTAAATTTTCTCTTAGTCAGCGGATCAACCTCAAGTACCACCAGACGTTATTCGTCGTATCAAATCGAATTTCCCCAATGACCCACGATCTCCTTTCTACGATCCTTCCGGATCACCTATGAAGCCCTTGGCTACTTTACATATATCCCGTAGGCGTTTATATGAGAAGACCTGCGAGAATGTAGACAGCAAGTACAAGCATTTGTTTTCTAAAACTCAGCCGAATCATGCTTCTATTCTGCAGGCGAAAACGATGCTGTCGAGTGCGCCACGCATTCTTGGAGCCGCTGGGATGACTGCAGTGCGAAATGTGGACCGGGGAAGCAGTACCGCACGAGAGAATTCAAAAATCCTCCCTCAGCCAGAAGATTCAAATGCCGCAACGCGTTGCGTGAGGAACAAGATTGTATGGGCCGCAGCTGTGGTGGACTAAATGAAGGAGAAGTTGGCGGTGACGAAGCTGAAAGCGGTTATGTGGGTGGGGCCGGCTCAGAAAACCCAGAGTGCGCCATTTCCGATTGGAGCGAATGGTCTGGATGTTCCGTTACGTGCGGTACAGGAGTAATAGCACGTTCTCGCAGTTACCTAAATCCAAGGGCCAAAAAGAAGTGCCAAGTAAGCAACATAGAAAAGCATTTTTAGAGCATTTCGATGACAATTTTTACATTTCAATACGTCGCAGAAAGTAAGTCGCGTCAAGCTGCATGACTCACAACCCTGTGAGCGCATACAGTGTGCCGGTGACCTGGAAAACGGATGGAATGGCGCCGCTGACGATGGTGATCCAAACCTGGCCCAAGACGAGGCGAACGAAATGCCAACTAACGATCCACCGCAGAGCTTGTATGATGGATCAGAAAATAATTTTCGAAATTTTGTGAGCTACAGTCAAAAGCTCGATGTCTCTATACCACCAGTATGCGGCGTCTCTCATTGGTCGGACTTTTCACCCTGCGATTCACCCTGCGACGGCGTAGGCCAGCGTCATCGAGAACGCAAAGTCTGGAACAACGATGAGGTGTACGGAGTGAGACGGCCGGATTCGGATGGCACCGATCCTTGTCGCAGTGTAAAACGTAGAGAGGTGGTAAGTTGCAAAGGGGCCCGCTGTGATGCAATAGTGCCTGCCTACTGCTACGAGTCGTTGCAAGTCAGCCCTTGCCGCGACAGTGACGTGATGAACTATTGGTTCTACGACCATGTCAGTGACCAGTGCGCAGTCTTCTGGGCAGATAAGTGCGATATGAATCGGAATAAATTCAAGTCCAAAGAAACTTGCGAAGAGACGTGTCGTAAGCGACAACGGGCCTTTAGCCTTCAAAGCGAAGCCTTACGTTTAGAACATCCAGCGGTGGACTGTGTGGTTTCAGAGTGGCAGGCACATACCTGCAATGCCACTTGTGGTGAAGGTATACAAATAAAAACCCGAAAGGTTTTGCGTACCCCGCGTTACGGTGGAAAACCATGCCCTAAGTATCTGGTGCGTCTGGAAAAATGCTATCAGCGATGTGACGACATATACTCCGTCGGTGGGCCAATTGTTGGTGGCGCGGGAGAACGACGACGAGGGGGCAACCGGGGCCAGCTTGCCAAGTTGCAGACGAACGAAGGAGATGATTGCCGATACTCTGAATGGTCCGCTTGGACGCCGTGCACCAGCAGTTGCGGTGATAACTCGGTTAGACAAAAGACGCGCACTCTTCTAAATACCGAGCTGAACTATAAATGCAAGGATCGGGTGAGAATAGAGAAGTGTGTAGTTATGCCATGCTTGTTGAATAGCAACGACGATAGCGATGGATGGTGAACAAGAGACAGAGCAGTGCTTACAGATACACGCCCGCCTGGGAGGCATACTCAGACGCACTCGAATCACAATTTTTTACATTTCTTAAGTATGATTTTAAAAATGTAATACATTTTCGTAACTAATATATTAATTCGAAGTTACATTAGCAACTGTTTAAATAAGTAGAGACCTTCATATGCAGAATCCATCAACCATTTTTCGGTACAATCGGTAAATCAAATGTTCAGAAATTGTTTTAAATCAAAGTCATATTTGATATATATTTTTTTCCTGCGGCTATTCAATTCTTTCTGCTTCTTTTAACAGTACACTTCTTAGTAAATCTCGAATTTGATCTGTTTTTAAAAGGAATAATTGAATAAAACGGAATCAAATGGATTCGTTACTCACTAAGCTTTAAACTTTTAATAGAATTCTGTCTGAAATTGAACCGTAGACTTTTGACCTTTTGTACAATACTTTACCAGTGTTGCGGCATGCAACTCGCGAGAAGAAACTATTCACACCTCGTATTTCTTCAGTCCTCATAAGTTCAATAAACCTCCAGATCATTTCTAGTAACTCCTAATTAATAACACTGTGCAACAGCGAAGCTAAGAGTAAAGATCTGCTAATGATTCTCGTGTGAGTATAATTGAAGATTCACACAAGCTGTCATTCGTTTTCCGGCATCAAGTACATTTTTTCAGCAGACCTCAGGAACGATGCTTTTGCTTCCTACCGCATCTCCCGCGAAATGGGCTCTCTTGTGTGGACATAAAGTAATAAAAAGTAATGAAAGCATAGACTTGAAATTGCGTCGCAACCGAGTTGAGTGAACAGAAATTTAATTTATTTGATGAGTCCAAAAAACTCGACGTCACTGAATATCGTCACATCTAACAGTCGTCACATTTTAAAATGTGCGTAAGTATGTATAGTTTCCGTCGAGGGTCTTCTCTCACAGCTAGCTCCACATTTACTTAACGCTGGCAATTGTGACATAATTTTATCGCATCTGTCGTCATTAAGATGATACAATATTGTATTCAAACACAATCCAATTACTAGAAGACGACTAGTTTCTTCTCCTAGAAGACGCTTAAAGCGTCATCGCGTCGATTTCAGTCTTCTTTTTGTGGGACAAGTGAAAAGATCCAGCGCGCACTGCTCGATGCTCGGTGCTTTAACAACGTGTTAGCTTATACGCTTTTTCTATTTTTTACTATTTTTTGGGACGATGAACTTAGTTTTTTTTCAATTGGTTTGTGTTATTGTGGCGACTTTGTTTGTCTCAGGCAGCATTCTCGCGTGCAGTCGCAAGCCACAAGGTGCCGCCGGCGACCGCTCGCCTGTTGACGACAACTTTCAGGTCCACATTGAAGGTAATCCGACCACATACATTCAAGGACAACTATACAACAGTGAGTATAATTTGCTTTGAGTAGCGATCCCGGCATCCTTCCTGATCGTCTCCCTTCATTAGTTTCGCTCTCCTGCGCCAGCGGCCTGAAATTCACCAGTTTCACTTTGGCCCTGGATAGCGATGATGGTAACCTGGCCCCGGATTATGATTTGTTGGGACATTTCGAAATTATAAACATGGCCGAAACAAGGTTTAGCACTCATTGCGAAAATATGATCGAGAACACAAACGCGAATGCGAAGACGCGCGTGGATGTTGCTTGGGTAGCGCCCACGAACCCTAAAAGCGGTTGCATCTTCATACGCGCTGCAGTATTACAACATCGCAATGTTTGGTTCATCGATGACGGCTTTCTGTCCAAACGCATTTGTCCTGAAGAGACTGACGAAATAAACAGCCAAACGAAGCCGGTTAATCCTTGCTGCGCTTGTGATGAAGCCAAATATGAGGTTTGTGTGTGCGACTAACTAGCTTAAAAAAAAAATCATTGCACAAAAAAGATCATGCTGTTGACGGGATATTGATTGCAGATCATCCTAGAGCGTAGATGGACTCGAAACACTCATGCGAAGGACTTCCCCCAAGAATTATGGCGTACACGCTTCAGTGAAGTGATTGGGGCCTCGCATTTTGCCGAATACCGATTTTGGGATTATGGCCAACCAGCTTCTCCTGGCCTTCAAGAACTGGCCGAGCATGGTTCGACAAGTACCTTGGAAACTGAAATAAAATCTGGTACTAATGTACGTTCCATCATTCGGATATAATTTAAAGTCAAAAGTGATTTGGTCCCTTTTATTAGTCTGACAGCATTCGGACCATAGTGAGAGCTCCAGGTATACCGTATCGTCGCAATATTGCGGGTACTACCTTGGCGACCGTACGTGTTGATCGGATGCACCACGTTGTTTCGTTGGTTTCAAAAATCGTTCCTTCTCCTGATTGGATTGTGGGTGTGGCCGGCTTGGAATTATGTTTGGCAAATTGTACCTGGGTATACCAAAAAGTTTTGAATCTATATCCTTGGGATATAGGCACAGATGCGGGTCCATCTTACATGGTAATTAATATTTATTCCACTGTGCACATAGTTTCCATATAGTTCTATGTACGAGTACTATCGGTCCATTCTTCTCGTGTTGATAGTCCCCGGATCAACCTCAGAGACCACCAGATGTGATACGCCGCATAACATCCACGTTTCCGAGCGACCTTCGCTCGCCATTTTATGACAAGAGCGGGGCACCAATGAAACCAGTAGCTCTGCTGTACATCTCAAGGAAAAAGCTCTACGAAAGGGAATGTATCGGTATGTCCGCCTCAGGGGCCGGATACCTTTAGGAAAAATCCAATGTACAAACATACGCACATACCTTAATATTCTTTATATAAATCAGCAGAACCTTTGGAATGTACAACACTTCCATGGACTAGCTGGAGTGAATGCTCCTCAAAATGCGGTGCTGGGGTACAATACCGCACAAGAGCCTATAGAGATAGACGCTTAGCGGAGAGGTATGGCTGTCAACTTCTTCTAAGACAGAATAAACGTTGCTCGGGTGAGTGTGGACCTTCTGAACTGGAGAAGGACCCGTCTGCTGCTGGATTTTCAAGTTCGGAATGTGAGCTCAACGCTGATGTCAGAGATTTTCCGTATCCTTATGCTAGAGACAAATGTCAGGTAGGTTGAAGGAGGTTGAGGAGATGCCGTATTATTTCCAAAATATTCTTCAGATGTATTGCATTGGTTTTAATTTTTGGCAGAATGGACGCTTAAAAAATCTGGAAGAAAGTCAAAACTGTAGTGGTGGTGGTGATTGTGATGGGACTATATCGAGTGAAATCGAACAGAAACAGAACCAGCATCAGATTGGCGATATTGATGATTATGTGGTGGGGGGAAATCGGGCCCAGTACGGCCCAGAGGTAACAGGGCCCGAGATATACGGCGCCGAATACTATGTGGACCCTAGAAATGGGCAACCTGGTGAATATGAGCAATTTGATGGAAGACTCCAAGTTGCAAGCGTTGATGGCAACAATTACTCCATAGTTCAGCAATATTGTTTCGTTAAACCTCAGTCGTTGCGAAATCCGTGTGGAAGAAATTCGAAGATTCGTAATTTTTGGTTTTACGACGCCGATGACTATAAGTGTAAAATTTTTACGGCAAACGGTTGTTACGAAAGCAGAAATAAGTTTCGCACATTGAGCGCGTGTGAAGGTACATGTCTCCTCCCACACCTAACTCAGAAATCTCTAAATGCACTGAATTATGATGATGACGATTCGAAGGGGTTAGGAGGAGGAGCGGCCTCTAGCCGCTCGAATGGAAGTCAATGGGAATTTGGTTATAATAATTTTAATACACCTGAAGACCAAATCCAAATTAATGGAAGAAGTAAACCATGGAGAGTTTGAAAGAAACAAAAAACATTTACCATTCATAATAGCATTTTACGCTATTATTAATCATGATCGCTTTGAACATTACATCAAAATAAAGATACTTTTGTACTGTATTTCCACTTTTCAAAATCTTTATTGGATTTTTGAAAATAAATAAGTAAAAGAGTCAATCAGTGCTTTTTAAATATTTTTTATTCATTTCTGTTGGAATATTTTCTTTGGAATCGCGTCTCATTCTCGATGCTCTCATCTCTCGACTCTTTTTTAATCTAGCGTTCGCTCAGAAAATCCAGGAAGAATGTACTGGCATTACTGCTGTTAGTTTACTCACTTGGTTCCTCACTCTATCTCTTTCTCTCTCCCACTGTCTTTTCGTTCTCTTAGTTAACCTTCAATTTATGGCATGAAAGTGAGTGTGAGCAAATTGAACACTGATAAACGTAAATTTGCGAAGAGTTTACTTCGAGGCGGTGTTACTGGGTCAATTCCTAGTTAGTCAAAGCTCTTATCAGTTTTCAGACAGTTCTCATCAGCGTTCTCGAGAAGAAAATCAGATGTAGAAGACCAAAAATTTTAGTTTCATTAAAAAAGTGTGCGAGTAAAGTGCTTAGTTACGATCGCTTAAAAAAACAATTCTATTATTATATTTAAATTCTTTGTAATACAATACTTTAGAAACTGAAAGTAAAATAATATGTATTTAATTCGACTAAGTTCTTTTTCTCTCTTATTCGTGCTGATGCAGATCGTCACGGGGGGACAATTTTGCAGTCGCTATCCTACGAATACCTTTAGTCCAAAATCACCAGTCGACGAAAATTTTGCAATATCAATCACAGGAAATGCACAGACTTATATACTAGATCAGGAATATAACGGTAAATAAATTACGGGAAAAAGCCCTCAAGCAGTAAAAATCAAACACAATTTTTAGTTTTTATTATATAAACATGGTAACGTTTTTACAACGAACTAAAAAGTTTAACGAGAGTCATCAGTTATTGAAAATATTTTTAATGTCAAATATGTATATGTCATTTTTAAAATTTCTTCCCTCAAAGTGCCCAAAGCTCACCGCGAAGCTGGTTTAAAAACAATTTCAAAATATATAGCGAACATTTTGAAAGGGCTCAAATTTCTTGCCTCAAAGTAGGCGTGATTGGTAATTTTTGGTTTATGTTGCATTGTCATCCAGTTCTGAGTTTAAATTTCAAACCAAGCTAATCGGGAAGTTAGGTTTAAAGCAATTTCGAAATTTGCACCGAACACGAAAGAGCATTTGTATTTTTTTTTCGAAAGCGGGCACAAATTTTCTTCCTTAAAGTTGGCGTGGGTTGTTCAGTTATGCTTATTATTGCATTGTTAGTAATAACAATCGGGAAGTTAGTTTAAAATCAATTTCAAAATTTGTACCAACATTGTGAAAAGACCCAAATTTCCTGCATTAAAGTGGGTGTGGATGGCTAGTTTATGCTAAATATTTTATTGTCATCCAGTTCTGAGCTATGTTTAAAATTTTAAGTTTCTAGCTTATTGGAAAGTTAGTTTAAAATCAGTTTTAAAATTTGTACCGAACATTAACGAAAGCGACCTAATTAAACGTTTTAAGAAGGAAGGGAAATACGCCTCAAACTGCTCCATCTCCCCCCTCTCTAATTACTATTCTCGTGTCGCATAATTCGTTTGCATAAAGCTTCGCTTTAATCTTATCGAAATTTATGTACGCTTTTCGTCATCATTGTTTGTTACACTTGATAGAGGAAGAATGGCTTTAGGAAGTTCAATGTTAAGGTTAGATTAACTAAAAAACCTACCGAAATAATAAGCATATTCCGCCGTCCCGCTAGGAAGGAATGCCTTATCATTGAGATTTATAATTAAGGCAAGATTTTTTTAATCTTTTTATGGCTGAACAAAAAAAGGTACGCGGGTACCTTGTCCACCAAGGACCTTGAATGAAAGGTACCTTGAATGAAAATTAACTGTATGTGCAACACATGCGTCAATAATTTAAATGTAAATAATATAAATTATCCGTAATTCAATAAATTATAAGCTTTTTTAACTTTATAGCTTAGTAGTTAGTTCGAGGTACCCGGGTACCTCGTCAGCCATGATACGGTGTCAAAAAAAATTTACGGACTTTGTAAAGAAAACTTTAAAAGGGAGGACCCAAATATATTATAATCTGATTTATGTGTTTAGAGATGTCACAAAAATTTATATTTCTTTGTTTCATAGAATCGTAGTTATGTTGCTCTAAAAATGAAAAAGATACTCGGGTATCTCCTGAGTCACATAAAGGTTAATTGAGATGAGGCAGGTTTTTTAGGACGAAATTTATCCGATAATATTTTCCAAAATTTTGTTGAATAATCATTTCGACGCTTTAAGATATAAACCTCCAATGAAACATTGAAAATTCGAGAGCAAAAAACGCTTCTTCAGGCGAGATATCAAGACGAAAAAGCCAAAAAGATAAGAAAGACGTTTCAGTAGAGACGAGACAGCCTTTATAGTTTCAGCTAGATTCTTTATCCAAGAAACTTAAGATATCAGAAACTTTGAAAATTAATTTCACTTCAAATTTCAGTCAGAACATTTCAAAACCTTAAACTTTCAGTTATAATGAAATACATTTTGAAAATTTATAATACGTATTAACAATTAAAATTATTTGCTTATATTTCACTTATGTGGATCCAAACCCTTTAGTGTAAAATTGGGTTCGTTTTACGCCGGTTTTGTCTGAACGCATTACCGGTGTAAACTGAGAATTACCACCTGTATTTTAGATATAAACTAAACATAATAAAAATTATATAAGTAAATATGTATATTAAAACTCTATAGAAGTGAATGGAAGTGGAGTTAAAAGATTAAACTTAAGAAACTTAAAGAAAAGTTAAGGATTTTTAATTTTAATTCAGACATTCCATTTTAAAATTAGAATTTCTCAATATAAATTCAGAATTTTTCAACTGTTTATGTAGTTTATATGTAATAATGTTATATGTACATATATATGTATACAGGGTTAGAAGAATGTTATATGTTTATCGGTGACTGGAAAAAGACTAACAGTCGTTTGTCCCCTTGGAATTGTCGAAACAAGTAGATAATAAATTACTTTTCTTTCAAAAATGGTTCAAATTTTAAACTGTACACTGTTTTTAGCATTTATTGTGATAATGCAACAAGTGAATTAATATACCCTTCGCAAAATCATCGACATGAATAAATAGAACTATGACAAAAAAGTTAAAAAAATTATTTCGAAGAACAATAGCAAAAATTGAAAGCTTATTGTTCCAGCAAGACTTTAGTGTTCCTGAAATTTTTGAAATCTAATTACCAAATGGAGCTCAGCGATAATTGCAGCATTTGCTTGATGTCACTTTTCGGGAATGAAGTCTTCCGACTTACACTTTGCAACCAGTTCCATTTGCATTAGTTCCATGTGAAGTGTCTGAATGCTATATCCTTTAATACTGAGCCGTTATGTCCGACCAATTTATCGGATTAAATGATTTTAATGCTTAGCCGTTATAAGCAGGCAACCAATTTATGGTAAGCCTTTTTACTTTATACGCATAAATATTTATGTATGTATGTATTGAATCTGTGAAACAATTCGTAGCGTTATTACAAATAATATTATTTTATAAGCCTGCTTTTTATTTTCTGTTTAAGGCAAAGAAACAATTTTGAGGAAAAATACCATGCCCATACTCCCCAAGACCGAAGCCGGATTGTTGACGCAGGGATTCGTTAGGGATTAAATACAAGACGGCGTATACGTGGGTGTCCCACGCACACGTGGATTTCCAAAAAAAGGCGGAATGAAGCGAAAAATCCTATCCGAAACCGAGGTTGAACAGATGATCAAGTGGCTGGAAAGCACCGGCAGTATCTCATTAAAGGAGATTGCGGCGCGCTTGAATTTGCAATTCAGTAAAAAGATATCGAGGAGACCAATTTTATATTTGTTCTGCCGTCACAGTAGAGGCCGCTCCAAAATCGGACACCGTGCTGTTCAAGTCCTTCCAGCGTCGCGGCGTGCTAATGTGCATCTAATAGGGGCTATATCAATCTCTGGGGTAGTTGTTATGGACAAACGCAGAGGTTCGTGTAAAGCTGCCACTGCCAACGACTGTATAGCTACGGTTGTCCAGAAGTGGCAAGGCAATGGCAACGTTCTGGACGAATTAGTGATTGTTTGCGATAACGCGCCGTGTTACCTTTAACCCATCACCCAAGGGCGCTTTCGCTGGAGGAAATGATGGTTGGGGATCGAGCACCCATCCTTTCTATTATTGTTGTTGTTTTTGTTACGTATACAGTAATTTTTTGTTGCGGTTATTGTTATTGTTATTGTCGTAGGTTTTGCGAAGGGTATGTTAGTTCATTTGCTCCATTATTACAATAAACGCTAAAAATAGTAGACGGTTTAAAATTTCAACCATTTATAAAAGGAAAGTAAGGAAAGGAAAGGAAAGGAAAGGAAAGGAGAGGAAAGGAAAGGAAAGGAAAGGAAACGAAAGGAAAGGAAAGGAAAGGAAAGGAAAGGAAAGGAAAGGAAAGGAAAGGAAAGGAAAGGAAAGGAAAGGAAAGGAAAGGAAAGGAAAGGAAAGGAAAGGAAAGGAAAGGAAAGGAAAGGAAAGGAAAGGAAAGTAATTTATTATTTACGGAAGAGTACAGTTAATACCCGTATACCTTTAATCCGTTCGGGTGTAGGGTACACAAATGTTCCTTAAACCCAGAAAGCTGCCTAACCATTGGTCACAAAACAAAAAAAAATTCCAAAAAAGTTGCATATTTGTGTATACCTCGCAAAAACAAAGCGGTTAAATTATTCCCGTTAGTTTCTTCTCATTATTTCATCTTTGTTGGTTAAAGGGTTAACTATCGCATCAGTTAGGTAAGGAAAAAATTTGCACTAGCAGTAAATTAACTAGTTGGAACACATGTGTTGGATTAACCCATGAGATTTTTATCAATGTATTACTTCAACTATTTATGTTATATTGATCCATTATTGTGTCTTAACAACAGTAACCCTGAATGCTTTTAACGGCCTACGTTTTATAAGTTTCGGCCTAACGCTGGAAACTGAAAATGGGGGACCAGGTCATGCCGACAATTTGGGCCGTTTCGAGATTATCGATAGCGTGACAACACGCTACAGCCCGAATTGTGTCAATATGGTTGAAAACACAAGTACCAACAGTAAAGCAACCGTTACAGTAGTTTGGCGAGCACCTTCGGAACCGGGGAGCGGCTGCATTCTCATACGTGCGATGGTCTTGCAACATCGTGATGTTTGGTATATGGATGATGGCGGTCTAACCAGACGCATTTGCGAGGAAGTCGTCGATGATATGCAGAGTCAAAAGACATGGATGCCCCATGCACGTTGCTGTGCCTGTGATGAGGCGCGTTATGAGGTATGTGCACATCTATTGTTGTGCCAGTAAGAACAAGCCGTTGCGATATCAGCACTATTTTTGCAGGTAATCTTTGAGGGTGTTTGGTCACGCAATTTGCATCCCAAGAACTTTCCCATTAAAAGCTGGACAACCCGCTTTAGTGATATTGTAGGCTCCGCGCATTCAGCTAACTACCGCTTTTGGGAATATGGTACTCTGGCAAGTGATGGAATGCGCGAATTTGGAGAACATGGCTCTACGCGATTACTAGAGCAGGAGTTTAGTGATAATTTCAAGGTATTTAGCGAAATTCCGGCGACTGGCAGAGACGAGGAATTTTAAAATTTTCCTTATAGAGTGGAAAGATACGGACCATTATTAAGGCGCGTGGACCCGCTTTTCCTAATCTTAATGGTAAATCGATCGCCTCCGTACGCGTCGATCCTGCCCACTCTTTGTTGTCGTTAGCTTCGAAGATAGAGCCCTCGCCCGATTGGATTGTGGGTATCTCTGGTTTAGAACTTTGTATGCCTAATTGTACTTGGCTGGATCATAAGGTGATAACTTTATATCCCTGGGACTTGGGGACCGATGCTGGACCTTCTTATATAGTAAGCAGAGGCAGATGAGACAACATTGTTTCCAAAAACTTTTTCCCAACCTTAGATAATATTTTTCCATAGTCCGCCGACCAGCCACAAGTACCTCCCGATGTAATACGTCGCTTGCGTCCGGACTACCCGAACGATCCACGATCACCGTTCTTTGATGTAACCAGAGCCCCAATGAAACCACTGGCACTACTAACCATAAGAAAGCAACGGTTGTACGAACGCCCATGCTCCGATTATGAATGTAATTCTTTCGGCATAGTCTATATCTGTTCATCTGTTATATGCACAAACAATTTTCTAGCAAACAACGTAAATATATTACGAGAATGTCATACGCACCCTTGGACACAATGGACAGAGTGCTCAGCCCAGTGTGGTGAAGGCCGACGGACTCGTACGCGAGTCTATAAGCAACCCCAATTGGCAAAAATAAACAACTGCGATAGTTTTATATCGAGAAAACAAGATAGTCCTTGTGTAGGAAAAAAATGCGATAATCCCGACCAACAAATGTACAACAGACTTGAAGCCCAGTCGACGGCAAACACACGCCCAAACCAAGATTTGGCTTGGTCTCATGATTCATTCGAGGATAGACCAACACACAACACTGAATGCGAGTTGGATGAATGGGGACCGTGGAAATCATGCAACCAAACATGCGGCGAAGGAAATATTATGCGTTTGCGTTACTATAAAAATCCTAGTATGGAGCGAAAATGTCAGATGGTCAGAGGATATATATCCACTTATAACCATTTAAAATCTTAAATTTTTCCTCATTTACAGAGAATGCCCTACGTTAATTTGGTGGAATATAGAAGCTGCATAAGTCGGGACTGTTTGGAGAGGCACCTGGAACCCGAGTCACAGGATCTGCGTGCAAATCATAATAGAGAAACAAACAACAAGCATAGGAAAAATGCAAACAATTTCTTTCAAGAAAGTAAAAATGAAAGGACGCAAGACGGTGAAGACTTTATCGAGAAAAGCAATGACGAAACTTTCGGGCTCAAGGAAAATGGAAGACAATATAATAACGACTATGAACCTATGAACAATAATGAACATCAAGATGCTTTTGAAAACGGCAACCTCAACACAATTAATAGAGAAGTTCATTACGACTATACTGAACAATCGGAGAAGCCGCATAAAAGTAGAAGTTATTATGAGAGCTCCGTTGGTTATAATAAAAACGCCAGAAAATCCTCTACAAATGTAAATTTCTATAAAACCCCACAAACGGCTCGCTGGTTTTCAGGTGAACCCAAGAATGCTGTTAGAGACTTTTGTTTCCAACCACTGAACCTTTACCATTGCACCATTAAAACAAAAACGGCTAACTATTGGTTCTACAATTACTGCTCAAAGGAATGCATGATTTTCGCTGCAGATAGCTGTGATAGAAATGAGAATAAATTCAATTCTTTGGAAACGTGTAGAAGGATTTGTGATCAGGCTGAGAAAGAGAGACATCTTCAACCTCCTCAAACAGACAATTGTCAAGTTCTTGCAACCTAAAAATTAAAAATATATTCAAATCATTAAAGTAATTAACTTTTCTATGAAAGCCTATATAAAAACAATGCTTTCAATGGATTCGTTCAGGCTAGACTTACATACAATTTGTATAGAAATTATAGAAAAAATGTCTAAACGTTGGTAACAGACACACCTACATACGTTTAAATTATTTTTATTTTTCCTTGAAAATTTAAAAGGTCTGATAAAATCTAGTTATTGGCGGACGGATTAATTAATATGTATGTATATTATTTACTTTTAAGAAAATTTTTTTGTTAATTTTGTTTTATCTAGATAAGAAAATTTACTCTTATCTTAATTAGATATAATTTAAGAACAACAATTTAACAGAACTCGCATAAAAAATTATTTATTTTCAACATAACACACTACTAGCCCTGAATGCTTCGTTTTTATAAACTTATACCAATAAGTATACTTCAATACTAATAACAAAATGGAAAATATCGCAAACTGCACCACTCCATGCTTATTTTTGGTGGCATTCGCTTTGTTTGGTGATGTGCCCTTCGTTGATGACATGAATAATGACGGCTGAGACGGCAATGTGACCTTTTTGAGATATCCTGATGACACTGTCGAGTATGTACGCTTTTTCGCAACAATGGAAGAGGACAATTTGCTTGCGCCGGTAACTGCTTGTCATGCGGAATTATTGGCAACGGTATTAGTTTTGGCAGAAATTGGCGCTGATTGGACTGGCACAATACTAAATTTAATAACATTGCCCTTTGAACGTTTCTGTACAATTTTTCCCACTTCTGATACCTGTATTGATGACTCAATAGTTTTAAAGATTTTCTCACAACTGGACATATCACTAGAGGTGCCCTGAATTAAAATTCGAACCTCGTGATTTTTAGATAGCCACTTAGCGATATTTCTCAAACGCGAGGCCAAATCATGTTCATTAATCCTTGAACCTATGGTTAACAGCTTTTCCGATTTGTTTTGTATGCTGTATAAACATCAGTATCAGTAGGAAAGTTTCTCTTCAAGTTGATATAATTCCTACTTCTCTAGCTTGAGTAAACGTACCTTTTCTCCTTACCATCGGGTTTTACCTCATTTAGTTCCTCAGATAACATTTCGGCCGCGGTAACTATCCTTCAAATATACGATAATTAGTCATAGTCGGTGTAAGCATTCAAAACTTACTTGTAGGTTGGTCGCTGGGTTTTCGAATCCAATTCTGTGGTCTGCACTAAATGCATATCACGACGCCTCGCCAGCTTTTGTGCCTCTTCCAGTGACATCACAGACAATGATTGATTCTGTCCTATCAAAGTTATCTTAGGTGAAATCTTCATTATCTTTTTTTTTGTCGTTGTAGAGCTAAGGTTTGGCGCTGTTGCATTGGCGCCATAGGTTTTCTGCTGCAAGAAGGTATGCCAAACTGTAAGCTGTCGTGATAATTTGGAAATGAAGTTGTGGGAACTATAAGGCCCAGGTACACACTTCGCCGGGTGTCGATTTACAGTTTTCTGCAGCCTCGCAAGTAATACTCTACTCATTTTCAAGTTCTTATTTATTTCACTTATATTCCGGTACTTTAAGTCCTTGCTTACTTTTCAACCTTTTTTCTTTTTTTCTGAACGACTTGGTCGAAATAATCATCTGATTGATGTTTTTATTAAATAAAACTGACCAGTTCACAATGATGGCCGACGGTCAATCGCGAGCCAGTATGCGATTTGTTCGCGAGCTCGCATGCGACTTGTTCGCGAGCTCGCATGCGACTTGTTCGCGAGCTATGAGAAAATCTTTTTATATTTCATATTATGAATGTTCTAAAATCGCTATAGAACGGTTTTTAGAGTAATATAAATTTAATCCAATTAGACTTATTGATAGTCTTAGTATAGCCTGTTACGGTTTACAACTCCGTATATTTATATTATTCTAATCAATAAAATGGACCTAAGTTTTGGGTTTTTTTTTGTATTTTCTTTGATATAATTATACTAGCTGCCCGAGCTTACCCGCTTCACTTCGGCAATGGGCACCTAGGGTCACGGTATTACCGTCAGTCACGACTATTAAATAATTTTTCAACCTTCTTCTCGTTTGTTTCGTTCTGTTTATTTTTAAAAAATTTATCAATTTATCAGAATTCTCTAAAAACCTTATTCGGACCATTAAGAACATTTTTAAAAAATTTGCCAAATCGGTCTAGCCATTCTCAAGTGATGCGATTACCAACGAACCATATTGAGTGGTCGCCACCCACCAACTATTTTATCCAAAATTAACCACGTGTTGTTATGATGACAATAAGTTTTGATATTACGCCCTATCATGGTCTTCCCAACTAGCTCATAAAAACACAAGGGAGGTGGTTCTCAACCCACCATGACAGGGTCTCCGTCATCACACAATAACCCGCGTCACAGATGACTTCGTACGCGAGTGTTTAAATCACAAAAAAAATAAAAAAAACAAACAAACACTTCCGGACAAGCACACACACTCATGATTCACCCAACCTCATCCCGCCTTCCTCATACAACTCCCCTCTCCATCTCCCAAATAAATTATCTTTAGCCCATCATTTTTTTAAACATACAAAATTTTCAATATTTAATTTTCATTCCAATTAAAATATGAAATTAAATAAAAACTAAAACCAAAATAAGATAATTATGAAAGTAGAAGTAACCAACAGAATTTTATCCACACAAACATAAGTAAACAAATTTAATAAATCAATTAATCTCTCTTTCGACCTTTTTACAGTCGCAGTTTCCTATCTATCGAAGAGCTCTCCGCCAGATTGAAACAAAAAAAAAAAAAAAACATGAAAGATGGAACAATAATCACAACTACCCAAACACTGTTACAAACTTCTACTCTCTCACACTCGCAAAAATATTACAATTAAAAATTTTTTCTTATAAATTCTGATCACACAAAAAATAATTTTAATGTTATCTTATATATATTATGTATGTACGTAATGTTATGTAAATGAATGTGATCTTAATTCCAAAAAAAAAAAAAAAAAAAAATGGAATATAAAGAAATGTATAAAAATATAAATATTAATAAAAGAAAATATAACGCTTCTTATCAAATACAACAAAAAAAACCAAAAACCACTGTTCTACTTGACTGCCAACAGTTGGGCCGGGATTCTTTTTTTTTTTTTTATAGCAAAAATTTTAACTTCCATATACAAATCTCCGGCCTCGAAAATCCTTCTTTCGCCCGCACCGCTCACGGCAGACTTCAATAGCAGAATTTACTCGGTCGGCGTATTCCTCTGCTGACACTCAACAGCCGCTCAAAATTAATGTGCCTGGTATAACACTTCGTACCATATGTTGCACAGGCCGGTGAATATAACAAAAAAAAAACCCCGTGCCGTGCCGCCTGTGGTGGAATCCTTGACCGCAATCTGCTGGTCTACAGAGATATCAATTATCTCCAAATCTTCAAAAAAAAAAACTAGACTTCTTACCTTATGCAAATTTCAATATATATATATAAAGAAATTTCGTCTTCGCGTTGCCCAACAAAATACTGCCTCCCAAGTGCTGGCGTAATACTCAAATCCTTTAACCGCCGCCTGGGACCGCAACTGGACCAACTTTCAATTTTATGACCCTTTTTCAAAAAACTTAATTTTTTTTAAGATGAAATTTACAAAAATCGCACCACCACTATTATAACACGACACGACCGTTTTCTCCAATATCCCAAGACCATCTGAATTGTGCGCGCCAGCCCGCCGGTTCAGATCCAGTTCCTATTTTTCCTATACCGGTACTTATTTATCCAATTTTGGCGCTAAAATCTAGTTATTTCTTCCATTTCCTAATATGTATATAAACTTTATATTAATTTCAAAAAAAAACTATAAAAACAACAAATATCATAAAATTTTATTGGTGCACACAACATGAACTTGTACCGTCCCTATGTCAGGCGCACATAAAAAAGTAGCACGACTTTTCTTTACTTTGACTTTCGCATGTTATTCCTTACCCACCTTTCGCAAGCCTTCATTCATGAAATATTGTTCATTCATATCCACCTCCTACATTTTTTGACCTAACTTCGCAACTGTTGTCTGGTAACGCCGGAATTACGCAAATTCCCCTCCACAATACGCTACTATTAACGCCTACGAAATCCGACCTCAAAACAAACAACGAGAGATTTCATGATGGCTGCTCCCAGCAAAGATGACAGCTAACACAACCTGCACACACAGTACGGTAAGTAAATCTATAAATCCTTATTCCCTTTCCAGATACTAACAACTCAGTGAATAACACCATAATAAATAATCTTAATTTCACTTCCAGGCAAGGTTCCGACTAATCTATTAACACGAAAAACAAGACCAAAACAACAAGCAAAACCAAAACTCAACAAAATCAACAGAGTTTAATCAAACTTTTCATTTCATTTCTTTCTTTCTTTCGTTTCAGATTCAAGACAACTGGACCAATTCAAGTAAGTAATTATAAATAAATAAGATTATAACCTCTACTTTCAGATAACTGACAACAGGCGAAAAGCAGCACGCAACAGTGTAAACACTTTGGGTGAAAACTTTTGGGTATATGCGCAAAACAAAATCGTGTATTAAAATTATGGCTTTTCTGGTCAATTCAGACCTTGTCACGCCCATTTTAAGAGCTCAGAAGTAAGTGTGAAAACCCTTGGGCCAGAAACCTTTGCGTGAGCATGCGCACGACATGTCAAAGTATCATCGCAATCGGAAACAAAGAAACAAACATTCATTTTTATATACATATGTATATATATAGAGGATATATGTATATAAAGGAAAACTTGTTAGATACAATACAGTAGAAGATACAATTATAAGATTTCATAAGATTATACAATTATAAGATTTTTAAAGTTAATTTTAAATATTCTAACCTATAGTAGACATAAAACATAACTGATAATTCTATTAAGCAGCAAATTATGATTAAAGCTATTGTAATATTTTAAAATCACATTTTAAAAAGAATTATGTGTTTGAAAATAACAAAAGAATTACATAAAAATAACAATTAATCAACTTTTTGCACTATTTAAAAACTTTAAAGCCTTATAAGAGTTACTTAAATTTATGTACTTGTATATTATTCTAGTTTTGGTATGGGTTAAATGGACGTACTTCACAAAATACAATTTTTAATCGGAAATCCTTGTACGTTTGTCTATCGAGTGGCAAAAACGATAGAAACTAAAATGATATAATAAAATAAATGAGATTGTGTATTTTGGAGTTAACCAAAGGTACACAGCCGATGTTAGAACAAGTTTTCGAAAATATGTCGGACTGCAAAATATTTTGTTGAATATAAAAAACAAAACAAAGAAATTTTCACTATTTCTTAATAACCAGGATTCGGAAGGGTCCAAAAACTTCTTTGCTGTGTTTTTTAGTTCGCATACACGAGGCGAACACAGTTACGAGCCGTAACCCAAAATGTATTTAGGTCATTTGGTGCGTGAGCCAAAAAAAGCTGTCGAGGCAGAACGCGAAGCAAGAGAGCACGAGCCGGAAGCAGAAAGCTCAGTCAGGCAAAAAACTCTTGCTCTCGAATTAATCCGAATCCCTGGAAACTAAAAGATCTCAGATTGTATTAATGGAAAGATCCATTTTAGGCGTCTGGATTTCAACTATCGTACATATAATTATAGAGGAACAATTATTAGAATGTCTTAATATATGTATAATAATGTATAAATTTATATACTCGTTTATGAATTTTGCATATGCACAAAAATTGAACTCTGCCAAAAAATAAATACAAATATTTTGGACTTAAGCATATCTAAATCAATTACATACATAAACTTGTGTAAGGAGCATCTCCTTATACTCGCTGGATTTCAAATAATTTCACCTCGGTGTCATACCAAATGGCAGGCTCCACATTCCTTAAATAGATGACGCCCCAAATGTAGGTTCGGAACCATGCTGTAGTACCAGCATTTGCCTGGTATTTACGAATTAAGATTGGATGCGGAACTGGTAAGAGGCCCACCAGGGTGCCATGCTGCAAGAACTTTAGAATTTCCGATTCGTCAGTAAGACCTTTATCGATGCATATCTTCTCCACCTGCGGAACGAGCACCTGCAGTAAACGCATGATTGTCTGCAGTGGTAATTTTGAACGCCATGAAACAATCCACTCGGTACTTGGCGTCCAACGTTGTTCTTGCACTGGCGATGGCACCATGCGTATACTGCTGCGGTGTGCAACGCTGAAACGTGATTGATTCGCCTTCGGTGATGGAGAGCTTGGCATTGTAACACCTCCTGTTGGAGATTGTGGTGATTGTTTAACATTCAGGCTGGTGGTACGCGATCGAATTGAGTCGACTGATGTTGCCATCTTCGTTGCAGCAGAGTCTTGTTGTATCGTCGTTACTTGCGGGCCGGTGGTATACGTTGCAATATCCGAAGAGCCATCAATGGTGGGTGTTTCACTCGCACCCAAATGGGCCGCCTCTCGTTCCGTCATTTGGTTGATGCCGGGTGTATCTAATAGTGATGCTTTTAGAGTACCGGGCTCAGCAGGCATCGCTGCAATCGCACCATCCATATGTACCTCATCACTTTTTATATCGGATTCTATTTCGGAATCGAACTCTTCTTCCTCGATGGGGTCATCGATATCATTATTTGAGGGAAAGCTGTTCGCCACTGCAGCAACTTTGCGCTGAGGCACACGTGGAAAATTAAATCTTCCTATTTTGCGACCGCTTAGACATTTGGCAACACCGTTCATGTCTGAGGGTATATTTGCCATGGCATGGAATACATGACGCTTCCGTATTATTGTATAGACCAGGTTGGAGTTTCCATCGAATTGGTACTGTATAATATTGTTGAAAATTTCCAGCAAAAAGAAAACCAAATGATGATTGGAAGGTGCCGACAACAAGAACCATGGAGTACTAAAAGCCTCTAAAAGGTGTAACAACTTTACACTTGCGACCATGGAAAGCGTCTTCAGGTAGGGTGAAACGTTAACCAGTATTGTTAGCAAACAATCAAAAAGCGGTTGCAGCCGTTGATGGCCTGTAGCTATAATTTTGTGAAAAACAGTGATTAACAAATCGGCGTGCGTGCCGGTAAATACGGGAATATCCATGGGTACTGTGGCAGTGTACGGTTTATTGAGTCGTACACCAAAGTTACGTTCACCTTAAAACAAATAATAATGATCTCAATGTATTTTTATGAAATTGTTTAAAAGCAACAAACCTGACAGCAGCAGTAAAATAAAAACGCCAATGTGCATAAGACCCACGCGAGACTGATCAGCACGTGAATAATTCAAATGGTAAAGAATTGGTATAAGAACGTCCAGTACATCTGAGCTCTTTAGTACGAAATAAAGGAACTTCTTATTGTAATCGCAGATTTTCCAAAAAAGAATCAGCAGTTCTTGATGGCAGTGCAAACGCTTCGTCGAATTGGGCAAATAATTCTGCACCAGTGGATTGTTCAGCAGCCGAGTGATGCCTTTAAGAACAAAATGGAAATCTTCGTCACGATGCACACGTGATAAGTAATTAATGAAAAGATTATCGCCAAAACCATCGTCGTATGGAGTGGCGCTGGAAGCAGAAGGGCTCAGTCCAGACGAAGTCGACTGTGAGAATGACATCGATTGCATTTGACGCTGTAATTCTTGTTGCTGCTGCTGTTGTTGCTGATGGACTACCATATCATGATCTAGCGTAACGATTAAGATTTGCAGACACGCTTCTACCAAGGGTTCGCTTGTATCTACGAACAACAAATGATTGTAGGGTACTCCAAAACCCACTGGATCGTAGCTGCAAACTGAATTCAGGAATGAAGTAAATAAGGGAAGCGCATGTCTATTTTCGGCAGAAGTAAAATAAGAAATCCATTTATTAGGTTGCTCAGTATGCTGTGGTCCGCGGTACATGGGTTCCGAAAAACAAGTTAACAAGAGCTTCAGCAATTCTGTTCGTCTACGCTCCATCTGATCATTTTTAGGTGGCGATTGGGCGAAGCCTACCCCAGCTTCCCAGATGTACTCACAGCTGTCAATGTTAGCTAATTCCTCAGCCTTGTCGGGACCAGCCCGCCGAGTAGCCGTAACTGTGAAGTCGGGACAAAACAGTAGATCACAAATGGCGTTCAGTAATGACTGTGCCAGTGGCAAAGCCTGCGCAGGACCATGGCTAAGTTGCTCATTTTTCTCTCTAACTTCAAATGATTCATCTGGTTGAACCGTTGAATCCTTTGGCTGCGGTAAACTACTCCAAAAAAAATCTCGCCATTTTTCATCCTCAAAAATATATGGTAAAACACGTATCAGCAGCCGAATGCAGTTCAGTACACATTGCTGCTCCGCTTGCGTTCGACAACTGCTGTCAACAGCATTGGCCAGACGCTCGACCGCTTTATAGCATAGTGTTGCTAAGTTGGCAGGATTCTCTGTCCGTAATTTACGTATTTCGGTGGCAGTCACCAGAGCGAAAACGTCTTCCAAGCTTGTCTGATGGCCATACCAGAATTGGTCCCAAAATGTTTCATCGCTGGGATCGATTTTCTGATTTTTAGTGGTTAACTGGACGACGGCTTTGCGGAAGTTCAACTTCGAATCAGAGTTTCCCATTTTGACAATGAAATACCCAATCGGCAATAGAAATTTTGGGCCTTCTCGAAATTGCTTAAAATTTGCTATCGATTTTCTTCCTAAAGAAATATATCTGTGTCTGACCAAAACCTACGTATGAAAAAAGTTGAACTCATCTGTCATTAGCTGTCAAACCTGGCAAGAAAATTCCCTTCACTACAGGCTGCCTCAATTACAGTTTCTTTTATATAACCAACGTAATGGTTTTATTCATTTGTAGTTAAATTCAATAATTATATATTAAATTTAAGAGCCTATTAAAAATTACTACGGAATTAAAATCCTGACTTATATTTACTTTACGCAAGTGGCTCCAATTTTTTTTCGTTTTGTTTTTTTTGTTAGTGCTCTTGGTCCTGACCCCAACAAGCCAAAAAAATATATCGCTCTCTCTTGGGGGCGGGGCTGGAGCCCCTTGAAATTTGAAATAAAATCGTCTGTATCTTCGAAACTATGTAAGCTGTTTGGGTGATATTGGTTCCGTTATAAAGCCAATTAAAATGTCATTCATTTATGTAAAATAATCTTTAATCGAAATATGTCTACACCTTTTCCATATGTACTTCAGATTATTACAGATTAATTTCAGAATATTTGAAATGGACCTCAGAATAACGACATGGACTTCAGAAAAGTGCAAATATATTTCAGAATTTTCGAATTTAATTTCAGAAATTTTTAATTGGACTTCAGAATAGTCAATTGGACTTCAGATTTGTTCAAATGGATTTCAGAATAACGAGATGGACTTCAGAAAAGGGCAAATATATTTCAGAATTTTCGAATTTAATTTCAGAAATTCGCATTTGGACTTCAGATTTGTTCAAATGGACTTCAGAATAACGAGATGGACTTCAGAAAAGGGCAAATATATTTTAGAATTTTCGAATTTAATTTCAGAAATGTTCAAATGGACTTCAGAATAGTCAATTGGACTTCAGATTTGTTCAAATGGACTTCAGATTTTTACATATGGACTTCAGAAAATCTCATTTGGACTTCGGAAATTTTCAATTGTACTTCAGATTTTATTAAATGGACGTATTTTTACTTACGGACTTTAGAAACTCCCAGTTGAACTTCAGAAAAAAAGTTATATCTATATCTATACTAATATTATAAATGCGAAAGTAAGCCTGTCTGTCTGTTACCTTTTCACGGCTTAACCGCTGCACCGATTTTGGTGAAATTTGGTGTGGAGATAGCTGGAACCCTGACGAGGGACATAGGGTACCTATTTTATAAAAAGTCAACCTCTAAATAGGGGATAAAGGATTTTACGGGAATTCAGTCTCAATTTACTCAATTTGCTAGACAGAATAGATGTCAATAATAAATGAATTTATATCGTGGTAAGACAAAAACAAGCAAGAAGTATCTCTTGGACTCTCAAATTCTTAAGGAAACCTATAACGGACCCCTCCTATCCAAATAAAAAAGTGTCGTGTATATCATATGTACGAGTATGTACATATACATACTGCAAGCGAACGACTGTGATGTGTACATATGTATATCATTCAATCAAACTAAGTTAGAGCGAGCACTATTCCACGCGAACGAAGTTGCGGGCAACAGCTAGTTTTATATAATTAGCTTCTATTAACATTAACATTTACTGAATTTATGGGTAACTTATTGTTAAAACTATGTATATTATATATAAGTATAAATAAGAAATAGTAAGATAAAATTATCCAACCTGCCGTAATCCTGCCGTAATGGTGGATTTGGCTGCATCAACTAAATTCTCCAAATATGATAATCGCTGCTCAACAGCTCCTGGCCCATTTATTAATGGTATCCCTATATTACCTTTAACATAACTCTTCACCTTAGACCAAATTGTTTTAATAGGGTTCAGCACTGGAGAGTTTTAACAATAAGTTACCCATAAATTCAGTAAATGTTAATGTTAATGGTAATAAATGCTAATTACATAAAATATTGCCTTTCTTTAAAGTTAAAATGGAAGTTTCTAAAGTCAGTAAGTAAAAATCTTAAGTCCATTTAATAAAATCTGAAGTACAATTGAAAATTTCCGAAGTCCAAATGAGATTTTCTGAAGTCCATATGTAAAAATCTGAAGTCCATTTGAACAAATCTGAAGTCCAATTGACTATTCTAAAGTCCAATTAAAAATTTCTGAAATTAAATTCGAAAATTCTGAAATATATTTGCACTTTTCTGAAGTCCATCTCGTTATTCTGAAGTCCATTTGAACAAATCTGAAGTTCATTTGAACATTTATGAAATTAAATTCGAAAATTCTGAAATATATTTGCCCTTTTTTGAAATCCATGTCGTTATTCTGAAGTCCATTAGAAAAAATCTGAAGTCCAATTGAAAATTTCTGAAATTAAATTCGAAAATTCTGAAATATATTTGCAATTTTCTGAAGTCCATGTCGTTATTCTGAAGTCCATTTGAACAAATCTGAAGTCCAATTGACAAATCTGAAGTCCAATTGTAAATTTCTTAAGTACATATGGAAAAGGTGTAGTTTTATAAATGTTACAATAGACGGCGCTATTTCTTTAGATTTTCATATGAAATAAAAATGAAAAATTTTGAAGAATCGCGCGATTTTTCTTAAAAATTTTTCGCCTGCGGCACTTAACTGATATTGCAAAATTTTAAATATTTCATTTAAATTTGTTTCATACATAATGCTTAATATACCACACACAAACAAATCGCAGATTGAATATTGTTTCCAGTTTACAACAACAATACCAAGAAAAACGATAACTGGCGTCATAGCTTAAAAGACCCAACGGTGCAAACTCAGTACGTTCGCATTATAAAAAATATGTATAGTAGTAAAATTCTAAATTAGTAGTTTATACTTACGTTTAAAAATGCGTTTTCTCCGTAAGTATGAACCGATTTGAATGAAATAAATTTCCTCAGAAAGCTTAAAATATATGTTATCTTATTTTTAGTATATTTCCTTGGGTTAATTACACATTTTTCTTTGGAAGAAATTATTTTATCAAAAAAAATAGTACTAAAAACTTTAAGTTGCGGTTATTTATAAAACTAAACATATTTCGATAAAAAGTTGTTTAACATAAATTAACGGTATTTTTATTAGCTTTATATTGGTACTAATGACATCTAAATATCTTTTACAGTTTTAGAGATATTAAGGGTTTTTTAAAATTTTAAATGGCTCAGCCCCGCCCCCAAGGGAGAGCGACCTTTTTTTTTGGCTTGTTGGGGTCAGGAAAAGGAGCACTAACAACAAATAATTTAAAAAAAAATTGGAGTCACTTGTCTAAAGTAAATATGTTCCAAAATCCTTATCTTCAGAATCTCCCAATAATTTTTCTTCAAAACGTTAAAAAAATTAAAAAAAACGCATTTCGAAGTATTTATTTTTATTGCACAAATCGATAGGATATATCGTGAAACAGATTTTGGATAGGGCCCGAGAGTTGTCAGGAGCCCCCAAATGTGTCGTCAAACGTCCATTTTAAGACGGCAGCAATTTAGGTATCGTTCGTGCTAAAAAACAGCGACGTGCTTCTGAATAGCAAAAGACGACATGCGGCTGTTTTTGAAGACGACGACGGGTAAAAGTAGGCTTGTTAATAAGCATTTTAAAATACTTTTATCACGTAAAAATCTGAAATAAAAAAAGTCTGATAAAAATTATTTTTTCGAATTAAATGCCGAAATTCGAATAAAAAGTAATTTTAAAATTACTTTTAAAAATAAAAGTCTTCAAAAGACTTTTTTGGTTGACTTTTAAAAATAAAAGCTTTGAATAACTGTCACGAAAGACTTCTAAAAATAAAAGTCCTTAAAAGACTTTTTTTAATTACTTTTAAAAATAAAAGTCACTGAATAACTCTTATTCCGGCACTTTTTTAATATAAATTAATAAAGATTCAAGCTTATGTCTCTGCTTGATAATCTCTGGTGTCGCTAGATTCAACAACCCATAAAAAATAGAAGCAGACCGATTTTGAATCGGCGAATTCGAAATGTCTTATCTCATAATCTTTGCTATAAATCATCAAATCCACAACATTTGGAGCCTGTGTGCATATCTTCTTTTATTAAAACGTTTAATAAACTACCCAAAGTAAAATTCAACTCCTGGTGATATCTTCAAGCATAAAATCACCATAGTAAGAATTGTCAGAACTGATTAACGAAACGTCATCATTTATTTTTCCATCAAGGAAGAGCCAAGGAATTTGTGGACAGCGAGGTTTTGGTTTTGGAAAAAATTAATTGTAATTTATAAAAATGATAAACATGTATATAATATAAAAAGTGTTAAAGAAGTGCAAACGCCCATGGTAGCAGAACACCTGAGGAATATTAAATTAACTTTCCCAACCAAACAATTGTTACTAGTGCTACATAATTGTAAGAAACGCCTCAGTTTAGGAGTGAACGGGATCTACTAATTAATATTCAGCAAAATGTCGCTGCCGGGAAATGGAATTTTTGTGGTGCGCGGTGAGATGTCGACATTACTGACAGCCATGCGACGGGGCTCACGATGGAACTCTACAACAGTTCTGGTATGGTTCTTTTAATAGTGTTAGAGATACATATCGTTAATGTTAGATATATTTCACAGGATGATGAAAAAGAGCCTCTGCTAAAATTATTTGTGGACCTCAAGAATGTGCTTAATCGCATTGAAGATTTGCGTCTTATCGATCCAAACGTTTTTGTGTCACCTTTTCTGGAAGTTATCCGTACAGATGAAACAACAGGCGTGGTCACCAGTTTAGCTCTTGCAGCTATCAATAAGTTTCTGTTGTATGGATTGATTGGTAATATGAAGTAGATGCAATTGAAACAACCCTTGAAAATACTAGTTATCGGCATTTAAAGAAATTAGTTACGTGTCTTTAAAAATGTCCACTTTTGAAGAGCTATGTAGACACCTAATTATATTTTAACATTGCTCGCACAATAACAACTGCATAGAAAATACACATCGTACTGCTGACGCTGTTCTCCTCAGTGGAGCTGCTGACATTGGGCTTCTCAAGGGAGCTGCTGACATTCGGGCCCGCTGGGTATACTCGTACATTATATAAAGAAGATAACCACTGAGGGATGGCAATAGTTAACGCAAAATGTGGTTCTTGTTAAAAACTAGTCTTTTCAGTTCCTTAAAAAATCCTAAGCTTAATATTTTGATATACCCTTATAAACCTTATTTTAAAACCGCAGTAAATTGCGAAATAGATATTAATTAAACATTTGTCTTGAAACTAACAATTTCTGCCCTCATAGATCCCATGTCGCCGAATCTAGCTGTTACCGTGGAAAGTATTGTTGATGCTGTTACTCATGCTCGTTTTATGGGTACTGATCAATCGTCAGATGGCGTTACGCTGTTTCGTGTTGTACAAGTGTTACATACGTTAATGCGTAGTCCCGAGGGAAATGCGCTCTCCAACGAAGCTGTTTGTGAAATCATGCTGAGCTGTTTCAAAATTTGTTTCGAACCTCGGCTTAACGAATTGCTGCGCCGTTCAGCTGAGCAGGCTCTCAAGGACATGGTGCTGTTGCTGTTTATGCGTTTGCCACAATTCTCCGAAGAAAACAGCGATGCCAATTTGCTACGAAAATTTCAGCTGATGGCCGCCTCCATCGATCAGGATAAAAAGAGTTGTAAGAAATCGTCGAAAAATCAAATTTCTTCGACTCGCCAAAACTGTCAACGTGCTGATATGAAGCGAGGGGAGGAAGAGGAAAGCACCAAGCTGATTGCAGGTACAGCCACGATTGAGAATCATCTCAGCCCAAACATTGTAGTGAGTGGAGCGCAAATAAAAGTCGCTCCGTTGGCAACCACACCAGCAACACCAGCGGGCAATATACTTGACATGCAAGGCAAAATATCCCAAACGCCTACTACAAGCCTCCTTGTGGCTGCGAACAGTTTTGGGGGGACAGAAGTTATCGCAGCCCCTTTGACCACCGACAGTAAGCCGGTGATTGCTTCGGAAAAAACTCCAGAGCTTTCCGAAGTCGACAGCGTTGAGGCAGCAACTTCCTCAGTTTTGGAAGTTGTAGAGGAGCCAAGACCGGCATCAGCTACCTCTGCGGTGGGTGATAGCAGTGAGTACATCAATTCGGTGGGCGTGCGTTTCACACAGCAAAGCAGCTCTGCTGCGGAAGGGTCCAATGAGATGACATCACTTTTGCCCTACGGACTGCCATGTGTACAAGAGCTCTTTCGCTTCTTAATCCTTCTCTGCAATCCTTTGGACAAACAAAATACTGATACCATGATGCATATGGGTTTAAGTTTACTTACAGTAGCTTTCGAGGTTGGAGCTGACAATATTGGCAAGTTCGAGACTCTGCTGGAATTGGTGAAAGACGATCTGTGTCGAAACTTAATTGCGGTAATTTTAAAGACCGGTTTTTACGGTTAGAAAAATTTAATACCTTATTTTTTTTACTTAGTTGCTGAGCTCTGAACGCCTGACCATTTTCGCTGCTGACTTGCAGCTTTGTTTTCTACTCTTCGAATCCCTTCGTGGCCACTTGAAATTTCAATTAGAAGCGTATATAAAAAAGCTCTCCGAAAATATTGCCAACGACAACCCAAAGACACCCTACGAAATACGCGAGCTTTCTCTGGATAATTTGTTGCAGCTCTTTCGTATTCCCGGGCTTGTAGCGGAACTCTATATTAACTACGACTGCGATCTATATTGCACTGATGTCCTAGAAAATATGACTAAGCTGGTCTCCAAGTTCACCTTGTCAGCCACGAATGCCGTCTGTAGCACACACATTATAGCAATGGAAGCTCTTATTTCCATAATAGACGGCATTGAACAGCATTGTCTCGCTGCGAAACCTGTGGCTGGCAGAGAAGGCTCCGTGGCACCCACCTCAGCCTCAAACTCGCGTCATTCGCGACACAGTTCAGGACTAGAAGGCATCATCATTGACTCTGGAAGTAATAATACTGAAAACAAATGTGTGGTCGAAAATATCTCAAAGTTTCTCCAGAGCACCTCGGTTCGATTGCGTCTCTGCCAGTCAGCCGATTTCGGTTCAGTGCCACGGGAGCAGCTGGCTGAAATTAAGCAGAAGAAACGCGTCCTTTCGCAGGGCACGGAATTGTTCAATCAGCGCCCTGATAAGGGTATACAATATCTACAGGAAAATGGTATTCTGAAGGAGAAACTGGATCCAATGGAAGTGGCATTGTTTTTGCGTGAAAACCCAGGCTTGGATAAAAAAATGGTGGGTGAATATATTTCCAAGAAGAAGAATGTAGACTCCAAGATTCTTAAGAATTTTGTGGAGTCTTTTGACTTTACGGGATTGCGTGTAGATCAGGCTCTACGGCTGTACTTGGAAACCTTCCGTTTGTCCGGCGAGGCTCAACTTATTTTTCTGGTGCTCGAGCATTTTGCAGATCATTGGCATGTATGTTGACGACTACAAATCACGTTTGGTATATTAAGAGATATTCTAAAATTCTTCAATAGAAACAAAACGGCAAACCATTTGCTAATACCGATGCTCCCTTTCAATTAGCGTACGCTATCATTATGTTAAATGTGGATCAACATAATTGCAATGCAAGACGATTGAATGTTCCAATGACTGCCGAAGACTTTATGAGGAACCTCCGCGGTCTTAATGGTGGCGGCGATTTTGATCAGGAGATGCTTCTTGCTATTTTCAATGCAATAAAGTAAGCTTGCTGAGGAAATAATCAAAAGAAAGAAAAAAGAAAGCGTTTTAGACATAGACACATTTTCCGTAACAATACACAAAATCCAAATTTACCATAGAGGGCAAAGGTTCTTGTAGCTATATAATATCAGTGATAACTAGCCTTTATGATACTAAGCATTCACTCTTTTCTAGAAACGAAGAAATCATAATGCCGGCTGAACAAACAGGTTTGGTCCGTGAAAACTATCTCTGGAAAGTTCTTTTGCGTCGCGGACGCACGCGCGATGGTGTTTTCAGTTATGTCGATGACTCTTCGTACGATCTAGAAATATTTCAAATCATTTGGGGAGCTTCGCTGAGTGCCTTAAGTTTCATGTTTGACAAAAGTAATGAAAATGGCTATCAGCGAACACTGGCCGGTAAGTATTATTAACTGTTTTTAAAAATCATTAGTGATCATGTGTTTTATTGTAAATAAATTTCTGTTAATCATCGTCAAATTTGGTTCAAAAACTAACGGATTTAGAGGATCACCAACTTATCGTTCTCACAGAAACTCTTACCAGAATTACGAAATCATTACCGATAATATATACAAAATTATATCACATACCAAATTATATATGATATTAATATATACGATATATGTATATTATAACATGTGAAAATTCTATCATTCTGCAGGCTTTAGGAAGAGCGCAGGCATTGCTGCTCATTATAATCTTTATGCCGATTTTGATGCTCTCATTCTGACTCTCTGCAAGTTCACAACGTTGCTTAACACGGTGCAAGCTGATGGTTCCTCAGTGCCTCCGCACAGTGAGGTCGTACAGGCGGTTAACTTCGGCTTAAACCCAAAAGCGCAAGCCGCTATAAAGACTGTGTTTGGCCTTGTGCACGAATATGGTGACTCCTTGCGCGAAGGTTGGAAAAGTATTCTTGAAGTAAATTTACAACTTTTTCGTCTGAAGCTATTGCCAAAATCGTTAATGGAAGTAGAGGACTTCTGCGAGCCGAGTGGAAAAGTAATGCTAACCGTCGAGAAGCCTATACAAAAGCAAGAGGCTGGTCTGTTCTCCAGTCTATACTCGTATCTCTCTTCGGAGGGACAACGTGAGCCATCTTATGAAGAGCAAGAGTTTATAAAAATTGGCAAGAAATGCATTAAAGAATGCCAGCTCGATCAAATGATACAAGAATCAAAATTTGTTCAGCTGGAGTCGTTACAAGAACTGCTCCAGACGATCTTAGAAGCAATAAAAGCTCCTAATGCTCACAAGACGGTTGGTCTTCCTTATGCGGAGGATGTCGTTGTTTTCTGGATGGAGTTTCTTGTTAAAATTGTTATTCATAATCGCGATCGAATGACAACACTTTGGCCCAGTGTACGTGACCATATGTATTTGCTGGTGATGGGCAGTGCCTCCTGTGGCTATGATTATTTGCTGAATCGTAGCATTGTAGCCGTCCTGAAGCTCGCAATATATCTTATGCGGAATGAGGAATTGTGTCCTATCGTCTTGCAGTCGTTGAAAATGTTGCTTAAACTCAAATCGGTCATACTGCTGCGCATCTCCAAGCAGATATCCATAGGTATTTATGAGCTCCTGAAGACCTCTGCTCAAAATATACACTCCGAGCAGGACTGGCAAATTATTTTCACGATTTTGGAATGTGTCGGAGCGGGGGCAATTCCTCCCGAGTTCGATGATTCCACCCTACCAGTCTTGAAGTGCACTAAGTCTGATGGTGCCTTGAGTGGTGAAGAGCATTCATGTGTGTCAGATCGTGGCTATACCTCAGATTCTGAACTGACCGACAAACAGCAGCAAATGATGTCTCAAACAGTCTCGAACACTAGCAGTCCCTTTATTCCCTCCACCCCTACCGCAGAGAACTGGATTTTAGTTAACAGAGACACAGACCTTTCAGCACTTTCCCGGTAAGAGACTTAAAAAAAAAAAAAAGTTAACTGATGAGTTTTGGAACGAATTTCCTTCATGCCTTGTCCATTTTGGTTTGGAGACAAACCGTTTTCGGCGATGTGCCATCTTCAGTGTCTTTTTGCGTTCCGAACGAAAAAACTGGCCGGTCTCCAAACCAAAATTGACAAGAGATGACGGAAATTCGTTTCAAAACCCATTATTATCCTACCCTTTCGGAAAGTTACCGAACATCGAGAAACAAGTAAACTTCTATTAACTCTCCAAAATAGGCCACAATCACCGCCCATAAGCTCCTCTCAAGTGCGGTCCTCACTAGCTTTTAATTGCCAACTAATTGAACATTCGCCATATGCCCTTTTCAAATGCTGGGACTCACTAGTATTCATCGTACGCAACGTGGCTCACATTACGCCGTATAATTTTGAGTCTTGCGTTCGCTGTATACGTACATTTGTCGAGGCCTGTCGAGATGGTGGCTTACGACAGCGTCGTAAGTTTGAGGCAGCTACCAAGGCGCCCAATCAGAAGAGGAAAACCCATATTAAGCGCAGTAATCGCGAACCTCCAAGCAAAGCGTCTGCAGAGTCCATGGGTGCAGTGCAAACCGACCCTGAGGTAGAAGACCTGGCTCAGCGCTATGAGACACTCTCTATACAATTGCTCGACTTAATGTACACCTTGTACACACGAACGGCACAGATTTTCCGCTGGTGGGCCGAGGAGGATTGCTCGGTGCCGCATTGTTCGGCGCTATGGTCGCAAGGTTGGTGCCCCCTACTGCAGGGTGTCGCCCGTTTGGCCATGGATCGCCGACGTGAGGTGCGTACTTACGCGATTTCATGTCTGCAACAGCGCGCATTGCTGGTCCATGATTTACAAACGCTCTCTGGCTCGGAGTGGGCCTCCTGCTTCAAACAGGTGCTCTTTCCTTTACTCAACGAGCTACTGCCCGAGAGTCCCTCAATCGCTTACCTGGATATAGTGCTGCTGGAAGAGTCGCGTATTCGCACCGCCACCATCATGTCAAAGGTATTTTTACATCATTTAACACCATTAATCGAACTGGGACCATTGTTCAACGAACTCTGGATTGATATACTGGATTATATTGAGAAATTTATGAAAGTCGGATCAGATATGTTGTCCGAGCAAATGCAAGAGATACTTAAAAATATGCTTTTGGTCATGCATTCGGTGCGGGTATTCCATAACAACGAAGGGACAATATATTCCTCTTTGTGGGAACTGACTTGGAAGCGTATCGGGGAATTTTTGCCAAACCTGAAGAACGAATTGTTTTGCAAAGAAGGTAAGAAATGAAAAGAATGTTAACGAAATGTTTGCATTGAGGTATTTGATTAGTGCTACTACTTATAATAAACAATAAATCATGTTTTTCCATAGCCTGAAAGTGAGGTTATGATATATTGAAAAACTCTAGTGATGAAGGTGTGTCGCTTTGGGATGCAGCGGAAAAGTAAAGTTTGGTTTTTGGTCAAAAATTTACTCAGTCTCTTTGATTCGTGACAAAATGTCATACCATTTTTCTTTTCTATTTATTCTGAATTCTTCAGAATGCGGCATTTTTTGGATTACGTTGCTTACGATCAGTTTCGATATATGTATGTATCTTTCACAAGTTTAGCTGATAATTCTTTGTATTCATACAGGAGGCCATTATGATTGCGTCTATGTCAATATGGTAAACTTTACCCAGCAAGAGCCTAATCCTACTTATTCTCAGTACAAATGCAGCTTCACCAAGTCCGCAAGTAATCACGAATATTTGGAAAGTAAAGCAAATAAATTGCTCTTATCCAGAGCTAACTTAAACACAAAATCGAAGAATTTTGATAAAATCATGAAAATGAAATATGGTCTCCTAAAAAAGAGGGCTATTTAAAATAGACAACACTCCAGACGATTCCAACAAAACTCCGAATCGAAAAAATTTATGGGTTTAGAGTTTTTCATTATTTATATATACATACATATACATATGTTACATATGTTTATATGTTACATATATGTTATATGTTTTATAAAACTGTTAAGCAAATAAATTAATAATTAATAAATAAATGTAATGTTTTTTCTACATATACATACATATACATACATATCTATATAAACATATATACATATATATATCGAGAACGGTGCGTCAAATGAAAAAAAGGAAAAATTAAATTTGTTTCCTCGTGGGGTTAAATTTTATGGTGCCTAACTCAACCCCACACCCCAGCCCCTAAGGCTGGCGAGTAAATTCCATTTTCAACCCCATGGGGTAGGGGTGGGGGTTTACGTTTCGCATCGTTGAATAGCTTTTTGAAAAATTTAGTTTTGTTTAATAATTAAAGAGACAATAAAAAATGTTGTCTTTTTTTGATGCAATGTGTACTTCTCGAGATATTTCACCCCATTTTACAGCGCCATCTAACAAGAATAAAAAATGTACTTATTTTATTAGAAGAATCCGAATCTGTAAAAAAGTGGTTGCTCTAATTTGAAAGTTTCCCCCTCTTCAGCCTCAGGGGGTGGAGTGGGGGATGGATTTGGGCACCATTAAATTTTCCCTCACGAGAATTTCATTTCAACATGTTTTTCATTTAACGCACCGTACTCGAGATATAAATATGTATCCCTGTATATATATATGTATGTATGTATATATATTACATAAAATATTACAAATACAATACAATATACATATCTATATAATATTACATTTGTATATACAATAATACAACAATACAAATATTACATTACAAATATAAACATATTACATTTATTTATTAATTATTAATTTATTTGCTTAACATTTTGTAGAAAAGCAGAAGCAGATCGTACCAGAAGGAATTGAAAACAAAATGATCCCATTACCGGAGGTAACCATTCTACCCCAACAACAACAACAGCAACACCAACAACAACATACAATCTTAACTGAAGTTAATGCTGTACATACTCCTATACCATCACCAATGGAGTCACCTCGTCAAAGTATTATTCTGCAACCACCTCAGATTGAAGCATTGCAGGGAAAATCATTTACTTTGGGACAGGTTGATAAATTGAAAGCACATCATCATATTCATTAAATTAAAATAAACAAATTTTGCTTTTCGATTTCCTTCCTTCCGTTTCCAAATAGTTTTCACTATCGCAGCCAACGCCGATACTGGTACCACAGGATGCACGGCCGCCACAGTCACAGCCATTCGAACCGATAATATCGTCCCTTTCAATGGACTTCTGCTCAGATACCAGAAGTTTAATGCATCCTACACCAACGCTATCGATGCCCACAAAAATTGCTTCATGTGAAGATACTACGGCTACGTTCAAGTTGCCCGATTTACTAAATGATGCCACCAAATACGATGCTAACATTTCAAAGACTGTAACGGAGAATGGAACATCTGTTGTCAATCCAGTTTTGCAGAAACAAAACGAATGTACAGCCAGCCGAAGTAATGAATATTCCATTGAACTGTCAATGCCTTCATCTGATACACAGTTCTTCAGCGGAAGGCCAGAAGAAGAAAAACGTGAACAAGAGCAATGTGGGCCACGTGAGCACTATCAACAACAGCAGTGCCAGCAGCAGCAACATCTCCGAAATAAAGAAATACAAACGTGTGTCACTCACAGTAGTTCAGCATCACCTTCAGCATCAGCTTCAGCTGTGCTATACAATCCTTCGTCATCAGGCAATATAGCAACAGATACAACATCGGCAGTAGTTCCAATTAGTCACTTACTTGCCGGTAATCAATATCCATCGCTGCCCAATAAACCGCATCCCTCGATTGTACACAGTTTTACGCCCATCTACGTACCACAGTCGCCAAAAACTCAGCCGCAATACGAAACTGATATTTTCCAGGATTATGTAGAAAATCCATACAATCTAACGCTCCAAACACAAACGGAACAAGAACAAGAACAACAATTGAAGTCACCAGAACAGTTGACCCAGCCTCAAGAGTCGGTGTCGTCACAACAATTAAATGTTTTAGAACAAACGTCAGTGTTAATGCAGTCACCAGCAAACTACTTTACAACTAACATTGATCCCAGCACTATACCGCCGGGCTCGGAGCTGCTGTATGGTCAATTTTAATGCTATGACTAGTTGGTAGATCTTTCCAACATTGGTTTACGAATGCTAAAATATGGCAAATTATATAATTCTTGAAAATGTGGTAGACACGGCTCCCAAAATCCCAAAATTCCATCTGCCCAAAATCAGATTCGTTGTATCGTATGTTCTTTTAATGGAGCCCTTGAGTTTTATAGTTTTACTAAACAAATGCATTACATTACGTTTGTGGAAGAACTTTCCAAATTTCCAAGTTTAGTTTGTTAAAATATTGGCCGCTTTTCGATCTTTTATTAGAAATTTTATTTCTAATTTCTAACTCTTTGATATGCAATTTTTTAAAATTTACATTCCATTAGTCTTTGCAATATCTATCAGCAATTTTTAAATTATCAATTCATTGGAACAGCAAATTTCTTTCAAATGCCTTTGTGAGTACTACATAAAAACATAGTTCACCAATTACCTAAAAATTATACAAACTGTCCCTTCTCGTCCAATCGACTCGTATATATAAATTTGTTGGTCCATGAAAGAAGCTCTAAACGATTTAAATACACGGTAAGGGGGATTAGTTATACTTGGGCACTAGCTGCGTATCGACATTGGTGGAAGATCTTGTATATATGTATGTTTTGTGTAGCACTCTGTAATCAGGAAAATCCAAATTGTATTGTAGATGCTTTATTAGTAAATTTATATGGAAAACAAAAAGTATAATTGCATAAGACTTCTTAATTGCAAAATATAATGCAGCAAATGTTCTTTCGTTTAAGCTATGCAAATGCTTTTTTTCCATTTTAAATAACCTTCTTTTCTCCTATATAGAATAAATATTGAAATGCTGAAAAGTATATAAAGAAATGTATGTATATAAGTAAAAACTGGTATATTTTCGTGATGACGGTAGATAATTGTGAGCTTTAAAAGCCAAGCCCTTAATGTATGTAAGGAAATCTTTTCTAAGCCTTTGTGTAAAATAACAAAGGAATGTATAAGTAAAGCGTTTACAAAATATGGCATATTATATCATTGTTAAAAGTGTGATGGTTTTTACTTTACTTCTTTCCGGGTTTTACTCGCGTATATCGCAGTCGATTGATCTCCTCTATTTATTTTAAAAAATAACTCGGCGTCAAAAACACCGACAAGACCTACAGTCGACAACATACTTATACATAGAACCCAAATATAGCAGGCTACTATTAAATGATCCATAGTAAAGGGCACCGGATGGTTTCGGTCCTCTATTTGAATTTGCGGACGATGCTGATGTTGAATTTGAAAGAATACCATGTCGCTCCTTTTTATCTGCAAGCCAGAGGTTTGCGCCCACAGTATATCCTTCATGAAACGTTCAAAAGTTATGGCTTCCGAAACCTCATATTTCGCATCGCTTTTCTCAAAGAAGCGTTTATATGTACATGTGATAGTAAACCAGTGGGCGGATCACGAGAAATTCAGCTCTTTGAATTCAGCGCTAGGAATTAACTCCCAAATAAAATATGAATTAAGTTCCAAATTCTTCTAAACAAATTTCGTATGAATTAACTTCCAAATTCTGGGAGTTAATTATTATTTTTGGGAGTTAATTAATTTTTTTCGGGAGTTATGTAATTCATACTTGAAAAATTCATACTTGGGAGTTAATTCATATTTGAAAAAAATTGGGAGTTAATTCGTATTTTCATTGGAAACTAGAAGTACCCAGCCCCGCGTTGCAGAATAGCTATTGCAATGCCATTTATTGACGATATATTCGAAAAGCTATAAACCAAGTTCGTGAGCCATAAAACAACATTCACAAAGTGTTACTGCTTAATGCGCTCAGTGTATTGTGAGGATCTTGAATCGGAAGTGCAGCCAAGAGACTATGAGTTGGGAACAGCAACAACCTCAACGGTCCTACTGTTGCAAAAAAACATTTGTGAGCAGATTACAATGCTCAGAACCGTGCAACAAGGGCCTACTATGTCAGTGTGGTGTTATTTGAAGCCAGTTAGTGCCTGTTGTTAGCGCCACCCTGCGCTTAGGTGCAGAATCGCAGGGTGGCGTTCGTGAATCGGAAACGCAAAAATCCGTCAAAAGCTTGCACCGCTGCTTATGTATCTTCCCAGCGGAAGGTGTGTCACTTCGTTTTTGCTTTGATTTTGTGAACCCTACGTGGCAGCATCGGATCCTTTGTTGACATGCTTTCAAACAGATTTAATGGATGAATTACAAAAGTCAACAATAATGTGGACAACCCATCTGTTATCAGTCTCCATTGCTAAGCCGTTTTCAGTTTTATTTTTGCTGCATAGGCGTAGGTTGGATAAGCTTCACTTCCAGTTTGCGTTTCATGTGCTAACGTCCTAGGACACTTTTTGTATATTTTCCATTTTCCATACACGGAGCTGCAGGGTTTAATTTCCCTTTACGTAGTCCTTTCGTGCTTATATACAGCTGCCCATAGTCCCTGAAATTATCTTCTCTGGTAATGCTGTCCCTAAGGTCAATGTGTGTAAGGAGTCTGCACGCAATTCCCTTTGAAGGGTTCTGATATACAGCAATCTCTCTATCTCCACTTTTGCATACATACGCTGTCGAACTGTTGAAGAAGACTTGAGATCGATACAAATGATTAAAGTAGTTTTCGCTAACCATAAACTCATGAGCATAGAAATCTATGCACGACACTGTTTTTGTACCTCGAGTATGTGAAATTCCGAAAGGGAAGCCGCCTTCTCCATATACACAAATCGACGGGTATTGACGGGCATCGTAAGACCTACATAGGTCTCTCAGCTTTCTTCATCAGGCTGTTGTTGTCCCGAAACTTTAAAAGGATGTCCCTTCTTCCACACACCTCACCACTCATGATGGTTGAGGTCATGACTTGACTCTGAACTTTGAACATTGGCATGAAACCTCCCTTGTTGATGATATTAGCTCCAAGAGACGTCATTTGAAATTAACCGTTATATGATCTAACCATCTTTAGGAAATGTTTGGATTGAGAAGTGACGCCTTCCAAATAGGTCTTTAGAGGTGTAGGAGGTTCTCGAAGTAAGTTCATATTCACTTGTCCTTTCAAAGAACACATTGAATTAATTTCGCCTTCTCACTTCTTGGCTTGACTATGTGGACATACATACATATGTACATATATTTGACATGGACCCGATTTTTACTGCATTAAAAGAACCATAGTCGATATTGGGTGAGTAATTAAATGTGCCATTAAATAGGTCTTCCGAAGGTACTTATTTCTTCAATCCATAGCCCTAGTTCGCATTCCTTGCAAACGTGTTGCTTTTTGTTGATTTGTCTCGCGCTCTCTGTTTCGCCTTTGTCTAGAAGGCAATAAATGAACACGATTTTGAGTTTGTTCTTGCGTTTCGCCTAACCGGTTTCTGGTTTGTCTAACACACTGTGCCCTTATGCGTAATTGGTGATGCCCCTCAAAACTATATCAAAAAAAATTTTTAAGTTTTTAACTTAATTTTTTAATATCTTACTAGAAAGTAAGCACGTTAAATTAACGTGAACATATATTCTAAAAAAATTCTTAAATAAAATTTGACAAATTAGTCTGCGCAATTTAGGAAAAACAAAACAAAATTTTGTTTTTATCGATGATTTCGATTTTACTTCTCAAAAAATGTTCTCTATCGGAAATTTGCATGTGTTTATTGAAAAGAAATGGCGAAGTCCAAACAGCTTTCGAAAAGTTTGAAAATTTGAGATTTTTGTCATCAATATTTAATGCCCCGAAACGTCTGTGGAAAATTCCAGGTTTCTAAGTGATGGGAAAGTCCCAGACAAATTTTGCTAATAGACACGACTGATGGATTATATATATGTATGTATATATGTACGTAGATAATTTTTCTTTCTAAATTTATTTAGTGTTATAAAATATACTAAATATAATATGAAATTTTTAAGTCAGGCTTAGTCAAAGTCAAATTTATGCGACTCTCATTTAACCATTAATGAATTGTTATGGGCTTAGCGACGAATTGGTAAGTTGCCCGTTAGCCGTGATCGTCTAGTGGTTAGGACCCTACGTTGTGGCCGTAGTAACCCAGGTTCGAATCCTGGTCACGGCAGTGATACCTTGGTCTGCGACGCAGAAAAAGGATCTCACACGGAGGGCATATCATACCGGTTTTTTTTAAACATGATCGTTTTAATTTAGACAGTTATTTGTGATGCGTGGTGTGATTGTGACTAACATACATATATGTAGTTCATAAATATTACAAATTATTATAGAGTATTATTTAAGTTATTTTCATTACGTAAAATCATTTATCATTATTATAAATTTCAGTGTAAACATAAAGAGAGCCTTTTTCTTTGGGATGGATTTAGCCCGGATTGATTTAGTCCGAATTTGGTGACCCTGTCCCGAATTGTGTCCGGAATTTTCGAAAAAATTATTCAATGGACAAGTTTTAATTTATTTTTCTTGCCGCCCCCGTAACTGGTAATAAGAAAACAAGTTATAAATAATAATGTTAAAAATCTTTTAAACTTTTTATCTATCCACGTTTACTATCCAAAATTTCACACCCAAAATTTTAATTTCTTAAATACATAATTAAATAATTAATCGCGGTCGTTGGTAGCACGGTGGTAGCTACAATGTACCTTGCGCTAAAAATTTAATAAAAATATAGTCCCGATCGATAAAAAAAACTTAGTGTCTGGAATTTTGTTCGAATATTTATGGTCAGCCTAATTATATATTGTAATATACATATATTGTGTTATTATATATGTATTGCATTTGTATCATACACATATTGGTTTGGGAAAAAGTATTCGTTTTTTTAGTAAAAAACAATGTATGTAACAAACCTTTTATTAATCCAAAAATTGCCCATTCTTTTTAACTACCTTTTGCCATTTTTCGGGTATAACCATTAATTATTCCTTTCTTGTAGAATTCCGGGGTTTTGTCTTGGAAAAACTAACACAGATGCTTTTCGCGGTCCTCTTTTGAGGGCAATTTTTTCCCAGCAAGAGTGTGTTGGAGAGCTCGGAACAAATGATAATCTGACGGTGCAAGGTCAGGACTATACGGTGGATGTATCAAAACTTCCCAGCCGAAGTCTCTTAGTTTTTGCCGGGTCATCAAAGCTGTATGTGGCCTTTTTTTGACTAATTTTTGCACTTAGTTCATGAGGCACCCAAACATCGAGCTACTTTGTGAAACCAACTTTATGCAAATGGTTTAAAACTGTTTTGTGGTCGATCTTCAGTTCCTTCGCGATTTTGTGACTGCTCGACTGACGGCCTCCGGCATATTTCATCGACTTTTTCGGTGATAGGTCGACCAGAGCGAGAAGCATTTTTCACTTCAAAAATTCCAGAACGATCGAAAAAGCCAGCGAACCATTTCCTGGCAGTTGATTGGGATACAGTACCTTCGCCATAAACAGCAAAAATCTTTTCACATGCCTGTGCAGTAATGCAGGAAAATCATTCTGATAGGCTTTTTTCTTAATTAAAGTGATTGATCAACCGGTGTAATAATCCAAAACAAAACGGAAGTGTGCATATTGAAAGTTTTCATGCATGAAATGCTCTTCGTGGTATTTTCCAGGGTAAAAATTAAAACAACAAAAAGGTCATTTTACCGCTAGAAAACGTATATCACATATTTCAATATTTCATATTTCAATATTTTTCAGAGGATCGAAAAACAAATCGTAAAACTGCGGCAAAAAGTAATATGAAATACTTTACAATACAAAAGAATATTATTTCTTCTGTCCGAATGTAAGAGTCCCATTTCAATTTAACAAGCTTATTCAAGCCTAAGGATCAGTGTTAGGGATTTAAGGAAATGAAAAAAAGTTTTATTAATTACTGCAAAAAATCATAACTCTAAAACTGTTTTAATATTCTCCCCATACAACAAAATGCATAAGACTTTGCAACGTTAGAAAAAATAAAGTGTCCAAGCAACTGCTCGGGGTCCCAAGTACTTGTATTATTATATATGACACAGTATACTAGTGACCAGACTACGCCTGTTTGTTAGATGACTTTCTACCATCGTGATTTGAAATAACTATCGACGGAATTAAGGAGTGAATTTGGAGCTAAAATGTACATACTTATTTATATCGATAAGGACGGGATTGTACGTCTGCTGCAGTACAAACGGAAGAGCAAACTGAATATACCCTTGTCCATCGGGAGGTGGGTATAAACAGTCATAAAAATATTTAATTCATCAAAATAATCAAACATTTGCTGCTCTTGTCAAAATAAAAGTTCCATAAAGAGTATACATTGTTGGTTTGTCCAACAGGTCCAACAAATTTCTTACATTACAAAAAAGTTTGAGGAACACTGCCGTGACCAGGATTCGAACCTGGGTTACTACGGCCACAACGTAGGGTCCTAACCACTAGACGATCACGGCTATGATCAACCTCTTTTGCTTTGGAACAAATTTCTTAATAACTGCTTCAGACTAAAGCAAGTATTAATTCAAGTTGAAACAAGTTCGTCCAGTAAAACAAGTACAACAAGTAACATAGGAGCGTTAACTTCGGCCTGGCCGAAGCTCATATACCCTACACCCGTATCTGTTAAAGTGAGGCGGTGGGTGACGCCCATTTTTATTTAATTTACAGATAGTAAATTTTGATATATTAACTCATTTACAACACCGCTTTTTCCAACAAACACCCCATTATATGGTATGGTATACCAGTGGGCGTGTCACGCCCATTTTCTGTGAGTTAACTTTTTATTTTATTATTATTTCTTAGAATATTTTTAAGAAAATATTCGTGGCAAATCTTAAGACTATATCTCATTCGTTCTTCTCTAATCGTGATTTTTGTCACCAGTGGGCGGACCATGCCCATTTTTGGGAGTGTATTTAAGTTTGAGACCATGGACTCGGAATGAAATTTTAGCTTTAAACTCGCTCTACAAGCTGAGAAATTGAGCTAAAAGCACGGAAAAATTCATATTTTCTATAAAAAGTAGGCGTGGCATTGAACCGATTTTCTCCATTTTCAATACCAAACAGCCTATGGCGACAAAGAATATTCGTACCAAATTTTATGGCGTTAGCTCTATTCGTTCTCCCGCATATCGTGATTTCTACAGACAGACAGACGGACGGACATGGTTAAATCGACTCAGAAGGTGATTCTGAGCCAGAATATATATACTTTTCTATACCTGCCACGCCTCCTTTAATGCGTTACAAACGGAAGAGCAAAGTGAATATACTCGCATCCCTTCCGGTGTAGGGTGTAAAAAGTGAAAGGTTATGAAAATCTGAATAGTTTTAATTCAATGCTATTTGATATAGCATGAAGACATATACATATATTTGGTTAAATTAATGCAGACTTTTTACTAAATCAAACTTTCTACGGAAATATTATGGCTTTTGGTTGAGTCTAGCTCTTGAGTATTCTGTAAACTCAGGTAAAATAACACATAGAGTAGGTTTCTAAGTTAACTTAAAGATCTCAAAATATTATTTTAGTAAGTTCAAACATGGTTAATGAGATGCCGTTGCTTGGTTGTCATTGAAGCAGAGCTTGAGATTTAAAACTAATATTTTTAATCGAGATGAAACGCAAAACCCTAACAACCGCATAAGTTAAAAAAGAGACTTGTCTGAAAATATAAACTAGTTTAAAAAATCAACTTTTTCTACTTTCCCTTTTTTCTTATTTAGAAAATTATAATCGTACAGTAAATCTTATTAAAAGAGATTTTGAAGAAAGCAAAATAGGTCTTCGATAGCCGTGATCGTCTAGTGGTTAGGACCCTACGTTGTGGCCGTAGTAACCCAGGTTCGAATCCTGGTCACGGCAATGCCGCATTGTTCTTCCCCGAACAGGAAATATTATGCGTCGCAATTTTTATTATTTATATTTTTTTAAAATTTGAAATTGTAATTTGTCAAATTAATAAAGTGTTTCATTTACTTTTCATTACATTGTTTCCATTATAATAAACGATGAAGAAGTTTTAAAAAGAAGTTTTATAAATACTTTTCATAAACATCTTCTAGGAAAATATTTTATAAGAGGCTTCGGTGGCGATGTATATTTTGATTTGAAGAATTTGATGGTTGCCGTCGCCATATAGTACGTAACGTTGTGTTCTTGCCAAAACCACATCTTGATACCCGGATCAATGTCATACATATTTCCAGACAAAATATCATTGTTTGGTAACGAAATTCAGAACGACAACATCCCAAAACGACCACAATTGGTAACGAAATTCAAAACGACAGCATCCCGATGCGGTAACATCGTTTATTACAACACGAAATTAAAAATACGACACTCTCACGGGTACCAAATTTTTTCTGCGTTTAAAGCTCTCTAAGTGAGCGGCCTATGGCCGCAGAAAGCGATTAAATTACAACCGTCAATAAGTCCAAAACTAACTCAGTAACTAAGGTTCTTCTTCATCTAGAGTACCTCTGCGAGTACCTCATCTAGAGTTCCTCTTCATTTTGAGATTTACAAAATAAGGATGCTGTTGTTTCGGGATATTACTGCATCTCAAAAATCATTGATCATGGTGCGGTAATAATGAATAAGGTCCAATGATGCCAGCGTGTATTAGGAGAATTACAAGTATGTACATATTATTGTAAAATATGTACAAGTATAATAATAAGAAAGGAAAGGGATTTTAAAGCAGTAAAATTGTGGCAACCAAAGTTTCAAAAAAATATGTTCGCCATCACGGCATTGCCTTTATTTGTCTGGAGATAACATATTTTTCTTGACAAATATTTAAAAAAGTGACCAAACAAACTTTAGGAGGACCTTTAATACACGTCATGTGTCACATAAAGTCAATTTCAATTCACATGTCAACTTCAATTTAAGTTTTTAATAACAATCGAACTGCGAACTTATGCGATTGATTTACGACACTGCAGGCAATTGGACTTAAAGAACATACAATGGAATATAACCAAAAAAAGAGACGATGATGACATTGCTTTAAAAACAAATCATTGAGAATCCTTCCGCAGGTAAAAATTACGATATACGAGTATACATATATGAATGAAAGATGAATGTTGGTCAACAAAAACCAGTGACAACTCAAGATAATAGACAAAAAACTGTGAATTTATGAAAAATTATAATTTTCACATGGAAATAAATTTTTCGAATTCAAGTTTGAAAAAAGAGGAACGAAGTAGATATTGATATAAATATAAGTCATTTCGGAGTCCTAAAAAAAAAATTTAAGGCTCATATTTTCCTCATAAAAGAGATTGTTTTCGGAGTCAAAATATTATGTGCCCAGTGCCCTTTTCACCAAGCTACAAATTGTAGCTTGTAGGTTTTTTCACAATTTTGTAAAACAAACTTATAAATTTCGTTTCACAAAAAACAAATTTACAATAACAAATTGTAATTATAATTCACAAATAATTACAAAAATGTAAAAAAATTATTTTTTCGTTTCACTAAAACCGAGATTTACAAGTTATAAACTTGTATTTTAAATTAATTTAATTTAATACAAATTTGTCAAATGATATCTTTTCGCTATTTATAATGATAAACTCCACTAAATCACTAAATTTTTTAGGCCGATGTGTTTTGGTTTACATCAGGCATGAGCAACATGCGGCCCGCCACACTTTCTCATGCGGCCCGTTAAGGATTTTACATTTTCATTTCATTTTATTTCATCATTTCATTTTTCTGTGAAAAATTATAAAAATTCGAAACATGAAATAGAATCCAAATTAGCCCTCATCTCATTTTTAGGAAATAACGCCAATTTTTACAAAATTAAATAAAGCCTGATTTGAAAAATGAAATATAGCCTGATATGATGACGGTTTTATTTCCGTAATTTTTTTCACTAAGGCTTGTTTGTTAATACAGAGGTAATAATTTTAAATTATCATTTAGTGTTTGTATTATCAGGTTATATAAATTTATACTTACAATAATGTCAACAAATATTTTAAATGATAAAAATGCGTCCGTACAGCACCGCACCAAAGAAGAAACACAACTACACTGTACATATGTTTTGTACATATTTGGAAACCTAGCGCTGCGCAAAATTTCGGGGAATCCCCGGGTTGAAATAAAAGAGCGCTAAACCGAAGCAGCGCTAAACGAAACGGCGTTAGGTCTTAAGGCTCAGTTTCATAGACTCCGTTTGCGTGCGTATCCGTCAGAAATCTCACGCAAGAAAAGTTGAAATATATGTAAACATATGGGATAAGTTTCATAGACTCCGTGCGTTTACATGCGTAAACGGATAGAAAGTGAAAAATTTTCTACTTTTTCATCCGTCGCACAGTGGACGGAAATTGTCGTTTTTGATTTAGTGGCGGTCAAAATTCTGTAACTTTTGATCGGATTAAGATATTTTGATGCGGTTTTCTGCAAATGAAAGTAGAAACGTGTACCTTAGAGAAAACCTAAGTGTCATATATCTCAAAATTTTTTTTATATTTTTAAAAAACTTCTAAACTTAAAATTTGTATATAAAAGTCGCGTCAAAGAAAAAACGCTTTTTAACGTATTTATATTTTGAAGATTAAGTGTTATTCATATAATATGATCTAATTGATGAACAAATTTTATAACTTAAAGATTATATTTTAATAAAAACCATTGTAGTTGTAGTTGTATGCTTTTAATGTGGTCAACCCAGTATTGAAAAAAACCGCGATTACAGGAGCACGAGTAGAAGCATTGTCATGAAATTCGTCATGAAATATTCTCTCCAGTGTAGGGCTCTTTAATGTCGAAAATAGAGAGAATCGAACATCTGCCACGCCTACTTTTTTAATTAATATTAATGCTTCAGATTTAAGAACTTATTTCTCAGCTCTAAGTTCGGATCTGAAGGTCAAATTTTATTCCCGTCTTCACTGTATTGGTGAAAGCCATCTCACAAAAATTGGGTGTGACACGCCCACTGGTATAACAAACCATATAAGGAGGTGTCTGTTGAAAAAATCGGAGTTGTAAATGAGTTAATTAATAAAAATTTACTATCTGTAAGTGGGCATCTTATTTGTTAAACATCATATTCTTCATATTCATAAAGTTCCTCATAAAATTCCTCTTGCAAATTTCTAAATTTCAATTTAAAAAGCTCCTTCAACTTAAAACACTCGTACTACTTTGAAATCAGTAAAAAGAAGACCAATCATTTTGAATTTTTAAATATTTATTACTTAATAAATTAGAATTAAAAAACAAATTTACATTACATTTTACATTTTATTTTTACATTACATTTCACATTACATTAAATTACATTTTACTTACAATATACATAGTATTACTTATTTTTAACAATATATTCATCTGTAGATTGCATTAGCAGCTTTTCGGCTTCTCTATCTAGGGAAGTTGAAGTTTTTATATACTTCTTCCTTAGTGAAAAAATGTGCATCTGATGAAATGAGCAGCATTCTAAATAGATCCTCATTGGTCTCTTGCAGTGAACACTTTTTTGTGTTGTGCTCCCTATAGTATCTATAGTCTTTGTTCCGTATAGATACTATAATAATCTCTATAATAATCTCTATAATATAATAATAAATATATAGTACAGATACTATATAATCTCCCAAATTTGAAATTTATACAAAAAATTACCTTTTTTTCAAAAAATTGCAAAAAATATTTTCATCAAAAACACAAACATTTATTTGTATTTTTTTTATAAAAAATTCTCCATATATTTGGAAACACTTCACTTTATTTAGTTATGTTAATTAATTTTCGAGATATTAACCTTTAAATTAGGCCAAAAAACACAAATTATGGAACTGTTCAGACAATAGCTAGGTAAAATTTTCAATCGACAAAAAAACGGTTCCGGCGGGTCCGGGCGGGTTAAGTATGCTTGGAGGATTTGTTCAAAATACTTCGAAGTTTCAAAAAAATAAACACTAGGATAAGCATTTATAAGCGTTGAGACTTATAATCTCCCAAAATTAAAATTTATATACAAAATTACCTCTTTTTAAAAAATTTGCAAAAAATATTTTTACCAAAGACAAAAGCATATTTTGTAATTTTTCTTATATAGAATACTCTGAATTTTCACGTTCATTTTATCTTTTTTAGCTATGTTAAATACTTTTTGAGATATTAACACTTCAAATAGGTAAAAAAACACAAATCATGGAACTGTTCAGACAATAGCTAGGTAAAATTTTCAATCGACAAAAAAACGGTCCGGGCGGGTCAAGTATGTTTGGAGGATTCGTTCAAAATACTTTGAAGTTTCAAAAACAATAAACTCTAGGATAAGCATTTATAAGCGCTGAACCTTATAATCTCCTAAAAATAAAAATTTATATTTTATAAAAACGACGATTTTATATTTTATATTTTATATAAAAAAATTTATATAAAAAACGACCTGTTTTTCAAAAATTTGCAAAAAATATTTTTACGAAAGAAAGCATACTTTATAATTTTTCCTATACAGAATTCTCTTAATTTTTAGGTGAACTTTATTTTATTTAGCTATGTTAAATAGTTTTCGAGATATTAACACTTAAAATAGGTAAAAAAAACAAATTTTTCAACTTTTCAGAGTCTTAAAAAAAGGTTCACTTTCATTGCTCATAAAAAATTATCAGATAGGATTTCGGGAAAGATTTTTTGGGTTTTTAGGTAGCAATCTATTATAAACAAAATGGTATACCATATTTTTAAAAAAACTCGGAGCGACTTTGTGGACTTTTGGCCGCGCTTTTTTGTCGCAGTCCGGCTCCGGGAAATAACGCCCAAATGAAATAAGGCCCAATGCGGGCCTTATTTCATTTTGCCAAATTGGGCGTTATTTCATAAAAAAATGAAATAAGGCCCAACGTGGGCCTTATTTCATTTTAAGAAATTTTGAAATTTTTACCAAAAAATGAAATAAAGCCCAATTTTGCGATAAATGCTGAAATGGGTTAGCTACGAAGCAGCTGTTGGACTTACTGGACTGGTTAATATACAAATACTATTCAGCAAGGTTTTTCTGGCTGAGGGTTTTAATCCCTGCCACGCCGAAGGACCCTGGATAGAGGAAAACTTTTCAGCAAAGATGGTTTTATTGGCTGAGGGTTTTAATCCCTGCCACGGCCGAAGGCCGGCATGCAGAAGGACACCTTGCCTGCGCAGAAGGACCCTGGATGGAGGAAGACTTTTCAACAAGGAGATGGTTTTGTTGGCTGAGGGTTTTAATCCCTGCCCCGGCCGAAGGCCGGCACGCAGAAGGACCCTGGATAGAAGGAAACTTTTCAGCAAAGAAGATGGTTTTGTTGGCTGAGGGTTTTAATCCCTGCCACGGCCGAAGGCCGGCATGCAGAAGGACACCTTGCCTGCGCAGAAGGACCCTGGATGGAGGAAGACTTTTCAACAAGGAGATGGTTTTGTTGGCTGAGGGTTTTAATCCCTGCCCCGGCCGAAGGCCGGCACGCAGAAGGACCCTGGATAGAAGAAAACTTTTCAGCAAAGAAGATGGTTTTGTTGGCTGACGGTTTAAATCCCTGCCACGGCCGAAGGCCGGCACGCAGAAGGACCCAGGATAGAAGAAAACTTTTCGGCAAGGAGATAGTTTTGTTGGCTGAGGATATAACAATCTACTTGCTGAAAAGTTTTTCTCTATCCCGGGTCCTTCTGCGTGCCGGCCTTCGGCCGGGGCAGGGATTATAACCCTCAGCCAACAAAACCATCTCCTTGTTGAAAAGCCTTCCTCTATCCAGGGTTCTTCTGCGCAGGCAAAGTGTTCTTCTGCATGCCGGCCTTCGGCCGTGGCAGGGATTAAAACCCTCAGCCAATAAAACCATCCCCTTGTTGAAAAGCCTTCCTCTATCCAGGGTCCTTCTGCGCAGGCAAAGTGTCCTTCTGCGTGCCGGCCTTCGGCCGTGGCAGGGATTAAAACCCTCAACCAACAAAACCATCTCCTTGTTGAAAAGCCTTCCTCTATCCAGGGTCCTTCTGCGCAGGCAAAGTGTCCTTCTGCGTGCCGGCCTTCGGCCGTGGCAGGGATTAAAACCCTCAGCCAACAAAACCATCTCCTTGTTGAAAAGCCTTCCTCTATCCAGGGTCTTTCTGCATGCATTAAAGTTCTGCATTTCTGCATTAAAGTTCAGTCGACGCCGTAATTTTGGGCGTTATTTCATTTTCAAAAATTTTGAAATTTTTACAAAAAAATGAAATAAAGCCCACAACAAAATGAAATAAAGCCCAACGTGGGCCTTATTTCATTTTCAGTTTTTGTTGAAAATGAAATAAAGCCCAAAAAAAATGAAATAAGACCCAAATTTTACGATTTCAAATCTTCATATAAAAAAAAAATTGGGCCTTATTTCATTTGGGCGTTATTTCCCGGAGCCTCGCAGTCCACTGTGCGTCGATCCGTTCATTCTATTACAATCGTTTTGACGGATTGAAAATGGAGCCAGCGGAGAAAGAAGGAATATTTTCAATTTGTTTGTAATTAATATTTTATTAACGCAAAATTAAAATTTCCAGATAACGAAATATGTACATACGGAAGAGCTAATTTCTGAAGTACAGAAATGTCCATGCCTTAATGCAAAGAGCAGTAAAGAATACAGAAATAAATACAAGCGTGCAAAGGCGTGGAATACTATTCCGAATAAATTTTATATTGATGGTAACATTTGAAATAGCATTTCAAGAATTACTAATAAATATATAAATACTTTTTAGACAGTGTATGCATTGGCAAATGGAGAACCATTAGAGATCGCTATGTGCGGGAATTAAATAAAACCAAATTAAGCTCAGGGAGTGCTGTTGAACCCGAGACCAACAAGCGGCCGTACATGGAACAATTAGAGTTTTTAAGAATAAATGTCCAGCCACGAAGGTATGCAACCTGGAAACTATTATATAATTAGTATATATATATCACAAAATTACTCTACATGTTCAGAACAATCAGCAGGATTTTGGAGGGTTCCCCTCTCTCTCTGAAAGCCTTTTTGAGCCAATCCACGACTCCGATATAGTTGATCAAGCTTTGGTAGAGGTTCCCACAGCAAACTCTTTTTATGGGGAAATCGAGGACAACTATAAAGCCGATCAACTTCAACGATCAATTTCAACGCCGGTTTCTTCTCAGGATTCATTTAGGCGCCCAAAAAAAATGAATCCTGTTGAAGAAAATTTAATTAAGTTCATGAAGGAAATGACCGAACTTCAAGCTTCGCGATGTACCAATACAGGAAAGCACGACAGCTTCTTAAAATTGCTGTCTGAGAAATTGGACATGCTTAAAGGCTCAATTTCATAGAGTCCGTTTGCGTGCGTATCCGTCAGAAATCTATTACAACTATTACAACTCTATTACAACAACTATTGTTGTAAACGCACGGACTCTATGAAACTTATCCCATATGTTTAGATATATTTCAACTTTTCTTGCGTGAGATTTCTGATGGATACGCACGCAAACGGAGTCTACGAAACTGAGTCTTAAGCTATTACTGTACTAACATTATAAAAAATTGCCGTAATCTTTTTAGTCAGATTAAATTTTAATACAGCTCATCCTTCCGCGCCTGTAATGGACGTCTCTTCAGCATTTGTAACTCACGTACAGAAAATCTACAAATTAGTCATACATATTTACGAGTATTTTGATCTTACAATTCCAAGAAATATATGGTGAAAGAGAAAATTCGACAGAAAATACTTTTCAATTCTTTGTAATTAAAAATTTGTAGCTTCATATACAAATTTGTTGCTTTAAATACAAAATTGTTATATTGTTTATTTGTAAATTCTGGGAAAAAAATTTAATCTACAAATCTACAATTACAAATTTGTGATTTTAAATTGTAATTTGGTAAAATAGGGTGTGGTGTGCTCCATAAAAAAAGAGTCTTTGCAGAGTCTTAAATTTGAACATTTATATTTGAGTCATATAAGGCCCCTTTCGTAGTCCCTCTTTGTAGCACACATACAATTTTCTCCAGAAAAAGGAGTCTTTTTTGAACTCATAAATTTGAACGCTCCTACAAAAGTTTTGTTGGGTATGTGTTTTCTTGGGTATGTATGGAGATATATTTGCAATATATCGTAGGAGTATTAAAAAACTTGAAATTTTTAACCTTGCGAACCTTACTTTTAAGTTATTTGTATAAGAGTTACGTTAACAGAAATCTTTACCGTGTCTATAATACGAGTAGTAAAATATCAGATTTTTAAATGAAACTTTTAAAAGAAAAGAATCTTTAAAATAGAATAACCTTTGGCATGCAGACGTTTTTTACTATCACAAAGAAATAATGGCACCACCAAAGGATAACAAATGAAAGCAATCAGAAGGGAACCAAGGTGCGGGATTGAGTGTGGGAATATCAAAAGATATTCTCTCCAAATCATGACTTTTGAATACGAGTACCATTGCATCTGGCACTGTCTGTTTTTAGCATACGAAAAAGATTGAAACGAAGGAGGTAGTGCATGTTTCTTTTATCTTGTTTTACTTGTGAAGGGAGAAATACTGCTTTCGTTTTTCATATTTTTCTCTTTTCTCTTGCGTGCGAAACAAAAATGCAAATTATTTTTCTGAAGCAAACAAATTCTTCTCTACTGCTGCATTAACACCATTGTAAATACGCGCTCCCCTCCCCCCACAAACAAATACTTTTCATAGACTTTCATGCAACGCACTTAGTTGCACCCACATGAAAATGTGCATTATCCGTCTCTATCTTTCCTAAAATATTCATTTATTCTGAAATGCTCTCCCTGCTTTCATTCTAAAGGCATATAAAGGTGAAAAAACCGCCTGCTTTCGATTAATGCAAAATGCATTCGAGGGGATTGAAACAACAAATGATTGTTGTTTTGTATTGTGTACATTGCAGTTCATGTCTAGAAGAAAACCTAAACGAATCACGCAGGACATTTCCAACGTAAACCAACGTGCCAGAAATCATAGCTACATGCATTTACATTTTTTGAACAAAGAACTTCAATGCATTCTGATTTAAAAGTTTATAAAAATGTGGTAGGATATTTTCTCTGATTCTTTGTACAAAATTTACGAGATTTGAATAAAAAATATGCGATTTAAAATAATTATTAAAGAATTATGAAACAAAGATCAAGTTAAACAATAGTTATTTATTATGTTTTAAATATTATTTTATCTTATTTTATCATTAATTAAATATATAGTAAGTGGATTAAGAACAAAATCAATATAAAAAGCATTAATGGGTTTGTTACTTTTTTTGTTTCCACATATGTATTTCGAAAATAATTCCCTTTTCAAAACATTAAAACAATAAACATAAACATTAACAATAAACAACAATATTACAATGTATAATGTAACAATAAACATTTTCATATGAATTCAAATTACTTTAAATAAAAAAACATGAAAAACTCATATTGATTGATTGAAAGTTAAATAAAGTCATTCATCTTTTTTTGCATTTGTCTTTTAAAATAAACTTTTGACATTTTTATAGACGAAAAAATTTAGAATATTCAAAATGGCGAAGTAGTAACGTAAGTAATAAATAATCCGGTGTGTACTTTTAGGGGCTACCCCGGCTGCTCAGAAAAAAGATATTGGAAATATCCTATGCCACTTTAAAAAAAAATGTCCTGCCCATGATCACATTATTGGACACTACAACCACAAATTTGGGAATTAGCAGTGAATTTTTTTTTAAATATCCTTGAATGTTGGGCCTTTCCCATGCGCAGCACAATTTATGAACTGCTGTTTCTGGTTTTTTTCCAAAAACGTTTAAAAGCAAAAATTTTGTTTTCTGTTTTTTTAATATGTAAGTTTGAAGGCTTTTAGTGGGAAAAAAATGTATGCAACCTAAGTGGCCCACAATTTTAAAAATATGCCTATAAAGGTAAAAAATAAAGGTACGAGTATGAAATTTGGCAGGAATATTCTCTGTCATCACAAACCGTTTGGTATTGAAAACGGGGGGAAATCGGACGAGTGCCAATAGCATTTTCCCCATGCTTATAGTCCAATTACTCACTTCGTGCAGCGAATTCGGGGCCAATTTTTATTCCCGAGTTCACCGTCTCAAACTAAAATATACTCCCAAAAAATGGGCGTGGTGACAAAAGAGACGATTACAGGAGAACGGGTAGGAGCATCGTCATGAAATTAGGTACGAATATTCTATCCCATCCAAGATTCAGGAATTAGACAAAAAGTTAAAAATTTTCTGCTTAACTCACGAAATAGAATCAGCACAGATTTTGATTTGGTTGATCGAAAAAACCACACCAGATCAAATTGATCAGACCATCTCCTCAGAAGTACCAGATGTCGACATTGAGACTTATTTTAAGTCGTCACCAAAAACATGGTTTATGTTCCATATCGCTTACTCAAGAACTTACTTATCGAGACTATCACTGGCAATGATAGATATTCACTCTATCCTCGACGATCAACTCAGAATGGCGCAAAGCCATCAGCCTAAAAGTACGAAACAATGAGGATTTTTAGAAGCAGTCCAGCTGTGGGATATATTCTACATGTGAGGCGACGAGACTACTGGACTAGCACTTCCCCACACAGGCCTAATTGACCCTAAATTGGGGGCATGACCCTAAATTAGGGGCAAAGCTTTTTTACCTTAGCCTGTGCAAGAGCAACCTAAGATTGACCGACCGGGTTTCTCACTGGCCCCTGCAAACTTAGAGGTCATCTTAAAAACCTAGGCATAGAGGCAACCGATGTTTATCGCTTCTGCAATTGCAGCAGTGAAAATTGCAGCAGGTGACCGGAGCAAGGTGACCTTCCCTCCAACTGCGGAGCTGTGACTCGATAAAGAAAAGTGCTCTTGGGGTTGCAATGGTCTGTAAAAAAGGCACAATAGAACATACGGTCTGTTCCCTGAACAATACAATACAATACAATATTGTATGATGTTAATGTTGTACATCTCATTTCAGTGAAAAGTGTTAAGGCGCAGGAAAACGATACAATGAAAAGTTTTGTATCGTAATTTTTAATAAAAACGCCATACTTTTTCTTTTCCGGTTTATGATAAATTACAGGCCGGATAAAACCAACAAATATTTTATAGGTTACGTTACCAAGCTGTTGATGTGTCAGCAATATTCTCAGACCATAATCATCGTCATGAACATGGCTTGTTATTGTATTGATTCTTTGTATCCTGTGTCGAAGCGAAAGGATGTGAGCTATACTAAACAATCTTTTCATATTATATTCATGCGCCTTACGGCATGAGCGAGTAGTTGTGTGTGTGCTCTCTTTATTATATGCACTTCCAATCTCAGGCAGTCAGTCAGTAAGTCAGTTTGTCAGCCAACTAGCCCGTCAATCATATGGAGAGAATGAATAGGTGATTGAGAAATTCCTTTGTATAGTAAAGAAAAAGGAAATGATGAATGGATTCAATTTATCAGACTGGCTTGATTTATGAACGTGAATGAATGGCACTGTAATAATAATAGTAATAGTACACAATAATTTGCAACAAAAGCAATAACAATAACAACAGCAATACGCAACAATAATAGCAAATAAAAATAACTGCAACAATTAAAGCTATTTAAGCACATCGGAAAGAGTTTCCATAGGAAAAATTGAAAGTGCCTTGTATTGCGTAAACAAATACCATATAATTGCAAATGGTATGACATTACAACTCACACAGTGCATACAGTGCATACCACAATTACCATACATATGTATGTATCCAATGGGTTTCTAATTGGGGCTCAATCTGAATGCATAGTATTCTCTGCGCAAAGTTTTAGGAGCTTGGGGCTTGGAGTTACAAATATATGTATGCACCTTAGAAATGAATACAACTCGTCACTTTTAACCTACACAGAGCCAAAACACCACATAAAATAGAACAAAAACAATCAGATTTCTCTATGCTTTTTATCCAAGAAGGAAGCCTTATTAAAACCATAGAGAAAATCTGATTAATTTAAAATTTAAAAAGGCAGTCATTAAAATACTAATTCAATAAGAAAATCTTATTGTTTTTCATACAGACGATCTTATTAAAATACATATTCGAGAAGAATATCTTATTGTTTTCATAGAGACGATCTTATTAAAATACATATTCAATAAGAAAATCGTATTCTTTTCCAGTCTTATAAAAATAAAAATTATTTTTCAGGTTTTTTTATTTCATTTCATTCGTCCAAGATTTCTAGAATATTAATCACAAAATTACTCACAATTTTTCATTGTTTAAGCCTGAAAAGTAATATGCTATTATTTGTTATTTTTTTGTAATAATATGCTATTATTTGTATATTGTATTTATAAAGACGGATTATAAACAACGCCAATTTAAAAAAAATTAATACGAATTATAGATCTGAAGTAAACCTGACAGCAAAAATATAATATATAAGAAGTGTTTCTTATTAAAAGAAGTAAATAATAAGAATTCTTCATACTTTTATACAGACTTGTTAATTTCATGAGTTTTTGACGTTTTGAAGTTTTGAAAAATAGGAATTTTTTATTAAAATCACGAATTTATAAGATTAACTTTTTGTTTCAAGACAATAAGATTTTCTTTATAAAATTAATAAGATTGCTCTATGAAAAAAGCATATTATTTGTATGTTTTAAAAAAATTTCAGAGTAAAATCGCTCAATAAGGAGATCTTATTATTTTTATGTGGTACTATTTTTCTCTGTGTATATAGCGCTTCAAAATTGCCTGCAAAGAATCCTTCCGTGTCGCGACTCCTATAGAGTGGCCGGACCCAAAACCTTCGAGAATTGTTAATTTTGTGATGCAATTCTTTTGAATTCCTGAAAACGAAATGCCAATCTGTAAAGAGTCATAACAACGTTTCCAGCCAGGAAAGTAAACATCAAGAAATTCTCAAGAAACTGTTTGCTTTCGAAATCCTTAACAAAGGATCTGGTTGTAATAAACTGTTCATTTAATAAATATGTGTTCCTCTCAGAATAAAAATGATTATAAGACATCTCGAAATGGAAAGAGAAAATGTTTATAATTCAAAGGCGAAAAGTCTAGAATATAAAATATGCATTTTTCGCAATAAATATCCTTAAAATTTTTTGTCAATTTTTAACTTCAAATCGTCATCACGAGAACTAAAGGCGGCATAACGTCGAAGCTCGTTTTTCTTCTAAACCAAACGCTTTCCAAAACTATATAGTATTATTGTCATTAGTTGAATATACTTATGATCATTATAAGCATACACAACTACGAGTATTATCATCAGCATTGGCAACATTGTCAGCATTACTACAATTCTTATTAGTTTGTCAAGCAGTCTTTATGTTTTCATTATGGTGTATTATATTTTCTTAAATCCACAGAGACTGTATTTGAAGTCAGGGCCGGTCATCTGGAGGGTGCGGCGGATGCTAGGCATGGGGGCCACTCATTGGGCGAGGTTCTATTTTGAATGAAAGGGATGTAACTAACGCACAAGACATATTGCAATACCTACTAAATAATAATTATAATGAGTGTAGATAGCAAAAACTGAATAACGCATTAAAACATGTTTATTTAGTAATATAAGTTCGTGTTTGTATTTTTTTTAATTTACACAAAATTTAGGGCCGCAAATGGTTTCTTGCACTCAGGCCCCTTTACAGAGAAGGCCGGCCTTGTTCGCAGTGAAAAACTTCAATAAAGTGTTGGTTGATGAGATTCTTTTTCTTTGGATGAGATCTATTTTTATTGCTCCTACCCACTGGAAAATTATTTAAAGTACTTTGAAAATACTAATGTATGAGCTCGTTTCTAAATAATTAAAATTTAATCTTAAAATGTTATTATGTTATTAAATGTTATTTTTTGATCTAGAGAAAACAGATTTTGCTTGTTCACCTTTCCTTTGACTAGACGATTATTAACGTATTCTTATTTTTTTAACTTACCTTTTTAGAACTTGGTTTATTCTCTTTCAGTTTATAAAAATAAATTAGCGATTATTGTCCCTCATACCTCATGCCTACGTTGTAGAGAGCAGCGAAGTGTTTCGCTTGATTCTGACACGTTATGACGAGTTAAAGGTAGTTAAATTCATGCGTACGGGCACAGTTACAGCATTTGGACGGGAATGTTATGAGGTACTTTCAATTCTTCTCTGAAATAAAAATTTTCGTAAGATTATAAAAATAATGAAGATGATCAAAATAATCTCGTTTTATACACGCTCATGCTCTTGCAGAAACTGTACGCGAGATTGCAGTGACCATTTACCGCTGGGTGGCCACAGCTACCACTGGGTAGCCTCTTTCTACCTACCTATTTATGAGTTTCTTGTAAGCTCATTAAAATATTGTTTGCCCGTTGCGATGACTGCAGGAATTTCTCATCGCCATTTTGTGTTTACTCTACCATCTTCTCTTCTACTCTACTTTTGTACTTTTTGCTCATTTTCTGGTAATTTGTTTCGTTTAAGTATAAAATAATGTTTATCCGCGATGGATGCTAAAAAGTAACATCAACTGCTATCGCGTTTGCGTTTACATTCGACAGATGTCGTAGTAGTCGGAAGGGCCGGACGGACGATTGTGAAGAGCGAACATTTTGTATTGCAATTTAGTAGTATGAATCGTAAATACTTCGCTAAGATTCTAGTTTTTGTTAAAAGGAAGGAAAGAAGAAGGAAAAGTAAAAGTCCATTACAATAACAACAACAACAACAACAACAACAACAACAACAACAACAACAACAACACCACGAACACTACCGCTATGAAAGAAAACATTTGTGCAATAAGATAATGAAGATGAATGTGCCTGCTCTATATTTGGCACGTAATTAAGGTTGAAGCATCAGGCACTTGAAAACACGAAGTACTCTGGTTGTTGCGCTTGACTGTTTTCAACTTTTTCACTCAAACGTACACACCTCGTAGTAGCAAAGTTATTAATATAAATTAATACCGATTTTTAATGAAAATTAGAGAAATATAAAAAGTTTGCCCAAGTTTTCTTTTTCCCTTTGCGGTCTCTGGTGGCGTCAAAAATGAAATGGAATAAAAGTAAACAAAAAAGCCATTATAAGTTTAAACAGTTCGGGTTTAACTCCATCATATTTTTTCTGTTCCTGGCGCAAGTATATGAACAACCCTCATGCCATTACAAACGCAAACTCTCTCCATCTCTCTCTCCTTGTCTATCCTTCTCTGTCTTCTATCACCGCCACGTTTGCGTTTACTCCTCAATGAAACTTCTGTAAATGTTCTTTTCTTGTTTATTTTCTTGGTTACCGCATTCCAAGTTTTCTTAGTAGTCCTACCATCGGTTGGGCAGAAACTTTTGACTTCCGCTGCCAACATGGCTACCGCATATGGTACCCAAATATCAAACAGTTGCTGTTGTTGTTGTGAATACTAATTCTTACTACCGATACGTTCATAAACTTTAGTGGTTAAAGTTGACGATTTCAGAAACAGAAAAGCAGCTGCAAGTGTTGTTGTTGTTGTTGTTTTTGCTGTTGCTGTTGCTGTTAAATTTGAGCAAAAAATTACTTATCGTTTTAAAATGTCAGCATCTTATAAAGTAAATAAGACGATCACGATTGACGATCACTTTTTCAGAAGTTGCAAAAAGTCTTTGACGACTATTCGTGCATGAATCTGTAACGAAAATGCGCACTCGTAATTTTCGAAACTCTGAGTATGGCTTTGGTTTTTCCCAGAACAGAACAGGTTTCTACCTATTGGGCAAATCCGCTAGATTCGGTATCATCAGAAAGATGATCATATTTCTAGCACGATTTATGTATTTATGACTTTTTAAAGACCATATAACGACCCACAAGGATCGGCCTGCCGCTGATGTTATTTTTTTAAATGTAAAAGTTTTCGGAGAATTTTTTCACTAATGTCTTTTTATTTATTGTTTTTTTAGAGAGTTTACGTATACACTTTGCGCTTTAAAGTAGTCCTTTTTATGAGGTTTTTGTTCTGCATGGCAATTTTTGCGGTTTTTATTTCGGTTTGTTTTCGTTTGATAACGTTCTATTAAATGATTTTAATGTGGCGTTAATGAGCAAAAAATGTTTTTTATTTTATTGTTTGGTATATTAGGTTTTGTGGTTAATTAAGGTCACTTCGAGGCCTAGCAAAATGCCTTAGGTATTTGGCTCCAAATATACAAATTACTAAACTTTGAAGAATGATTTTTGTTGCATTAATTCGAACTCTATTCTGCGCTTCCATAATTCCTCATTTGCAAGTTGGATTTGGCTCTGAGTTCTTTCAACAATGTTTCATTGGAGGCTTTTAAATCATCTGTTCCATTGTGTAAGGTTCGATCTTGTGTGAGCCCTTCCTGGTTCTCTAATGAGGTGTGTGCTTCAAGGAACATGAAAACCAAATGCTAAAGGTTGTTCGTAATACGCCTTAGAGTGTAAACCTATCAAATTATTTATCCATAAGGAGTATGTATTGGTGGTTATGTAAGCAGGCGTATAGAGAATATATCTTTAAAGTTAAATCTGATATACGAGGTGATCCTAAAGCATGCTGAAACTTTGTAAATACCAAAAGGAGGAAGCTTTCGACGTAGTAAATCTTCTAGTAAAGCTTCTTATTGTGAAGTTTTTCGGTTTTCCTTGATCGTTTGTATGTTGGATCCAGTCGTATCTCAATAATACGGCATGGGTTGAATAATACGGTATAAAAAAATGGTACAAATAAAATGCTTGCTTCTTTGCCTTCGTAATCTTCACTGGGATGAATCTGTGAACTAACCGTCTTATGAATCCCGACTAAAACTAATAAACTTGCCAACACTCGTTAATTATCGAATAATGCTAAATGCTATTTTATATCGTTAGCTGTCTGTCTGGTGTTACGACGGATTCCTCTTATTCGTTAGCCAACATTCAACTAAATGTCCTCCGTCGTACAACGAGACGATATGAGCTTCTTTATTCAAGCTTTTGGAGATCGTCATACCCACAGCATGAACTTTTTCTGAATGCCTGTTTCCAATTTTAATACTTCCTATTCTGTAATTAATTATTCTGATTCTGAAAATTTTAAACTTTTTATCTATTTCCTGAATCTTTTATATTTTGAACTTTTAACTTTTTGAAAAACTATAAAGCAATGTGCTTAGTTTATGTCATAAATAAAGAAATAAATAAATCATGGACCTAAATAAATGTTACTGAAAACGGAAAATATGTTAAAAAGAAAACAAATGACCTCGAGACATTACCAAACTAAAATCCATATCAAGTATGTACAGTCTACTCGTTACTATTTTTTCTTTGAAGCTTGTACATTCGGAGGGACTTATTTGCCAATTTAACTGTTCTTTATTTCGTCCTCTATATTGAGTCTTGGTGTACGCCTAATGAGTTCAGGCGCCTGACCTTACCAGGAGACCGCAAAGCTCACGACGATTCCAAACGGGCGCGAATCCAATACAGGCTGCGCTATGTAGCCCTAAATTAAGTATCAAATTCTTTTTAAATAAAGCACAATTCTTAGAAATTGGTCAGCGTGAAAATTTGTGTTGGCCGTTTCAACCTGGATGCTCTTGGATATTTTTCGAGCACTTTGAAAAAATTGTAGGCTTGGGCTTTTGTGTTCGTCCATTCAACAGTAGAAATTATTTCCAAAAATTAAATCCTTTTTGTAATTATTCATATATTTATTTTAGTTCAATTTCATTTATAATTATTGCAATGATAGTATGTAATTAATTCTGTTGTACTGTAGTAATAATTATACTAGTGTATATAATAATAATATAATAAAAATATGCATAATTGACAATACTTAATAATAATGATAAAAATAATGATATAAGAAATAATGTTTTTAAAAACTTGCTTTTATTACAATCATTATTATGATGATAATACTACTAAGATTATAAAGAAATAATAGTTAATAATAATTTATAATACTCATGGCAATAACAATATCTCAATAGTCTCTAATATTATATATAACAGAATAGTTTCTCAAAAATTGTTACACTCGCATGTATTCGTCATTATAATTAATTATACTCGTACATAATTTATTATTTTTAATATTTTATTATAATTGCTAATAGCTGTAGTCCGAATAAAACAATTCCTCCAAATTTTTTTGTTTCTTGCTTGAAGATCGTCTGACCAGCATTTTATTTTATTGTATCCGAATACTCTTTGGTCTTTTCAGACAATCATTGCCCGAGTCCGCTCTTGCGTAAAAACAAATTTCTTTTACGCAATTTCACGTAATCGTCAGTAAATTTTTTACCTTCTTTATAACCTTTATAAACCTCGAACATCTTCGTCCGTCTCTCTGCTCTCTCTCTTTCTCTCTCTCACTATGTTTGCAGACGATTGGTATGCATAGATTGATTTGAGAGACTCTTCTTCCTATTGTGACTATTCATATGCTACATACTCATAAATAACGAATTTTTTTAGTTAAAATGAATGAATCAATAACAGTTTTATTTAGTAAGACATCGATTCTCTTTTGTTTTGCTTTTGTTTTTCGTAGTAATCATGGAGCTATTTTAAATTTATCTAATACTTTATTATATTTTAGTTTGAAATTAAGCTGTTCTTGTTGTTACTTTAATTGTTGTCACAATGATTTGTTGTGTTGATTGATTTTCTGTTGTTGCAACTACATAAGTTTACTTTGGTTTTTGGTTTCTTGTAAATCTTTTACATCTAAAGCGTTGCGGAACAGAAAAGCTGTTGTATTCCGGCTTCTAGTTCGATTTTTGGTTTGTTTTGTTTTTGTTCTAAATAATTTTAATAAGGATAATGTTTTTGCGTGGGTTTTCGATTTGTAGCTTCAGTAGGTTATCAACTTTCATAAATTCATTTTGTCAATTGTCTAAAATTAATCTACTGAGTGAATTTTCGTTAGATTTGCTTTTGCCAATTTATCGATGAATTGTCTATCATTTTACTTATTTTTAGATTATTATGAATAATAAAGTGATTTTATTCAAATGTTCAGTTTCTTGTTGTTGTTGTTGTGGTTGGTGGTTTTATAGCAGTCAGCGTTGAAGTAATTTAGAATATTGTATTTAATACAAATGCGTTGTTGTTGTTGTTATTATTGTGTGCTTTGAAAAAGATATTAAATAGTTGAGCAGAAATGAATGAAGGTGATGATTTACGAGTAAAGATGAGCCTATTAAAGATTAAAATCTTTAAAGATTAAATCATGTAGAAGCAGTTCTACTTTTCAAATGTAGAAGTTAAGGGTCTTCAAATCCCAAAATTTTCTTAAATGTTCAGCGCTTTCTTCCTGGTTTTTTAGAGATATTTTTTGGAGTAGATTTTCTAAATAAGTCCCAATTTAGTTTTTATTGTTTAAAAGTATTAAAACCAATTTTGTATACTCAATTTAGAAAACTTTCTTTGATATGCATTCAACTGAATGATGATATCTTGAAAACTGATACGTACAATGTCCTACGCACTACATAGTCCTTAGTTCTTCTCATAGGCTTAGAAAGGAGGGTACCCTTTCAAGGAGGGTACTTTAGGAATTCAGAGGATACTCTCTAAAAGGTGCACTTTTAGGCAAACTGGTCAAAAACAAAAGTTGAAAAGAACGAATGTGAATTAAGGAAATGGGTGGGCATTGGCTTGTATCAAAATACGAAAGTATAAAGTTTTAGATGAAGTAGGTCCCCTTTTACATTGGGCAATTTTTCCTCTCAACTTCGAATTCGAAGTTCGAGTTCGTGGGTGAGAGGCTGAAGACGAAAGCGGACGAGTATGTTTATGTTTAAAATTAAAGCAAAGATCAAGCAAATTGAAGTCGGCGTGAGTGGTTATGAGAAAAACTTTAGCATAAGTTTATTTCCAAACGTTTTGCATTTGCTGTGTGTATGTTAGTAAGTATGGATGTATTAAAATATCGAAGTTAGTATGAAGATGAAAGCGTTGGCAGGTATACGCGTCAAAGCAAAAGCATATGAAAAATTGAGAATATGAAAGAATGAAAAGCAGAAAAACGGAAAGTGCGATAGTATGAAAGCATAAATGGAACGAAGAAGGTGCGACATAATAAAAAATGTAGCACTGATAAAGTAAGGAGTGATGAAAGAATGGCATGAAAATTTGAAGTACGTATGAAAGTATAGAAGAGTGAAGAAGTTCTTCTAGAAGTGAAGAACTAGGAAGAACTACGTAGACGGAGGTTAGAATACTCGTATGATTGCAATAGTTTGCGAGCGATAAGTATCGAGCATATACTCACACTCGTTCGTATGCGGGCGGGGGAGTATGTGTGTTTGTGCGGGTGTGTGAATAGACGGAATGTAGAGAGAGTAGTAGAAGTTTATATGTATGTGTGTATGCATTTATTATATCGTATTATTAGCAATATACTCGTATTTATTACGTACGAGTACGTTGTTGTTGTTGTTGTTTGGCAAGGATTATGGTTACGCTATGACTAAGTTTATGGTTGATTTGTTTGTGAAATTGGATTGGATTTTCGGGATGTGTTTGTGTGTATTTGAATATTTTACACACTAGATAGTACAATTTACGAAATATATTTGTATAGTTGTTGTTGTTTGTTTGTTTTTCTCATACATACGATACATAATACATACATAGATTCCAAAGATTTAGTAGATTTAGGCGGTGGCATTCGTTTGGACTTTATATTTGTTTAAAAAGTAGTACACATACAATACTTTATTGATTTAAAATTGCAATATGTATTGTATTTTTTGTAACTTGGGTTTTTGTTGTTCTTTGTTCGCTTCAGTTGTAGAAAATGATGTTGTTGTTTGGTTTTTAGCAATTTTCTAGCAATTTCAAAAGACATACAAACACTTACACGCTAAACGTAGGCGAGTAGGCGTGTTGCATGGGTTGGTATTATATTTAACGGTATAGTATGAGGGTATAATTCTAGAAGGTGGGCGTGTTAATTAAAGCATGTACGTAACAGTGTGTGTCTATATACGGATTAAGTGTAGGTGTGTGTTCTCTTTTTGCGGGTAGCTAAATGTGTGTGTGTGAGTGTGTGCGTGTCTGCGTGTGTGTGTGCGTGTGCTGGTATAGGAAAGAGGTAAGTGTAGAGCAGTGTATTGGGCCGTGGTTAAAAAAATTGACCCACTTACCACTACTTTAAAATTGTACTAAATTGTTCTAAACAAATTACGTTGCTCGGCAAGCAGTTGCTGCGATCAAGTGCTAAAAGTTTACCTAATCAAGAGATTCTGATTCAGCACTAGCGTTTTTTCGAATTTGAATTAAGCTTCTAAGTTTTGTTTCTTGTAAATCTTGTAGCTAAGCCTTGTAGCTAAGTTTCTGCTCTTCTTTGGAAGTGTCCTTTATTCACTTCGCTGTCTTCAATGCTTACAATCACAATTTAATTGATATAATAATATTTCATGAGTTTTTAATTTTTTTTTAATTATAAAAACAATTTGTTTGAAATTGGTATGTTGTATAAAATCAGGGCTTATATTAGGCATACATATATCTTTCACAAAAACAAGAAACCACACAAAAAGTATCGTTAGCGTTAGCTAAAAAGCATTCTAAAACATGCTCCCTTTATTTTTATTGTGCTTTAAATTTGCTTTTTATACCTATTGTATATACACCGTATATACTTTTACTATATACCATATGTTGTGTTTCATATTTATCAATTTATGCGTATTTATTATCTCAAGATTACAACTACTTAAACGTTAAGTTTTTTTGAAATTGACTTTAGGATCCTCGTACTTTCGTCATCGCGACAAAGTGCTGAAGCAACAACAGTTGCTCGTACTTCGCCAATATTAAAATTGTATTGAAATTAAAAATTTAACAAATACATGTTCTAATAATAATAAGTTTCTATTGTATTGCATTTCTTTAAGGTTTTTGTGCTTCTCTGACTGCGCTTCTCTGTCTGTCTCTGTGCCTTTGCTTTTTGGTGTCCTCTCCTTTTTCCCATATACTCGTATCGCTTCTGTACATCTGTCTCTCCTGCTTTAGAGCTTGCCGTTAAGCCGGCTTCAGCGCCATCGCCAACTGCACTCGCCATCTCAGTCTTCAGTCTTCGTAGTGCAGTCTAAACCAACCAAGTATGGACAGCCGAGAGCATGCTTTCGAGAAAGAGCATATAAACAACTGCTTTAAAACCTACTTTCTCTCTTTCTCCGCCTTTGTAGGTAAGTTTGTTAGTATTCTTACCTACATCGTTTGCAGGCCTAACGTCATGCGTCTTATCGCTGTTATTTTGTGCAGTGTCAAGCAATATCTCCTCGCATTTTCAGAATTTTAATGAATATTAATATTTAACTACGTCGGCCTGCATCTGCTGATAATGGATTTACCAACAACGTCCTCCCCCTCTTTGTCCCTTTTTATCAGAAACCATCTATGGCAGTCAGTGAAGCCCAAAATAAGTCGAATGGAATATGATCAACAATGGGATTGGTTGGTAGATCAGAGATATCAATTGATCGGATGATGATGCCAATTTTATCTGTTATATTCGACCTTTCTGAACAGATTATATAGATTTTATTGATCAATATAACGCCGACTTGCTCGGTTAGACTGACATCAACCTCATCGGTGGAAGCCTAGATCTGATTGAAAAATTTGATATATGTAGATATGGTCGATCAATTTGGCGTCAGTCTGACATCAACATGATTGGCCAAATGATTTCCGTTGTCCAAACAATCGAAACACCGTCAGATTAATCAATTTGACAACGACTTCATCAATTAGTCAGATATCGACAAAAACCTGGACTGGCCATAGGCCCGATCGATCAGAATGACATTGGCGCAATAGATCTGAAATTCACGGTCCTCCACCTGATGATCGTGAGGATGTGTCTGGTATATTCATGATGATCGATTCAGTCTTTTATAGTCCCAATCGATCAATTTGACGTTGTCATTATTGAGCAATTTGATAAGTTGCTTGACCGGTCAATCTGACATCGACCTGATTGACAATTCTGACATCGATTTGATGTTCGATCAGTCCGATATTGTGATTATTCGATCAGTCTTTCCATCAACGTAATGGTTAATTTTATCGATCTATTTTATCGGTAACTCTGACAACCCTGGCGTATGAAAAAGCATCTTGCTGATGCTGTTGTTGTTGTTGTTGTTGTTGAACTCTAGCTTCTAAACTAATCTGTTGTATTCACTATGTACAAGTTGATTTAATAATAAAGAAAATGGCGTCATAAAAAGCTGCTGTATAAATCTATGTAATACCATTTTATATAGCAATATATTTTGTATATAAGGTTTTTAATTGTGTATAATTTTATTTTTGGTTTTAATTGATATTTTAATTTTCTCTTTGAAAGTAACAAATTTCCCTAAATTTCTTTGCTAATTAAGTCATATATTTTTATGAAGATGGTGTCGCCGTCTCTTTGAGATTTCTTGGCTTCTTCTCCTTCTTCGTCAGTTTCTACGCGTCTGCTTCCTGTCATTCATGCTTCGCTTCCATTTTAATTTTTATCTGCTTCCTGTGCTTTTTCTGCCTCTTCTTCCTTAAATAAATAAACTTGCATAGTTTATACACACACACACACAGTAGTATCATTTACGATAATATTACCAGATACAGTATGGTCTATATACTTTAATATAGCGCTTTCTGAATAGGTCTGTAGACTGGTTTTTATACGTTAGAGAGTGATAGTGTTGGTAAATGCAATCTAGTACATACTATGGATTATTTATACATTACGTTGTTGTTGTTTTTTTTTTATTTACCATAAGTTTCCTTCGACACGGCTCCGTTCGTTTCTTAAAAAAAAAAAAAAAGCACGGAGAAACATGCACACAGCAAAACACACACACACACGCGTACGTGCACAAATACATTCACAGCCACCCACACAAAATATCGCAAACGAAATATGTAAAACGAGAATCTATGCAGGTGTGTCGTTTGTTGTTGCGGTTGTTTTTGCTGTTGTCAGTTTATTTGCTCTGCTTTCCACAAAAAAAAAAAAAATTAAAAATATTTGGTCCCTCTCAGTAACATTGCCATCAATTTTTCAATAAATTTTCCTTCTTCTTCAATTTATTTTACGTGAATTTAAAACATACCGGCTTTCAAAATAATTCCGGTTTCAAATTCAGCTAATTTTTGGAAAACAAACAAAAACAAGAAAATCATGAAATTAGATTGAATCAGAAAATCCAAGCTTTGTATGAATGCTTAAAATTTGAAAATTAAAAACTTTTTAAAATGTGGTTACAGCTAACAACGAAAACTTTGTAAAATCAAAGTGCGCGCTCGACTCGATCTCTTCAATTTCTAAAAATCTCAAAAAATCACTTTAAATTTTCATCTTTTGGATTGAACTTACTCTTTAAACTCTCTAGCAATTTAAAAAAAAAGAAATTTTCAATTGTATCGTTTTATAAAACTATTATTATTCATCCACTATTTTTCTAATTATGTATATTATTTGTTAATTATTCATTAATTTTTATGAATTATTTGAACTCTTCTCTTCAGTCATTTGACGGATTGATTGATTGAATCTCTCTTAAGATGATTATTCAACTTTTGGAAAAACACAGAAAAAACAGTGAAATTTAATATTTTATGCCGGCATGATTTTTTTCCTTTTTTGTACATCCGCACTGATTGTTGGTTATGCGGGAAGGACCTCTTTCTCATTTATCAAACTTTTATTTCGCTGAATCTGTATTGAACAACAGTAACAAAGGTTTGCCTAAGACAAACAATCGTTTAGTAAAATCGATGCCTTTGTTGTAATATTTTTATTATTATTTTTGTTTTAATTTTTTTTTATTTTCGTTGCTTCTGAAGAGTTTGTTTTTAATTTAGTTTTTTTTATAATTTCACGCTGCATAAACTGATAAGGTTTCGTATTTTCCTGGGATTGAAAATAAAATAGGAAAAAAATGCATAGTAAAAATTTAAAGCATTGCTTTTGATTTGCTATAAAATGTTTTAACAGTGCAAAAAAATTTATAAAACCTACGTAAATAAAATACAAATGGGTACAAACCATGGATGGAAAAATGTGAATAAAAGCATGAAAAATACAGCATAAATAAAAAAATCCAATAAAATAATCCAAAATACAGGAAATACAAACAAAAAACACAAAACAAATAATAAAAAAATATAAATAAATAATACAATAATATAAAAATAAAATAAAATATATATATAAAATAATATAAAAATGCAAATAAGTAAAAATAAATAAAAAATAAAATAAATAAAGGACGAATGAAGATGTAAATAAAAACAATAAAAAACTGAATAAAAAGCAGAAAACAATGATAATCATAGATTGAGTCAATTTCAAAAATCAAGTTCATAAAAGAACTAAAAGTACAAAATTTATTGCTATAATTTTAATTGCAGACTAATAAAAATAATAATAAAAAATTTAAAAGTATAATTAAACAGAAAATAACCGATTTAAAATACACAAAATATAATAAGTAAATAAAGAATCAATGAACAAATAATGTTAAATAAATAACACAATAAAATATATTGAAATGTTATTGAATAAAATAAAAGAAATAAAAATAAGTGAAATGGAAACCTAAAAAGCACAAAATTAAATAAAATGGAGTGAAGTGAAGACTTATGAATGAAGACTTATCTTTACTTTAAGGATAAGTAAAACTATGCAGCTAAATTTTAAAATAACAAAAAATTAAAAACTAAAAAAAAAAAAAAAACAAAGAACTTTAATGGAAATCTTAATAAAAATATTAATTGCTATGACTTTTAAAAAATAACTGAATCAACTAAAAGTAAGTGATTTGAAAAAAAAAAAATTTCGCTAAAAAATAAATAAATAATAATTAATATAAATAAATAATAATTAATAATTAATTATTGAAATTTTTTTTATATAAAAATAAATGGAAAAATAAATTACCAGGCACTGCCTTCGTTGTTGTTGTTGTTCGGATATTAATCTTCCTTCTTATTTTATCCAATCCTCTTATCCTCAAACATCGATATTTTCAAAATAGCGAAATTCGAGCTGAGATCGAGACGTTATCGAAGTGCTTTTCGCATCACCGGAGAAGACGCTGTTAATTTTATATAATCTTAGATTTTTATTAATTTTACTTACATGTTCGAAAATTATAGTTTAATTTTTCATTTATTTCAACTTTCTTTGGGTTGGAATATTCGTTAATTTTGTTGTCAACTATTAAGTTTACATCGCGAAGAGAAAGGCGTGAAACTTCAACTTCGAATAAAATTTTGTCCTCTTAAAGTTGGAAATGAGTAGAGAAGGTTGAAGATATCAACTTTTTGGTTAGGATGTTCCAACCTGCTTAGTTGGAAAATTAAGCCAAAATTTTCGACCGTGTATTCTGCTTCTTCTTCTGCTTTCGTCTCTATTCGATGCCGCATTTGTACCGAATGAAATAGGTTAAACGAAAATGAGGAGAAGATACTTCAGCAAAGTTGTTAATGGTTGAAATGGTCCTTTCTTTTTCATTATTTCTCTGGTATTTAGTATTTTTTTCTTCGAAATTAATTTCCTCACTTGGTTACTTTCAGTACCTTTTCTGATTACAAAAGCTTAGAAGCGAACATTTGCAGAATTTTGTTAACAAATAAAAAGATGCGTGTAAACTCTGGCAACAAATATTGTTATTTATCAACAACTACTAGAAAAACAATCAGTCAAAGTGGATTAAATAAAATGAATATTATTAACTACGAGACAAAGCTGGTTCTTGTTACTGTTTGTTGTTGTTGTTGTTTTTGTTTTGTTGTTGTTGTTACTGTTATGTTAGCTGTTGTAGTTGTTGGTTAGCTGAGGATGGGTGCGTGTCTGTGCTATATGTAAATACCTACATACATACTTATGGTTTGTTGTTGTTGTTGTTGATTTTGAAATGCTATTCTACACGGACTATGGATGCCTTGTGCTGATCGAAACAGAGGTTATTGTTGATGTTGATGTTGATGTTGTTGTTGTTATTGTTCTGACTGTTCCGAAAATGAAGAAAGGTTAGAGAACGAATGGATGAGGGCAGGGCAGGAATGAGAAGACCCAAAGCAAAGATCAAAAATAAAAGCCGGGATTGCGGGATGATTGAGGGATGGATGGCTGGCGAAAAAATGGCTGAATGGTTTTGAGTAATAAAACAAGTTTTTGTTGTATTTCAATGTTGATTAGTATAAGTTAAAGTTTATTTTTCAAAAATTCATTTTGTATTTTTTCTGTTGTTGGAGTATTTCATAAAAGTGTTTGTAGGTTTTTTTTTGCAAATGGTTGATGAATTTTAGTATTAATAATCATAGTATTTTTTGTTTGTTTGTTTGTTTCTTTGTTTGCAAGCAGCATCGGATTTCATGCTACTACTACGACTCGCTACATTGAAATTTGCATGGGTTTTGATGTTGTTGTTGTTGTTGTAGTTGTTTTTTCTGGTGTTGTGTTGTTCCTGACTGTTAGGTGATGATGCTAAGCGTGTCCACATAACATTAGCTGCAGCCGCAGTCTACTTCTGGTGTTGCAATTGCTTCACTCTCGCGCTGTGTGGTTGTTGTTGCTGTTTTCTACTAGCTACCAGTAGTGTCCATCATTACCATTAATGACAGCTATTCAGATAATTATTAATACCGTATTTTATAGTACTCTTTTCAAGTATTGAAGCAGCCTCGACACATTCATGAGCGACTGGCGACGCTCATCCAATCGCAAACTTAAAAAACGAAGTTGCCGCCGCGTGAGAGTAAAATCTATGACTCATCGGACCTTCAGAAATGAACTCTTTACCATCTCTTCGGAGCCTTGAGACGCGAACTCTTTGCCGCTTCATTATCATTATCAGCTCGTTGAAGACCTGAGAAACGAGCTTGCTGCCGCAGTCAAGCGCGAATGTGTTTAGACTGTTTAAATGGTGTGTTCATTATTGTTTTCTAATGGTTGCTTCTTTCGTGTTTTTTCATATCTTTTTCTATAATAATTAAAAATTGTTTTTCTGATTTTTGTTTTTCTGTTGCTAACAATGATATTCTTGGTTGCAAGTGTCACAAGGTTTTCGGTTTTTGTTTTTCGTTTTCTGGAATAATGTATAAATAATGTTGATTAGGTTCGTTTCGGTTTTTTTTATGATTACATGATAATGTCATTGAATGTATGATATATTATGTATGTATGTATGTATTTTTTTTGTGTTGATAGACAACAACATTGACAACAAAAAGTGAATACTTATGAAGATTTTAAATCTGAGTGATTTTTTTTTTAAATTTTCAAAATACGTCTTTCAGCTACAAACTACGACATTTTTTTTAAAGTGTGGGTGAATGTGAGTATATATATGCAAGGGTGTGTGTGTGTGTTTGCTTGTGTTTCAACGTGGTTTTTTTTTTTTTGAAGAAACATGGTAATGCATTTAGGAAACGAGTGTTCATTGTATGCACTCGTACGTATTTCCTCTGGCGTTTCATTCGTATATGTATGTATATGCATACAACTGTGGATGTGTATATCCATGGATGTATGTAGGTGTGATCTTGTCTTATGTAAAGCAAATACATAAAAACTGTCTGTGACGACATTGTTTAATGTGCATACATGTACGCTATATGTATGCATGTATGTATGTACCTATGTTTGATGCAAGTATTACTATCAACATTACATACTTGTATGTATATGAATGCATGCTTATATATAAGTGTGTATCATAAGCATAAGTATCATAAGTGTAAATGTATGTATGTATGTGTGTGTGAATAAGTACTTTTAATGCATTTTCTTGATTGCATAAAATGTAAATGTATGTAACTTGCGAATAAGTTTATATAGTGTAAAATGTGTGTGTGTGTGTGTGTGCCATGCTAAGAATTTTGATTTGAGATATTTTAGAGGCAATGAAACTTTCCAAAAAGACTGACATTTTCGAGGGACAAAATAATTATTTTAAAGGAAAAACATTTTCCAGAGAGAGAGAGAGAGAGAGAGAGAGAGAGTAAAATTATACCTTTCCAGTCGGACTTGTGCTACTGACATACGAAAATAAGTCATGAAAGTAGACTTAAAAAGTAGCACGGAAAGTACTCGGAACTTCCTCCACAAACCTAACTTACATCTACATAGAAAATGGCCGTCAGAAAATTGAAATGTTGTCCTCAGAGCCACTCTGGGGACAGCACGAACATGTACAGCCCGAAATGGAACAGCACCTACGAGCAGAGCCTTTCGTCGTTGCCGCAAATTCGAAACAAACATGGGCGCATAGCTCTCGTAGTTCTCTCTTAGAGCATAGCTCTCTCAAAGCGAGCAGCAGAAGCAGGGAGAAATTCGTGATCCGACCTGATCTTTATGCGATATTTTAAATCAATAAGTTTTCTAAAAAGAAAATTCCGCACAAAAACTTAAAGTAAAAAACAGTTAGCAATAATCTCTTTTGTTCGCAATTTTTCTCTGAATAAAACTCTCTCTAACGGCCTCAACATGTCAATGCCGTCGAAACTAATTTAGAAATGAGTTGTGCTGGATTATTGAGTGTTGCTTGTTCTTCTTAAATTTTCTAACTGTCCCAAGTCCAACAAACTCCCGCAACATTGGAACAAGAAGCAATCAAACACGTCATCATGACGACCAATCAAACTCAACAAGATCATTAACACTATGGGACAAAATTGCACAGGTTTTTTGTAATTATTTTTAGGTTGATAAAAAAGATTTTAATGGGGGAAAAATGAAAACAATCATTAGCTAAAACAAAGGGCGGAATGTGGCAAATTGGATTCTTGCTTGTTTGTTTAATTTCTAAGCGAAGTGTACCTAGATATATTCCATAGTTATTAATACAAATATTTTACTAAACAATTTATAACAAAAGCAACGAGACTGACAAGGATTAAAAGACAATTGAAGAGTCCAACGAGTTGATTTCAACTGAAAAGTAGAATAAATAAGCAAACATTTCTTAGTATATACGAAAGAAATCAACTCAACACTACGAGTACAAATAAGTACGTACCTACATGTAATAGTTTCAAAGAAAACTGGAAACACAACAAAGTTCTATTTTCAAAAAACAAATGCATATATGTACCTATGTATGTATTGTATTTGGCCGGTAAGCACTTCTTGAAGTGGTTACAAAGAAGCTGTTGCCAAGCAAAGCATCACACAACCTTCAAGGTTTCCTTCCATTTTCCAGAAGATTCTTTCTTCCACGATTATTGCACATTTAGAGAAAACGTAGGGTGTGTGTGTGTGTGTGGGGGGGGGGCGTTTGAAATAAAATATGTATGTATAGAGTATAGTTGTGTTTGCTGCGTTTGCTGGTATCCGATAACAGTTTTCCGTTTAATAATAAATTTATTTGAATTGCCCTACGTATTTCTTTCTACTTCTAAACCTTCACCTCTTCTCTCTGTCATTCTCTTCTATTTTTCTTCCTTTCTGCTATTTCATTTCTGCATTTAGTTTGATTGTTGTTTCTTCCCGTGTTTTTTTTTGTTTCTTTTTCTTAAAAACTAATTCTCTTTAATACACAAAATTATGTCTTAATTCGTTTCTTGCAGTTTCGTTAAAGTTATTTTTTTTATGGATGTCTTTTGGTATTGTGTTTTTTATGCAATTAATAATAAATGTTCTTATTAGTTCGTTCTTTCCATTCTCTTCTCCTCTTCTCACTCTTTCACTCTGTCTCATCTCATGACTAATAAAAATAGTAAACATCTAGAAATATCAAATTTTCCTTTTTTTCACTTTGTGTGGTTTTCTTTTTGTAATTTTGCTTTCAGCAGAATAGTTTTTTACTATTTATCACCAGTTTTCTAAACTAGACAAATTCTTGATGTTGTTTAGTGTATAGATGAATGTTGTTGTAGTGTGTTTGTTGTTGTTGTTGTTGTTATTGTTGTAGTGATGATGTGGGTGCTGCTGTTGCTAATTTTAATGTTCGATAGTGTGACGTTTGATGTGTTTGCTGTTGGTGTTGTAGCTCAAACGCAGCTCGAGTTGTTATTGAAACAAGCTATTGATAGTAGTGGTGATGGTGGTTGTTGTTGTTGTTGATTTAAGTATTGGCTGCATTGTATGTACTTTTTGTTGAAACTACAAAATGTTCAAAAATTCTATTTTCTGTGCTTTGCTGTGTGTTTTTATTTTGTTGTGTGGTGAAGGGTGAAGTGGTGTGATGTGAGGGGTGAAGCGTGTTTCGTTTTGCTTTTATTTATTAAAATTGACACTTCATCTTCTAGTAAGCTTAAATTTATTTTCTTTCTTCTAGGAGCAAGTATTGTGTTTTTCTGTTTTGTAATGGTTTGCTTTCTTGTTTAGAGTTTAAAGTTTTGCTTGGTATTTTTGTTGTATATTTCATATTTTTCTTGTTGGTTTCATATATAGTATGTATGTATGTATGTATATATTAAATATATATTTTAGTATATATAATCTATTTAGTCGGTGTACAGAGTTGTTGTTGTTTGGTTTCTGTTCAATACAGAAAGAAAAAACTATAAATTAAAAAAAGACACTAAAAAAAAGTTGAGCTCAAAAGACTTTTGAAGCATTTAAAAAAAGTAAGTTCGTTGTTGCTGTAGAGTAGTGTAATTTGTTCTGTATTGTGGCCGCTGCTGCTGCTGCTGCTGTTAACGCTCTTTAAACTGTTTGAAAAGCACTGTACTATGATTCTCAATTCGCGACATTCGATAATGCCTCAGACAGTCGAAGCTTCGTGTGCGTGTTCGTCGCAGTCCGACACGAGCTCGCATTCGACCAAAGCCATCGCCTGCTGGGCAGAAACTGCAACGGATGGATTCGTTTGTATGAAGGTAAATACATTTGAAGCTGTGGCAACGACTAAAGCAATTTAAGAGAGGTGTTCTCGGTTTTCTTGCAGTGACCAAAACGGAGGAAGAAATTAAGGCAATTATAAATGCCTGAGAACACAAGTCATACAGTTGTTTGGTGACAATCAAAATTTAAATAATGAAAATGTTAAAATTTTCTAAGAAATTTTTAAACTATTCCAAAATCCACAACGCACCACAGATGTTATTATTTTCATAGAACGTCGCCTATCATTTCCTTTAAAAAGTAATGTAATCCTTCGACAAAATGAACGGCTAATTGAGGAATCTGATTCGATTAACTGATTCGAATTTAATGGATCCAGTAATAATATGCAGTCGTTGAGAAAACTCGATAGCCGATGTGCTGACCGCGATTGCTTAAAATTATGAAATCGGTTAATTTTTGGAATTGACCCGCCGCCTTCACAACGGAATTGTGTTGTTTCAAATATGACGAGGACGGCTCAAACGGTGACGATACCTCACGGGCCTTCTCAAGCACGTTTTCACGGAGCTTCTTACTTACAAAAGTTAACACAGTGCTTCTTAAACATGTTGTTGCAGTGATTTTTAAAGATTTGAAGAAAATAATACAGAACAACCTAAAATCGACCAAAAAATAAACGAAAAAAGCAGAAAAAAAACAAAAAACATAATTTCTACTTCGTGTCAATATTCTTGTCATCGTCCTCTTTTTTACCTTCTTCTTTGTGTTCTTCTTCTGCTTCACTTTCTTCTACAGAAACAATAAACTGACAACCTTTTTATGAACAAAATCTTTTCTTTTTATAACATTATGAATAAAATCTGTTTCAGGTATGTATAAAAAAATATTGTTCTTCACTTAAACTACATAAAATTAACTAATTTAGTTTGCTGTTAGCAGCGAAATTTGATAACAACTAAATTGCACAAATTTATCTAAAGAATTTTACTAGAATTTTTCCATTTCTTGAATCGAAGAAAGTAAAGTAAAATTGCTAAACCTAAAACAGAAAGAAAAAACTGTAGAAAAACAACAAAATAAATTTTTACTAAGCTATTGCAAATGTTTTCAATATTACTCAAGTAATTATAAACACTACTAATTAAATAATCAGTTAAGCAATCAGCTACTCACTCAATCAATCCAATCGATCAATTAACCATTCTGAATACATTCATTTCAGTGTTTTAAAATTATTTGCTTACGCGTAATAAGAAAATTTAAGCAAAATCTAAGACAATTTGGACTTTTGCGAATGAGTTGATACGTTTTCCTTTTAGGCGCTCCCACCTCCCTCCATTACCCCCTAAGTTTTTTCTATTAGGTATGTATCTATTATTTTTTTTTATGGTAATCAATATTTATCTCTCCTTAACCATTACTCTTTTTAGCTTTAACCTTATCTTAACCATATTAGTTCTTTTAAGCTTTTCACTTTTGAAAAAATTCTATGATGACAAAAAATATTTTGATGTCCTTAATCAAATATACATAGAGATACATATATTGGATATGTTGAATTTTCACATATTTTTCTTCTTCTTCTTCAGTTTTGCTTCCTCATAATTTTTGGTTTTTTCAATTTTGGCAATCGTTTGTTTTTCTCTTTTCTGAAAATGCAAGGAAATTTGTTTTGTCTTCAGGGAGAATTGTTTCTTTTAATTGGTTTCAGTTTTATTGTAAATAATGTAATTTTTACTTTATGTATAAAGTTTGTATATTAATTTGTAGCAAATCTTTATGTGCTTTAGAGAAAAATCTTATTCATTCAAATTGTTTTTATTTTGTTTTTTATTATTTGTCCTTCGGTTCAATTCCTGCGAAAGTAAGTGAGAAACAACTATGTCTTGTTGCAAGAATAAACAAAAAAATTATGTTTCAAATTTGAAAAATCGTTTTTTGTTGTATTTACCATTTATTTTATATGAATTATAAGAAAAATAAAATTAAATTAATTCATCAAGGAATACATAAATTGTTTACAAAACAAAACTCTACAAATTATAAATTACAATAGTAACTAACTTTAAAACCAAACTATAAAGAAAAAAAAAAACAAATAATCATTACAAATCAAAATACAGGCAGTAGCGCGGATTAAGAGGAAGAGAGTGAAAGTATATGGATTTAAAGAATAGTATCGAAGTTATCAGAGATGCAGTATCCTATATTTCACACTGTATACACGCCAATGGCTTACGTGCATACGCCAATTACTGACCTGTGCTGTGTACGTGAGTGTAACCCTCCCTCTGTCTCTCTCTCACTCACTCTCTTTATCCTTGTCAGCTCTGTCTTCTATTCTTCTACTTCTTGTAAAATTAAAAACAATATATACGTTTATAATTAAAAATAATTATTAGCTACCATTCGAATAAGATATTATTGAAATTGTCTTTGCGATACCAAATTTTTAAAAATATCGCTAAGTAGGAGCTCTAAATCGATGTTGTCTGTTATATATATGTATATAATATAGTACTATATACTATGTATATATTTACATACTCGTACATACATAGTTTTTCCCTTTTTTTTCTTTCTTGTGTTTAATGAATTTGGAAAGTTCCTAAAAACCAATTTTTTAAGTATTTTAAGTACATTTAAATTAATCGTTAAATTAACTATTTTACATAATTACAAACTAAATTGTAAAATTATTTAGATAACGAAATGGTTTTAAAAAAATGTGTAACAGAGGCTCGGTTTTTTTTTTGTTAATGAAAATGAAAATAAATTTAAAAAAAACAACGTAAGTCATTTGTGCGAATTCTGCTATAATTTTTACAAATAATGAAAAAAATTTTTTTAGGATTTTTAGGATTCAAATTTTAGAAGTAATAAAGGAGAGTAAAATTTTATCATTAATGGAATTTTAACAATATTGAACATTGTAAGTTTTATAACAAAATAATAGCCGTATGAACGTATGAGATTTTAACAGTCTGTATAATTCAACAGAAGCTATAGTATTAAAGTATGAAATTTTAGCAGTGTAATTTTCAACACTGTAAAAATTGCGTCAGAAATTTAACAGCTATCAAATTCCACTGTATTCCAATTGTATCAAATTTCAACTGTATATTATTTTAACTAACAAATTTTAGTAGTTTGTAATTTAATGAGAAAAGTTTTTTAATTGTGAACTTTTGTTCATACTCGTCATTGCCGAACGAATTTGGTTTCTACCAAATTATTATAAGAATTTTTAAAAATTTGAATTTTTTTGAAATTTGAAGAATATGAACAACAAAAATATAATTTTTAGAATGAATAGTGCAAAAAACCGAAAAAAAAAAAAAAAAAATAAAAGAACATTTAACAAGATTTTAAGACTCATAAACGGAAAAAGCAATAAATAAATTTTAAACTGATTTTTGAAAACAATTTTACATTTTGGAATTTTTGTTTTATTTTTGTTGCTGCTGTTTTTTGCTTTTTCTCCCTGTCGAAAGTTGAGAAAAAAGGAATTGAGAAAAAGTTTTGCAGAAAAAGTGTTCATGCTTGTGGCAGAAGCAAAGTTTCTTTTACATTTTATAAGAAATTTCTCCAAAAGAAAAATCTTGCTGGTTTTTTTCTTGTTGTTATTTTGCTTAAGTTTGCTTAAGCTTTTGTTGATATGGTTGTTTCTGATATTGCAATTTGCTTTCTTCTTGTTATTTTTTGATCTTTGCATTTTTTCAGTTAATTAAGCCTTAAGTATTTTGTTTTAGTTTTTTTAAAATTTTCTCGCCTCTTGTAGTTATTTTTGTTTCTGTTTTTCGAATAAAAAATTATACAATATTTTTAATGAAAAATATAACAAGCTTTCTGTAAAAACGTTTCAACGAAAGTTGAAAAATAGTACAAGAGAGTTCTTTACCTATTGAATATTAAAAAAAAAATTTGCAACATTTAAATTGTTTTCCTTTAGTGGCGACTAATATATAAAATAATTGTTTTTTATACTATTTTACAAAATCTTTGTTTTTTGTTAAGTTTTTTCAAAAATGTTTAAAAATTTCTTATCTCATTAAATCAAAGAGATTTTATCATTCTTCTTCTAACGTAAGTAGCTAATTTTTTTGCTAATTATTTGTATTATTATTGTTGTTAGAATTATCAGCATCATTATTATGATTAATAATATAATTATTGTGGTTTATTAGTTTCACATTTTTTTATACAATATATTAAAAATTAAGCAAAAAAATAATGTCTTTTTTGTTGTTTTCGCAAGTGGCAATTCTCAAATTGCACGCTTCGATTTACTTTCTGCGAGCTAAACATGGAGTTTTTCTTTCATCGCGTTCATAATTCTCGTTTAGTTTAACAAAATAACAATAATACTAAATAATTACTTTACAGTTGTAGGTATTTTTTTAGTTAAATAAAAATCTTCCTTGCTCTTTTTGGTTTTAGTTACTTACTAAATTTTAAGTAAGTATTTAAGTAAATATTTAAGCTTTAAATATTTTTCCGCTTCACGTTTGTTCGTTTCAATAAAGAAAGCTTTCTCGCAACTGAAAAGCCATTTTGGTAAAAATTTTGTGTTTTTTTGTTTGTTTTATTTTTTGCCATATTGTCAAAGTAGGTTGTTTTAATTATTTAATAAATTATTTTTGTTAGCGTTTTAAAATTGTCTAATTTTTTCCATTCATCTGGTACTGCGCTAATTATATTATAAATCAATTATTAATTGGAAAAATTAAAATTTGTATTTATATTATAATAGTCATAATAATAAAATCGTATATTTTATTTTTTAAAATACAATGCACATGCTTACGCTTCCTTCGGCCGTGTTTTGTTTAGGTCATAATTTAAAAAACAAAATATGCAACTATTGTACAAAGAGCTTTTGTTCAAATCAAAAGCGACGCATTGCCGTTAAAATTGAAATTTGTTTTAATTTCTGTTGTTGCAGAATTAATGGCAAATTAATTTTGCGCGCTTAAACAAAAAAAATTGTTCTTTCATTCGTTTTTTATGATAAAAACATTTTGAATTTTTGGCCAATACCAAAATTGAAAGAAATGCAACGTCAGTGATTCTACATAAGTTCAGTTACTCGCTTCTGCCTTAAGGATGTGGGTATGTTTTGTTTTGAAATAATCTTCACTTCGCTAAAAAAATAGCGCCTAGTTTGAAATATTTGTATACAATCCTTGTTGCAGTTTCTTTTGTACACGCGACCACTACTCCACCATCCACTCCACCCCTCTCGCTCCCTCTAAAACAAATCATCAACTGGTTGCTGGTACTGCTGGTTGTTCATTCTTCCGTCGTTCCTCTTCTCCGTCCTCAACCAACCATCTCTCTCTCTCGCGCCAATTTTCCGAACTACTGAAATTGCATTTCTTATAAAATGGTAATTAAATCTCAATTGTATGGTTCCGGCTTCGCCTCAGCATCATTCTCCTTCTCAATCATTCCCTCGTTGGCGGCATTATTCCAAGCGCCATTCATACTCTTCGAGGAGGAGAAGCAAAGCTTCATGATGAATGGAAATTTGGTACCTAAAGCAAGGATCAAAATAGAACGAAATCGAAACAGAGAGTAAGAATTTAACACGTATAACATATTGATACTTTATTGTAAAATATTCATCTACACATCAAGCTAGTAAGGCGTTTTATATCGTAAGATACTTGCAGATGTACATACATATGTATATGTATAGAAATTTACATACCTACAGAGAACAATAACTATGAATTTTAAATTCCGTATGATTTATAAAGCTCGTGATAAAAATTTTGTGGCGATAAAGATCAAGACTACGTAAACAGAATCTAGACGACATAGAAGTTCGACATTTTATTCCAAACAAAGTAAAGAAAACTACTCCAAACGGCGTAACGGATAATCCACGGGCGCTAAAGTCTATATAGACAATGTTCAAAGACTATGTAGAATATTTTGAGTACACTAAGAGGCTTTTAGAGGCTATACTCAAAGGCCACAAAGTGAAAGTTGAAACAAAGAAAACGCGAATATAAAATGGGCTCAAGACAATGTAATAATCTACTTATGTATCAAGAGTTAAGAAAAGACTACACACATCTTTTTTATGTATAGGAGTTCCGCAGAAGTAATCGGGCGGATCTATACCAAATGATCATTCGGGGCCTCCTCATTCGGGAAAAACCTCATTTTCTTTAAGTGTTGAAAATATTTGTATTTCCTTTGGAAGATCCCACACACGTCTTAAAAGTTTTCTCAAGCTTAACCAACGGATTTTACCATGATATGGTACATCTAAATAACTAGCATTTAGTTCTTCAAGGAGTGCAATAAAATTGTCTTTGTTTTAATCCTTTTTTCGAAGGAAATTCACTAATTACACAACTACGTTTGTAACATAATGCGTGTTAATGAATAATGCAGTGAATAATGAATAATTCGTCTTATGAGACCATTATTTTTTCCAATCATATTTAGTGATCCATCTGTTGTGACATTTATAATTTTTTCCAATTAATATTGTACAATATTGAAACATTTTTCAACCTCTCGAAAAAGATCTTCTGTCTTTGCTGTGTCTTCCAAAGGAACAATAGGCAAGAGTTCTTCTAAAATTTTAAAAACCTCAGTGATAGCTTTGATAAAAATTAATAACTGAGCACTAGGTATCCTTTACATCGCAACTTTCGTCAAGACCTGCTGCATAAAAATGAACCTATTCTAAATTATTCTGTAATTGGTTATTTAAATTAACATTCATATCTTCTATTCTTGGGCTATAGTTTGCCGAGAAAGGCTTATATTTTTAATTTTATGTTTAGCTTCTGGACACATTACATCACAAACATCCAACATGCACTTTTTCACAAACTCTCCTTCGACAAACGGTTTTCCACATCGAGCAGTTCGTTTTGCTACAAGAAAACTTTCTTCAGTAACAGATTCTTGCAATTGATTTTGCTGTGTAAATACATTTTCCGATAGTAAAGTAAAGGCTAAAACGACAGAACCTTAAACAACTGACAATGAGGTTACGATTTTATTGCTCTTCGGTGTATAGCATTACATTCTTTGTAAAAACGAAAATTGATATTATAGATATTAATATTAAAGTGCATCGCTGAAACTGGTTTTCTCAAGTTTGAAGTCTATTCGAGGGTTGAAGGAAATTTATAGACTTTCTTTTAGGATTTCTGGACTTCTATCTGTGTTACTTGGTTAGTATCGAAAGATTATGCACGGCAAAAGTCACTAAGTGCCCAAACTTTAAGTTCTGCCGTAGCCATTCTCAGTGTAATTTCGCAGTACTAAAAACTTTCAATGCGTTTATCTCGAAACCACTTTTTTTTAACTGGCCGGAAGCATAACTCGAACAGATATTTACCAATCGATCTCAAATTATTAGAGTATACATATGTATATTCAAACTTGCATTATACAGAGAGATCTCTTGATCGATCGATTGATCCCTTTATTGCGTTAAAACAAATTTCTGAAATATGGTTATTTTTACTTGCTTTAGAGTGACCCACCTTAATAAATCACTATAGCAAAATCTGAAAACCAATATGTTACAACTTTTTAAACTGTGCAATTCGTACACTTTTTCCCCCTGTGAATATTTAATTTGTATACCGTAAAAGACACCAGAGAAAAAAATTAATCACCTCAACAAACCATCGCAAGAGCACACAATAAGGATAATAAAACCGAACCGTAACGGGGACAAGTTTATAAATTATTTGCGCCCGTAGAAAAGAGGCTGAACGATTTATTTTGCGGCTTTGAATAATACGAAGCACGCACACATAAAATTGGTGGGTGGATGAGAAGCTACAACAGACCTCATACATTAGTATATGCAAGTGGTTATTTGCGTCTATATGCGGGTGATCTGTGTGTGTGTGCGTGTGTACAGCCCGTATATTTCTGTCTAATTGATTGTCACTACAACGCAAAAAAAAAAAAATTTTAAAATCACATTTCATTTTACTCACGCTCGACGATCATTTTAATTACTATCTGAATTTTTCGATTCAAAGGTTTTACAATACAAAATACATAAATAAAAATGATTTTTTTTTGTTTTGCCGCTTTTGGTCACTGTAGTGTGCAGGAGTATAATTTATTTCATTTACTTCAGTGCGTTAATGAAGTTAATTGTTCGTTGCTAGTAGAGTATTTATATCAAATTTAAATTCTATTTATTAAATACCAACATTTTACGACATTTTCAGACCCATTAAATTGACTGTTGTCTCCGAAAAATGCTTTTTCTCGCTCAGAATGCATTACAACGAAAAAGCGATTGTTTTTAATCGAGTAATGAAAATTGAATTTTTCCTGTTTGTTTTAAAAATGATTTTATTGATTAATAAATGAAATCTATACGAAATGCGTAGTCGTGATTTCGACTTTTTATTCCATAGTATGGCAAAAGCAACAACTAATCCATAACAATTTTTCTTTCGCCATTAAAAACAAATTGTGCCGAAGGCAAATGGCGCCGGTTGGCAACGCAGAACATCAAGAAAATAAAATATACAAGTACTTTTAGGCTGAACTAATACTGATTGCGAATCATAACAAATTTGAAAATGATACCGTAAAATTACATACTTTTAGGATGCGCAAAATAGAACAATTCGGACAAAAAAAGGGCAAAATTTGCTAAGATTCAAAAAATTTCGGGAAAAATTTGCGAAAAACTTGACACGAAAACATAACATAACATCAGGACTTATGCAGCCCCAGCAATTTTTTTTTTACCTACTGTACAACTGTACAGTACAGTAAGAAGGCAGGCAGGGCATAAACTAAGCAAAATAAAAAAATATTGATTTGTTTGTTTGTTGTTGCTCGCTCGTTGGGAAAAATCGGAAAAAATCAACAAAACAACAGCAATAACTACAGCATGGCAAATTGTTGGCTATTATTAATTCCGCTGCAGTGGACGATTTTTATTGTTCATGACGATGTTGGGACCTCAAATATTGCACAACAATTGCTGAGGTTAACCAACACACACACACACACACACACATCGCAGAACAAATTAGGCATTAGTAGATGAAACCACCATTTTCTGCTTCAGCTGCTCTGTATGCAGTGCGTTTATTATCCAGCCTTTACCATCGACACAATTTTTCATTTTACTTACAATCCATATTTTTGGAATTACAAAAACGAAGTAATTGTTGTTGTTGTTCTATTTGTACGCAACACAAAATTTTCAATTAAATGTATTTTTTAGATATTTAAGTATTTTTAGGAATTTATTGAGCTTCTAATTTAAGATAAATAGTAAACAATTTTGCTGATTCAAGAGGAATAAATTTATTTTAAGTCAATAGAAAACAACAACAATTCTTTAATTTCTTAACATTATTCGGCAAGCACAATTATTTAAAGCACAATGAATAAGAGTTTATTTAGTATCTACTCTAGACGAAAAAATATAATACTCTCTAACAAAGCATTCGGCATTCCTTCCTGCACTAGCCTTAGCTGTGATGCCTTCCGATACACGCCCCATTTGCACCGTTACACGTCATAAACGACGAGGCATGTTGGTGAAATGGTTCTCCCGGTGTGTTTGTGTGTGTGTGGGCGTGTGGCGGTAGCTGAGCGAGATTGAGTATTAATTCATTTTCTAATTTTGATTAATGTACAGACAATTCGGTTGGGCGGCCTGGAGGCCTTGCGCCCTAATGAAGGGGGTGGGTTGCACAAGATCATAAATTTCGATTTTATTGTGAGCATTTCGCAAGCTGTTATCGTTAATTTTAGAAGAAGTCTTTGTTTCATGTTTTCTTATATCGCCGGTACATGTACATACAGATGTACGTAGTCATACATTTCACGTACGTCGGTACGTCCCTAGACTTTACAGTATATAAAGTATCTAAACCCATCTCATCTAAGCAAAAGGGTATTTGAAGCAGATAGACCGACAGATCTTTTTTAAAGACAGCTCAACGCAAGACGCATGCCTCAAGATACCGGAATTTGATACAAAAATAAGGAAAATGTAACTCTGGCGGTTGTGGAAGAGAAGGAACCATGATAATAAATAGTCCGCCACACCGTAAAGCCTTGCGTTCAGTAGAATCAACAGAGAACGAACGAAAGTATAAGACCATAGAAAAGCCAAGGGAGTCAAAGCACATGCCCTTTCATTTACCAACGCTATCTATACCTCATAATTCTACATAGGTATCCTTGTATAAAGAACCTAGCGTACCAAACGCTACGTTTGTTTTTAATGTTTCAAGTTCGTAACAAGTTTGTAGTTACGGGAAAAACTACACAGAGCACATAATTCCGCCGAAAACCTTTTCCTTTTTCCTTCGAACAATGTTCGAAAGGAGTAAAAAAGTTCCGACGAAAAACTACCTATCGTGAACAAAATTTTTACGATTTTATTTCTGAATTCTCTTTATTTTAAAGAGGCACAGAGCAATAGGCAATAAGCAAACGGTGAAAGCTAGTGAAATTGAAACTAAAAAGGCGACAAATAAAATTAAGCAATTCGAATTTATGTTCAAATGATTCCGTCGGAGAAGTACTCCGATAGAAATTCACGATTGCAGGAATTTTTAAGAGCAATAAAGGTTTTCGACGAATAAAAAATGCCGTCGGAGTTCCCGATTGCCCTGATTATCATTCCGTGGATTATAAAAATTATATTTATTCAAATATTTATTGTATATCACAGTGATAGGATGAAAATTAATACACTTAGAAACTTTTAAATAAAAGATCCTTTTACAGTTTAATTGACAATTACGGTTACAACTACAAATTAAATTAAATTGAAAAAATTGTTGGTTGTAAAGAAAAACTGAAAAACCGATGTGCCAACTGCTTCAGAATGAACATTCTTTAGAATGAATAGCCGTAATCCTGTACTGTGACTAAACGCTTTAGCATAATCGTTAATATATAATCGTTACTGTATAATCGTTACTGTATAATCGTTACTGTATAATCGTTACTGTATAATTGTTACTTTATAATCGTTTCTTTATGGTTGATTCTCTATAGTCGGTATGTGAAGTCGATTCTGTATATTATACGACATAGTCCACCAAAAGCAAAAGCTGTATACGCCACTATGGGTGTACCTACATATATGAAGCAGTGAATAGGGAAGGAGGAGCAGAATGAAGAGGAGACACAACAGGATGTGCTTGCTTGCTTGCATGACAAGGCAGGCACAAGGAAGAAATGACAAAATATAAATTAAAGCTTGCTTCCTTTGAAACTATAGAAGAATGCGGCAGCTTGTTGCCGCTGAAGTGCTCTCAAGTGCTCGCCATTGTTTGCTGTAATTGTTATACTGAAAAAGTACACAAGATAAATGTTCATAAATTAATCTCAAGCAAGAACAATGGCCGACAAAGAAGCGCATCACCTGAAAAGAGGCAGGTGTGGTCCTTAAGAGAAGAAGTCAGGCAGAAGCGAAGGAGGACGGAAGGCGAGGACTGAGAGAATCGACAGCGTATCATTACTAGTTTCAAGGAACAAGCAAGAAAGAAATGAATACAAACAAACTGAGGGAGAGAAAAGAAATTATAGCTGAAAGATCGTTTTGTAGGATTTGATTTACGATAAACTAAGTGCATACTAAGAGCTCAAAGTTTCTCGAGAGAACGTTTTCATTGCCAATTAGGAGTTAGGGGTATGCTTAATTTAATCGCAAGTAACGCAAAAAAGGTTCTATAATGAGAAACTAGTGTGTACTCTTCAAAATTTTCCGCTACTGAAGAACCATCGTTGAATATGAAACGAGCTTTTTGTAATTGATACTTGAGAGCTTTGGAAAATCCCTACATCATCTCGAAAATAAAAATTATATAATTTTTAGATAATAAAACTCGCGGCGGTTATAAATTTCCATAGTTTTCAGTTTCTTTTAAAACCTATGGAAAGTACCGGATGCCGAGTGACGGATCAAAACCACGGAATGCATGCATATTTTCGTAGTTTTCATCAACTAAAAAAGCATAGAGTAAAAAACGTACCTTTACCCTCAATTGGCAGATGATTGCACTTCATGATGGCCAAGACAGCTTGAGCGATGTTGGGAAATTCGATCAGGCCCGATGAGGAGCGCTCCGTCTTCAGGGGGAACAGGCGTACCGAAGTGGCCGGCACTTCCTTGATATTGAAAATCCCTATCAGTTGATCTTCGGTGAGGCCGGGAGGCGTATTGAAGAAATGTAAAATCTGTAAGCCACAAAGTGAGATAAAATAAAAGCGCCCTCTCTTTCTTTCTGTCTGTCTGTCTGTCTGTCTCTTATAAACCTACCTTACTCGGTGGTTGTATGCGATTTTTGCTTGCTTGTGCCGGTGACAAGAATCGATTGTTCTTGGAGCCAGTGTATTCCTTAAAGCTGGGCGTGTGGTCAGGAAGCAAGAAGGGATTAATGACTTCGGAAAGAAAATTCTGCTTGGAGAATGCAATTTGAATTTTGCCCGCAGTGCCGACGGGAATGTTGTTCAAGTGCTGGACGCAACGCTCGACGGCAACGGAATCGCCCATTTGTACCATGGCGGTGCCTTCTTTGGTCTTCAGGAATTTGATCTGCAATGGCAAAGAGTTTTTGGGATGAGATTAAAAGTGAAATTTATACAGAATTTCAATAAAAACTTCGCAAGTCCTTGTACTTTCCTTTCAATCTTATCAGCGTTTGAAACGCTCTTCTAAAATTTAATCAAATTCAATGTCTTTTGAAGAAAATCATCCACTTTGAAATAACACACGATACAAGAATAACTTTTGCCACAGTCCGTTTTCTAGCGCTTTGCCGTCCCGCGGACGAGCCCCACTTCCACCCCTCACTCTTTTTGATCAAAATGTGATGAAGCTTACGTTGCTAACCCTTATGCTGTTATTCAGAGCATTCCAGGAATCTCTTTTGAAGCATTTTTGTTCGTAGATTCTATGAGAGAAATACAATTTTAAAAGAAATTCTTCGGTTGTCTGTCAACTTTTCCGACAAGATTCAAAAGGAAAGTGACCCACAGAATACAAATTTTCGCAACGTTCTGAAAGCAGGGCGAAAGAGGCGGGACAAGAGTGAGTGAGTGATAACTTTCTCAACAAACATGCAATCATCCACGACAACAACCACTCTTTGGGCTAACTAAAACCAATAAATGTAAGGCGATGGAAAGTGTATAAGCATGGACAGCACCACAGACATCCTTGTGTTCATATCGATTTTAAGCTTAATTCAATGCCATTGAAATAAGGACTACCACAAGAGTAGCTCTCGAAGAACCATTTGGTTCATTCTTTGAGCCAAAAAGTAAACGAAAGGTATACACTCTAAAACCGCAATAACCAAAGGTAGTGAAGTGAGGCCTCATTCTCTACTCGAGGCTTTTAGACACATCGAGGCGCCACAATTAACGAGGCGACAAAACTTCCATTTCTCTTGACGCATGGAGATAATGAAAGTAAGTACCTACACTGATAAAAATCTCATGGGTTAATCCAACTCAAGCGACCAGTTCTCTTACTGTTAGTGCACATTTTTTGGTTACCTAACTGGTGCGACAAATAAATTTACTACACTCAGAAAAAAAACGTCCCATTACATCGTCAATAGTACTGACGGTGATCGAGTAATTGATTGTATTGATTTTATAGCACAAGAATTAATAGGTTTCTCCTATTAAAACAGAACTTCTCTATTAAATTGAATAGTTTTTGAAAATTAAGGTACTAATTCTATTCTAATGAGACGCGTTCTACGAGGGTTGCCTTTTATGTATCGGGATTTGGCAACCCTAGTGTTGCAATCTGGCAACTGACAGCTCTATCGTAAAGTTGGACATTTTTGAGGTTATACGTACTCAGAACGGTTTGACATACGAGCGCTATTTGTGTTGTTTACAGTAACTTAAGAGATTTATCTCGGCCCAAAAATGGTATTAAATCGTGAACATTTTCGTGCGATTATTTTTTACAACTTTCGACGTGAATTAACTCAGCAACAGTGCATGGATGAACTTCATTCAATTTTTGGCGATGAAGCTCCATCAAGGACCAGTGTTTATCGATGGTATGGTGAATTCAATCGTGGTCGTAGTTCACTCCAAGACGAATTTCGTAAAGGTCGTCCAAAATCAGTTGTTGTTCCGAAAACCATTGATGCTGTGCGCGAACTGATATTGCAAGATCGTCATCTGAGCACCCAAAACATCGATTTGATGAGTCATCCGCCGTATAGTCCTGACTTGGCACCGAAGGACTTCTTTTTATTCCCTTACGTAAAAAACAAACTGAGAGGTCAACGTTTTTCGACACCTGAAGTAGCGGGCCGAGATGAATCTTTTAAGTTACTGTAAACAACACAAATAGCGCTCGTATGTCAACACGTTCTGAGTACGTATAACCTCAAAAATGTCCAACTTTACGATAGAGCTGTCAGTTGCCAGATTGCAACACTAGGGTTGCCATAATTCCGAAACATTCAAGGCAACCCTCGTGTTATTTATTTAAAACTACGAAGATTTACTTTTACTAGAAATACTTTAAACTTAATACCGTAGTTTTCATCTATTGTATGTATTTATAGTATAGCAATATAATTTTCATACTTCCACCCCATTGCTGTTTAGTTTATAGTATAGTTAGTTTATAGTTTATAGTATTATAGTATATAAATAGTATGGAATATATATCGTACTATTACGCAATCGATATGAGTTATGTATGCAAAATATATAAATACTAAGGGTATTTATGACAACGCATAAAAGTCGTATAAACGGTATAAACTGCATAATCTTATCTCCGCATAAACGAACTGTCAAATTTTGTATGGAATTTTTTTTACAATAGCTGTATAAAATTCCGCTACGATTTCGGTGTGTAAACAGGTCGCGTAATTTTATGCGTGCAATTCAGCTGTTTTATGAAACGGCCGAGCAAACTGTGAAATATGACTGAGGTAAAAGATCACGAATTTTTCCCAAATTTCATTTTTATAAATTTGCTGCTTAAATGACCCAGCACTGACAGTTGAAAGTTGAAAAATGATATTTAACTAAAATTAGTTGCTTTCGTCCAGAACCTTTTTAAACTAAATAGCAGATTTTAAAGAAATTAAAACAAAAAATTTGGTTTGGTCGGAACTTTGATAGTAATATTTTTGCTTTTATGGTTTGCTTCAGGTTCATAATTCGTGTTCATTTTTTTACATTTGCTTTTCAATTGTGAGTACCTACTTTCGGTGTTTATATATAATATATACATATATAATATACAAATAATAGCATATTTCTTTTCAGGAGTTGAGTTCCAGCAGTATTCTACGATAAATATTATTACCTAAAAATTTCAATAGTAACCTAAAAGTTGAAATAGTTTCCTAACAAGTTTTACAGTACTTTACAATTTTTACAAATTGTGACAAATTTTTCCGTTAATTAATATGTCATTTTAATCATAACATAACAAATTGTAGACTAAATTGTTAAGTTACAACAGTTGGGAGTAGGTCAGATTTACAAATTTTTCGGGTTAGTGCAATTTTAATCTAAAAGTTGGGTTAGGGTAAGATTAACCTAAATAATTTTATAATTTTATAATTTTATGAATAAAACTCAATTCAATCTTTATAAATTAGAATTATTCTCCAAGCGACCAGTTAGAGAAAAATAAGACGTAACAGCAGCTGCAGGAAATATTCTTGTTGACCGCAATATACTCGTATCTTCTTTCTTTTTTCTCCCTTCATCGTCAACATCATGTCGTTGATAGTTGCAGTAGATGAGTCTCTCGCGGATTATACCTTTATATTATGTTTATAACTTTCGACCTTGTAAAAACTTATGGATTACTATGTTGCCTTAAGCAACAAATTTATCAACATTTAAGCAACATTTATCTTTTCCAAAAATGAGGATTTGGGCATTTCATACGTTCCAAGTGTCTCATTATACCACATTTTAACAAGCTGAATATAAAAATGATCTGCGACAAAAGCAGTTTTGGTTTTGGGTCGTCTTGCTGCATCGCGGTAACGCGTAGCTGTGGCGAATAACGGCAATCCGTTCACCTCGACCACCGCCGAACTTCTGCAGATAGACTGAAAGTGAAAGTAAAAGCAGAGCAGGACAGCAACGACGACGCGGTTGAACGTTGTTACATCGCGTTGCTTACTAAAAATCAAGACTTCATAAGAAAAAGAGGCACTGATTTGCCATAGCACTCGTTTGACGGACGATAGAGCAGCGCAGCGAGGAGAAGGTGGATCGAAAGGGAAAACACATTGGTTCAGTCTACACAACTCTGAGTAACTACACGCTCAATGTATCGCAATCGCTAACACCAACCGTTAACTGTATTTTGTATGGTTTGATTCAGCCGATTATGAGAAAAAATGCAAGTCGCGCGCAGTTTGTGGCGTTGTTGTTGTACTCGAAGATTGCATTATTGCGTGCCTGCAATCCATTCATGTCTGTCTGCCAGTCAGTCAGTCAGTCGGAGTCTGATACGTCAGCACCTGTCCAGATGCTGGTGCTTTGGAGTTTTGGTATTACCGATTGTCTAAGCATTGACTAAAAAGGAAAACTAGCAAGCAAGACCAACCAACCAAGCCAATGTTGCTGCCAACACGTAGCTCGAGTTGCTCAAGACTATTGCTTTTCATGTGATTTACGACCATCGTGAAATACGATGTTATTAAACGATTTGGTTGGTTGACTGAACGACCGATTGGATAAATTTCTTAAAAAACGTTACGAAAAAGGCGTAATGTGTAACGTGAGAGAAGTAATGTCTCTAACTAAGCGTATCCACATCATCAGCAATTAAACAGTTTCTGTTTCTCTGAATTTTAACTAAAACTAACTTTGTTAAGTATGTATTTATAAATATATTCTGCCTTGAGCTCAATATTTTCTGGTATTTTCGTGATTCTCTGATGAACGTAAATGATCTGGATCTACCAGATTCTTTTATAAAGCATAATCGTTTTGAACTTATCTTACAGCAACGAGATAATCTTTTTCCACAAAACTTTGCCTCTAAAAGTGCTATTGATTTCTCTCCGCCTCTTTTACCATTTTGAATAGTTGAATGGGCAGATTTCTGATAAATGAACGAATCGTTTATTGCTCGTTCTGTTTTGTTATTTTCCAAATTTGTTGTTGTTTACCAGCAAAAACTAGAAATTTGGTGTTAAATTATGAAATTTTTCAAAATTTTATAACTAATTTTAGAAGTTAGTAAAAGCTTCTTTTATTTTTTCATATAAGTTTTGATTTGTTTGTGTTACATCATTTATTTTTACATGTTATTCCTTCGCAATTTCTCACTCGCTCGCACTTTGTCGATACAATGCATTGATTTGTCTTTTCGAAGCGTTGAAGCGCTTCACACTCTTTGATAATCGGTTAGTTCTGTAGAGAATTTTAAATTACAATTTCTTTAAGTTATTTATGGTTCTTCTTCCTTCTTCTTTTTCTCCGCTATAACTTGAAAACTGTTTTTCCTATTCTTATTGTTGTTGTGTACTTACTGATCCGTTGGTGACTTTGTCTTACTTTGACTCTTTTTTTTTTCTAGAAGGCGGTTCCATGGCCTCACCTTCACCTTTCTTTTCTTTGTCTTCCTCTACCTCCCTTTATTTATTTCCATTACATTTTTTATGTTTGCGAGTATTTCCGATGTGCGTAGGTGTAAGATTATGTTAGTGTGTGAGTGTTGTTGGCGTTCATATACGATATCTATGTTGTATACATATGTTTGTGTCGACAGAGATGGAAGTAGATAATTATTTTGTTGTCTAGTGTCGATGCACCTTATGATTTCGAGCCTCAAGCGTCAAAGACAATAACAAAAGATATTACATATTGCACATACGTAGTCGTACCTCGAGGTACTAGAATCGTAATTATTACGAGAAGAAAACGAGGTCAGAGGTTGATGGAACTTGACATGAAGTCCATTATAAGTAAATCTGTCAGGCATCAATTAAAATGTGGTGTAACATGATGCATCGTATAGAATGCAGGAATATCCATGCAAAACTGATAGTTTCAACTACTAAAAAAATCAAGGATGTTGTGTGGACATATTATATATAGATGATTCGATTATAATTTTATACTCCTATCAACGATTTTCTTTATAGAATTATTTCTTCCTTCATTTTAACTTACGAAGGCAGTGACGTCTGAAATAAATATTGAAATGAAACTTTTGTTTTTAAGGGAAGGAATTCGCAATGAGATGTCAAATTGCTGGCATGACAGCACTGCAATAAATGTCATTACCATTTTAACCGCAACATGATTTCCTCACCATTCACCATCAGACACACACTTTGACCCATTTTATGCGAGCACCTTTTTATACGAGTATTTGTAACTTGCCAGAGATAAAATGATTTAATTGGAATTCATTGTTGCGTTGTGTCAGTTGATGGACATTAAAAGCGCAATATTTTCATCTTTATCCATCATCCTTCAAAATGTATTAATTTTTCAATTAAAGGAAAAAGATTTTTATAATCCTGATGCATTTCAGCATCATGTTTTTTTAATTTTAGCTGCATTTTTTTAATTGATTAAAGCAATGAATTTCACCATCGTTAGTGCTATCGTTAAATATTAAGTTAGCAAACAATTCTTCGTTTGAATTCAACTTTCGCAAAATGATTCAAAAACCAAAGGTACAAATTAATGATTTATATAAAAATTCGGGGCTATGAAATAACTCTTAATGGATTCCCAACTTTTTTAAAATATGATTTATTATTTCTTAATAAAAAGGGAAAAACTCCTCAAAAATGTTAAATTTTTTTCGAAATGTGTGATGTTTCCAGTGAAAATTCCACTGAATTTTGCCAGTGAAGTTTCTTCTTGTTTTTCTGTCAATTTATTTCGTCGCTGTTATGGTTGCCATACATACGAGTACATACATTTCATATTATATCTATATTAACTCGTCACCACGCTGACTACAGGACACACTATTAATGCTTAGTTCAATGCTCGAGTTTTTAATTAAGTCTTGGGAGATTTTTGGAGTTTTAATAAAGGGATGATTTATTTTGGTATCTAACAAACTATCCCATGGTTTTCTTTCTCTTTGATTTTCTACGAATTTTATTCATTTATTTTATACACTTTGAGAACAACACTTTGTTTTCTATTCGTTGGTAGAGCAGATCTTCTTTCAGAGAGAGTCGACGATACAGCTAACTTACTCTTTGTCAGGACGGCAAAGGGAGGTCAGGACCTCATCATCATATTAAATGACACTGTAGTCATTTGACATTTGACATGTGAGATGTGTTAACATGTGTTTGGAGGCTTGAACTTAAAAGGAAAAGCCAAATCATCGTGACAAATTAAAATCGCAGCAAGACCATAATGTCTGTCGGTCTTGCTGCGATTTTAATCCTTGGTGAAATTGCAAAAGTTGTAAAAAATTGTTTTACAGAGTACTTGAATGAAACAACAGAACACTTCTAATGATTTCACAATTTAAAATTTTAAAAAAACCTCTACACAAAAAATTTAGAACTATTTATCCTTTGGCAACCATCAGTAAACGTCAAATAGTTTCCATTCCGGATGATCTTTATTTTCAGTTATTTTAATATAAATTCATCAAACAAGCTTAAATTCCGCCAACTAATATTTTGACAAAAGACTGCAAGCAGATTAAGAGTGACAGAGCGGCGGCATCTCTTGTCAATTGCAAGGCCACGCCTCTGACTCGGCTGTTGCCTCTGGCCCATTTCCAACAAGCATTGTCGAGCGCAATTTTGCAGAAATCATATCAAAAAACAAAAACTATGACAAAGACAAACAGACAAAACAAAAACTATTGTTTTTCTATTGTATTCTTATTTTCTAATACACACATACATATATACTAAATTTGACAATTGTGCCCTAGTGGCAACGCTTTACTGCACACAAGTAATGACTCTGTAGCAACATTAAGCTATATTTTCATTTGTCTATTTAGTTGTTTCTGTTGTTGTTATTGTTTTCACTGTTGATATTATTATTATTGTTATTTTATGAAAGTTTTGTCGCAGTCTGACAAATTCTTTTCTTGCCCACAAGAGAGAGCGGTTGAGGGAAAAGTGAGGCTATAGAGCAACAATAAACAGCTTTAAAGCAAACATTTTTAACTTTCCTTTTTCCTTTGAACATTTAAGCCTTAAGAAGTATTTTTCAACAAATGGAGTTTAATTTTTAAACCATAATATTAAGTCGAAAACAATAAAAATAAATACGATGTATAAGAAATATTCAATTTTAAAGTTGACATTTTCTACTACTGGGTTAAATTAGAATAATTTAATAACCTCAAATCATTAAAAAATATTTCAATATTAAAATTTTTCACTGAGCTCAAAAATGAAATTCCTTGAAGTTCGTCTTGAAAGATTTTTATATGTATATCAACTAGATGTACCCAGCCCCGCTTTGCTGTGGCTCATTCTGGGTAATAGTTAGAAAGCGTTTATTGCTTCCGACCACAAATGAAATATTCCTCATACAAACGTTGCAACCCCTTTTCACCCCTTCAGGGGTTGAATTTTGAAATATCCGTTCTTAGTGCTTGTATACATATGTACATCATAAAGGAAACGTCTGTGCAAAATTTCAGCTTTCTAAGTCAAAGCGTTTAGCCTGGGCGTTGATGAGTCAGTCAGGACTTTCATTTTTATATATAGAGAAGATAGTACACAAGAAAATCAATAAAAAAATAGGATGAAAATTTCAATACTCTTATTCCATTTTTTATTTAAAAATTGTATAGAATCTTATAAAATAAAAGAGTATAATGCATTCTAAAGTATTTTGGAATAAATTTAATCGGAAGAATTTTTAGAGAGAACATTTAAAAAAATTGTTTTTGAATTAAGAAGCTGCTTTTTTATACTACGAAGATCGACAACATTTTTTAGAATTAAAGTAAACTTTTCAACTGTTAAAATTGAAAAGAGTTGGTTTAACTTTTGAGCCCCAACAGTTACAAACTGGACCAGTAGTCACAAGTATCCTCAAAAAATAGATAATAAGCCCTCGAAACTGGCGCACAGTTTAAAAGAAAATGTCACGACTAAGTTAAAAAAATATTTATATCGACAACAGGTTTAATACTTTTAAAGTAAATCTCTGACTTACCCTGGCAACGTTTCCATATAAACAGACCAAATTGAAGAGTTTATCTGTATTTGATGTATCATGTTCCAGTCCGTAGACCATCATGACAGCTCCCTGATAAAGAAAGGAAGAAAAATGAAATTAGTAGGGATATTTATCCATTGTTGAAGCCAACAACAATCTTAAAGACTAACAGAGACAGTGTGCAGAGTGTGGGGGAGGAGTATTTTTTCGCTCAATCCTTTAACTGCTAACTTCTGTGACATTGACAGATCCGAAAAAGCTCTGAAGGAGGAGCATACTTTTAGTTAAGAAGAGAAATCTTAATTTAAGAAGAGCACTCTTCAGAAGTTAAAGGAGTTTCAAGAAGAAAAGTCTTTACCATCAGTCTCATACGCATGGTGGCTATTAGTATGGATTATTAGTATGAAAACTTGTTTTCTCATCTTCATCCCGTACAGTACGAATTAGTGTGATTGACACAATCACAGTCATAGTAATTGTCCTAATCATAGTCATCATGGTCATAGTTATAGTAATGGTCATAATCATAGTAATAATCATAGTCATAACCGTAATAACAGTAAAAGTCATAGTCATAATCCTAGTCATTGTCGTGATCATAATCATGGTCATGGTCATAGTGATAGTTATAGTCAAAGTCATAGTCATAGTGACAGTGATAGTGATAGTCATTTTAAAATATAGAGATAGTCATAGTCATGGTCAGTCATAGTGATAGTGATAGTCATAGTCATAATCGTAGTCATTGTCGTGGTTTACCATCGTGACCCATCATGATTATGGGTCATAACTATAGTTATAATCATATACTAATCATGTATAAGTGGTAATTGTGGTCATAATCATAGTCATAGTCACAATCAGAGTCATTGCTACCATTACTATAACAATTATCCTCATTGTTATTATATTTAACTATTACTAATGGCTTAATCATAGCTATATCCATTACTGCCATTAACATAATACATATTTGCCATTATCATTATTGTCATAATGTCTATTGTCTAATGTCAAAATGCGAATGAGGAGGTTTCCTAAAGAATATAAACGGTACAGGCGTGAAAGATGAATGTCAGAAAATGTAACTTTTTATGAAAAACTACTTTAAAAATTTGAGTGGAGTCTTCAGATTACATTATTTCTGCTTCAGATTCTTTAGTAATAGCTATATAGATAGATATACGATTATGTACTATATACACTACCGAAAATATATAAAAAGTAACGGCCTTCAACTAAGTATATTACTACGTAGTTATTTTAAAATGGTTATATTTGGACATTCATCTTTTTGTCCTGTACCCTTCATACATAAATATATGTATATTAACCGATAATTTCTTTATTTGGTTTTTGTTTTAAGGATCCTTAAGAAATCGCATTAAATTATGAAACTTCAACCTTTTTCGATTAAAGTACAAAGTAAAATTTCGACGGCTTTTAATAAAATATATAAAAAAAAATTAATATATGAAAAGCATTTCCATGAAAAGAACATTCGAACAAAACAAACCGACTGTATCGCTTAAGCCAATAGACATTACAGTATGACACAAAAGCGACTGAGGGGAAGAAGAGCTCTATGAACTTCCAACCCAAAAGTAAACTCAGGCAAATAATGTATTCATTAAGTGGTAAAGCGCCGAGTACTCACCTGCGCCTGTCCTTGTGCGGCAAATGTAACTGGCCCATTGCGGCCTGCCACCACTGGTGGCTCCTTCATCAAGCCGGTCGGATGAATGGGTGCTCCCTTCCAGTTTTCTGGTGTAGTGGGATGGAATTCCGGAGGGCCAAACGGTGGGAATCCGGCGCCGGGTCCCAGGAGTGGCGGTTCTTTAAATTGACAAAAATTTGTTGGGGTTGAAATCAGACCGACTGTTGCGACATTGTGGTTTTTTGCGTTTTTATTATTATTGTGATTTTTCGTTCAGATTATTTGTTTAGTAGTATGTGTATAAATTGTTAGTTTTTTATAATTTAAATGAAATTTCGTTTTTAGCAGGAAGTAACGGATGCATGCACAATTTCAGTATTTTTTGAGAGTTTTTGAGTTGTAGGTCGTTGTTGTTGTTGTTTTGATTACAGTTGACATTGCCGTTGTTGTTGATGGAGTTGTTGTCGTAGTTGTTGTTGTTGTTTACGATTGGAAGAGGATGCAGGGCACACACACACAAATACAATATGGCAGGTAATGAGAAATGAAAATAAAAAAGAAAGCAATAGAAATGATTTAATGAAGGAAAAGACAAAAAGAAGAGTGAGTGAGTCGATCAATCCGGTCAGTCGGTGGGTCAGTCGTTGGGTCGGTCGACTAAAGATCTATACAAAATAATATACAAATGTTTGAAAAATTTATTTGAAGGGCAAAACTTATGAAATGTTTATACGTGAGTAAAAGTTTTGGAAATATGTGAACTTTAATATAAGTTGTAACATTCTGGACGTCTGGAGTAATGAATTTTTCTCATAACCTTCAAAGCATTAAACATTCTCTAATAGCAATGAACATGCAATGCAGATACAATGCACATTTTTACAATATCTTCGGGGAATACTTTTTATTTAGAAAATTTGGTACATAAAAGTTCTTCTTCTTTCTATACCAATTAAATTAAGAAAGTTTTCCCCACTGGGTGACCGAAGAAAAGAAAGCACGTACGAACTGAGAGAGAAACTTTTCCCGGAAGGACAAAGACAAAAGGGAGCGCAGAAAGACATGAAACCGCGTTCGAGTTTCGCCAGATGTTGAATAAACATGATCCAAAGAACAAAAACAAGACTGAAGGGAAGAAGAGCTGGCGGACGGCGTTAGTGATATGGTTGAAGGATAAACGCGACAGTGGGCGAAAATTTCGATTTTTCAAGTTTTAACACATGAAATTACTAACTTTTCACCACAATGCGATAAATTACCAACAAAGTACGAAATTTTACCCTTTGGTTGAAAATTTAGAAAAAAAAACAATAAAACAGTATCAGTACAGATTTAAGAATCCGTATTAAGGAATAATACTTTATGGTAATACTTTATGATAAATTCGTTTTTAAATTTTTTTTTTACATCTGTACATAAAAGATCGTTCTTGAATCTTGTGAAAACTGGTCGGAATAATTTCTAATTTTTAATGCAAATTGAAACCTCAAATTAGTTGGAAAACTTACTCAATTAGGACTCAATGGTTCTAAAACAGTTAAAAAAATAATAAATTTGTTTGAAAAGATTTCAAATTAGTTTAAAACGGTGCTGAGTTGATTTAAAAATGTTCTAAATTGCTTTATAAAGGTTTTAAAACGGTTCTGATTTGTTTGTTTGAATTAATTTGAGAACTTTCTACGTTTTGTATCAATTTTAATATATTTTCACATTTTTAATTAATTGTACGCCCCTGTCCATGCTAATGAGCCAGACAGATCGAAGGGGGAAATGTCTGCCTCTTTCGCGTGAGTCCTTTTTTTAAATAAAGTTCATACAAAATACACAAACATTGCTTATGATTAATGCAACGTGGCACGACAGCACGCACACAGCGTGACTTCAAGAATATGTATCAGGCCTTGTCGACGGCAAACTGGCGTTGAACTGCTGCGCACATCCGCTTCCGGATAGTGCAGCGTGTAATGCAACAGCATTGTGGAGCTCGGAAAATGGCTGCCTCTCAGCCACTTTATTTTAACACACGCGAATGTGCGAATTATTTGCGTACTTTGTAGAGCTGTTGCTTATCGTGTATATTATCGTACGGCGCAGAACGTTTTCATGCTGCTACGTGTTAGATAGACATTGTTGTTCTTCCGGTTTGTACCGATTACACCATCGCCGTTTGGGTAATGACGCCGCGTTTATCGCGTTAATTTTTGCTATAAAAGCTTTTTGTACAGCAACAACAACAGGTAATATAACAACAATAGGCGTATAACAGCGCCGGCATCAACAAGAGTAGGAGGAGGAAGAAAGAGACGGTAGTATGGACAGCAAGAGCGAGTGTGACAACTGCAACAACAGTAACGCCTACAGCTGTCAACTGCAGCGACACTGGCCCCGCCCACCCCGGCGCGATGGACATGCAGCAAGAACATCAACGAAATGGTTGATGTATAACGCGAAGAATTGTTTATTTTAAGTGTTCCTTAAAAAATTAAATGCAGCATTTAATTTTTTATTTTAATTCTGGTGGAGGTGATGATGTTTATGGTAATAAAGATGAAAATTCATTGAAAATAAAATCGGACAGAAAATGATTAATGATCTAAGAAAGATTTAATTAGAAAAGATATTACTCATACGACACGATGTACTTGTTGTACTTTTTTGCAATATCCTCGCGTTTCTATAAGAACCATTTCTACCCAATGAGATCAACAGAAATAAAAAAAAATTTTATTGATAATCAGTATTAGGGACCGGATGCTTGGTAAATAATCATCATGACGAAATAGTCATGAATCTTCTTCTCTATATATAAAAATGAAAGTCCTGACTGACTCATCAACGCCCAGGCTTAACGCTTGGACCTAGAAAGCAGAAATTTTGCACAGACGTTTCTTTTATGATGTATACAAGCACTAAGAACGGATATTTCGAAATTCAACCCCTAAGGTGGTAAAAAGGTGTTGGAAAGTTTGTATGAGGAATATTTTATTTGTGGTCAGATTTTCTTGAAACTTGGTCTTAATGCTCTTTGGTATAATTAATCAAATACATATTTCGGCATTTTTCAAAACCCTGAAGGGGTGAAAAGTGGTTTGCAACGTTTGTATGAGAAATATTTCATTTGTGGTCGGAAGCAACACACGCTTTCTAACCATTTAACCAGAATGAGCCACAGCAACGCGTGGATGGGTACTTCTAGTATACTCATAAGTATAATAAAAAATGGAAATAGTCACGATAATGAAAAGCTGCGCTCTATTAACCATAATTTTGAAAATGCAGATGATATTGACGATGAAAAACGATGAAGAACGATCAACGATCAGTCAACTGAAGCCAGTAATTAATAACAGGATATATTTAAACTGATTACTAAAAATCCTAAGTGATATTAATGATCGCAGACAATGGTTATCGAACACCCAGAAAGACACCCAAGTAATCAAAATGAAAAATGATAATTACCATCAAAAGTAGCGACCGATCAAGCATTATTTAAAACAATTGTCCATCTCAAAATCTATTAAAAAACACATAATACCGATTATAATGATCAATCATCTTCAAAACGATCAATCAAAAGGTCGGCTCAATGAAAAATTTTTCGGTAAGGAATATTCAAAATAAACCAATAACAATAAAAATGGTAATATTAATCGGCGGCAATCAATAGTAATCATCAACAATAAGAAGAATGCGAATGATTGCAATGATTGATCATTGCTATTATCATCATGAAATGATCAAAATGATCAACGATTAGTCAAAAATTAAAAAAAATTTGCCAACACCGAATATGATAATTATGATCAAGGAAAATTCATCAAACTCTCTTTCTCTTCGTAGAAAAGCGGTGAAAAGCGGTAGCATTGAAAAAGAGCAATGATTTTCACTCTTTTTATAGATGTGTGCTTTCTTCTATGTTTTTAAGAAAACCTTTCTCTAGAGTACCTTTTTATTGAGTTCTTGTTCTTAATCACTCATTAAGAATTTTCAATTTGTCAATAAATCTGACAAAATAAATCAACTCAGCCCAGTTTGTAGGTGATAAATGACATTACTGAGCTACATTGCTGAGTACTCAATAAATACTTGAGCTACATAAAGTACTCAAGCTACAAAATAAGAGATTCGTTTTCTTCTTATTGTTCTTCGCTCTCTGTATTAATGATTTATAAACTCTTATTGAACTAACTACGACAATTAATCAACTGAGAAACAAAACTGAAATGTGAACTCTATGCTGACGAGTTTCATTCATTATTTTCCCCGAATTTGAAAATAATGACCCATTTACAAGTGCCGAATGTTGAGTACACGTTTCAATGATTTGACAAACTTTTCTACAGCGTGACAATGTCTAAATTTATTCCAAAACGAAAGCTCTAAAATGAAAACCGGTCTCTTCCATTATGGCAAAAAGTGTCCTTCGCTTAAGTGGAGACCTGAGAAAGCGGGCAGAGAGAGCATTAAACCTAACTTCCTTTGTTTGTAATCCATAAATTCAATTTGCATTTCCGTTTCCGGCGAAGTTTACTTTAGCAAAGTGGCTACAGGGTGCTGCCTGAGGACATGAAAGGGGGTTGAGAAGTGCGGCAGTTTGGGAGACGAACGAGACGACGCCCGGGCGATTCGTGATGCAATCGTAGGTTGCGGTTGTCGAAGGTATTGCTGCGTGACAGCTGCATGTTAGCGAGTGTGGGAGCGAGACAGGGATAAATAGGGAGAGGGAGAGAGAGAGAGAGACAGAGAGTACGAAAGTGAGTGAGCAAACAAGAGAAGAAAACTTTTTAACAATGTTGACAGCAAATTGCATAAAAGCTGAAATAAATAAAGGGGGACGAAGAAGAGAAGGGTAGAGAAAAGAGAGTGAAAACCAACAAAAAGCAATAAAAAAACAATTTCTGCAACAGCTGAAAATTGAAATTCTTGTCACTGTATGCAAAGAGCTGCTTTTTTTCATTATACGCTTAATAAAAATGAAATAAACTGTTGCTACTGTTGCCACTTTCGCTATTTTAATTGTTGTTGTTGTTCCTGAGAGGTGGTGGCTTTATTTTTACAGTGTTGGTGGTATGGGCAGCTGTTTCATGAAAGCGCCCACACTGACTGCGAAGGAAAGGAGTATGTATATGTATATTATTTTCATAAAAACGAAAGAGAGAGACAGATAAGGGAGAAAAAAATCACAGCCAATAAAGTGGATTAAATGATCAGCGTTGGAGGCCGGGGACACAGCATAGCAACGCATTTAAGCTTTAAAATTAAGGGAATGTAAGTACACAAAAGGACCTGGAAAAGTACATAAAATTCCAATTCAGCTAAAATTACTTCAGCTGAAATGAAAATACTACTCAATCTGTTAGGTTTGAGCCAGCAAACAATGGTTATATGACCTTATCTTTTTTAAGAGTATACCCCCCGCCGATTTTACTTCAGGATATAAGACATTTTAATACATACTTTGAATTAATTCACAGACACGAAGCTACTAAAATTTATTGTATGCTTTTTTCATCAGTAGTACCAGATTTCGGTTCCAAAAAGTCTCAACTACTTTCATTTTTTTCGAAATCATTGATTCCGTTATATCGCTGTAGTTAATCAATGGTAACTATTCCACCAAACTACTCTAAACAAAACTTGATGACGGAAATGCGTTCCAGAGCCCAACAGGTAGCCCGACATCAGGTAACTCTTCCCGTTGAGCATGTTTTTAGATGATTCTGAATAGTTCTAGGGCTCATGAAAGGATAATCTTAAAACGCTTTTACCCTAAAACGGTTCTCTAAAAGACGATTCTCTTTTTGCTCCTTAAGGAAAAAGGAGGAGGCCAACAGAAAGTAGCTTTTCCACTTTTTAAATCAATTTTTTTTACTCCCACAAAACTGAATTCCACAATATACACTCACTGTTTTCTTGTAAAAGGGGAAAAATTCCCCGTTAAAATAAGCTATTGAAAGTGCCGAGAGTTCTTGCCGAGAGTGAACTAACTTTAGTTCAGGTAACTTTACTTCTAGTAAATGAGTTGATTGATAGGCAGTCTGGCAAAAAGCTTTTTAAAAACACTTTTAAAAAAAACGCTTACTTTAAAAAAAAAAATTCAAAACTCCGTGGATGCTTTTGCTTTCCCTTCATGTGAAAATATAACTTTTCAATATAACTGTTTCATATATAATATAACTGTTTCACATAAATAAATTGAGAATTGAGTGCTAACAAATGCTACTTTTTTGCAATAACTGAACAGAGGCGAAGATTTCTTTTAGATCATTCATTAATCGTCGGCCACTATTCTATTAATGACTATTATTCATTAATCATTTGTCCCATTCGTTTCATTCGTTCTCTCTAAAATTGCGCTCATTAGAGGATTAAGTTGTCTAATGTCTAAAAACTACAACATTTGAAAGATTAAATGCTTTATTAATGACATTTTCGTTTAATAAATGACAATTACGTTAACAACGAAATCTTTCATGTAATATTAAATAATAATTAGTTTCTGATAAATGACTGGAATTAAATAAAATAATTATTTCGAATGAAATCTGATGAGTCTCTTTAAATCTATGTTGCTAATATTTTAGTAATAAAAGGCCTTAAAAGCATTGATTTTATTTAAAAAGTTAAATTAACCCTTTTTATGTAAACAGAGAGACGCCTAGACGTTTTAGGCGTTTTACGCGTTTTCGAGGCCCAGGCATAAGGGTGGCGCCACAATAGAGCTTCTATGCGAATGGGTCGATTGAGCCCTTTATTACATCATTAAGAAAGATCTACAGATGCTTAGCTGTATATACAATGGCATAATAATCTAAAAATGAGCATCAAATTCAATATTTTTAACAATCCATTAATAAAATCGAATTATTAAAATACTTATTTTTTCTGCAAGAATAATTTTTAAGGCTTCTGGGCTAACGTCCACAATCCGGGTGTGCTTATAAATTTCGCATTATAAAGACTAAAGCAGAAAAAGCGCAGCCATGAGTCAGTCGTCAATAATGACGGCAGCATCAGGCTAAAGCTAATGGCTTACATTTAAATAAACGAAGGCAATTACCGTTTTATATCTTAAGGAGAAAGGAAGGGAAAGGAAGTGAAAGGAAGACGCAGTCTTGGGCAAAGGCAAAAGCAAAATTGATTGAATAAATTAAAGAGTAAATGAGAGGAAAATAAAATAAATAATGAAGGAAAAATAAAAGAAGATCTTGTTCAAACGAACAAGTGCGACATGGGTTTACAGTCGACTGTCGAGTGCAACAATTGCAGCAACAACAGCCGGAGCAACAGCAGTAACACAACACAGCAATAATAAATAATTCTGATGATAGAAGAAGCGCTCTATTCTTAATAATCTGCTGATTTTACGGTAAAGATCAAAGTAGCAAATTTTCTTCGCTGCAGAAAAAAATACTCGTATCTTGCAAGATTAAAAAATGAAGGAATGGATGGATTCAAAATTCTTATTTTTTTCAAATTTTATCATTTTATATTATATAGTCTATCTTTAGAGATAGATCCCATTCAGTAATATTTTTTAAGATATCGAAATTAAAGGAATATTTGTTTAACACAAAATACATTTTCAGGATTTAAATTCTAATTTGTCCTTTTTATTCGTAAGCTTACAATAAGATTAAGGAATTAATAAAGCCTGCTATTTTATTTGATTGTGAACCACAAAAAACGTTCTTTGACGGTCACTCGATGAGTCGGAGAGACTAATTTATGCTTAAACCCGGTTAAAAAATTTAGATTTTAAAAAAAAAGAGTTAAATAAATTATGTTACTTAAGGATTAAGGATTATCAAGTAATTAACAGAATGCATTTTTGATTTAGCTTTTGTTCCATAATAAGATTTATATTGTATTAAAGAAACTTAAATGAGTGTCTGCAGATAGAAAATTTAACAATTTAAAACGTCAAACATTTGCATTAACCTTATAAATTATATGTGCATGTATGTACATGATAATGGATGGAATTATTAAGCGCAGAACAGTGAAATATAAACTACTCCAATGATTTGCAAGAATTTCCACAAAAATTTAAGTAAATTCATTACACATTTTTTATCAAACGCAAATAGAAATACATATTTTCGTACGAATCGAGTGAATATAATAGCCATAATAACAACAACACCAACAACGGTTGGCCTTATGGTATATACGAGTACACTCGTAAGCATCAACAACCACAGAAATCTCTGCTCATCATCGATCAGTTGCATAAACAACAAAAATATTTAAATGATTTTGAGTATTCAATGAATGTTTTGTAGAATGTACAGATGCACGGAAGAATGGTCGGCGGGATGGACAACCAAAGAGTGCAGACCGAGTATAGTACGACTGGGCGGACGGTCTCTGCTGGTGGAATTTTCACAGCTAATGAAAACGTAGAAGAGAAAGGAAAATCAATTTATTTTCTAGATCAAATTTAATACAACCAGCCGCCGCAAGAGGCAGCAGCAACAACAAAACTAAATAAAGAGGCAGGGGCAAAACGGGCAGAAATGTGCATACGAGTACAATGGTAAAATTGCAATCTCTAATTTCTTTTTGTTTGAAGAGAAATTTGCTGCTGGTAGTCAATGGAGAGAAAACAATAAAACAGTACTATTTTATATTTTTTGTTGTAATATTGTTGATATTGTGGTAAAAGAATATCCAATTTAGAAGTTTAGGGATGCGTAAAAATTAAACCAGACAAATGATAGAAAAACACAGCAAGCACACAGAATGAAGGAAACGGAAATGAGTAAAAATAACTGTCGTAAAACTAATATAGATACTCGTCAAAAAAGTCAAAAAACCCAAGATGTAGGTAATCATGTTAATGCTAAGTGATAAAGGAATACGGAAAAATAACATTATCTGAATTCATTCAATGCATAAAAAGTCTTTCTATTAATTTATGCAGGAGTCCAATAATCAAATCATTTACAGAAGAGGAATGATGCTATGAAGGATATGTTTCGGTGTATTGAAACCATTTTTGGAGTGTATCATTTCTCAAGTGACAATTAATAACTTCTGCAGTGAATTTTTATCATTCCTGTATTGATTTGTTATCATTACTTTAGTGACCTTTTCTGTAGCGCACCCAGTTGTCTGGTAAATATTTACTACAACGATGCATTTGCATGCATTCAGAAGTAAATGCTTATAATTTCTATAGTAAAAAAAAAAACGCGTGTTAAAAGTTTTTTATAGAATAGAGAATAGAAACTGTTGAGAATAGTTTAAGAACCAAATGGTTGGTTAGAGTTTGCAGAAAATATAATTCTAATGGAAAAATCGGAGAAGTATAGGACCCTTTGGCTTCCCCACATTTCTGTAAATGACCGACTAATTTGGAACGCTCTTGTTATTTTTTTTTTCATTCAGTCTCTTTTTATAACCTTGTACCTCTTCATTCTTCTTCATTCTTTTGTCTGATTCTTTAGCTGTCTGCCTGTCTGCCTGTCTGCCTCTATGACGCTCTGCCCACGTATGTGTATGCACTCTCGCTGTTTTTCAATGTCAAATTTTTAAGTATTTAATGTTTTAATAAAATTTTTACTATTATTGTGTACCGTGTTTTGCTTAAATGTTTTTTCTTATTTAAATTCTCGAAAATAAATTATTTGGATATTTTGATTATGTGCGGATACTGCATCTGGATCTTCTCAATTTAACACACACAATGTTTTTTGAAAATTTTAATTGAACTTGAATTTACTGTGAGTACTCGTAATCATTGAATTGTAGTGCTTATTTTTGTTAGAATGCGGAAGAAAATCAAGTAGGCGGTGAGGCGCGGGGTGTGAGTGCGCGGGCTGAAGGCCTTAGATCCACTTCAATTTCTGCGCAAAGAAGATTCATCTGAGTTTCAAACATTTTAAATAAATAAAAAGAATAAAAATCGTTTTGCGCACATTGTTTGAATACTATTCAGTTCGATAAAAATTTTTTTCATTACTCACTATGATTGAGGGGTGTGTCAAGCTGATAAAACTTACCTGAAAAAAGAGAAAAAATATTTATCACTTCGAAATCCTAAAATGTTAAGACGAGAAAGGAATTGTTTGCTTGGATAAATGATTTGGACTTTGGTTAAAATATCGTAATTCTCTTATTAAAATCGTAAATATCATGACTCGAGAGGAGATATAGATAGGAAGAATAAAATTTATAGGGCGGGACTGTACTGCATTCTCTGAACATTGGGAAAATATAACATCGCTTTTCTGTAGGTTTCGGCAATCATTAATACATTTTCTTTGTGAATTTTTGAAATCATAATAACCATAATAAAAAAATAATACTCCTATTATATAAATAATAAATATAATTATAATAAAAATAAAATAAAATAAAAAATAATACTTTTGATTCTGTAGACTTTTGACAGCAAAATACCTCTCTCTTCGAATTATCTCTGTAGGCTTGAAGAAATCGATATAATTAAATTTTTAATCATTATTTTAATTTTTATTCTAATAATTCACTTTCTTTTCAGGTCCAAAGACGTACCTATGTACTCGTTTATACTTATATAATTGAAGTCAAAATGAAGCAAAACGTGTTCGGTTCAAAATTAGAGGAGTCCCTGCCTTGAATTGATTTGATGGACTTGATATGACCTCGTTTTAAATAATGAATCTCGTTGTTTGAAGTCGTCTCAACTGAACACGTCGTCTGTCTCATTCTCGGCTATCGTCCCGACCAAAACTCTGTCTGTCTTGTCCGCTGATCCTGTTTCAAATGTGAAGACCTGTCCGACTACGGCTCTAGCTTATCTCGTTTCCAGTCCTCTTTTAAATTAATTTTTCTTTCTCGGAACTAACTTTTCTTTCCGAGGATCTCCTCTTGAAATTCAAGATGAAATCACGACGAGGAAAAGAATTTTCTCGTTTCGTGAGCACCATCAATAGTCAAGTCACATCATCCATTTGCGATCATAGTGCCTACAAAAATTGATTATTTTGCGAAAAGTGAGACCATAAAAATGTAATATAGTACAAAGAAGCCATTAACGTTTTTGTGCCCTCAAAAATACCAGAATGCATTAACTACAGCAAAGAAGTGGACGCACGTATTCACTTCTGTTATACCACACGATGCCAGCCGTATCGTAATCAGATATGATGCTGTAAAATGCATAGAAAATGCATACGAGTATGCATGCAACAACTTTTGGCAAACAGAACAGACGAAAAATATCAGAAATACTACAGAAATAATGTAATGGCTCATGACTGTTAGCGGGGCCGACGAATGAGGGGGAGGAGTAAGGTGGTAAAAAACAAAATAGAAAGGTGGAGGATGGGAAGAAGAGAAGAAGGGGGGGGGGGGATGATAAGAGATCGCAAGGAATGCCAGAAACTTGACGCAACTAAACATGACCCTTTTACAGCTTTTGAAGTCAACTCACAGTCCTTACCTCTCTCTTTCTCAACGCATCTCCATTACACAACCCTTTACCCCTTTTCGACCCTCACTCGCTTCAAGAAGATGCATCTTTTTTCAAAAAGTGTATCTCAGCCAGCCTTCGTATGTGTCTTAAGTATAAATAAATAGATATAAAAATCAACATTCGTATGTGTTTGTGCGCGTGTGTGTGTGTGAGTGTGTGTGTTTGTTTTTAAGAGGATAGAATAGCATGAATTAGCATTGCTTGCTGAATAATGTCCTTAGAACAGCCTTAACATGACATCTGCTAAAACAGCAGCAAGAACAGCAACAACAACAACAACAATATCAAGAGCAGTAAGTAAACGAAGTAACACTAAAATACGTTAAAGCCTCTCGCAACTCTCGTGAAAGGTTCAAAAGTGCAAAATGGATTTAGAATAAAACAGAAAACCAACAATAACAACAACGACAAAAGCAACGAACTGAAGCAGAGGCACACGCGACTGCCAGCAGTCTCTCAGGCGACGCAGAGACACGACGCAACAAAAAGATTTCATGCTTTCGAGCGAAGAGATCGCGAATTGGGTCAAAACGAGTAGAGTCATTCTTGAATGAGCAGCAGCAGCAGCAGCGGTGGCGGCGGCAGTAGCAGCAGCTCTTGCTTAAGACTTAGACGTCCGCAGGAAGAAAGAATTGATGAAGGAGGAGCAGACATGTCGGTTAGAAAATGGAGGGTCTGAGAGGAAGGACGGAGAGGAGAGAAAGAGATGAGAGTTGGGTGAAGTGAAAGAAGGGGCAGGTGGAGGTAGAGGATGCGCAGCAATTAAAGTTCACTTAAGTCGTGAAAAACTTGTTACAGCGTTTAATGGATACAAGAATGAATAAATGGACGGATGATGGTGTGCATGCAGGAGTATGTACTCGTATGTGTATCTAAGTCGATGTCGCTGCTGGTGTGTGTGTGTCTTTTACATAAAGAAAGATTCCGAACGAAAACAACAAAGAGCGATAGAAAGTGATAGAGTGCGGCAAAATGAAGCTTTTATTTAATTAATCTTTTAATCTATTTCGAAATGAACTTGCGCCTTGACTGCGCAGTATACCTTATTTTGACTCACTTCCTTGAAACCAGGACAGCGACAAACTTCATTATCGTTTTCTAAATTTATTTCATAATGATCTCTGACATGATTGTATACTGAGTGGTAAAGAAAAGCCTGTACAAACTTATCATTTTCATTCCAAAATTATTATATTTTATCAAAAGTTAAATAAAATGCAAAATAAGCTGAAAAGTTCTTTGCTTTTGAATTTCCAAAAATGTTTGGGATCCGAAAGCTTGTAATTTAAACGACATTCTATTTCAGTTAAGACGGTAAGACGAATAATTTTACTCAATTTACACGGAATTCGTTTTGTACAGTACCATTTGGGCATGGTTGAAGAATAAAGGAAGAATCTGAATCGACATTTACCGGCCTGATATTTTTCTAGAAAAGTTTAATGCGCACAATCAGTCCAGTAGATTGCTCGAATTGCACGATTTCAATTTACACGTTTTTTTTTTTTCAGAAGCAATCTGCCGTGTAAATGATAGTTTTCTCAAAAAGGAGAAGAGATAACGACTTTAGTAAGATTATAAATGTCTCGAAATGGATCAGGATCTTCTTAAAGGACCAAAAGAACACTATAGGAGGATATAATAACAAAGCCAAATAGTGAAACTGTTGATACTATAGATTTTCAGCAAACGCTTTAACGCTATTTTCTGTTAACCTTTAGAAATTGCGTTAATGACGGCTATCAATCAAAGCAAATCTGAACTCAATCTTTTTCATGCAGGAAGCGGAAATGGAATTTTTTTAAAATAGTGTATCTGGTTCTTTTTTATTTATTTATCTTCCCGAATAGTCTTAAGAGTGTATTTATTTAAGAAATTTACTTGAATTCACTGCAAAAGTATTTCAGCCGCTTCAGTGCTTTAACTTGCAATATGTTTACAATAAAAGACAACAACAAGTTTAAAAACATTATTTAATTAGTTGCCTTGTCTAGCGTCTTCTCGTAGCAGCAGCAGCAGCCACCAAACCAAAGTAGCAGCAGCAGCAGTAGCAACATTCTTTGGCATCACAAAGGAACTTTTAATTAAATCAATTTTTGTTTTATGCCGCGCAATTGTTGCGAAAATTGTTGGACCCAAGAAATTTTATGAATTTCGACTTTTTCTAGCATAAGATTATTTCCCACTCACTGCCCGTGCCGTCCCGGCCCAGCGACCCAAACGTCAAGTCAAGCATGTCTACAAATATTTTACTGTTTGTCTGCGAATTTTATACACTGCGGCGTATTTTGGACGCTTGCATGTTCTGTGTGTGCTTGCTTAACGCAGCGAACGAATGCTTGCACGCGTCTCTCGGCCGCGGCTTGTGCAATCAGGCGAATTGCGAAATACGTACCGCCAGCAAGCATTTAAGAATTTCGTTAAACATTTTAATTCCACGACGCAACGCTTTTGTCTTCCTCTTACTCAACGGCTGCTACAACTCAATTCAACATGGCGAATGACATTCAGTGTCTAGATATTTTGATTATTTTGTGTTCTGCGATTTTTTGCGTTTGTAAGACCTTCCTGGGTTCTAATATAGCGCGAAACACAAAGGTACACTTGTGATCAGGTACAGGAATTAAATTGAAAACTAGTGAGGAGTTTAAAATCAATCCGTTGGCTTTTTGTTAACTTTTTTGGCCTCTGAAAAGGGGCCTATTTTTGGGTGTTTTGAAACTAAATATTTCCGCCATTCCTGAGAATTTCGATTTCGAGTATTTATTGTTATACTACCCATATAGGACAAAGGCTTGAAAACTGGAAAACTTGAACATTAAGAGAAAAAAAATAACACTTATACGAGGGTTGCCTTTTATATTTCGGGAATAGGGAGAAAAAAGCCACAAATCGATCATCGTAAATGGCTTTATTGTTTTTCAAAATATTCTCCATGAAGATCGATACATTTTTGTATGCGCTTGAACCAATTTTCGAAGCTCTTATGGAGCTTAAGGAGCTCCACTCCGATGGAGGTCCTTTTCTGAGCGACTGTCAAATTATGTGGCCAAATGTTTATGCAATATTGAATGTATGCTGGTCCCACTAATGCCCAAGGATGCATACATCCGTACAGCATCACTGTTTTTTGGAACAACGGCCGATATTGGAGAGCCCTTATGAAATTTCTCAGTGAGCGAACGACGACGATTGAATTCGGTGTACCACCGATATACAGTGGTTTTTAAAGGTGCTTCATGGCCAAAAATGAAATTAAGTTCATTGATTGACTGTTGTTAAGACAATCCACGTCGAAAATTGTCAAAAATAATCACACAGAACTGTGTGTAGGATGATCCGAGACAAGAAGAAAGTCCTTGGGGGGGGCGGTCAATTTCTCTCCCGTTTAGGCGCTAGAGGTAATTTTAATCGAAAAAAGTCTCCAAAAATAACGTAGATCTTCGCTCTATAGAGATATTTTAACATTTCTCTGTCGACTGCAGAAAACCGCAAAACCTCATTAAAAAATTTACAGCCGCGGCACATTGTGATCTTAGCTGTGCCGCCTAAGAAGGCTTTTGGTTGTCATTCTAAAATCGTGAACCGCTTTCCCTTCTTTGCTTCTTGTTATGGTTTGTGGCTGCCTTAATATGGGCAATGAGAAGAATGCTCTGTTCACGCGCCATATTCAATACTTTTAGTTTGATAGATTCCATTTTATTGCATTTTCACAAAACTATTATGAAGCAATAGTCTCTTTTCCTCTTCCTGAAACAGTCGGTGCAACTTCCTTCTTCTTTCATCATTCAAAAACCAAGCTGTCAGACTAATAAAAACAATTGAAGTGAGCTCAACACGACCGCCGCGTAATCATAGGATACAATTTTAAATAAAAAACACGCTAGTATTCGAGCAACTGCACATGCGTCCATCAACTTTTTTTACGTAACCGAAAACCACAACAACAACAACAACGGTAACAAAATGTGGGAAATCGAAAGGTTCATTGACTCTTTACAGTCGTCTCCGCATTACAGAAAGTAAAAGTAGTTGTGAATTTTTCCTTCGTCCAGAGTCCAGACGAAAGAAAAAGAAGCTCGTTATAAAATTTGTTCAGCGGCGGCCGCATTGCCACAAGCAACAACAAAAAAAAAAAAAAAAAAACAACAACAACAACAACAACAACAACAACAACAACAACAACAACAACAACAGCAGCAGCAGCAACAACAACAACAGGCACTTAAAAAGAGAGCTCACTCTTAAATCGATCGGGGTTTTCTTCAAAGAAACCAAAGAATAACCAACTTTTGGTATGAAATTTTAGTATTTCGTCTCTTTGCGCCTGAACAGTCAGCAACCAGCAGCAATCAGAGACAACTTACAACAGCAAAAGATATTTGCTATGACTAAACAAAAAGCGGTTTTTCGCCATGGAAATTTATACACACATATTTTCATTTCAATCTGGCAATACTTTTGCGTTTTTCATTGCGGCAGATTAACTTTCACAAACACCATTTTGAAAATGAAAGTGCCGTTAAGCATTTTCAAAATGAAAGTGTCGTTCATGTTGATGTTGGCGCTATCGCAAATCGCTGCAAAAGTGCAGGTTTTTTCGTTTCTTTTTCGCAGTTAACAAATTCGAATTCGAATGGATTACGTTCAAACAACTTCACTTTGATAAAAGCAATCGAGTTGTTTTACTTTTCCATTAATGTAATGGAACACTGCCAAATTTAAAATTGGCCCGTTAAAAAATGACTTTTACAAAATTGAGCAGTTATCAGACCACAATTGAGCACTTAGTTTTTTTAAGTTTTAAGTTAAACACATTGAAAGTAAACATTAAACTTAAGGCGTTTAATAAAGCGTTACTTTAAGGCGTTACTAAAAGCGTTGTAAACGATGGTTTAAATAAACCCATCACTCTTTTGTGGTTTAAGGTATCGGTTCAGTTTTTGTTGTTGCTAAACATATCTGTTTCTTGACAAAAAAAAGTTCTTCTACAATAAATTGCAATCAAACATTTTTAAGAATGCAATGAAAAGTTTCTAAAATTAGAGCTAATCAACTAGATAATAGAATTATTAAGTATGTAATAGTTTTTTATGGTTTTGCTACACCGCAACGAAATGGTTGCTGAAAATATTTTGAGGAAAGTACCTATTTATTTAAATATTCCATCTTCTTTAACTTTTTGATACATAATTGGAAAAGTTTTAATTGAAAAATGAAAATTAAATGAACTGCACACGACCATGAGTCGCGGTAAAGGTCGGCCCAACAAGAGGTCGAGTTAAAGGAGAAAGAAAGGGTATGGTACAATAATACCAGACGAAAAGTGATGAAAGAGCTACTACATTGTTTCGTATAATGAATAAATGAACGGATAGTTTCAATAAAGCTCGTATGAAAAGCTTCTAAATTTTTATGAGAAAAAGAAGAAAAGCCTTTAGTACTTTTTTTTTTACTTTTCAGTTCAGTACAAAAGGAAAAAACCTGCTCTTACCAACCAACCAACCAACCAACCAAAATCCAAAAGTCAACCAACCGTTTCAAAGCGCTGAAAATCTTCACAAAATTTATTAGTTTATTTTTTGAATATTTTCAAAATAGAAAAATCTCGTTTGAGAATAAAGTAAATTTAATGGATTTTATAACGAATTTCTTTATACTATTTCATAAAATCAATCATGGATACTAGCTTTCAAACAATCTTTCACTTTTAAAACCAATAATAAATTATTATTAATATAAAAAAAACCAAATCGATGAGTAATTTATTCACAATTTAAAATTTTCCTATTTTTCATTTTCTCTTCTTCTATCCCTCTCTCTTTTTATTATTTATTTGTTGGCTCTGTATCATTTTACTTTTGAGCTAGTAAAATACTTAACAACAACAACAACCTCATTCATTCATACATTTGATTAATAATTCAAAATTTTGCCATATTTTCATTTAAAAAAAAAGAAAAGCTTTTTCTTAATTTTCTTTGGCAAATATTATTTATTTGTAAAAGCATCATGCTCGTGTGTTTTCCTCCACGATGTGTCATTATGCGTCAATAAGACCAGCAAATACCTTTCCAACAACAACAACAACAACAATAGCAACAACAATTGTACTTGCGATTCTTATAACCGACCACGACCACGTAATAGCAATACTAATAACGATTAAATAGACTAACAAAGCATACATTTTTGTAAATGGTACATACGATATAACCATACACACATCCTAACAACAAAAACAAAACCACAGAGACCAAAACATCAAAAACCATAAAAAGAGATTTAAAAGAAATCCAGAAAAGATAATTTTACAATTTGAGTATGAATATGAATGGAATTTTAAAAAACTGTTGGAAAATTAACGAAATTATTTATTTTCATTCATTCAAAAGAAATTATGTACATTCGTATGTATGTGCATAATTATGTACATACATATCTAGGAAAAAACCAAACTGTGAACAAAACAGTGATACTTATAAACCGTAATAGACCATAATTATATCATAAAATTATAGTAAATCCATCCAATCACGTAATGAATAACGTCTAAAGAATAATGTCTCTCTACAGAATTTTCATATTCTTTACATTTATTTGAGATAAAAAAATAAGGAATGAATATGGATGAAGCCTTCATAATTCATCTTTGTATGTATGTTTTTCTTTATACTGTTTCTTAGATGGTCACTTGAGAATTAAAGCTAAGAATGAATTTATAACATCGAATATATCTGTTTCTTATACTGTTGTCATACTTAAATTTTCCGAAGCTCAAGTTCGCTTTTTGTAAAGTTGATCTTAATCACGTAGTTGCGGAATTCATCAAGTTAGAGATTCATTCTGTTCATTTCGTTGTAACGTGCATTTTTTTCAACAATGAAATGGTTTTGAAAAAAATAAAATACTGAAAGTATCGCTAGAATACGATAGATGTCGCTTATCAGGACTAATTTTTGTTCACCTTGATAAGAACTTGATAATTTCTCAAGTTGTCTTAATAGCCCTGTTAATTACAGTTTTTTAATAAAAAAATAAAAAAGAAGAACAGGAAATGGAAAATTTTTAGTTAGTTTTGTTAAAGAAGTCACGTATTTTCCCACTTTCGGGTAATCGCAGCTTATTTTCTTTAAAAAGTTGTGGAGTTCATTACTTTAAAATTGTAGAGTTCATGGAGTTGTAAGGTTCATCATTTTCGGAAAACTAAATAAAGTTATCTTTATCATTATCTTTATTTAGTTGTAAAGTTAAATATTCATGTCATTGGAATTGTCTAATTCTTTGTTGTGGCATAATTGTACGATTCATTATCTTCATAAAGTTGTGGATTTTATTCGCGTAGATGTAGTGTTCATTTTGTTAATGTAGTTGTAGACTTGTGTAAATATGATCGTGTAAAGGTCATTTAGTTAATGGCGTTGTGCACATTAAAATGGTCAAAATCAAAATTGTCACACTGCACATTTATGTTCATTATTAGTCGTATTATCAGTTAACTTCTTAACTTTAAATGAAAATTCCATTTATGTATGCATCAAAATTTGTAATAAATTCATCATAATTTGAATTTACTCAATTTAAAAGAAATACTGTGCCTGCTTCATTCATTCCATTCGTTTAATCCATTATCTTTTGTTGAATTTCTTTTTTAACAATGAATGAATGAACTTCGGATGGGAAAAGAAATAGAAAAATATTGCTGTTGGCCAAACTATTATAAGTTTTTTGTTATACAGTTTAATAATTTAATTAATTTACTTATGTCATGCCTGATCTTGTTCCTCATTTTCATTAAAGTGTTGGTGAATGGTTTGTCTGTTGAGTTCGTGGCCACGGCATTGCTAGACACAGACGAAAAAAAAACAACGATGATCTGTTGGTCATGGCTCATGGTGATGATTTGCGCGAGTCAAAATCAACCGTGACGCTGTAAAGTCACATTGTAGAGTTCATTATAAATCAAGATCGTATAAAGCTAAAATCATTTGTTTCTTGCCTTCATACAAACAAAATAATTAAGATTTGCATTACAATTTAAATTTTTGCAAATAAATTTGTCACTTTGGCATCGTTCTTTGATTTTTACCATCACATACATTTTTAATTAGAATTTTTTGTTGTCGTTGAGCTCTTTGTTGCAATGTTCAATGAAGAGCAGAGAGACAAAGAAATGACATAGAGAAAGTGGGCGACCGATTAGGTGTGATTTTCTTGATTTTTTCTTTTCTTTCATCACGTTGATGATGATGATGATGATGACCAGCGCATGAAATCGGAATTTGTTCTAATTAAAGTTTTTATTTTTAAGAATCAACGTGTTTCGCAATTTTTACACACATTTCTTTTTACAGATTTTCTGTAGAAAATGTCAATGTCAAGTTTTTATGTCTCGTTGTTCAATTTACACGGCGAAACGCGGCAGGCAATGCATGGCATTTATTCATGGATTTGAAATGTTAAAATATATAATTTTTAACAGAAAGTGTGAGACAGATGGACAGAAGGTTTGAAAAAGTCTGTTTCATCCTCAGAATCTCGATTAGACGGAAAAAGCTTGTCTCGTTCTCGGGATCTCGTTCTCAAATAAAACTGTCTATCTCGTTCTTGTGATATTGTCTTAATAAAAAGAATATAAGTACATATTTCTTTCTCTTCCTTTTGTTCTTCTTTCTTGCTCAACTGACAAAAGTCTATTATATTTTTAAAATTTCGCCTCGACTGAAAAATATTCTTCTAATCTTGGCTTGACTGAACGGTCTAGCTCATTTTTGGAATTCTGTCTCGCCTGAAAAAAAAAGTCTATATCGTTTTTGTAATCTCGTCTCGACTTTAAAAATGTGGGAGACAGTCAAAATCCCGAATTACAAAATCCCGAAACGACAAAATCCCGAAAAATTTTAAAATCCCGAAACGACAAAATCCCGATGCGACAAAATCCCGAAACGACAAAATCCCGAAAAATTTTTAATACCGAAATGAGAAATCCCGAAAATCACGACATAAAATTTTAAATTAATAAAGAAATGACATTTAAGTCACAATTTTTTCCAATTCGAAGTACGCGCCTACTTGCCTTTTTTTACAATGGCAGAAAAGCAAAGTTGTAATATCGAGAGAATTTTGTTGTCTGAAGGTTATAATCTACAATATGCAAAAAACTTCACATGACCGTGAGGATTCTGCTGATTGAGGGTTATGATCCCTGCCGCAGCCGAAGGCTGCCAATACGCGGAAAAACCTGTATGCAAAAAACTTCACATGACCGTGAGGATTCTGCTGATTGAGGGTTATGATTCCTGCCGCGGCCGAAGGCCGTCAATACGCGGAAAAACCTGTATGCAAAAAACTTCACATGACCGTGAGGATTCTGCTGATTGAGGGTTATGATCCCTGCCGCGGCCGAAGGCCGCCAATACGCGAAAAAACCTGTATGCAAAAAACTTCACATGACCGTGAGGATTCTGCTGATTGAGGGTTATGATCCCTGCCGCAGCCAAAGGCTGCCAATACGCGGAAAAACCTGTATGCAAAAAACTTCACATGACCGTGAGGATTCTGCTGATTGAGGGTTATGATTCCTGCCGCGGCCGAAGGCCGTCAATACGCGGAAAAACCTGTATGCAAAAAACTTCACATGACCGTGAGGATTCTGCTGATTGAGGGTTATGATCCCTGCCGCAGCCGAAGGCTGCCAAAACGCGGAAAAACCTGTATGCAAAAAACCTCATATTACCGAGACGGCTCTGCTAAAATTTTTGTAATTTTTTTTTTAAAATAAATTTAGTGGCTAAATTGAAGTTTGCTAGTGGTTTTAAAATGTTCAAGAATATGGAGAATACCGAAAAACTAGTTTTGTAATTTCGGGATTTTGTTATTTCGGGATTTTGTCGTTTCGGGATTTTGTCATTTCGGGATTTTGTCGTTCGGGATTTTGTCGTTCGGGATTTTGTCGTTCGGGATTTTGTCTTTCGGGATTTCGTTACCAACCCTAAAAATGTATGTCATTCTTGGAACATCGTCTCGACCTGACTAACCTACATACAGATTTCCAGAAAATTGAGTAAAACCAATTTCTCTTTCTTATGCTTTACGTTCACACTTTCAAAAGTTAAATCTAGATTAAGAATTAATCCTGGTTTAATAATCCTAACCATTCTATCTTAAGAACCATTGATTATTTAGAACAAATACGAAATTTTAATTCTTTAATTGAGATAAAAATGCTTAGAAATTAGGGAAAAATTTAATGGTAGATAATACACACAAATACCGTTATTCATGCAAAAAAATATCGATAATCAAGAAAGCAAGACAGTAGAATGCGATTGTGAAAGGGGCAAGGGTTAAATGGTAGGACTACGAAAGAGGATGTTGTTAAGAAGGTGGTTACAAGTTTTTCACTTACTCTTTAATTGCTCAGTTTTAATAACTATTGCGCTTCCTGGAAACTTACCTGGAAAAAATGGAGAAGAATTGCGTTTATAAATTATGATAAAAGTAAGCGAAAGCACAGCAGTATCATCATCCATGCATCATACACACTTCGTACATTAAATGAATGTGAAGAATTTCAGATTGTTACTGAACCCCGATTTTGTCTTGTTATTATTGTCTAAAAAAAGCTGGAAATATTATTTGTCAACGACCATAAATCACTACAATAAATAAAATCACTACACCATAAAATGATGAAACCAGCACAAGAAACCATCAGCAAACATCGCCAACCACCGCCACCACCAGTCATCACCATCTGGTCCATTTCAACTCCGGGCCAGCATGTGTCCCAAGAAAAAAAAATACGTTGCTGGTGAATGTGTCACGTTGCCTGAAGGCTGGTGATAATATTGCTGACGGTGAGGGCGGTTGGTTGGAGGGATAAAACACGGCACTCAGGAGCTAATACTGGGCAATAAGTACTTTTTCCACTTCAACGAAACGACAGTCACAACAAACAAAAGTCGTTGATAGCGCTACGGCGAGCGTGTGAATTTCAGAAAGACGTAATATTGTTTCGTAATACTCTAAATGCGACAAGAGCTTGACAACGTGACATTTTTGGCTGCACTTACAAAAAAGAAAAGCAAAAAAAACTGTGGCAACACAGCACGGCACAAGTTGGATATATTGCATAATCGATTGTTTTCATTGGCCTGCGAAATGACAAAAAATAACATCATACAGCGCCGGATAGAACAACGTACGAGAAGACGAACAAAAAATACATAAATGAAAGTATTGAAGGTTTTTTTGTAATTTTAAAAATAATGTCCGTTCCGAAGTTGTTGAAAACACTTGTGTTCAGAATCTGTTAGAAATGTTAGAAATCAATTTTATCTGTATTCATCGTAAAATTATGTCTTACGAATGAGGTACATATGTTTGATTAATGTTTGAGATCCATTAACGGTGACTTAACGATCACTTTGCGAACACATACCAATCTCTTAACACTTATTTAAAAATCACTTATCAAATCATCTATCGATCGCTTACCGATCACCAAACAATCAACGATCTCCTAATCGTCTATCCATCACCTTACAACGGCTTATTTAGCATTTATTTTATTATCATTATTTTTAATTATACATAGTTGCTTTTGTGTTGTGTGTTATGACTTCCGAAGTTGAAATTATCAACTCACTTACCATTACTTAGCAGTTACTTTAAGATCACTTCAGCGTTAAGTGACCCTTAACAAAAACAAAACTTATTTTAAGATCACTTACGAGTAAGCGCCAAGTGATCCTTAAGTGTTGTTATGCTGACGAACTAGCTCATTACAAAAATGAGCTAACCATCAGCGACCGGACCATTTCACAATTTCATAGAGAACAAACAAAGATCATTTGACAAACACTTTACAAAATCACTTCAAATCATTTAATATTCACTCAGCAATTGTTTAACAGTAATTTTAATGTAATTTAATGAACATTTAGAAGTAATTTAAGTCAATTCAAGTCATTTAACGGCCACTTAACAGTTATTGAATATCCAATATCCAAACAGAACTGACATTTTTAATACATAAACTCATATTTTTGGAAAAATTTTGATATACTCGCACTTTTTGGAAAAATTATGACAATTTTATTTTGTTGCAAACTGCGAACACGACAAATAAAAGGAATTCAAAAAAATTGAAGATGGTAAAGATTCAGATCATAAAACTATGTTTATAACACGACAAATTCCAACTTTGATATTTTATGACTGAATATCATTGGAAGTTCCGCTGAACCGAAAGCAAACATAACAACGACGACAACAAATAATTCATCAGACGTATTTAAGACAAATATTATTGGCCGATTCGCAGCGCAGTCTCATTACTCGAAATATGTATGTATGTATGTATATACTCGTACGTGTAAAATGTAATTTAGTGCAGGACAACGTTTTACTGTCGGCTACTGTCCGTCCGCCTGTCTGCCTGTCTGTCAGACATCAATGCATTACTTCCATTAAGCGACAGCGAATCAATTTCGAATGCCATAAAATCGTACAAAAATAATGCTACTATTAAGTTTACAGCAACAACAAAACCAAAAACAAATTAAGACATTCAAAGAAGAGAAGTCATACTGCGTTGAAGGTGTTGTTGTTGTTGTCTTTTGCTTGGACATCACAGCGATTCTTCCTCAACTTTTTTGTTTTTGCAAATAATCATAGATTCAAAAATTATTTTCCGCAAATTGTTGAATTTATTTGAAGAGTCGGGCAAGCCGCAATTCTTTGTTGCGGGAGCGTCTCCGACGCACATTGGTCCCAAATCCCGAAAAGCTGGCCAAAACCCAAAAAATAGAGAATGTGAAAATGGATGAACATTATACAGGTTTGTCACCCATTTTCTCTTTCGGAAAGTGAAGTAAAAAAATCACACTGAATATTCAGATATCGATTGAGTTTTTATTTCAATCTGATGCTTGAACTTTGCCATTATGCGTGAAAAACAATATCGTTCAAATGTCCTCCACGGGACCGTTTGCAGGCCTCAATCCTTGTGAGGTAATTTTCGATGACTTTTTGACACAAAAGTCGGACATTCTTTAAATGTCATTCTTTAAATGCTTCAAAGTTGAGGGATTGTTCGCATAGATGCGGTCTAGCCGCATCGCATAGCCCCACAAGAAGAAATCCAAAGCCGTCAGGATCGCACGATATTGGTGGCCAATTAACATCGCCACAACGCAAAATAACGCGTCCTGAAAATTTCTCCCGCAGTAAAGCCAAAACCGGCCGTGTTGTGTGGCTTGTGGGGCCATCGTGCTGGAAGCACATATCGTCCATATCAAGTGGAGACCACAAAAAGTCCTTGATCATTGCCCAAATGCCGAACGCGCCGTGGAATCGATAAATTTGGGTCGTCCTCAACACTACGCCTTACAGCGGCAATGTTTTCGATCGAGCGTGCGAAGCGATGATGCACAGGCCTTACCATGTCTGTAACTGATCCAGTTTCTTCGAATTTCTTCACTACGTTTGAAAGTGTATACTCAGTAGGACGATTACGACGACATTAACTTGTCGTAACTTCAAATAAACACGAAGTTTTAACCCATTGCGTTTTTGGCTAAAATGATTTTATATTCGTAATCAGCATCCTAAACACTGCCTTATTTACAAGATTTCAAACAAATTGATAAACGGTGAGGCTCTGGCCAGCTTTTCGGGATTTGGCACCACTGTGCGACGTGGCGACAGCGGCACGGCCCATTGGAAAAGCATGCGTTGCTGCATGCATCGAAATGATCGAAAATGTGTCGGCATATATTGCACCACCAGCGGCGTGTGGGAGAGCTTGAAAGGGGGCAGTTAGAAATAAAGGGAGAGCCGCATGGTTGGTGAATTGGTGGCAGAAGTAAAAGTTCGTTTTCACCTCGTGTGTTGCAGCAATTAAATACTTTTTAAATGTTTTTTGCTTGCAATTGAGTTGAAATCGTGCTGCGCCTTAAGCAAAGGCCCGAAATGCTTTCGAATGCGACACCAGCGGATGGTCGTCTGAGAAGTACGGATGCTGTGGTGTAGTGAACGGTGATGGTGAGGGCGAAGGGTGTGGTGGGGCGAGGGTGTGATTAGGCTTGTAAAACCTCTGTTTCGCAATTAAAAATTATTAGCGAATTTTGCAGTACGTTCGCGATGCCTTTCGCAATTGCGTATTTCTTGGACCGACGACAAACGTAAATAATTCTCTGTCATAATAATAAAACAATTCGTTCTTGTTGTTGCTGTTTTTTTTTAGTTATAACTTATTTTAATTTAAATTTTAAATACTTTGTAAAGAAGATCGCATCGCATTTTACTGCGATGACGATAAATGGCCAAAGAATCAACTTTTGTCTGAGAAGAAATAGTTTCAAAGAATGTACATACCTCACGTACTCGTATTTACATATATCAATGCGTATTTAGAGGGGTGATCCGGGGTAGACATTAGACACTCTACAGATCTCTTACAAGCGGTCTTCAATCGTATACACAGCGTTCGTCAACAGTGCAGTTCCTAGATGAAGAACTTCTTTCCGTCTCATGAAGACCACTTTAGAATTAACTTTTCCATCAAAGAAGTTCTCCAAAATCGTCTTCAATGATGAAGAATCAATTAACTTCTAGAAATGTCTTTCGCTTTCTCATAAAAACTACCATACAAGAAACTTTTCTAACCAAGAGTTCTTTTTTAGTCTCGGTCAAACTAAAGAGTTTTTAATAAATTTTGATTGTGCAAAAGATTGTTCTAATTTAATCTTGTCAATGCTGCCAACTTCTCAGGTGACACACTGTCGGAGTCGGAGCATCATTATCAAAACACTGTCATTTAGTGCAACTGCTTCTGTTTGTCTGCTCTCTGTGTGTCTGTCTGTCTGCCTAAGTCTATCTGATAGCTTTGGGCAATGTTCACAGATCATTCCACATAAATTCTGTTTGTTTTTCTTGTTCAATTTGACTAAACTGCAGATTGTGGCTTATTTAATGTACATTCCAAATTCATCCAAGAAGAGCATATAATTATTCTACGCTATTCCAACTGAGCGCTCGATGTAGTGGTGGTAGTTGCGCTGTAGTGGTAGCCCTCGTATGTACACGCCTCGAAAACAAAATCGAGTGCAAATTGCCGAAATGTCACCGCCTTCCGCGAGCCGTGCAACCGGACGAAGAAGACGCATAATTAAATTGCAAAATCGTTCGAACATACGTTCGAGTGGTGGCTTTTTTGCATACGTTCGAGTGGTTGCTTTTCAGAGCAAACGCAAAAATGTTCCCAACAAATGTGCTTTGAAACAAAAAACACTGAAGTGAAGCCTTTGAAAATGCACACTCTACTCTTTACCCCAACGCCGCTTTGCTCAGGCATCGCTGTTTGAAAAGCACTTCACATTGCACCGCGTGTCTTCTGTCTCTTGTCATTTTTGTCTACTTGTGCTCACATGCGACTTCTCTGGCTATCGTCGATTGTTCGGGGCACTGTTTTCGCAGACACTTTTAGTTTTAATGAATGATTAAAATAGCCGCAGACAGACTTGATTCCTAGAGTGAGAGTAATCCTGACGTATGCTAGATTGCATGATTTGCGGATATTTATGGATCTTTGATGATTACATCGCCAAAAATTAAAAGCGTGCCTCTCTTTAAGTGATTGATTCCTTTACAAAAGAATCCTACGATTTCCTAAACCCAGATTATGCCACGGCACTTTCTGATTTCGTTAGCAGGAAATGCCATGATTTCTTTAGTAGAAAACTGCTTGATTTCTAAACAGTGAAGCCAATAAATTTTTTTTTATATTAAATAGATTTTTTTTTAAATCTATAGATTTTTTTAACAGTGAAAAGATGCAAGTAGACGCGAATAGAAAATCAAATTGACCGATAGGTATTGGCTTGAGAACAAAAAAAAATGGTTGGTTATTATTATTAAGAGCTACCAAAAAACATACATGAATAGAGAAGGAATGCATGAAAACTTTCTGCGTGGAAGAAACCGAGGGTCCGCCTGTGCTTTTTTGTGATTATTTTTGTATGCGATCTCTGTAATTTTGTTTTTCTTCCTTTCTCTAGAGAAATGATGATAAAATGTCACAAACATTTGCGCTCTTTGTTTGACATTTTCAAAGCACGTGGATGAATGGACCCCAATGGTCTCTCCATACGTTATTTATTTATTTATTTTATTTTTTGCTCTACGTTGTGTGGGGGTGTGCGTGGTGAAGAGGGTGGTTGGATAACTGTGTCTCGTATAGGTTGTATGTATACACGCGCTTGTATTCTGTTTCATTTATTACATTCTCAGCATCTCAAGGATGGATGAAGAAAGCAGTCCTGAATACATGACCAAAATTAATACTTGATACAAAGTCTTTTGCTAAGAAAATAATAAAAGGACAGTAAAACACAACTAAATAAATTATTGACAAAAATAAAAGATCAATAAACAAGATTAACTTGTTCAAACAACCAAGTTATAGTAACTTTTCTAGCAATTATAAGATTTCTTTCTTTCTTATAATTTCTCTCTTTAATTATTAGCAATTTCGAAGACTCTCTAAGGACTTTCTAACGAGTGAGACTGACTAAATGACGCTGCCAGTCAAAGAAACAAAGCGAAAGTTTGCAATTTGGCGTTGTCAACAGCGAGGAATGGCCAATGGCAGAACTTAAGGATTATCCTACATCAACTTTATTAAGTTAAGAGAAAGATTTACTGTTTACTGACTTACTGTGTCCTGTGTAGTGGTGGTGGTAATGGTGATGGTGATGGTAATGATGGCAAGTGCTAAGAAAAACAATTACGCAAACAAGGAACCTCCGTGGCATTCGCAAACAAGCCGTGTGTGCCTGCAGGCAGGAAAAGTTTAGGACACTTTCACCCACATTTGTTACCGCTTGCTACTGTTGTATTAATATTTATTTTAAATATTATTAATTATTTTAAATAATTAATTATTTTAAATATTTATTCTTGTGGTTGCCATTTGTTTCTAAAATCTTCTCTTGTAAGAGTTTCGAATGAAAATGCTGCCGGGGCGTGACGTGATGCACACATGTCGCATGTTCTCTGTGGCAGAGAAGATCTTGAATTGTGGACTGTATATTCTGTAATTTCTGAGTTTTAATTGACTTGATGAGTTTACTCCTTTGGGGACCGACCGTAACCAGTTAAAAATGAAGTAAATTAATAGAGGACATTGTTTTGTTTGTGCACCATTGGATTGGATACGACGATAAGCCGATATTAAAATAGATTTCAGAGTGTATTCACGAACGTTTGAGAAGAAATCAGATTTAATTGAGAAAAATAAACCTTAAAAAAAAATGTGAATTAATTTCTATACTGGTTTATATTTGATTTTCTTAGGTTTTCAGTTTAGAACAGTTTACGGGTACTAAACCGATCTCACAACCTGTTTTTGGAAGTTGTTGTCGCTTTTCTTAACGCAAAAATACTATAGACGTCTTCCATCATATGGTTTGTTAACCTTTTTTGGGTAGCTTGTTTTTTAGCTGGTGTAATATTTTTACTAAGGATTTGCTGGCGGTGTTTTCTCAACCATCGAATAGAAGTTAATTATTAGTCGTTAGTCGTTAGTTTTATTGAAAAATATGGCACTGAAATGCAATATTGCGAAAGAGCTTATCCGAAAAAGGAATTTTCAAACTTATAAAGAAATGTTCCGAAAAAGGAACGAAAAACATTGATTTGAAATATTCTTTGAATCAATTAAATTTTTAAAATTGTTTATGGGCATACAAGAAACTTTTCAGAGCGCAGAATGTTTTCAATTTCAATGTTCTACACATACCTACAAACATTTCTAACAGATTCAACATCGTGGTATACCGTAAAAAACTATATAAAAAAAATCTATATGTACTCGTACGTACATATATTGTTTTCGATTCATTCATCTCATTCGGTTTTTTTAAGAGCAAAATTGCGCTTAAAAGCGCTTCATTCTCTGCTGCCAAGACAAGACACTGCTGGTTGCCATTTTAAAAAAAACGCTCAGTGAGAAACCTTGAAAAAACACCATTGAATCATTAAAAGAACAGAAAAAAGGTTTCCAACAATAGGAGTCAAGATATTTTCGTACTGAATGTACGCGAGTACTCATCAATCGATGGCTGCCATCGGCACAAAAAAGCGAAAAAATCAGGTTACGGACATCCGAGAGAGGCGCATTACTGTTAGTGGCAGAAGCTTTCTGTTGAAAATCATGAAAGTATTGACAAATGGTACGCGCCCGCGGCATGAAAGAAAGAGAACGAATGAAAGAATCATTCGAATTCTTGTCGACTTGTCGACTTGTTGACCGACTGATTGATTGAAGGAAAGTGATTGAAATTCTTGACTGATAAAGAATGAAAAGGAGGAAAAAGTTAAAAGTTTTCAATAAAACACGCAAGTTTCAAAGATCTTTCTATTGTCGATATTATTCTTTTAAGAACACTTTTCACTTTTGTATTGACCTTCTGCATAAAAGATTTTCTTTTAAATTAATATGTATTTTCAGAAATGTGAAGGGTTAAAATTCTTACACTTTTACGTTACATCGTCTTCGCTAAGTTTTTTAAAAGCCTCTTTTAAATTTCAGTATAACAAAGAGAGAAAAAGAAATAAGCCAATTGAATCCATTAAAGTTACCGTAACACTAATAATTTTGATCAACTAATAAGTCTTATCAACAACGCTTCACTTTTGAATTTCAATAAATATTGAAATAAACGAGCACAGGACCATGGTTCTTGCCAACCAACCATCCATAACAAAATAATGAATGATGCTGCTGGCTGGCATGCACGAATGATTATTTTTTATCACCATCATGCATTAGTACAAAGTATTCCATAAGTACCCAATATTGAAATTGAGGCTAAAGAGTTGGCAGACTGATCGAAAGGCAGGAAAATTGAAGTCGCAAGAGGCGAAACAAATTTCAGTCAAACCAATTGCTCCTCCCAAAATGTAAGCCGATTCCACCAGCCATCATCACTCGGCGCACAGTGGCTGAATTTTGGAAAGGCGGCCAAACTCAATAACTTTTTAACTTTTAACTTCATAACTTTCAGAAGTTTCATAACTTTTGAAAATTTGCTATATGTATGTATATAACATATACACACTATGTACACAATAAGTACATAATTCGGTATCAGCTCATTCGTTTTATATGAACAGTAACTTAACTGTTCAGATCGGTCGACTAACTGACATAATAGGTTGCTTTTACCAGCTCAAATTTTACTATAACCAAAGTTGATGGGTTAAATTCTGCAGTTATTTACGGTTGTCCGGTGACATTTTCTCTAATTGTTTTTGTTAGTAATTGTAAAAAAATTTTACAATTTTCTGGGTTAGTTTTACTCTTCTTTTTTAGTTACTTTTAACTATCGCACCAGTTAGGTAACCAAGAAATTTGCACTAGCAGTAAGTTCAACTAGTCGCTTGGGTTGGATTAACCCATGAGATTTTAATCATTCATTTTAAGCATTCTGGGCCGAGTGTATCTGTCTTTCTGCCTCCTCTTTCAGACTACTAATGACCCAAATATCGATTTCTAATGTCAATTAATGTCACTGTAGAAGACAATTTTAATTAAGGAAAATTAGGACTCTTTCAATTACTAATTAATTGACAAACGTTCAAAGTGGCCATACATATATTTTTTCGATAGTTATTTTCAGCTAACGATTCGGCGAAGCTTGGAAGTATTTATTGATTAGTAAAATCAATTCAAGATGCGACATCGGGACATTTGGCATTTAAGGAAAATAATATCGTATATACTCGTGCGCTCATCATTACTAACCACCACCCACCACGGTCAACAACAAACGAAAGGACGATGATATTATTCTTCTAGTTTCATATTTCACTTCAGCACTCAATCAGTCGCCAGAAAAAGTGGGTCGGTTGATTCAATTTTCTACTTTCGAAGACTTTTAATCAAATATTCTGTTTTTCTATTTTACTTCAAAATGTTGCTGCTAGTGTCACGTTTCATTGCTGTTGCAGCATTGTTGCTGCCGATTGCTTTGCGCACGAATAATCAAATTGCCAGCGAGTATGCAGAAATGGCGTAAACACATACTTCGAAGTGTATCGTACACATTCGATACATAACCTTCGTACATGTCTTTCGACTGGCGTACAAGTCAAAATATGTACGTATAGGTGTGTGTATGTATGTATAATAATGTTCACGCACGATATGTTCGATTGTTCAATCCACGTTCGATCTACATGCGTACGACTTCGAACGTAATTTGCATTTTATTTTCTCTCAACATTTTTAACATTTTTGTCATAATTCATATCCACTCGTACTTTATTATTCTAAATTGAGTCGCTCAAAAACATCTCCACGAATCAATTTAATTAAATTTAAAAAAAAAGGACAGACCATATTTCCATGAAAATTTTGCAGTAATTAAAATCATTGTTAACGAATTTTTTTTTTAATTCCTTACGAAAAACTAGCTTCAATTGAAATTGATTGAGTTTCACAAAAGCTTCGACAATATACATACGTACAGTCAGTCTTGCGATTAGTGTAAACTGCATCAGCATCAACTAATATTGGAAGAAGGTTGATCAGAAAGATAAACGAAGCGTATGGTAATGGCTAACCCAAAAAGCCGCAGAACTCTCGAAAATCCAACCAGCTGTTGATGATGGTGGTCTGACGATGACAAGAAGGCGATACATTCTAGAGCTTCCAGAAGGACGGCAACTAACTATGTATTATCACTGAACACCACAACAACAACAACAAGAAGCTACGACACAACCAACCAGGAACGTTTCTACAACTTAGTTTAAGTTTCGACGAAGCAGAATATCCGTTGAATTAATTGAAATCTTGGCAACGAAATTTCACAAAACTTCGACTTTGCCAAAATGCAATTAAAAATTTTTCGTTAATATGAAGGAAAAAACATAACGAGGGGGAGGAAAATAAGTAAGCAACAGGAAGGAAGGAAGGATGACAGCAAAAAAAAAAACAACAGCAAGTACTATAAAAACGCGCTTATGACGTACGATAGTAATAAAATTATGTGGAGAGTAAAGTTTTCGCGGTAGTAATTAAGAAAGACAGTAGCTCAAACTGAGGAAGATGAGTTGATGAAGAGCATCACCAAGAGGGAGAGAGACAGAACGATCATCACCAATTTAAATCAAAGGTTTTAAGAAAAGAACAGGGGCCGCCGCAGAACCACAAACAGATAAGCTTTAAATGAATACAAATGAATGTGAACGAAAAGGCAGATGAAAAAAGATGCAATAAAAGAGATCGAGAGAGAGAGAAAGAGAGACAGAGTAGCAGGGAAAGAGGCGTAGAAAAGCCAAATCCAACTTTCTGATTCTCTATATTCTATGCCAGAGGCCATTTTCACCCATCCATCCATCCCTTGTTGGCAATCTCTAAGTGATCTCTACTACGCCGAAGAGAAATTGTTTGTAAAGAAATTAAATTACTTTCATTTGCAAATAATTCTTCTGAATTCTTCTTCTGTTTTTATCTTCTTAATTTTCATTTTAGATTAAAGAGAAAATATCAAAGGCATCAAGTGCTGCATATGATAAAGATAATTTCTTTTCAATTGAGTAAAGTTCAGAAAAATAATGAATAAAGTGAACGATCCGTAATATTCGAAAAAAAGAAGACCGCTACTAAAACTTGCAAAACTACGTCACACAAGAAAGCGAGAAGCTCTCTCTCCCGCTGAGAGGATTAGAGAAAAGATCTAAAAGGTCACGACTTTTATTGCAAAGTTAATAAACTCTCACTACAGAAACTCGTATACTCCTCGCTCTACCGCTTGGAGATTGAGAGTAAAACTTTTATAATTCATAAGAGGTAAATTTCTAGGCGGAGAGATCTAATACTCGTACAATTCCATTGCAAAAGTCATTGTTGGGACAAATTCGTCAAGAATAAAAATAAAAATCAAAAAACTATCACTATATCAATCTCTATTACTAGAACTATATCATACAAAGTTCAACTACAAATTATCTAACGCTACTTCACGTCTACTCCAAACTATCCCTTCCCTCCCTTCGCACCCCCGCCGCACTTAGTATGTACACAAAATGGAACTGGTTATAATCCAAAATGATTATTCTTGTTCTTGTTATTCTTGTGCTCTACTCACTATATGGCTGAGGGCGTGTTCCATAAAGTGGCTCCTGCAGTAATGGCGAACGACCGTTGCCGATTTCCTTAACTGCAATTAGACAAGAATGAGAAAGAAAGCATCAGCATCATAGAAGAACCCATTAAAGTTAGTGTGTGTATTTGAGTGAGACGGTTAAGCTACTGAGTGGAGCAGTGGGTGGGGTGGAAATGCTAACTAACCAGGTACACACAAACGTTCGGACGAGTTAATGCTGGTAATCGTGGTAATGCCCCAAATTCAAACAAATCTCAAAAAATGCTCATCACTCTCTCGCTCTCTCGTCCTTTTCCTCTGTAAGAATCTAAAACATGATATTATCTAAGCGAGTCCTTCGCCTAAAAGAGTTTCAACACTTCCAAGGGTGGTAGGACTCTTTGTGTGAATGAATCGTGAAAGTATACACGAATTCAAATTACAATAGAACACATAAAGTACCAACCTTCTGGTTCAGTAAAAATGTTCAGTAATCCATAAACAAATTCTCAATTGAAATATCATTTTAACCAGAGACACTGACTCTTTGAACCATGTTCTCAGAAACGAAGTCGAACAACATTAAAAACAAAAAACTAGTTAAATCGAAACAAAGAAAAAACGGCCAACATTAGTATGATTGACATTAAAAAAGCGGGTAATTAAAATAATAGAGTCAAGGTAGTAAATAATATGGTAGTTATAATATTTCTAACAAAATTCAACGAGTTGCGATGACTCGATGACGATGATGAAAGTCAAAGAGTAACGATAACTAGCGATAAACACCCTACGAGAAACTATGACCGACAACTAATCGGAAGCGAGAAACGCAAGCTAAATAGTCAGAAAGAATGGCAACGAGTAACGTAAGCTGACAGCTAACACAGAATGACAACGAGTAACGACAGCAGAAAAAATGAGGAGGATTGACGAGTAACGACAGATGACTGGCAATAGCTAATGGAAACTTACGAGTAGAGTGACAGTTAACCATTTCAAAAAGAATTTTTAATGATTTGATACTTTGATAGATTAATTGACAAATGCCCTGAGCCACTTTAAGACACTTAAGAGAGAATTTAATTTTATTCATATATGGATATACTCGTAAATCATTGTCAGTCTCTAGTGATTATAAACCATATTTGAAACTGATGACCCAGTGAAAATATTTCAATGCCGAAACGGTGTGAATGTTGTAAATTTAAAGCCTGGCTTAATAGAATCACTTTTATTCCAACAGAATAAATACCTTATAAGACAAAACTAATTTATTGTTATTCGATATTGAGTATTGTATCATGATTCATGCAGTCAATTTCTGGTTATTTTTGGAAAATAATTTCATACAATTTTGCCATCAGATTATACAAGATTTCTCAGCAAACTTTGCGCATGTTTTGAGTTTTGACCAAAAAAATCCAAAGTTTAAAAAAATCAAAAATATTCAAAAGTTGCTGGTATGGAAATTTATGGAGAAAGTCTTGTGTTTATTTCGACATCGAGTGTATGTGCAGAAGCCCGTAACATTAAAGCAGAAAATCTGAAGCCCAACAGCCCCAAAAAAAAATATAATACACCCCCGAGACGTGAGAATTGTCGTTTTCGTCTCGAATTCCGAAAGTTGATATTCTAGAACGAGTCAGGGTTTTTTAGAGCTAGTTTCATAGTCCGAAGTTATTTTCTAATCCGAGTTTAACTGAAACATTTATTTTCACAGTTGAAGTTTTAACTACAGTTTAATCACGCCGAGTTTCTTAGGTTAGCTCATGGTCAGCAAACAGCTGTGTTTTGTCTAGTTGTCAGTTGTTGACTTGTGTGTGTTTGTTAACGAACCAAAGGGTTTATATTGTTTGTATGTGGTTGCAGTATTAGCTAACAGATGCTATATTATGCTGTGAAATTGAAGCAAAGCTAAATTAGGCTTAACTGAAAGTAATTGGTTTGTTAATCTATTGGCTAACTCGGCACTGTGAAACCGGCCCTTAGTAGAGCGGAAATCTCCAGACAACAGACTATTTTTAGTCAAGACGAGATCCCGGCACGATACAGGCTTTTTTAATCCAGACATTGTCCAACAACAAGTTCGCCCATATCACGGAAAAACTCGATCGTTTCATCGCAATACAGAAAGAAATGCAGCAAATCGACAAATATAAAATCTTCTGAACAAGCACAAGAATAACAAAATTATAATCAAACACGGAATGAATAGAAACTGTCTATGTAAGCCTTAAGTGTAATCGATCTTAACTGTAAACGCAAAAGTTTAACGAGTTTGATAGAGCTGAAATCGATAGTGTTAAAAAAGCGTTGAAATAAATCTTCTAAACAACATTTTAAATAAAATTTAAATTTTTTAAAAATTAAACTCACCAAGAAGACAAACGTTGCTTTGATACACAAGCCACCATTCAAGCTGAATAAATGAATACAAGTATACCTTTTTTAGGGCTCCTTCTGTTTCAGTTCCATCCCATTGCACTACAAGCCATCCATCCATCAATACATTCCATCATCCATATTGATCGTACGAGTATTATGTCCTTATATTTATCAGCCGCTCTCCGCTGCCTTCATTATCCTGCATCCTCCTTTATCTTTTCCATTTCATTACCTTTTACGAGCCGTACGACATTCTGTCAGCATAACATTATCGCTCAAGATATCTTCAATAAATCTCCGTGAATCTTTGACAGAAACCAATATTGATAAAATTTTCCAGAACTTGAAATTATGCCGACGCAGCTCTTAAACACTTCAACACAAGACCTTCTCAGAACACATCATCCACAACCAAAGAATGCAACACTTTTCTTTTTTCCTTTCCTTCCTTTTCTTTTATCATTTTAACTTCTTCAACACATCAGCATTTTATATAGTTTTTTGCTCTTTTGTGCAGCGATTTTCTTCAAAAAATTCAAAAACGTTTTCGATACTGTTTCGTATTGCGTATCGAGTATTTGTCGTTATTACTGCGGGCACTGAGCATCAAGACCGATTTCTTCTTTTTAGCAGTTATATGATTTTCCTAACGACCCAGTTAACATCTTGACATCGATGCCGCCATTTTATATCGTACTATGACCGTCTGCGAAGTCGTATCCGAAGTCAGAAGTACTCAACAGAACAAAGACGTACGAGTGAAAAGTTATTTTCTTTACTGGTAAATAGTAGTAAAAGTGGTAGTAGTAGTAGTGGTGGTGGTGGTGGTAGTAGTAGTAGTAGTAGTAGTAATAGTAGTAGTAGCGGTAGTGGTATTGATAATAGTAGTGGAAATAATAAGTTTTTGGCCGTAGTTAATTTAACTCCTTTCGGCATGAGCGACGACAACAACGACGAGGACGACGGCAGCAGCAGCGTTGGCGGCGGCGGTGATGGCGACGGCGGCGAAGTACGCGTCGTGGTTGGTGGCTCGGTCACGGTCACCGTTAACCCTGCACACAGACAAACAAGCGAAAATGGTTTTTGGTTTTAGCAGATTTCATTTGATTTTTGTGATTTTTGTAAGAAATTAAAAATTGCATTTATTGACTTTTGCTTGGTTTTTGAATTTTTTGGATACTTTTGAATTAATTTTGATTGATTTTGTGCATTTTTGTTGGTTTTGCTTTGTAGAGTTTTAGAGTAGTAGTACTAGTAGTAGTAGTAGTAGTAGTAGTAGTAGTAGTAGTAGTAGAATAGTAGTAAATAAAGTATTTAAAGTTGTTAGTATTTAGAAAGAGTTGTAGTAACTGGAATGCATGTTGTTGTTTTTATTTTTCTGAATGGCTTCTGTTCTACTGCCGACACGTCTTAGCTTAGGATTGAGACGGCCTGGACTTATTTTGGATTTTGGATTGACTTTTGGCTACTTTTATCCATACCTTGGCATAAATGGTTATTGTTGTTGTTTTTGTGTTGAGCTTGCAATTGTTTGTTGCTTGCAGTTGCTTTGCTTTGGCTTTAAATTTTCTGTGTTGCTGTTTCGAATAATACTAGTAGTAGTAGGAGTAGTAGTACTAGCAGTAGTAATATATAGTAGTTATATTAAGTGTTGCTGGTGTTGTTGATTGTGTTGAAGGTTGTGTTGAGAGATGAAGCTGCGAGCTTGAGCTTACTGATTCAAACTACGGTTTATTTTCTTTCTGTGTTGTTTAGTTGGCTACTACTTTTTTCTACTACCATTCTCAGGAGGATAATGTTGTAGTTTTAGTTGTTGGCAATATTCAAATTGAAGTTTTCACAGTGTCGACTTTATGATTTCTTTTGCTATTTTATTGTTCTTTTTGCAAATATACAATTTATACAAAAGAAGAGAAAATCATGCAAAACATTAACTACTTACTAAAACAAAAAACAAAACAAAACCAAAAAACAAGGAAGAAAAATAGAAGTAGTGTCAATGCGGAGTAACCAGTAACTTCTAGAAGAAAGACTTCAATCACGACAAACAATAACATACTAAAGCGCTAACATTTACCAGAAGAATTTTTGTTTGGCAACGTATATTGTATAATCAAAATGAATGATATGAAGGCAGAAAGAAGTTATAGTATAAATAGTAGTAGAAAGTAGTTGGTAATGATAGTAGTAGGTACATAGGTTCGAGTAATAGAGTAATTGATGACTTCGTACAAAAAACAAAACAAAAAACCTACATAATAGTAAAAATACAAGGAGAATTTTCTTTAGGATTGGTCCAAAGTATGCGTTTTTTGACTCAACGTATTTCTATTCATTTTTTAAAGAAGGTGTTCATTAGTGTACGAATAATTTTTTAAACCAAAGAAACATACTACAATAAATGAAGGAAAAGGTTCATTACATAAAAGTACGTAGTTATAAAAGTTATCGTAGTCAATCAAAGAATACGTTCATTGAATAAAAATACATAGTTAATTTTTGTTCTTTTTTAAAAAAATTTACAATCTTTTTTCTTATTTTATTTTATTTTATTTGTAAGACTCCTTCACACTTATGAAAATGTTCTTTGTTCTGCTAAATGTTAAGGTACGACTATTTCTGAGCAATTAGAGCGTTCTTATAGCCAATGAATTGTTCTTTAAAGTCAAAAAATTATTAAAGAATTGTTTCTTATAATAAATTAATTTAGTCCAATGAACGCTGTTCTTTGATATGATGTACGATTTTTTGTTTAGTTTAATAAGCTCAATTTAAAAAAAAACGTATTTACCTTAAGAATTGTCTGTAGAATCGTACATACTCGTATATACTCGTATGTATGTTTTTTGTATGTATATGTTTATGCATATATATATGCATACATATATATGTGTATGCATATACATATTGTGCACACACACACAAGTCCGTGTGTGTGCGTGTGTTTGTGTATGTGTGTGAGGTCCTTTTTTTGGAAACCTATAGAACATTTTTATTGTTAAAAACACCAAATAAAGCACATAAGGGTAGATTGATGGATAAGGTTGAAGCCGGTGAGGGCTTAAATCCTTGGCTACTATCAGTAAAACACATTTTCTTCCGCCGAATGAATGAAATACCTTTTAAAAATGTTGTTTTCTTCCGGTCTGGGCGAGAAACAGTAGATAACGTGCGTGTACACGCTTCCGTTAGCAATAATTTTCATCGAGGAACTTCTTAGAGGAAAGCCTTTTTCTATTGTAGACTAAATGTCACTAATTCGAACAACGAAACGATGGCAAGGAAACGTAAAGCCGACAGTGGGCTGTATAACTCTATTGAAAAATCAAATATCCTTGAGACAAACTGGAAGAGGGTGGTGCTGCCATCACGAGATAGCAACAACAAAGAAAATAATAATCACTAAGAGATAACGATAGCTACCAAGAAGCAAGTACAGCCATTGCTAAGAGACAACAACAGGACTAAACACCCACCGAAGGACAACCACGACAACAACAAGAACAACAACATTGAACACATTGTGCAAACGCCAGCATGACGTGATCCAAAGAAGACTGATTTCGGGTCAAAAAAGCATGAAAAGCGGAAAAATGTGTTTGTTAAAAGCAACTGAAATCGAGTAATAGAAGACGAAAAAGATGTTGAATCACCTTCAAAACCTCACTCTCATTCTCACCCTCAATTTATATCTCACTATCACATTCACACTATCACACCCAGCGGCGTATTTAGGGGGTGGTGTACGCGTCCGGAGCCCCGGCGAGAAGAAATGGAAAGGAAAAATTCAGGGTTTCTAGAAAATTTGTCACATTGTTGCTTTTTTTCTATATTTCTCTTATATCGCATACTCATTCATTTTCGCTTTTATTTCTTTTATATGCAAACATTAAAATTATTCCCAATTGAAATGACTTGGGCTCTCCATTAATCAATTTGGAGCCCCCACTAAACAATTTGGACCCTTACCTAAAGCAAAAGATATATACGCCCCTGCTCTCAGCGTCACGAAGCTGATCATCTTAACGCCCTCACTCTCACCTTCGCTCATACTATCACTACTACACTCTACCTCACACACTCATCCTGGCCCCCACTCTCACTCATCGACACTGGAAACCTCACTCCCTCTCTAGTTCGACCTCACGACCCTCTCTCCATCGTCGCTACCATTTTATAAGACACGAGCAAATACGATATTTTGTTCTTATGGTATTTGTAGATGTTGATGGCTTCCTATATCCTTTGTTACACCACACACACAAACACACGAAAACACACTCGATCGTAAGACAACACGCCATTCCGTCTATCGAGTAGATGACGTCAATTAAATGGTTACCAAACTTCCTTGGAAAGGTTGCTGGAGGGGAGGGGAGAAGAGGGTAAAGTGTGCACAAGCAAACTGCCAGTCGAAATATTATTGCCTCTAATTTGGTTGTAATGAAATATAATTAACGACAGTGTATACGTTGGTAGCGTATTTTGTGGGAGTGCGCGGGTCCGAAAGACGCTCCCGCTCCCGCACGAACGAAGAGGCAAACTTCAATGCTCCTTCTCCTCCTTTCCTTTTTTCACAGTGTATTCAATAATTTGTTCGTTTATTGTTTTTTACTATATAAAACATTCTAAAAGTTCTCACCTGAGTAGTCTTTGGACCCTCACCGTACTCTCTCTAAAGGACTTGTTCCTCATGAAAAACTAAAAGCTAACTAAGAAACGACTTTTGTCACAACGTTATGACGTTATTCAGGCAACCGCCCCACTTATGACCAACGTAGAGTGTGATACAACTCATTATAATCGTTATCATACTAGATTTGTCAATTTGTCCTTTTTTTCCGCCCCACCCTCTCCCACAGTTTCATGTCTTATGCTTCACAGTTCATGCCTCACACAATTTCATGCCTTCTGGCTTCATTCTTTCATAAGTTTTTAATGATTAATCCTGAGGCTTTCCTTTTCCGTTTCGACTGTCGCTGATGTGTTAAATTGCTGAGAATTTAATTTAATTTTAATGACCATAAAATATTACGGATGGATTTAATTTTGTGTGTTTATGGAATAAGATTAAGAAAGGAATGAAATTGGTCTTTATAATTAGTTTGGGGAAAAATTGTTAAAAGCTAGCGCTAGATTTAGAAGATTTTGGATTATTTATGAGTGTTAGATATCTTTTGAGTATCAGTTAAAAGTCCTAAATTTATCACTTTGTAGATTTATTACTTTGAGAGCGTTGCCGGTTTACGCGGCGACCAAAAAGACCGTAAAATTTTTTAAATAATACTAAGCAAAATCACATTTAAAAGTTGAAGTCAAGATTTAAAATTTTAAAAATTTCCAAAAATGCATAGCACAGATTTAACCTCACGAACACCTTTATTAGAGGCCATACGGGGTGACTTTGGAATGATCTTCTGCATGGTCATTGTAGAAATTAAAGCCAGGATTTCAGATATTTCCAATTTCAAAGAGATTTCATATATTTTCGAATACAAACGCTAAAACTTGGATAAGTAGCAATTTTCTTGTCGGTTTTGGTAAGAGATTAATTAAAAAGACCATTAAGCGCTATTCAAAGTCCATAAAAGTGTTTTAAACATGATCTTAGCGATCATTACAATTGTAAGATTTCGCCGATCTCTGAATAGATTTTCTACAAGAAATGAACAAATTACTTTACGGTTTTCGAGAGATATAGCAAAGGCCGTAAGATGGTATTTTGAAAACCATCTTCCGCATTTCGGTGTCTTACATAAAAAGCAGGGATTTCAGAGCTTATAAATTTTAGAAGCTGACTCATGATTTCTCGAATAAGCGTTTCTGAGTTCTATAAAAATTTCGTTCATAAAAAACCTTTTGATGATGATTCTGATGTTGTGGTTTTTGTTGTTATTGCTGTTTTTGTTATTGTGATTGTTGTTGTTACTGTTGTTGCTATTGTTGTTGTTTTTTGTTACTGAAATATTGAGAATTGATTGAATATATGAAGAGCATTAAAATTCTAACATATGTTAATATTCATGAAAAGCTGTTTTAAGCATTTGTTGAGATACTCGTAGTAATCATTTACAATATGACGAGATATATTTTTAAATGATATTAAAACAAAAAAGAAGAGGAAAACAAAAAATATGTATGCTTGTTGTTAATATGTTTGCCTGTTGTAAATATGTTTGTATTGCCTTTAGTGAGATATTGGAGAAAGTTTATACACTTTCTACTTGCATTTGTTTGTTTTCGATTTTCGTTTTGCGAAAGTATTCAGATTTTATAAATAATTTCAATATATTTTTAATGCATTATATACTAAATAAATAAGTATAGAAATATTGTATGTGTTTGTATGTAAGAGATACGCGTCGGTAAGTGTTCTGATGATAACCTGGTAGGATGCTTATAATGATTGTTAACTTAATAATGAACTAAATAAAACAAACCATTTCAATCAATGAAAAAAGGAACATAAATATGAAAGTAATAAAAAAGGATGACAAATGTAAAAAATGACGAGTATTTCCATTTAAAATTCTGTGTGTTTCGTTATTTCGCTAATCCTTTTTAGTTTGTACGTGGAACTTTTTTTTTCTGTTGCAGAGTGTAGGACAAAAATTGTCAATTGTACGATGAAAAAGTATACCAAATAAGTGTAAAATAGTGTTAACATCTTTTCACAAATTTCTTTTGAAGCCAAATGGAAAAAAACTAATGAAAAAAAAACGTTGAAGGTAATGCTTTTTCAGTACTCACCAGCGGTCAGTGTGTAGTCCCAGCTGGAATCTGGTTCATTCTTATAAACATTTAATTTTTCTGGCTGCAATTAGAGAGAAGAAAAAGAGAAGGAAGAAGAGAAAAAACAAGAAGAGAAACATTTTTAACACCACGTTTACAAAAAATTTTAAGCATGAATTAAATACTCGTACATCAATTGTACAATACAAATATCCAACAAAAACTGACACTAAAAATTGATGAAAAAACATTCATCAATGGTTAATTCTTACCATTGATGGACTTAAAATGTTTGCCTTGTTTTTGGATCTGTATCGACTTAAGAAAGAGTCTATCTCGGAACTCGTCTTAAATGAAAGTTTGTCTCAATCTCGAGATCTCGTCTCGACGATGACAAAGTCTGCCTCGCTGTTGTCGCTTAGTCTCCGGCGATAACAGTATTTCTGTTGAATTGCAAAAGTCTGTCTTGTTCTCATCTAGCGAGATCTCATTCTCGAAGCTCATTTAGACTGATCAAGTCTCTGTTATTAGAAGGATTTCGTCTTGACTCGGATTTCGCCTCAACAAAAAGGACCTCGGATCTCGTCGCCATTTAAAGCACCAGACTGTCTCTTAAAATTTCGAGACCAAGACAAAAGAACTCCACGCTTTTTAACAAATTAATATGCCAGTTTTTGTTAAATAAACTTTTTGGGGAAAATACGAGAGGCAAACCAAAACGTGTCAGACCTTCCTCTAATTTCGAGTAAGAATATCGAAGTAAGGAATATAATCGAACTTTTAGAGTTTTCAGTCTACCCGCATAACTAAGTTTTAATCTTATTATTATCGATTATGTCGGGTATAGGTCAAAATATCAAATGAACTTATTCTTACTTTGGCGTAATCGATCTTCAGAGTGCAGCAGCCCGAATAAATGTCAGCGCCATTCAAATTCTCTCTAGCTCTGGTAGCGGCATCTAAGCTGTCAAATTCAACCATAGCCTGAACGCCATTCTTTTTGAAAATAACAATGCGTAGAACTTGTCCGTGTGGATGACAAATTTTGTGCAAAACATCCTGTTAAATAAATTCAAAACAGAAAAATAAATATAAATAGACAGTTTTAATTTACTGAGTACGTTTTTAATAAATACTTCAGGAAAAATCATACAATAGTTAGCGTGAGAAGAGTTATAAAGTAGAGGACGCCATTTAAAAGTAAGTGTGAGGGAATAGAAGAGAAAAGATTTTTTACAATAAGATTCCTTTCCTTTTTTGATATACATATAAAACTCGCCAATTGCTTGAATTTTGATTTAATTTTAATTTTAAAGCCATGGAAATTGTGAACGAGTGGAAAAAAGGGCAAAACAGTTCCAAGAACTATAAAATGAAATGCCTAAAAGAATGCACCAGAAAAAATAGTGACTGTTTGCAATTTATATAGAAAAATTACAAAAACAGCGGCACACAAACAAATTGATATTATTCAAGAAAAATGCTAGTAGTAAATGGAATTTACTTATGGTAGTAAAGAAGTTTCCTTAATAATAATTCGTATAAAACATTCTTATACGGATTCTACAATCCACCATTCATTCAAAGTTTCGAATACGTACGTACTACACCTTAGTGTTTGTCAATCACGTTGATAGACCTGATTCCTGCCCTCTAAATTCACTATAATATTCTCATTATCATGTGATCATTGCGCCCTGAAAGCTGCGTTGATAATTTATTTGTACAATACAAAACACTTTCGAAACGCTTACAAAACACTACGAGAACTATGCTCCATTAACCCTGAGCATTCGAAATTTTGTATTCTTCGGTTACAGATTCTTAAGTTTTAGTCGAAAAGGGGCATGATTGATGTGTTGAAAAAAATGAGAGAAGGTATGCGAATTTTCTAATACTTTTAAATGTTATTTTGACAAACGAAATGTTATTTCAACAAACGAACATTAGAGGACTGTTAATCACAATGAAGTAAAACCGAGCTTGTCATTATCTTATGAAAGAATACCAAGAATTCCAAAGAACACCACACCATTATCCTATGAAAGAATGTCATTGTCATTGTGGTCATTGTGTATTTTCAACGGTTTTTATTAAAACTGGGAAAATTCTATTATATGTCGTCGAAATGTTGCAGCTTTCGTTCCATTTGAAATTTAATTCGAAAAAGTAAAATTGCTGGTTTTCTACAAATTGATTTTATACAGGAAAAAATGAAATTAAAAACGACAATGCAAAGTATAGAACAAGGTCGTTCGATTTCAATATCGATTTCGTGCGAAAGTGAAAGTCGGAACATGCCTAATATATTGTACAAAACGCTTTTCCATCAAACATTCTGCCGTATATCGCTTTACTCCTTCACATGCTTTGTCACTGTTTCGTAATACTGCAAAGGTAAAGCAATAAAATGGTTTCCTTTCAATCGCCCTGTCATTCATACTACACCCAAAGACTTTAATGCTCTTAGCCAACTTATTTTCATTAAAAGTTGGGCTACTGTCCGATCATATGGGCAGTAAAAAAAGCTTTATCCATAAAATCCTTCGTCGTTCAAAATTTTAGCCCAAAAAAAAAAAAAAAAAAAAATATTGTCCTTCCATTGTAACACGAAATACGTAATATTTCGAAGGAATAAAAAGATTTTTAAATTATACTACTTCAATCGTTTCTAAAATTTAATCGGCCAAAGGATAAAAATATAATCTTTCGACCTTGTTTTGCCACACATTTTTATATTTAAAGCTTGCTTTATCACTCACAACATGGCTGGCAGAGTCGCTTAATCATTCATTGGGTCATAAAGTAACACTTCGAAATGCAAGGGTTAAAACAATGCTCTTTCAACTTCAACGAACTCGTTTGTGTATGCATGTGAATACAGCTGAGTGTTTGTACGCCTGTGTCTACTAATTAACGAAGTGAGGCCTCAAGCTTGAAGCTTCAGAATTCATATGAAAGGATTTCGTGCCTGTGGATGGGACTTATAGACGCGTGGGACTTATCGTTTGGCCTTGGATGGCCGGTAAATTTAGCAACATATCATCAAAAAGACAAATACCATTAACTAAAGTGAGAGGCGTTGGCTGGATTGGTTTGGTTTTGAAATAATGAAGTGTTCCAGGAGGCAGTAATTATTGTTTGCTACAAATTATCCAATAATTATCAAATCAAAAGAAAGAAAAGGGCACTTACGGAACATTGAATACAGATGCCGGTATGTATCGACGGACATTAGAATACATTCGTATGAATTTAAAGATATTTTTCGAGACTTAAAACTGCTTTAAAACCTACAAAAATTGTAGTTACGTTAGTTACCTTAAAATAGTTAAAATAGTTTAATTTTAACAACTTTTAGTAAACACTTTGTGACAATTAAAATTAAAATTTATTAAAGTTGTTTTAAGGGAGGGCAAAGGGAGCGAGGGAGGTTCAACCTTCGCATGAATTTACAAATTATCGGTCATTAAACTCGACTCAGTGCATTCGTCGAATCAATCCTGATTCGTCGAATTTGTGTCGATCCTAACACAAACCCAAAAAATGAGGCCGAATGGAAAACCTTGCCCTGGGGCAATAAAGTTTATATAATCAGGGCTCGGCTGATGCCTCAAGGTGAATGAATAGCCCTCCAATAATGGCTACATTTCGAATGGTTCCGCCAACTATGTCTGTCCAACTCATGCCACGAATACGAGACGTAGCAGGCGTTTTTTATAATCTAAAGTTAACTCGGAAAGAGTTTAAGCTCAAGTGAAATGAAAACGTGTTTGCCAATACGTATGCATGTACATACATACACATATACAACAACAGTAACGGTCGTCGGTCGGGCGTGTAGATCAGTCGGTCACATCCAATAACAAAAATTGAGTATCGAGAATGCATCGAATAATTTCAAGGTCAGATTGTCGCATTACTTTTGATTGCGAATGAGACGAACAGAAACAGCGTGAAGGGAAAAATGGCGCAAGAGGATGGAATCATTTACAGCGACGATGACGACGGCGACCGCAACGAACAACAGCAACCAAAACATGTGAAAATAGCCGCAGCAACAACAACCACAAAAGCAAAATCAGCAGAAGCAGAAGCAGCAACAACTGAAAGGTACGAGGCTGTCGCAGCCATTTTCGAATGCAATTGACTTGAATGCAATTCATTGATCAAAGCCAAATTTAAATTTACTTTAATGATTTTAGTCGGTGTGTGTGTGTGTGTTTAGTGTTGTTGTTGTTGTTGTTGTTATTGTTCGACCAAAAACCAGTTTTTCGTAGAAATAAGTCTACGTTAAGATTCATTTTTAATGCAATTCTGTTGAAAACAATCTGCGACAACGAGCAACATCGAACCCAACCAAAAACAAGACAAGAGAAGAGAAGAGGGAGAAAAAGAGAGAGAGAGAGAGAGATACAGGTTTAATGAAATATTTATCTACACGCTTAAAAGCCGAAAATTTAACCTTCGCAGCGTCAGTATACGCTTACAATCCTTAAGAGCAATGATGCTCCTTAACGAAGGAGGTCCATTTTAGTTTTTTGTATAGACATAAAAAAAGGCATGAACAGCGTTACGAATCTTAAAATACGCACGAATACATATAGATTATGAAGGGGTTATAGACGGTATAGTCTTTCCATCAACAGAAGGTCCGTCATTTTAAATCAACGGAAAACCGCAATATTTTTTTTTGAAAAGTGGTATTATTTTTATTTAGTGAATTAATAAATTAATAATTAATAAAAACTGAAATTATTAATAGAACACAATACTGAACTAGAATACAAAACTTTTCTTCACGTTTTTGACATCGCGCGGCCAAAAACCGCACCAAAATGTCACTCGTGAGATCACTCGGTGGTGATTGCTGCGGCGGTGGATGGGGGATGGCCGATTGCCACCCGGGAGTCATAAGTATGCCAACAACCCTATCATCGGCCTTCTCACTAATCACACCAGCGACCTCGGAGACGTGCAAAACTCTCTGTTTATGATTTATTTTCGTGGTTATTACCAATCATCCTTCATTTCAAAATAACATACTGTATGTTATTAAACTGGCGACGACTTCGCTTTCGTAATCCATAAACAGCTGATGCAAGATTATTACGAATTTAATTTAATCCTTTCTGGAATATACGAAATGCGAGCCATTCCACAAAGAGAGAACTACTGCGAAAAATAACGAAGAAGATGCATGAAAAAAGAATCCTTAACGACAACTGCATGCAGTTCCATCCAGTAAACGCTTAATGCCGGAGCGAAGGTTATATTAAAGTGGACCCTGTAGGATCCTGGGAGTGTATAAACGTCATAATATGCCCTCATCCCTTCCGGCGTAGGGTATAAAAGTAATAATTCTTAAATGACGACGACAGCATCCGGTTGTCACTCTGCTGACAATTCCATCAGCGAGCAACGGAACGAGTGTGAAGTACGAAGAATGATGAGCTGCCGCCGTCGCTACTGCTGCAATTCCAAAGGATCTGCGGATCCAAACAATGAAGGGCTTAAGGATGCTTTTCAACAGCATACAAAAGAACGCTAAAGCTGCAGGAAAAGCGAAATTCTAATGCGAGATTTTATTCAATTTCTTTAACGAAGCAGAAGAAAGCGCCGAGCGTTTAACAGGATTCAGCAGAAAATTACATACTGCCAGTATTTTATTGCATGGAATTTTTCCCATATCATGCCATGATATTGTATGCTACTTAGAAGGAGAAATCGCAGAAGGAGGTACACATGAAAAACTATCCAACAAAATGTGACATATTAAGTTATTAAATACTTCTATGGGTTATATTTTGGGACACTTTTTGTGGCTTTTATGACAATTTTACCTTCTTTAGTTCCCAAAAACTTCTTTTAATAAAAATATAAATATAAATCAATAAAATCAGCGTAAACTATAACAATAATATCTACATCAGGTGTTACAGCATCAATTAATGACAACGGGCTCCGCTAACAAAGCAGCAGCAGCAACAACGAGAGCAATTACTGTTTCACCAACGTATTACCAACAACGGACATTTTGTAATCACTACTAAAAAATTCGAACGTCCGTTCATTATTATTGCCGCAACTGCGCAACTGTGCAACTCCGAAAAGTAGAAAAAATTGTAACAAAAACAACTAAAACATTGCCACGCAACAAAAGAATTATTGCTGAGAAAAAGAGAAGAAGAAATACCTGCAGCGACTCTGGCTTCCGTGAAACCAGCTCTAAACGGAGCCACTTGTGAGCCACTCTTGAGCCAAATTTACGTAATGAAGTTGGTGCGCTTTTTTGCTGGCTGAGAGCTAAGTTGCTGCAACAGCAAGCACTAACGATTAACGATCACTTAAACAATTTAAACAAGCGTGCGAAGTACCGGCGGGGTATGTATGTCATAAGATTTTCTGGGAAACCATTCGGCAAGAGTTTCAACTACCGAAGGCCATAAGTAGTGGAAGTGGAGGGTACACGGGGGCTGCGAAAAAATGGATACTACTCATAGATTTCAACAGTCTTGGAAAACGAAAAACTTGAAATAGGATTTTTAAAAACGAAGAGAAAAACAAAGAATGCCCCTTAGTAGTATCAATAAGATCATGGTAACTCCTTTCTCTGGTAGTTTATTGTGAATTGATCTGAAAATATTTACTATCACGTGAAACGCCTTGGTTAAATTTCAAAACTCGACATATGGTTTTCACATGTTCTTACAGTAAGAAATTTGCTTCGCCGCATTGACGTCTGTGATTTGTTTCTCCAGAGTAATGAAAATTAAAAAATGAAAACTTCTGAAGCTAAGATAAGAAAATGAAGAAAAGTGAGGAAAAGTAAGGAAGAAAGTAAAAAAGGTACTCTTTCTATGTATTTTTCTTGAAGTGATATAAATAACAATAATTCTCAAGACCCAAACCCAAAATCCTGCACGTATCGCCACAAATTAAAGAAACCATGAATTTTTAAGCAACAACTAAAATAACACAAAAAAGAAAATGCTGAAAGAAAGAAATACAATGCTAGTTATTTTAAAAGGACAACAAAAACAACAATAATTACAATAAAACACACAATAAACGAGGTAAAAGTTAAGAAGAAAGTGGAAAAAGTGAAAAAATAAAATCGTGAATAAAATGATGAAAGAAAAATCAAAAAAGTGTAAATGTCAAAAAAAAGATAGAAGCAGAAGAACAAAACTTCACAAACAATGATAATGGATTATTGTATAAAATGTAAATCTTTACATTTCGATAACAATAAAAGGAAAGAAAGATGGTAGGAGATAAGGATAACTTTTCGCAGTTCAAGGAAAGAATTTTACACATGGTTTAAAGACATTTTTTTCCAAAGTGAATAAAATTTATTTTGTGATAATAAAATAAATACATATTAAATTTTTTATGTTTGGTATTTTCGCAGAAGGAATTCAACTTAACATTTCTATTCCTGTTTTATGGCTCATAAAATTAAATTTAGACGAATTTCCGTTTGCCCTTTCTGATAAAAATTCCTAGGAGTATTTTCCTAGGACTAGAAACTGGTGGTGGAAGTCATTTGTCCCGAGCTCTCCAACACACTCTTGCTGGGAAAAAATTGGCCTCAAAAGAGGACTGCAAAAAACACCTGTGCCAGTTTTTCCAAGATAAAACCCCGGAATTCTACAAGAAAGGAATAATTAATGGTTATACCCGAAAAATTACAGAAGGTAGTTGAAGAGACTGGGCAATATTTGAGTTAATAAAATGTTTGTTACATACAAAAAAAAATGTTGCATCTTTTTACTGAAAAAGAAACGCCGAATACTTTGTGAGTCAGAGCTTGTATTTGCATCTATTCTATTTATATATTATATTATATAAGCTAGATACATAAGTAGTAGAGCACAAATAGTTGCTAATTTTGTTCTATTTGTCATACTCTTTGTATGGTCTTAATATTATATAATTCGCAAAATCACTAAAATGTTGAAGTTTATTCTGAAAATGATGAGTGTCGCCTGGAATGTTCAAATTTTCAACGCGCCACACACACACGCCACTCCAAATGATAAAAATTTGTATGAAAAATCTTTCCTTCACGAGAAAGCTATAAGTTAAAGACGCTTTCCGTGCGGAAAGAGTGTTTGTGTTTCGGAGAAGCTTTTCGACACACGCCACGCAATCTCGCACGCTTTCTCGAAGGAATATTTAAAGAGATTGGGCGCACGCAATCGTCGCGGCGTATGGTTTGCTAATGGCAACATGAAAAATCAAATCCTCTAAAAATACACGATCCCAAAATTTTAAAACTGCAAGAATTTGTGGAATTTGTTTCGAATTTGCAGAAAAGTTAATAACTTTTGGACATTCAATAACTGAAAGCCACAATTTTTTCATAAATTATTTTCTATTCTTCCTGTTTTCGTCCTCTATTAAATATTTCATGCTAATTTTCATCTTATAGCCACGAGGCAGACAGTCGCGTTTGTCACTAAAAGCCATCTCAAACCCACCAGAAGGTATAAAAAAATAAGAAGAAGATGTATAGAAATAGAAAAAGAGAAATAAGGATATAGAAGCCAGATAATAAAAGGAAAAACTAGTTTTACAAAGCTTTTAGTCTTCAATAGTAAATGCCAACGGTATTTATGAATATAAAATAAGAAAACCAACAACAACAACTAAAAACCTGAAAAACTCCAAAAATAGCGCGAAACTAATGGAAACTGTCATCGTCATCGTAGCAGCAAACAAATATTCAAATTGAAATTAGTTCGAAAATAGAGCAAAGATAAAATAAAGGACGAGCAAAGAAGTCCTTCAACACTGCGGCAGAACCAAAATCAAAATCAGAAACGAAAACGGAAGCGGAAACTTGGCAACGGCAGTGGAAATAGATGGATGATGAAAATAAAACAAAATGCGGTCGAGTGCAATGAGAAAAAAGCAGAAGCAAAAGAAGTCGAAGGCGAAGGCGAAGAAGAAAAAGAAAAAGGAAAAGAACATTTCGCTTTACTTGTACTTTAGAACAAATTTGCTGTTGCTGAATGAAACGACGAACAGAAACCGCAAATTTTCCTCAATTTGGAAGGCATTGTTTTCTTCTAATCCAGAAAAATCAGTACCGATTGTTCAACGGTTTTTTTTTTTACGCTTTCGTACAAGCTTGAATTTGAAGAATAAATGGAGGATAGATCGATGGATGGATGGATGGTTTGTTGGTTGGCAGGATAGATGGAATGCTTGGTTGTACGCGTGTGAATGAATGGTTGGCCGGAGGGCAAACGGAGGAGGTATGTTTTTGTGCTTGGTACAGTTTTTTATTTTTCCAAAAAACCATGAAGAATTTTATACTCGCACAGCGTTTCACTTCATTAATAATGAATTTGTGGCAACTGGAAAATCCTTCACTACGAATATCAATTCATTACGCCTGCTTCCTACGGCATGGCATACCCCATACGGGTGCTCCTTTCCATTTCCGTTGCGAAATTTGCCATTTCCATCAACTTCTGGCTTTCCGACAGTGACATTTACCATTCGTCGTCGTCGTCGTCGTCTTGGTTATCCCCTTCCTGCTTCCTCCCAGCACGGCCACGACCTGCCACAGACGGAAGGTGTTTGCCCGAAGAGTGAGTGAAGAAAAGAGGCCGTGCCAGCCAGCACTAATTCGATTTTCATGGTTAGTACTTCGCAAGGACATTAAGAATAAGGAAGCAGGCGGTTGGAAGTACCATAAATAAAGCTTCGTTGCTTCAAAAGCCCTTTATTTTGAAGGGAGGGAGGGGGTGGGGGTTGAAATTCTTAGAATGTTTGTATAATAAAAAGAGAAAAATTTATGAAATGTAGCATAAAATATGAAAATATAATAACTCTAAAGAAGTCACTTGGAAAAAAGCAATGAAAACTGCTTTATTTCTTTTCAAAAGGAGGTCTGTCCGCGCCCCCACCCCTCTTTCTAAATACCACTGCTATGAGAAAGCGAAGACAAAGAAGAAGAAGACTGTTATTATGTAAATTGACGAGTTTGTTAATTATATTGCGAGGGGTTGGGGGCTGCAGGCGATTCAAAAAACCACATCATTTAATTGGCCCCTGCTAAGGATTTTTTTAATCGATGCGACAATTTATTCTCATTCGTTAGAAGCGGTAAAGAAACAAATTAAAAATGGGGCATCAGGGAACAACTCTGAACTGATTACCGCAATACAAATTGATGAAGCAATACAATTGATGCAATTTGAGGAATTTAGGAATAAAAAGGGCCAGATTAATTATTCGAAATAAAGTTCTGTGAAATTTGTTTAAAATGAGAAGATAGAGTGTCATGGATTTTTAACCCTTGACTCTTACCCATCAAAAATTATCCTATTTTTCTACCCCGGGGGTACAGGTGTACCCCAAATAAAAACTCATACAAAATTAGCTTTAAATTAAAATTTTTCATATAACCCATATTCATTGGAAATTTTAGGCTTTAATTAAATAGTATTAGCCCTTTTGAGTTATTTTGAGCACTCAGGATTTTGCTTTGATGCACTAAACATATAAACTTTTTACACAATTGACAGGAATCGTTTATTTGCGATCTTTCTTTCGTGGGCAGAAGAAATGCATTCGTGGGCCAATGAAGGCACTTTATGCATTGAAGTATCAGATTCTGGCCTCAAATTCAGCACACTTCTAATAACGGCTCAGAGTTCTGCGGGCAAAATAGGTATTTGTAGGCTTTCTTTCATAAGCGAAATTATCAGATCTATGACAGATCTATGATCTTTTTTCAAATACCAAAATATTGTTAGTTGTTTATTAACTAATTGTTTTTTAGATATTTATCGAAATTCTTAATTTATCCACTTTTTGAACCATTTTGAAGCATCGAACCAGTTGAAAACCTTCAATAATTAAAATAATCTCTTAACTTTTATTTTGAAATTTTTAAAGTGTGAAAATAGAATATTATGAATTTTATAAATTTTTTATTAATTCTTTATAAAGCGCTTGGTTAGAGATATTTTGAACCATTTTTTCAAATGGATTTAATTATGATAATAAACCGAAAAGTCTCTTAACAATTGACCCAATAAAACAAAAGTTGGAACAATAATCAATGCGTTATTTTTTCTCAATATATCCTTAGTACGAATTCGTTTCAATTCATTTCATTTGGCCCAATTTTAATTAGTGCCATCGAAAATTATTGGATATGCTTTACTCTCAGTAGAGAAATCTATAGAATTCTTTCTTTCTGCTCTCTTTTGCACTCTACTCCTTTCTTTCCTTCCTCTCTTCGTTCTTACCGTTTTTTTCTTTCTTCCTTCGTTTCTGAAAAAGCGTCAACAACTAACGGAAAGGATAAAGAATGAGGACTGTAACTCCGATACTTTGGTCTGCAGCTCGTTAACTGTATCCAGCAATGACAGTTGCAAATTGGTCAGGCAACTGCAACCGATGTAACTCTAATATAACTACGTATGCTTTGTTGGTGATAAATTTTAGCATTTACGGCGAACACAGCATGAGAATGAATACAGACCATACCTTATTGAACGTATTACGCACTCTTCTGAACAGATCAGAGCAATAAATTGTTGGAAATGGTAACATAGTAACAACTTTCTGTCAGTACCACTTTTGCTACCTTTTTATTTTCACACACACACACTCCCACGCACATCCACACAGGCCAACAGGACGTAGTTTTTCCACCTCGAAGCAATTGATCCTATTGATCCTTAAAATGGATAAATTGTAACTAGCTTAAAACTGAAACTTAAAATGGTAACAAATAACTTTTAAAACTTTTTTAAAACTTCCATCATACTACATCTTTCGGTTTGTTTTTTTTTGTTTTGTGAAAATAGAGTGGATTGAAGCCTTTTAGAAGTTTTCGACACAAAGAAGCTTTTATATTCTATAACTCGGAAACTTTAATAAACCAAAATAAGGTGACATGATGAGCCTGTACATAAGTATTTTATATCAAATATTCAATTTCCGAATATATGTATAAAACTTTCGCATTTGAAAAATAAATTCCATTCATCCATTTGGTTACATATTTCAATATATCGAAAACATCACTTTATTTTCGATCATCGTTTGAAAATCTCTTAAACTAAAATCCCATAAACCTTTGCAAACACCTTTGCAATAAAAAAGGGATGTCGAAACTGTGAAAAAGTGTTGCCAATTTTAAAAATAATCCATTAAACCACCATTCACTTATGAGATTACTTACTTCACTTTGAGCTTACTTAAAAATATTATTGAGTGTTCATATGAGTAATTTTATATACAAAATTAGAAAATGTGATATAAACTCTTAGTGAAATATAAGAATCAATCAAATATAAAAAGTTAAACGCTCTTTGTAGATACTTAAAATATGTATGTATATGCCTTCTTTCATTTTGTAGAATATTGATTCTTTTGAACGTTTCTACATTTTGAGCATACATGGGCACACTGCAGTATATATGAAGTGCATTATAAAAAGCAGTAATCAGTAAATTTTTACTGATTACTGAAAAAAATTTCAGTAATCAGTAAATGTTTACTGTTCACTGAAAAAAATTGCAGTAATCAGTAAATGTTTACTGTTTACTGAAAAAATAGCAGTAATCAGTAAATTTTTACTGATAATAAGATTTCAATTGCAGTATCAGTAAATGTTTACTGATCAGTAAATTTTTACTGATAATAAAATTTCAATTGCAGTATCAGTAAATTTTTACTGTTTACTGAAAAAATAGCAGTAATCAGTAAATTTTTACTGATAATAAAATTTCAATTGCAGTATCAGTAAATGTTTACTGATTACTGAAACAAATTGCAGTAATCAGTAAATTTTTACTGTTTACTGAAAAAATAGCAGTAATCAGTACATTTTTACTGATAATAAAATTTCAATTGCATTACCAGTAAAATTTTACTGATTACTGAAAATTCTTACTGGTACTAAAAGTTGGTGGTACTCTCTTAGCAGAAAAAATAAATCGTACTCGTTTAAGTATATGAAGTATACTAAAATACAATACCCCATTACCCTCATCTGCACCTGTAGAACGGTTATTTTCATTCGCTGGGATTGTGAATCGTTCCAGAAGGCAAAAGCTTAGCGATGAAAATTTTGAAATGCTTGTTTTAAGAAAAGCTAACAACATATAGCAAGTGTGTAATACATGTTTGAAATTAAAAAAATTAATGGCATTTTTTTAATTTATTGGTTGTGCATTGATTTTTAAATACCAGTAACTATTTTCAGTATTAAGTAAAAATTAATCAATCAATGAAATGCAAACAAAAATTTGGTAATGCAAATGAAATTCCATTTTTTATTGCAATTTTTCAGTAAACAGTAAAAATTTACTGATTACTGCAATTTGTTTCAGTAATCAGTAAACATTTACTGATACTGCAATTGAAATTTTATTATCAGTAAAAGTTTACTGATTACTGCTATTTTTTCAGTAAACAGTAAAAATTTACTGATACTGCAATTGAAATTTTATTATCAGTAAAAATTTACTGATCAGTAAACATTTACTGATACTGCAATTGAAATTTTATTATCAGTAAAAATTTACTGATTACTGCTATTTTTTTCAGTAAACAGTAAAAATTTACTGATTACTGCAATTTGTTTCAGTAAACAGTAAACATTTACTGATTACTGCTATTTTTTTCAGTAAACATTAAAAATTTACTGATTACTGCAATTTGTTTCAGTAAACAGTAAACATTTACTGATTACTGCAATTTTTTTCAGTAATCAGTAAAAATTTATTTTTACTGCAATTTTACTGGTACTGCAAAGTGCCCATCTATGATTTTGAGTAACCTACTTTTTCGGTGCCATTTTTTCTCTTAAAGGCTTTTATAAAAAATCTAATGAAAAAGTTGTGCTAGGAAATTTTCCTTCGACTTTTTACCAAAATTTTTTTGTTTTCGTAACTTTATGTAACACGTGTCTATACCCTTCCCCACACAAACCATCCCATCCAATGCCTTCAACAACACCTTCCTCCTTTTTACCAACTGAACGAAACTCTTGGCTGCGTAGACTTTTCGATGCTGCCTGCTGCCATTATCTAAATGTAAAGTTTTCCCATAAAAATTTATATGAGTCAATATATGTAATTTATCCCGGTCTGGACCCAGTTTACTAAAACGATAACTTTCAAAAAATTGCCGGTAAAGAAAAACGTGCAAAGAAAACTTAGAAAAGTACGTTGCATAGAAAACGCTCGAAAATTTTCTAATAATAATAAATGAAGTTATTCTTCTGAAGAAGTTAAAAAGTGCTTATAAACTAATGAAAATTAGAGCAAGATGAAGTAGCTTTTTATAGCCTTTTATTATTATTCGAAAACATAGCGACAAATTTCGGTCTAAATTTTAGCTTTTATATTAAAACATAATGACTAAAACTTTAACGTAGTATTGAGAAAACGTTAGCAATTAATTTAATTAAATAAAATTACTAAAACCACAACCACAAACTTCAAAATGGCCACGCCACTGTCACCAGGGCCGCTTTTCACGACAAAATCCCGAAAGGATAAAATCCCAAATTAATAATAATTTTGCGCAGCGGTTTGTGTTTGGTTTCGTGAAAGATCTCTAACAAATACGCGTTGTACATATCACAGCAATAGTGTCACCATCCCACTTCCTTTAGTCTCTGTGGTATAAACATAAAATAAGTATTATTTCCAGAATTATTATTTGCTGCGAATCTAGCGTTCTGCTTGCTGGCAGTTATAGTTCACGTGCAAAAATTTGGCATACAAATTTTCTGCCAAGCTTTGTATATAAAAATTTTGTATACAAGAATACTGTTAGTAGCGTAGCCGGCGTCCTGCTTACTGAGTGTTATAATCTTTGCCGCGGCCGAAGGCCGCTAATACGCGGAAAAACGTTTATGCAAAAAATTCACATTACCGAGAGGACTCTGCTAACATATTTTAAATAAACTAAAGCTACATATATGACCTGCTCGCAAAGTAGTAAGTGTATCATATTGTATATAGTTTTCAAGGTAAAAGAACAGGGTTTTCAGAACTATAATTTTTTTGTATCTTAATGTATTCGATATTTATTTAGGAGGGAAAATATTGTTTCGAGGAATATTCAAAATACACGGGTTTTATGTTTTATGTGCTTGAATTTGCATAAGTTTATTTTTGATCCAAGAATTTTGGGATTTTGTCGTTTGGGATTTTGGCATTTCGGGATTTTGTGGTTTCGGGATCGTTACCAACCCAATAGGAATGTCTTTTACATACAAGCTAAAAGTTCTGCAAAATTCGAATTTAACATTTCAGGAATCAGAATCGCAATTTTTAAAGCAGCATCGAGATTCGTATCGTAGACTTCTAAAATGTATAAGCAAGAGTAGAGTGAGAAAATTACTCTAATAAAATGAGGTTTTGGTTCAATAGACCAGAAGTCACAGTGGCAGGGCTAAATAGGAGTCCACCCCTATATAAAATAATATAATACCTTTTAAGGTCATCATCACCATCAGCCCACCATCGACTTACTAAATTTCATGCCGCTTTTGTCATTTCAATAATGTTCGCCCACTTTAGGACTATCAACAATGCCCATCATCTCAACCCCAAACACCTCAGTCAGTAGCCGCCCCACTCTTTTTGTAGCCGCCCCACTTTTTTTCTTTGTATTCGTTAATCATCAATCAATTATTAAAACTGCACTGCTCTCTCGTTTTATAAGTTCTCATTGTTCTTGTTGCTTTGATTATTGCTGTACACATATTTCGTGTACTTTTGTTATACGAAATATGTATAACTGTCGTTTATAATCGCTTTCTCTCTTTCAGACAATTGTTCTTTCTCTCTTTTACCAGAATTCATTAAGAGAATTCATTAAGCCTTAAGAATTCATTCATTTTTAAATGAACTGGTTCATTCTAAAAATTTTATTACAAATTTTTAAAGTTACTTTGATACTTTTAATCATTTCTAACTATTTTTTTAACTCAATACAATCGATATTGAAAGATAATTCAATTTTTCTGAAATCTTTTTAGAAGATCCTTTTCCCGCTTTATTTTCCGAGCTTTTCACACCATTTTTGCATTCTTTTTATTCTGATCACGTTTATTTAATTCTTGTACTTTACGCCTAAGTCTGAAACAGCTTCTCGAATGTTTGAATTTCTTCGAGATATTGTAATTCTGGCATCCTAAGGATTTTAATAGTCTCTGAGATTCCTTCACTCCCGTTTTATATTCGCTCATTCTGATTCTTTTAATGAAAATTTTATATGTCAAATGGTAAGTAAATGACACTAAACTATTTTTTCAATACCATCAATATCGAAAGAGTTTCATAAAACTTCCCAAAACCTACGAAGCTTTAAAAGATCCTGAGTTTATTTTCCGAACTAATCACTTTAGTGTTATATTCTGTGATTCATTCTATTTACTTTTTTGACAATTTGGATACAAGAGAACTATCGTATGTGCTTGTTGAAAATAACATTCACGAGAGAATAGCTCTTCTCTGTGTGTTCTCCAGCTGTCCTTATGTACGATTACATCCTGATGTATTGATTTTTCTATCAATATTATTAGATGTTAAATTTTTTTAACGAATTCAGTAAGAAAAACCATCGAAAAAATTGCGGAAATTATTAAAATAAATGCAAGAAAAAAAGAACAACCGAAAGGATGTTCCGGTGAGTTCATGAGTGACATTTCACAAGAAAATGGCGGTAAGGTACATACATACATACATACATACGCATACAAACACAAGCATACTAGAGAGTACATCACATGCTCAGACACACACACACATACATATAAACACACACACACACACACACAAAACAATGCCGCATACTATACCACAAATGCAGAAACAACCACAGCAACATCAATATAAAACCAAAAGCAACAACAGCAACAACCGCAGTAACAGAAAAACCAACAAGAACAACAGCACTAGTAACCACCATAACCACAACATCGGCATCAGCATCAGCATCAGCATCAGCATCAGCCGCTGCAATATTATGTTCTAGCAATAATAAATGAAACGTAATCAGCAGCGTTTGTTGAACCACAAAACATCAGTAAAAGCCACAGTCGGCTTGATAATGATGATGATGGTGGTAATATTGATGATGATGATGATTATGGTGGTAATATTGATGATGATGATGATGATGGTGGTAATATTGATGATGATGGCGGTTATACTAATGATGAAGATGTTAAGGACATAAGTTTCTCAGAAAGAGAAAGAAAGAAAGAAAGAGAGAGAGCGGGAAAGATGCAGGAATGTGTACTCGTATGAAACACAAACATTGTGTGCAAATGGAGGCATTTCAGACAACCCTTGAAACTTTCAAAATGTCTTGAACCAGCCTTCGAGACGTTTCGTGCAGCCCGTTAACGCACATGCCCTCACTTTCATGCCCTCAAGTGCCGACGGCTCTGATATCGTATGGCTGGTAAATATTTATGTTCCATGAAGAATACAACAGCAAAGCGATTCCGACGCCCGGGTCTCGTCCGACGCCCGGCGGCAACTTGGCAGCGACAGCAGCAACATCGACAACAGCCATTTTGCGCTAATATGCTTTGCAGAGTTGGCCACACCGACGTTTTTAGTTGGCTTTATTATCATCACACCACTTTACCGCATTTAAAACCGAACCGCACAACAGCATCGTTGCCGCCAGCACCATCATCATCATCGTTCAGCAGAGGACTCAGGATGTTTTATTGGTAGGAAAAGGAGTAAGGGCGAGATAATCTTTAAAGAGAAGAGAAGTGAAGAAATACATACAGTGCTGCGGAACAGGTCCTTTCCCAACCCTTTACAGACATTCCGGAAAAACTGCATAGGTCGTTGATGATGCAGACAGATGATGGCAGAAAATGTGTTTGGTATGATTTGAATAACTGCCATTCCTGCAACTCTAATCATTGAGGAAAATCGGGACTTCATTTTTCTCTATTATTGTTTTACCCTGTAATCTTTCTTCAGCCCCGGACAGTATGACACTAATCATCTGTCTCCATATGGACGCGTAAGAGAGTTGGTTGGTGTGGATAATGTGAAGAGTATGCTTATCAATCTTTTATAGAGCCTTTTTCACTTCCATTCCATTGAAGAAGGCTTGTAAGGATTTTTTTCCACATGACGATACGAATACGAATACGAAAATACCAGTATGCTTAAATAAATGCCTATCATTATTAATGTTTTTTTCTTCTTTTCTTTTAGAGTTTTAAAGTTTTCCTCTCTTTTGTTTTTTGCGTTCTTTTGTGTTTTGGGACAATCTATCGCAACAGATTTTGTTTGATTTTTCTCATTATTACTACCTCCGTACTGACGTTCACTGAATTTTAAAACACTGTTCTCCTCTTTTGAAGCATATTTATAAAATTTCATTAATTAAAAAATTTAATATTTGAAAAAATCTCTCAAAGCTTCCTAAAACCCTAAAAATTTTAACAGATATTGGGTCTTATTCATAAAAACATACAAGTTCTTGCAAACGGTTTGTAAGAAAAATACGAAAAAACATTATTCACAAACAATTTTTTTACTTTAAAGAGTATTTTCATGAGGCAGTCAAAATACAGTCGAAAATACAGTCGATGCCTTTTTAAACCTTTTGTAAACTGCAAAATTTCAAATTTTAATAGATAAAAATATTAAAAATCAAACCGACGCACTATTAGCCCGATTCTAAAAACGTCTCAACTGTCGATAGTTCAACTAACTTTTCGTGATATTATTACCTTCGATATTGAGACTTTCTCGAATTTTCCTGAATTCTCTGAACTCTTCCCCTGAGAGAATTATTTCCGAATACTTTTCATTACCGTTTCATTCAATTCTTAATTGGCTTCAGTTATGAAAGTCCTTCTAGCCCAAAAAAGGTTTGTACTCTTCAAATCGCCTCTAGTCGTCTTTGCCGTAAGTTCGTCGCTGTTTCGCGTAATTGCGACATTTACAGTAGTTGTGCTTTTTTCGAGTTACCGCCTTTTTGTTTACTTAGTAAGGTCCAAGATTAAGGGGGCACTATTGTTTAATTGTTACCCTGATCGGCCCGCTGGGCCATACTGAAATAAAGGGTCGAATGGAATCGAGCTCAACCCTAGGGCTAGAAATCCGCCCATTGTAATTTTCTCTCAATAAACCGTGTGCAGCGCTCGTGCGACCTCGGTTTTGTTTCAACCTGTCATTAACGACGACGATAACGACGTTGTTTATCGATATGCCTGTGGTGATGACAACGACGAAATTATTAGTCACTCAGTCGTCAGTCAATCAATCGTATCGGCATCGATAACAAGAGTATCGTTGTTCCGCAAGCACCTTGTTATTATGTATGGAGTATGTATGGAGCCTTATGACGAACTTCGAACCGCAAGGTAAGTAACGCAAGTGCAATTTTCGCCACTTTCCCTCCCACCGCCTCCTGCCCCACCAGCAAACTTGCTTACCGACGCAACGATCTGCTCGATTTCATGCTTTAACCACAAGCTGAAAAGAAGCTGAACTGAACAGAGCTGAGCTGCATTAAGCTAATTTTTGCATTTGCAAAGTTCCAAGCGCCAAAGCGTCACCGTAAACACCAAAAACAGATGATGCGCAATGCAGTTTTTTTGTTTCTCGATTCGCGTAAATCACGTCTGAAAGTCAGTATAGCAGTGACGCCCCCCGACCACGATAATCTGTACCGGTGTCGAACACTTTCAACCGCGTTTCGAAATATGTGCTACTGGTTGCGTGGCGGCGACTGCTTTATTTTGTTTTTTTATTGTCTTTTGACATCCATACGATTTAACCTCATTCGAGGCTTTTCAAATGCAACTATTGATATCGTTTCTTCTTTTTGCTGTTGTTGTTGCTGTTGTGTTGTTATTGTAAATTTAACCATGTTAGAAAATGTAAGTATTTACTTGTTTAGTTACAAAAAAAAAGAATGTTATCAATGACATGAAAACAAAAAATGGCGACAACCACAAAAACAACATTACGAGCATAAACAAAAATCAGAAAATAATAGCTGCTTCTTTACGATTTCAGCCATTTCACACGATTTCAGACATTTTAAGATTTTACCAACTTGCAATATTCACTTCATGGTCATGTATATTTATTGTCATTTGAACTTTCTCACGAATTTCAAGGTTACCTAACTTTTTTTTAATTTGTATCGATTGCAGTTTCGAATTAATGAAACTTTAGATTTTTTATTTACGATAAATGAAGACCAAATTGCTGAAATAATAATAGAACTCATGCACCGAGAAAAATGAGAAGCGAAACAATTTACTATTTCGTATTTAATAATAATAATAATAATTATAATTAATAATAATTGAATAACAATTGCTATATTCAAAAGTTCGTCTTTGAATCGAAAATAAAATACATACAGAAGCTCGTTTCTGTAACTCTTTTCGGTCGCTCTTTTCTATTAGTTTTTTCGATTATACTCCATGCTGACGTCATTTTCTATCCTACTGTTTCAGTAAAAAAGCAATCGAAACAGGAAAATATTCTAAACGTCTAATTTTGCGATTGACATTTGTTTCAACCAAAAGGAATAGAAAAGATTCGATTGTGTTTTTCTATTGCTTATGAGCTGTCGAAAAACCTTTGTCATTTTTGAAATTCAATTCAAATTTGAATTTTCATAAGTTAATTTTTACGTGGGTGCAATCAATGGCGCCAATTACACCAGGAAAAATCTATAAAGAAGAAATGTATGAAAAAAGTATACCATTCTTTGTGCCAATTCTTTGGATTAAGAAATTCATTTTTTTATTCGTGGCAATTTTATTTTTTTTTAATCCATATTTATTCGTGAAGGATTGAAACCGAACCTTCTCTGTATAGTACGCCGAGCTTTAGGTGTTTTCGAAAGGCTTATGTACTTTGGCATTAAATAATTTTGAATAATTAATGTTATTTTGTTAATTATGCGGCTGACCATCGTTTTAGATATTGGGCATAGGAAGTCTTGACCGACATCTCGAAAAAACTTCCCGTGGCATAAAAATGGAGGGCTGTGCAAAGCCGCAATGAATGCAGAATAAAGGTCGTTTGGATAGGCCAATATCCAAAAATGGCGAAATTTCGTTCAGCAGCTGGATGGCTGCTTCCTTTGAAAAACGGAAGAGCTCCATGAAGCGAGCCTCCGGAATCTGGAAGGGATCCGTAAAATGTCTCAAATAACGTCTTTTAATCCGAAGCATATTCCTTCGGGCATGCTCAACAGCATACATAATTAAATGCATTTCGCTCATCTATATATATTTTTTAAGAATATTATTTTAACATGGTTTTTAAGTTGGATATACATATGCATACTGCGGGAATCGTACACAGGCTACGATCAGACAGGTATCGATTTGGAATCCAACTGCATTTAAACAAAGCACTAGTAACAATTTTGATGGAAATTTAATTATATTATAATTTGTGCATAGGAATTGAGCATTAAAATAATTTTCGGTCATGAAATGACCCCAACAACGTATTAGGGTTAAAGATTTTCAAAATTACTTATATTTGTATTTTTAAAAATACTGACAATTGGTTCATTTCCGACCTGTTTCTTTTCTATTAATGTTTCTTTATCAAAGCATAACAGCCTCTTTTCGATTTCCTATTACAGAAACAGTAAACTTTTCATAATCGAAAACATCTAGTCGAATCGAAACGACGTCATAAAAATAGAAAGGATTTTCGATTGATATACAGAAACGCGCTACAGGTAGTCCCCGACTTACGAGCGTTCGACTTACGACTATTCGCACTTACGATCATTTTTTTTTCCAATTTTTTTCATAGAAAATACTTATTTTTAAATACAAATTAATAAGGGAATGCTAAAATTACAACAAATGGATGCAAATGAAGAGCGATTCTCAGAAAACAATAGGCTGATTCAGGAAAATTTGGCTTGTTATCATGAAATTTACCGGGAAATGAAAGCTCAAACTGTTCAGACGACATTAGACAAATTTTTTTTATATGAAATTCGACTTACGACCGATGACCAGGAACCTATCTCGGTCGTAAGTCGGGGAATACCTGTATATTAATTTTAAAAGCAAAAATTCTAATCTCAGAAACTGACAAGAAATATTTTCAATAGAAAGACAAAAACTTTAATTTGAAAATTCGACAAAAGTTTTGAATTAAAGGCAATTTAAAAACAGTGTTATTTTATTAAACATTAAAATTAAAGGTGATAAATACAGATAAATACATTAATAAATATTTAAAAACTTTCTACTAAATATGATTTTTACGGCATAATATTTTAAAGTTTCAGCTTTTTCATTAAATATTCATATAAATCTTGTCTCTATACCAGTATACTGTCAATGTGAAGGTTAAGTAAAAAACGCAGACGTTATCAAAGTTTGTTTACATTCTCATTTATGTGCGTATCAACCATTCTGTATCTGCCATCCTCCTCCACCAACCTTCTCACAAGCAAAATTAGCAAATACTTTTACCACTTCGTGAAATTGAAACGTTTTTCGATGAAAAGTAGGCATTACTTTTTTGGAAACAAAGAATAATTGTTTTCGAAAACAAAGAGTGGAAGCTCGAAGTCAGAGAGATAATTGAATTAAATCATTCGCAACTTCTAGCTTCTAGCGTCAGAGCTCCCGTCAAATCGTACTGAAAAGGTAACTGTAGACGTTGCGAAGTTTGATTGTACGGAGACTCTTTAGGTTTTTTCGTATTTAAAAAGCATAGTTAAAAGTATTAATTCGAAGTTATATTATTTGATTTTACTACGTTTTTTCCTCGATGCGGTGTGCCTTTATTTTTGAAATAAGTTTAAGTCCGTGTCCGTGTCCATACAATTTGAAGTGTCAGAAGTTCGGGGATTTGGAAACAGTGCCGAGAAAACTAGTGTAAGAAAACTAGTGGTGGGCACCAGCGAGATTTTCCTTGTGGTCTACTTCCTCGAATCTTGTCTCGTCTCGACTGACAAAGTCTGTATGGTTCTCGAATATCACGAATGATAAAATAATGATGACTTTATGACTTTCTTTAGCCTCTATTTCTAAAATTTTACTTATTTATTTCTACGATTCCAGTAAATTTTTTCACAAATACACACATACAGACAAGTCCTCTAAGTAAAATGAATACTACTACAAGAATAAAAACGTTTTGACATTTCGTGTGACCAACTTTTTTACAGTGAGTGATTTTTTTTGTGGTTCTAAGAAGAAAATAAATTCACATCATCTCTGCCTTCTTGTCAATAAATTCTTTGTATGATTATGTTTGTGTTTCTGTGTATTGTTCATTGTTTGTGTTGCCGTTAAGTTTTTCTTTTACTCCTTTTACTTAAAAGAAACCTTCGCTGATACGCACACACACACGCACACACACAGCCTCACCCAAACGAATGTATGCACATATGTATATGTTTCGAATATTTCCAAATGGTTTAGTTCATGTTCATATTTCAACATAACAAAAACAACACCAACAACAACATCAACAACAAAGAACAACTTTACTAAAGTGTATTTAAGACAAAAGTGCTTTCGTGTGCGGGCGTATGTGCGTGCGTGTGTACGTTTGGAGATTGCTAACAAGTGTTATGATGTTTATACGTTTTTCTAGCAGTTTAAAGTCCTTTAATCCTTTGAGATGAGGTTGTTGCACGTCCAACAAGGCACGCCACGTCACAACGTTTTGAAGCCGATTTTTTTATTGTTTTTACTCTTGTTGTTTTTTTTTCCTTATTTTGACGCCAAAAGCATTTGTCTTCCGAATAAAGTAAAGAACAAAAAAAAACAAACCCTTTTGACACCATAACACCTTTCCACACCAACTACGCCTTCTCTCCCCTGCCCCGCCCCACCCTACACTTCTTTCAGTTTCCATTCTCTCAATATTGTTGGAAAATTTTGAAAATAATCTTAATAATTTGAAATAATCTTAATAATAATAATGTACAAAATGTTTAAAGGATTTTTCCTTTAACCTTTTTTGTGGAATTTTGTGACATTTTTTTTTTCTCACCCTCCCAAATTTTTACATGCGATAAGAAAACTATATATCCAAAATTTCAGCGAGATCGGATATCTGCAACTCGTGCGGCAGAATATTGCGTACACCTGATTGCAGTTTTTGCACTTTGGAGACAAAAAGTGTTTTTGGGAGGGAAGTATATGTATGTCACAATTTTCAATTTTCTCAAGAACTATGAGAACTATATGTAGACCCGTTCTGTTTGAAACATTTTTTGTAGAATTTATCAGAGAACTACGGGATCAGAAAAAAAATTAACTTATTCATGTAATTTCTTTTTTTAAATTGCACCAACAATTTTTTTTTTTTAAATTGCTTTGAAAATTTTAAATTTGAAAACAATTTTCTCAAAAGCTATTTGACCTAGAAGGATATTTGGTTTTAAATAACAGAAAACAGAAATTATATACATAAGTGTTCCCGTTATTTCTTGAGATCTTTTTTTATGATTTGAAGACGTGTTTTTAGAAAAACCCCTCCAGCGCCTGAACCTGGGAAGATTGCCCCTCCCCACGATACGATTTTTTCCCCGTCTCGACTCAACCTATACGTCCTAAACTTTTGATGCATCCTATGCGGAACGCCCTGGATATTCATATGTTAATACATGCCGACTTTTATTAAGTCGGTTGATTTTACTCAAGTAGAAAAATATGCTGTTGTCAATGGTGTTGTCAACAGTGAGTGTAGTTACAGTTACGGCACACTTATGTCGTTGTTAAATTTTTAAAAATTGCCTTAAATGCGGCACGGGTTCCCGTTATCCGATTTCGGTGAAAATTGGTACGTATCACTTTTCCATTACGTGTCATAATTTAAAAGGGTGAGACCAGCAAAAATCGGAAGTTAAAAAATAAGGACCACCCTAATGTACAAACAATACCAGAAGTATTCACAGTGCATTTTTGAGGTTATATTTAAAGGTAAAATTTTTAAAGAAAGTTTACAAGGAGCATTGATTCGTGGTCATGGTCCTTATAACAATAGTTTAATGAAACCTTACGTACACTCAAACACTTTTTTATGCGATTTTTTTGTGCGGCATATATAAAAATAATCTATAATAAGGATATAAAAACAATAATTGAATAAATTTAATTCTCTCTATAATTCTTAAAAGATTTTTCTCCAAGATCTTTAAAAACCATAATATACGTATAAGACACAACATAAGCCCTTTAAAACCATAATATCTTATGACCCATATTTCTTACCACTGTTATCGGATAAAATGGATTTATGATGGTAAAGAGTAGTATATGATTGGGGCGTGCTGTTTCGGGCCGCTTCCTTCGCAGATCATCATTCGATTTATTGAGAAGTGCCTGTTGTTGACTTTGTTGTTGTACCACCTGAAAAACAATGAAATAATATAAAATTTATATTTTCATATAATCAAAGGCTTAAATGTTAAGAGTGTATATTATATGTCTACATACATATATATGTATGTACCTTTCATTATATAATTGATTTCAAATAGAATTTCAATTAAATTTTAGATATAAATAAAAACAAAAGAGAAAACAAGTAAATTAAATACATTTCAAAGAAATACTAAACACTTGAGACCTAAATAAATTAAATTATTTCTTTTATGTTTTTGTTGCTATTGTTTTTGTTTACTTTTTAATTTCTTGGCAACCGTACCAATCAAGAAATCGGTCACTTACTTCGTCGCCTTAGAACGCCAGGGCCATAGCAACTCTTTACAACAATAACATAATTACAGCAACCACAACAAAAGCAACACATACAACTACGGAATACAATTTTACAATCGTTTGTCTGTGTTCACGTCTCTAATGTTTACTGTATTGTTTCTGACGATGGAGACGATGTTGAGAGTAATGTTGAGAGAGACTGGCTATAAATTGTTTTCGCTGTTGCTTAGCTTAACACTACGCCTACCGGACCTTCTCCTCCCTCCCCCCCTCTAGAAAAAACCATCAAGAACTTTACATTTACATACATACAAGAAATTTACATTTAAAAGTTTTCTTGAAAAATCAAGAGTATACTTTGGTCTATGAGGAGTTTTCTTTAATCTGTAAAGAGTTCAGTTTAGTCTACTCTAAGCACAATTGAGAAAAATAAACATAGTTTTATTTTCAATAATTTAAAACATTTTTGCGAAAAGGTTACACCGAAATTGAAGAGCTTAAAAACCATATTGTGGTATAAAACTCAATAAATTCCTGACTACATTATAAGCCGTCAATTTCCCAAAAAACACAATTGTTAAATTACATTTCTACGTTATATTTTTGTTTTAAAGAGAATTTCAAATAATCTATTTGAAATCATTAAGATTTTTTGCTGGTTAATAAAATTTGCTGGTTAATAAAATTTGCTGGTTAATAAAATGATAAAAATGTTTACTTTGACAGTGACTTAACTTAAGTCTTGCTTTGAAAATTTCAAATGAATATTGCATATAGTAGTATGCAATAAAATTTAACAAGATCACAGCTTTATGTGTTATTATCGAAGTACTCGGTATAACCCAACTGTGCACTCACAACTTGAGAAGTCACCCATTATAACTGTGGTATGTTTTGTTATTACACAAACTATGCAGAAGAGAACAGTTTGCATTGAAAACCGGAGTGATGAACATTGTTGCTTTACTGGCTAAGAACTTTTGCTTATTTTTACAGTTTGTTTAAATTCGGATTGCCTAATTTGCCTAAGAAAAATAAATCTATTAATTATAATTATAACTATATACAACCTGCACACCGTCATTATTTTAAATCTCCCCCGCATACGGAAACTGGAGAAGAATAAATAACTAATCGCAGAACACTATTAATTTTAATGTAACAATTATTAATAATTCAATTGTAGCATTTCAATTTATAGAAAATAAAAGCTGAATATTTTTAAAATTTATAACATAAAACTACACCAGCTTTTCTCATCTTAAACGAAATTATTTTTTTCATGCCTGTTAAGAATTAGAAAAGTGTTTTGATTAATTTTGAAAGTGGCTTAAATCCATTCATAGCCATCAAAAACATATTGTTAAACAATGCTAATTGAGTTCATAAAATTAATAACCATAGAAACACAAAAATATATTACCATGTTATCAGTTTTCAATATTTTTAAATTTATCGAAATGCAAACCCGAAAAATATCTCGATTTGAAGATAAATGGACTTAAGCCACTATCAAAATAAACGATATATGTATATGTATTATTGCGCAAGTTTAAATCGGTCTTTGGCAGATTTAAATCGGTCCTTGGCACCACTACTACACTCACGCGTTACTTTCTACATTAGGCCTTTTTCTTTCAGTTCCTTCCTTTTCGGGACTTTTTTAACGCTAAGCAAAGATTTATCCATTCGAGCCTAATAGTTCAAGTGCAAAGTTAGTGCAGACATTTTCACCGAAATACTGTGCACATATTTATTATTCCAAGGCATTGAGAGAAGAGCATTCAAAGTCCAAATCTTCGTATAAATGTTGTAGAAAAAGGCTCTGAACAATAATATGACTAATTGTTTGCAATAAAACGATTCCATATGGTTAAACAGAGAGCAAGTTCAGTCTTTCAGATTTTCCACATAAAGAATTACGCAACAGTGAAGACGCCTTGACAAAATCTACCAAATTACTCTTTCGGTAGATCTAGTGTTAAGACTTTCGTTAGGCCATTTTGTTATTGTTGCTATTTTTGTTGTTATTGTTATTGTTGTTACTATACCATACATACTTTCGTATATGACTTGAACAATTGGCATAATGTATGAATTTTCTTCTCTTAAGCATTGCCGTCAATATAATTTTTCTATTTTGTGCCTTTTTTTTGTGTGTGTTGTGCTGTGTTCTTCTTTGTCTATCAATTTCACTATTTCGCTAATTGAAAAATTCAATTAAAGTTAATTAGGCATTTTGTTTTTCTGCCGGTTTCTCTTTTTTGTGTACCTACACTTAAAATTTCATTCGTACACTCCGAGAAAAAATAAAGCTTTAATGAATATAATTGACCTACTGACTGCTGAATGTGCCTCCGGCTCAATGTGCTGAATAGTAAGGAAAGCTTTTCACTTTTTCTATTACAACTTTTCTTTATTCTCCACTAAACGTACATCAGAATGAAAGTAGCCCGCGAAGTTACTATAAATAACATTGCGCTGAATCGTATAATCACGGATCAGCAGAAACTTTTTTATTTGCCAACAAGTTGATATACATAAAAATATAAAACAAATTAATGAAATTGAAAGTCGATTCATAAAAATAAAGAAGAAATACGAGCTGAATAAATAATAAACAGCTCTGAACTTGTTGTTCTTAATGTTCACAAAAAAATTTCTTGAGGTTAAATACCTAATTTTTAAAAAATAACATAACGTACAAGCTGAATAATTGAGCTGAATAAATAAAACAAGAAGCTGAATAAATAAAACAAGAAGCTGAATAAATAAAACAATGTGCTAAATTGACGACTTTGTGTATACGGCAAAAAATTTAAACAATTTTCTAATATAACTAACATATAAAAGAAATATTTTAAGCAAAATACAAAATTTGTCAGAAAAGAAATGATATAATTTTCCACTATACGAAACATATATATTTTTTCTTTTTGTCGATTTGTTTATTTTGACAATCGTAAATCATTATACGAGTACTCGCACTATTACTAATTTCTCCAAACTTAAAAAAATGTTTTTATGTTGGCAATAAAATTTTAAAGACTTCGCCTACAAAATTTTACAACCCTTTTTAATTACAGGAAGACAAATAAAAATACATATTAAAATGAAAAAAGGAGGAAGTCGTACAGAGAGAAAAAAAACGTAGAAACATCAAATAATATAACTTTGAATTAAATACTTTTCACTGATTTTCAAGTAGAAGCGAAAATATTAAAAATAAATACAAAACAACCTAAAATTTGAAACAAACTAAATATTAAATAATAAATAATTTAAATTAAATAATTAAATAATTTGTCATTTAAATGAATTGTGTAAGTTTTGGTTTTAATATAATAAATATTAAAATTTAATATAGAATTATTTGTTACTAATCGATATAGTGATTTTACAGGCTGTTTTCTTTAAATATGTTCCATATTTAGAAATGGAAGCAGCCTTCTACAAAAATGTATTTCCCTAATTTTACTTTTATTTATCACTTTTAATTTTAATGTTTAATAACACTGTTTTAAAATTGCTTTTAATTCTAAACTTTTGTCGAATTTTGAAATTGAAGTTTTTGTCTTTCTATTGAAAATATTTCTTGTCAGTTCCTGAGATTAGCTGATTTAGCTCTTAATGTGAATGTTTTATTTTCGATTTAAAGATAAACTTTTGAATATAGCAATTATAATCAAATACGAAATAGTAAATTATTTCGCTTCTCATTTTTCTCGGTGTAAGAGAAAGTTTTAAAATAAAGATAATACATATTTTTTTTAACAAAATTAAATTAATATGTTTCCATAAAACCACTAAAATGCGCGGAAAATACTGCACTTTATTTCCTCAAAACTATCTAATATTCACCACAATTTTATTGCTAACTGATTTCTTGCTATCTCTTTCTTGCTATGTCTTTCACCATATTTGGAGTGTGGAATTTAAGAGGAAAAGGAAAAACAAATAAGAAAATATTAAATTGACTTATTAAATTGACTCCAAAATTCACCCCAAGAAGCGCAGAGATTATCAAAGATTTTCAAATTATTGTGGCGGAAGAAAAAGGAGTTTTTGGAGAATATTGAAAAAGGTTCTTAAGATAATCGATTTTCAGTAAACTCCTAAAATTCAGCCCATAATAAAGAGCCTTTCCACCTTAGTAAGAGTAAAATTTTGCTAAACTCTTCTTCTTCGTTTTCATGTGTATATCCCTGACGTGATAATATGTATTTACATTCTTTTAGGAAATTTCTTAAAAATGAAGACTGCAAATTTTACAATTAATTAAAAATTGTTAAGACCTTTTAATGATGAAAATTATTTGTATAATCATTTGTTCATTTAGTTTAAACTGCAAAATGGTTTCAACAACAACAAATTGAGTGATGGCAACACATTTATTCATCTTAATTAATAATAAAATTTAATGAGGCGTTTTGCTGTAGTTGTTGTTGTTGTTGTGATTGGTGTTGCTATTTTTTTATGCTGTTGATAGGCCTAATTAAGAATATTTTGAACAAAGTCACAAACAAGCCCGATTTGACGTTTAACTTGTTAGTATGATGTCAAAAACTTATGCGTGACATTTTAAAATTGAGGTTGTTTGCAAACCCATTAAGGATTTTTTGTGCGTTTTTTGGCTTGTGGCCGCAACAAACATAAGCACACACTCGCATATAAAATTAATACTAGTACGCGCACAAACCTTAACGCGGCATAAGAGACGCGACGGACAGTGTCATTTCCAAAACGTCGTATCAATAATTTCGGCGAGTTAATATGAAGCAGACACAGAACGACTATAACATAGCTATGTTTAAAGCTTGTTCTGAAAATCCCGAAAATCAACAACAATAACAACATCATCATCACCATAAACTTAACTTGCTATTATATTCTGAAAATATGCGCGTGACAAAGAAAACGTGAAAATCTTTTTTTTTCTGGACATGATTGACATCAGTAATTTAAGGCAATTCGTGGAAAATCGATTATTTCAAAAATGAAATAAAAAATTAACATGTTTCACCTAAATTCTAAAAATTATTTTTAAATCTTAAGCGCTAAAATTGTAAAAAATTTCAGCTAAAAAGACTTTATTTTCAAATTTCACATTTTCTTCCTGTCAATCAAAAATTTCTGAAAATTTCAATAAATACTTGGTTTTCAAAGTTTGAAATGGAAAACCTATAAATAATAATGTGCTGGCAAATTTAAAGAAATGTTTTATAATAAGAAACTTAAAATTTAAACTAAATGTGTATAGTTGTTTGTTACCTTTCTAAAATTTGAAAATATAAAAAAACCAAAATTCCCAGAACATTCATGACAAAATTTCAAACTTGAAAGCATCCTACATATAATTTTTGAAGGTTTTGATGCGCTGAATCCGAATTCGGCTTCATAATTTATCCATGACATAAAGTTTTCGAGATTTTGTGCTCTTAATGTGGGGTAAACTACAAATTCGTCGGTATTCGGTAGTTACCATGATATTCAATTAATAAGTCAGTATACTTGTGTTCAATCAACAAGTCAGTATAATTACGGCGTACTAATATGGCGGTGGATAAAATAATTTTTTTTTCTTGGAGATATTGTTCTTGGATATTTTGGGTTGGGAGATTTTGTCTTGGAGATTTGCAACACGATATCTCAAAAACCTAATGTGTTGAAAAACGGAAAGTAGTTTCATGGAAAGTATCTTCTTTTAGAAGATATTTTATTTTCGGCATATTTGAAATTAATTCGCGAATTCGTGTATACATTAATATATTACAATATTTTTAAAAATCGTGTCCTTTAAAGTGTACATTAGTGAAAATAAAGCTCTAAAACTAAGCAAAAATACAATTTTAATTTCGAAGAAATGAAGTGTGAAGTGGGCAAAATAATGCTAAAGAATATTCTTCTGTGCCAGGATGTATTTTAGGATAAGATCACTAAATACTGTTATATTTGAAAACTATTGTGGTCAAAAGCTCAAGTATAGCATAATAACAAACTATTTTCTTATTAATTTTAATTTTTTATGAAAAAATTCCAATTAATGTTCATGAGACCATATTACAGAAAAATTTATCTTGCATTTTTGGAAGTTTTAAGCAAAATGTGATGAATTTTTTTAAAATAATAAAAAATTAAGAAATTTGGGCCACTGTTTTTTTACAAATTTTTGACATAAGTTTTTATATTTTTTGTTTTATATTTTTAGCCAAAAGTACCGTTTTTATTATAACGATTTTGGTAAAACCTGCGCAGTAGACTAAAAAAATTTTTTCTCTGATGGCGTTATCTTTTTTTCTATTGTTCTTGGTAGGCCCTACTTGATTCTCCGGAGTCTTAAAATCTAAAAAAAAGTTCTAAGTGGTTAAAAAATATTTTGACAATATTTTGTCGGAATAAATTTTCTAAATATTATTAAACACTTACTTTTAAATAAATGAATGAAGGAATAAATGTAAATATTTGGACCAATAAATTTTCTTAATTTCATTTTTATACCAAATTTTTAGGGCCAAATTAAAAACAAAAAATTCAAAACAAAATAAAACAAAAAAATTTTATATTTTACTTTTGTGCGTTCTTTGTTAATTTGCAAGAATATAGTTTATAGCTTGTTGCGTAGACCACAAATTTTGTGTAATTTTTATTATTTTTAGTTTGTCATAGTGTAATTTGCGAGTATTCTCGTTGCCGTATTTATGTATTTTCATATCTTTTTCATACTCTTCGATGCTTTATTATGATACTACATATTTTGTGTCGCAAAACTAATTCAACTAAAGGAATTAGTTTGCTATAAAACTAAACTATATAATAATTTTCAAAAATCATTGTTTCCTGACTGCTAAACCCTTACCATCAAGCCTAAACACTTGGCGCGGCTTGTCGCCACTGGCCGCCATATGAATTCAATTCACTGAAACGAATTTCTTAGTATCGCCTCACAAATTTTACATAAATCGATTTCGTTTCCACACCATCGAAACGAAAAACTATCGTTCGCTCGAAACGACAAATTTACATGAAATCGCGTAGATCGTCGCTCTCAGCTTCAATGAAGAGAATGATTGCGAGGATGGGGAGAAGGGAAGGGTGGAAAGGAGGGAGAAGACGGTGGGGAGGAACAAAGCGTAACGAGGATGAAGACGAGAACGGACGCTTTGTTGCCGCCAGGGTTCGATCGTCCAAACGACGCGTCATTCTGAATGATGACCAGATGTTTTCAGTTTGTGTGGTCGGAAATATGTAACATACTTTCTACGGCATGAATTAAAAATTTAATTTTATTTTCATTTTTGTTTTGACTTTTACAATGCTTAATCGTATCATGATGATGATCAAGACTAGTTGAACTTGAGCAGCAGGTAAATAAATTGAATACTTTTCAAGGCAGACAATTAGAAGAAATATATTTTTGAAAATGATAGATGTTACAGTAAATTCGATTTGATCAGTAATTATTCATAGTTACCGGTTATTATGCATAATCACCCCTCGGATTGGTAAATGTGATAAATATCTTGCATAGTTGTCAAATTAAACACTGATGTTATTTAATTCATTTAACTCGTAATGACGTATGCAATAAGGGTTGGTAACGAAATGCCGAAAGAGAAAATCCCGAGCGACAAAATCTTGAAATGACAAAATCCCGAAATGACAAAATCCCCAGCCAGGAAGCACGGATCATAACACTCTGACAACAAAATTCTCTCGATAATACAAAGGATTTTCGAATTAAAAGTCTGGATGCGTGGCGGCCTTTGGCCGTGGCAAGGATTATAATCCTCAGAAAACAAAATTCTCTCGATAATGCAAAGGATTTTCGCATTAAATGCTCTCTATAATGCCTCCTCAATCAGCAGAATCCTCTCGGTAGTGTGAGATTTTTTGCATACAGGGTGTTCCTACGTGGCGGCATTCGGCCGCGGCAAGGATTATAACCCGCAATTAACGAAATCCTCTCGGAAATGTAGTCTTTTTTCAAGAGATTTATGACATTTACCAAACCGAGCTAATAATGAATAATGAATAATCATAATAATAATGAATAATCACTGGATTAATCCAATACTACGTAACAGAGATTGATTTAAAAATTGATTACTAAACATTTCTTTAGAAAGCTTGCTTATTATGCTAATTTTAACAAATTTTTAGACATTTCGTGTTGTTAAAATATTTAAAATACTTTTTCGACTTTTTGTTTTAATAAACAAAAGAACAAAACTTCCGGAATCGAAAAGAAATATAAAATCTTTTATTGAATTAAAAAAGACGTTTCTCTTGAACACTATTAGGATCGACTTGATATTGGTTTCTTTCTTCTTCTTCTGTCACTTCTTCTCCATTTCATTCTTCGTAGATCTTCCGTTTTAAGAGATGTGATGTTTTTTAAAAAAGCATTAACTTTCTGGTCATTAAAATAAAAAGAAGTATTTTTCTGAAAAGAAGTTTAAGAGAAAATCACGTGTTTTTTTTTGTTTCCATTCAGCATTTAATTTTACATTAACTCAATCTTGGGTAACGAAGAACAATAACGACCCAAATTTATATCATACTCTTTCAATTTTACTTCTTTCCATTTTAAAAACGTTCATCCTCGGAGAAAATTTACGATTTAAATACATTTATTATTACTCATTTTCAAAAGAAAATCCAAAAGAAAATCCTCTAATCTTAAATCTTAATGCGCGTCGCTCAACCGACCCTTCCCCTCCCACCGCCCATCCACCTATAAGTGCCCTGACATCAATAATTTATTATTACATGCCATGAATTCAATGAACATCTGCGCGATTTGAGTTTTGCTGTCACAAACGATCAACGCAATCATTCACCACCATCACTCTGCAACAACAATAACAACAGCAAGTGCTGCAACAACAACAACCACCACAGCATGCCTGCACCATGCAGCAACCAACAGGTGATCCTCCCCCGCATGCAGCGATTCATCAACAAGATTTTGACAGAAATGACGAAAATGTAAATCAACAACAATAACAACAAGGAAAACACAGGCCCCTGACAGACGCAAATGAATTGGTCTGACTTTGCTTAATATTTCAAAAGAAAAATTTTTCTAAAAACAAAAAGACTGCATTTGGAAGAAAGGAGCTTCGAAAAGGAAGCAAAAAAAATGCAAAAAGTCAACATTAAAAAAACGCACCATCAATGCGCCCAAACCAATAGATGGATGGATGGACGATGCATTACATTAATTCGGTCCAAGTGAAAAAATAGCATGAAATGTTTGGCATCTTTAAACATCAAAATTTACTCGTACTAAATTTTCATTTGCTTGCAACAGTTTTCTTCTTTTCTTTGAATACCGACTACTGAAAACTACAGCATACGCAATGCTGCAGACTATCCTGCAAATGGTCGATTGGACTATTATGCAAATTATCCACTGCACTATCATTCAAATGGTAGATTGCGCAATCATACAAATGATCCATGGAATTTCATGCAAATAGTCCATTAGACTAGTATTCAAATGGTCCATTGAACTATCATAGATACAGACGGTCCATTGGACTATCCCGAAAATGGTCCACTGCCTAAAGTTTAGGCACAATGGAGCAAAAAATAATTTACTATAAATCGAAAAGTTGAAAGGCCACAAATAAAGTGCTCTACAGATAAAAGGTCTAAAGAATAAAATATTAAGGAAGTATGCAAAAATATATTAGTGTTTTTAAAAAAAATTGTTTTTTTCTGAAGTCCAGTAATTTTGTAAATATTCACTGACTGCTTCCATACAAAAGCGTACCAAAGTAAGCTAAAGAAAAGTTGTTGCTGGCAATGCATGCTATTGTTCTAGTAGTTGTTCTAAAAATGCGTATTGAATGCGTATTTTGCGTAAGCAGAAAACTCTAATGCTTGAAGCAAATTTTTTGGCAATTTGACTGCTACTACTACTACTCACAAAAACAACGCCAGCAAAAACAATTGTCCCACAACAAAAAAACATATACCATGCAACATATACCAGCCAACAACATGATGATGACAAAACGTCATTAATTTCTTTTTCCTAAACTCATGCCAAATTTTTTTGTATGTATTTTAAAAAATGCTCCCTTTTTTCGTATACATATAAGTTTTTTTTTAATTTTAATTTAAATTTATCGTACAATAGAAGTAGAAAAACATAAAGATTTGTCATTAGATGCACAATAAATTTCTTTCCTAAAAATACTAAAAAGAGTTAGTTCTAGTTGGTTAAAACTATACTTTCTTATTAATATACTTTTTAGACTAAAGCGATAAACTTAACTTTTATAAACTTACCAAAACCAGAAATAAAAAAAAAAGGGGCGCAGTAAAATTTCAATAATTTTAAGAAATATAAAAACAATATATTATGTATACATAAATAAATTTTCTTTATCCTTCTCGCAGAATTGTCTGGGTTTTTTTTTATTTTAATTCTTTGTCAATTTTTCGGCACTCCACACTTTGTGACAAATAAATGGAAATTTATTTTCGTTGATATTTTTCAATATTTTGTTTTAAATTCGTTCGCTCGTTCGTCGCTCTTTGCTTTGTTCGCTTTAATGTTCTTAACATGTATTATTGTCAATTATTCTCTGAAAAATTGTTAATTAAATTGAAGAAAGGAATGAAAAAAAAGACTGACAATTTTGTGTATAGAAATAAGAACGGAAATAAATACTTTGGACTTTTAATTATTTTTTTTATTTTTTTTAGGCAGAATTTATTATATTCTTAAAAAGAAACGTTCATCTTAAGCTTTTCCAATCCCGCGTATATGTATATTGATCAAGGGTATGATCATTCGAAAATTGTTAAGAAGTGCAATTTTTTACAAAACTGACAGGATCGTCTAAACCAATCAGGCAGCATCAAGAAGTTTTAGATGCGAATGAAAGTGTCAGAAATTGCTGTATAAAGAAAGTAATCATTCTAGAGTTGTCGAAAACTTATGGTCGCGTCCCACACCATGAACGCGTCTTACCAACACCATCCATTCAGTCCTATCTAAATATTCAGTTAATTGTTGATTTAATTCGAGGAAGTTTTTGTTAAAAAATGGGTCAAACACTTTCAGTCGTATTTCGTCAGGGCATAAATCAAGCAAAATGTGTTCAAGTATTGAATTTTACTTTTCTTTCTTAGTTTTTTTTTAATTTTTATTACATGTATTTCATGCTGAGAGAAAATTACTTTTGAAATACGATATAGAATTTTCTCGGATTTGCTTTTTAGCTCGTTTATCTTTGAAAATATCTGGACTTGTAATACGATGGTATTACAACCCATCGTTAAAAATATCCTAATTTTTTGTTGTTATTTCAAAAAACCACAACATGTGTTTCTGTCAAATTTGTTAGCGGTGTTTTCATTGTTGCTGTTCATATTCGGTTACTAAAAACTAACAATTTAAACGATAGTCTTATGGAAGTTTAACATCCATGGCATGCCGCTTAATGCGTACATTAAAGCAGAACATACCAAAGTGCTGCGTTAAAAAAAAATGCTTTCTATTTTTGTCGTAATTACATTTTCCAGAGTAGTTCGACGAGGCAAATGGATTTGAAGAAAAACAAGAAAAACGGTTTGTAAGAAATGAACGATATTTTTTCCTCCATCATTATTAGAGGAATCAATGAATTGTCTGCTTAGCCTTCAAGCAGGCGCGTGATGATTTGAAACAGCAGCGGTGGCGCGTAACCTTAAAGACGTATTGTAGATTTTAGGCATTTAAAGCACCATATAATTAAGTATTCATTAATTTTTTTTATAACTTTAGCAATTATCCTTAAGTTAGGACGCTATTTAGTTAGGAAATTTACTTTAATGTAATTAATTTCAATTTAAATAATAGTAAAAAAAGACACATTTTCTGTCTCAGAAAATCGCATCGTGTCTTAGATTGTCCCGTTTTTTTAGCAGAACAAATTTTCCAGCTTCCTCTGTGTGCTGTGCAAGCAGTCTCTAATATTTATGTCTTTTAAGATTTTTTGGAGGTTGACCATTGTCTTTTCGAATATGAGCGCGTGTAGTCTTCGCGACGCCTACGCCGCGACCTATACAAAAGCTATTTGTTCAACTTATTTGTTCAAAATTTAATACTCTTTAGAGCAATTTATTCCATTTACAGTACAACTACTCACTAGTCCGGACACGCGCTATTCCGCACTATAAATTAGTAACGGTAACCCGAGCAGCTCTTCAATTCGGACAACTTAATTTGTTTAACTCTGCAGTCCGGAAAGTAGTTTTGTCGGTTAAATTCTAACAGAAATTAAACAGTTATTGGTTATATTAACCAATGACATGACTGCAGAAGAAATAAATCCAACGGACACGTCAAACGACACGCTTTCAATTTCATTTGCCAATATAATCAAAAGTTCTTGTTTTATGGCGTCGTTTCTAAAAAACTAACGATATATTTTACTCATAATATATCTTATCAAACACCGAAGCCAAACAAGTTAAAGATCGAGTGGAAGCCAATTCCAAAATTATAGCCAAATTATGATTTTATAATATTTATAATAATAATTATATTAATAAAATAATAATTTAATTCTATTTCCTATTCTATTCTATTCTATTATATTTTCTAAAAATATAATTATAACCAAAATCTGAAGTACACACTTAGTGGTTATAACAGTCCAAAAATACGAATTATCAACTTTCTACAGCTAGCGGTTTTTGAGATATATACAAAACTCTTCAAAACCCTACAAGAAAAGTGCCGCTTCGGCGCAACGGATTGTAACCAAAAAGGGAGGTGCGCAACTAGATGTTAAAACAATCCTAATAACAAAATTTGAACTGTCTACGGCTAGCCGTTTTTTAGTTATGCGAGATACGTACTAGAGGATTGCAAGAGACTTCTCAAAAGCACTTTCGAGATACAGAAAAAGGTTCGAGCATTGACTGCAGAGATGTCTATTTTTCGAATCGAATGAGACTGAACGAAGGTGCTGCTGAAAATTCGACACTAGACGACTCTGAAGAAAAAGATTATTCTTCGCGTTCATAAATTGGAGGACACGGAATGAAGAAATGCTCATATCTCGATAATTCATTTTTGTTGATAGAATCCATGAAAATCCGTTTTTTTTTACTTTACGCCTAGGGAAAAAAGCGAAGGTTTTTGTTTCTTCTCTATTTGCGTATGTTTTTGTTATTGGAACCGAAATAAGTATGCCGGCCTTTGGAGTTTGAGCAATGAGAATAGCACTTAGAAATCTAAAATTAGCCTCAAACGTTCCTTGGTATCTAATGTTGATGAGAAAAATCTGAAATTTCAAAAATCGAAATGGCTTCGCCATTGTTTTCCAATAAACACATGCAAATTTTCGATTGGGAGAAAATTTATTTTGATTTTCATAGCGTTGAAATTGTAGTTTAGATTTTTTTTAGAATTTTTGTTCACGTTAATTTAACGTGTTTACTTTTTAGTTAGATATACAATACTATTCGAGATTATACAAAAATAACTGAATCATGATTACAACGCAATAATTTATTAATTGAAAAAAAGAAAAATAAATTGAAATAAGTTCACAAAAAACAAAACAAAACGAAAAATCAGCAAATTCAACCAATATCATATCATGATAATTTTATCAAATATCAAGCATTTCATGCAGGCTTCTGAGGATTTATGCACAGATATACAAAATAATTAACGGTTTTAAATGCTTAATTGACAAAAATAACAAAGAAGCGAGTACGCATTTCTGTAAAAATGTTAATAACGTAGACCAATATGATTTCAACATAGTTCAAAATTCAAGTACGTATTATTTTTCAACCTAAAAAGTTAATACAAGTCCCATCAAAAAAAAAAAAAGTGAAACTTTTTAGGTTTAAAATAAAGTATATAATGAGAGAATATATGAGTATAAAGGAGTAAGAAATGGGGGAGTTATGACAATGTCCAGTTGAATTTTTCCCTATACCATTTTCGTACATAACATTGAAATTGAAGTTACTAATTAGTACTAGTACTACAAATACTACTAATACTACTAGTAGTAGGAAGTTACTAATTAGTAGGTACTAGTAGTGATTTAAATTTACTACAAATATACAAATACAAATTACAAAACGAAAAATTTTAAATTTTTTGACAGCAGCAAATTTGGACCACAAATTTGAGCCTACAATCCCTTCCTGGGATCCTGTAATCCCTTTCTTGGGGAGGCGGAATGGCAGTGCTTTAAGCTATTTTTACAATCGACCAAAAGATAGGCCCATGTGCTTCTGTGCGCATGGGCGCGGGTGTTTAAGTGTGTATATTGGCGTGTGACACAAGAAACCTCATCATGCACAAACCTCATCATGAATCAAAGGAAATTTTTAATAAAACACCTGCAAACATCAACACCATCAAGCAGACAGTTCATTCACACTTTAGTAATACGTCAGTCAATGTTGTCCAGTTTGTATTCGTTGTTGTTCTTGTTGTTGTTGTTGTTGTTTTTATTTGTAGAGCTGCTGTTATCAATTGTCGAAAACAACAACAATAGCAACAATCGGACAAATAAACGCAATAACTAAAGCGATTGCGACGAAAAACGTAATTAATTTTTGTTGCTGTTGTTTTAAACGTAGCCCACAGCAAACCAACAAAAACAAAAAGTATACAATTGAAAACAGCATTGGACTGTGTTGTGTTTTTTGTTGTATAAACAGAATTTAAAAGGTGTCAACATGCGGTTCGAAAAACCACGCCGACGACGCATCACAGCGAAAAGCAGTTGTGTTTACTTGACTCTGTTTTCAAGTCAGCTGGTTCCGATGCCCCCGCAGCATCAAGTTTATGCGTTTTGCCAAATTAGGCCAAATTAGGTCAAATGTGGTACATCATACTCGATACTTTAAACAGCAAAAACCAAAAACCTACGAATGCAGCAAAAGAACAGGTTGTCGAAAAATATTAAACTACCTAAAAACCATAAAAAGTGAGCAGCTCTAATTATGTACTGCTAAGCATTAATCGCTCTCACTTTAACCACAATAATACCATAATAACGAATAAGTCTGTCTGTAAAATTTTCTCTAGTTCGTAACTTTTCAATAATTCGTTGCTAAGAAGAATCTAGTATAGGAGTAGATTCCTGATCAATGAACAATTCTTTTATCGTTGCTGCTTTGTTACTTTGGAAATTTGTTGTTGTTTGCCAGCAAAAACAAGAAAGTGAACAAAGCAGAATTGACGACAAACGAATCGTTCTTTGATCAGAAATCTGCACCTTAGTGATCGTTAACTGTAGTGCAATAACAAATAACTGATGAACAACTAGTAGGTGTCTAACACTCTTTGGATTCTGTACGTACTTAATTTTGATTTTCTGCCAAATGTTTTATAAAATATGAGTATGTATGTATATTGGATTGAATATGAATTTTTTTTTCTTTTGCAAATAGTTATTTATAATAAATGTCAAATTTTCGAATCAACACATCAGTGTATACACGAGCATCTACGCTGATGACTAATTTCTTTGGGTATTTTAAGCAAGACATATGGCTCTTTGTGAAATTATTATTCTTGGTTTTGTTATTAATATTCGACTGATGACGCTAAATTGTTTGTCCCATGCTAGAAATTAGTTCGTTAAATCCAAGAGCGATCGGTGATAAACGAAATGGAAATTGATTAGTTATTTCTCAATATTTTAAATTTTATATACAAACGAGTACATATTTTTGTAATTTTTAACGATAAAAAAATTAAAAGTTCCAGCTTCATTCGTGGCGCTCTCTGATGTTACTTTGTCTAAATAAATATTTATTTTTCTTTCTTAACTTAGCATGACATTGCGAAAGATGTCAGAACGAAAGAGAAATTCAATGCGACAGAAGAAGGCCCCTCCTGTCAACAACTGGTGATTGCCTTAAGAGATTCTTTCTCAATCAGTAAAAGGTTGAAAATTATTTCTTAATTTTCTGTAAGTATTATTTCTTTAAATGCCATGAAAACCTGAGATAATTTTCAATAAAAGCGGCACACGAGACGGAAACGGCCATTAAACCGCGATTTCAGCACAAAACTGCATTTTCTTTCTTTTGCTTCTATATTTTATTAAAATCACAAAATCACAGCCAGGATACAACCAAAACCAGTCCAACTGCAGTCGAAACTTTTTGAATCTCCATTTGGATGCAACTCTTACGCCCCTTCTTCTGCGCGCAACCTGCCTGATAACGTAGTGACGGCATACAGTGTAACGAGGCAGCAAAAAATGAAAAAAATCAAAACACGATTTTTCAAAACAGATTAATGCTGACAGAAAGAGAATACCTTAACTACATAATAAAAAAACAAAAACCCTTCTTCCTAAAAATGCTTTTATATACATAGGTACAGAACTTAATGGAACTTGAACTTTGGATTAAAAGAGTTTATGAAATATGAAAGAGTTAACGAAAATATGGTCTTTTACTTTCTGATAATGCCATTTTCATGTTTTGCTTTTAACTTCTAAATGCTGTTAGTTTAAAAACGTTGTTTTCAACGCAGAGATAGCTTTTATAATCACTGTAACCATAGTTGTTATTATTAGTGTAATCATAATCAGTGAAAAAAAAATTAGCTGCGGATATCTGCGGACTTAAAGAAAATAGACAACGATCTGGGTTTTCTATTATATACATATATGTAAATAAATTAAGAGATATATTATAGTACAAAGGCGGGCGAACCACACCCTTTTTTTGGTATTTCATTTCTATTTGTCTTAGTGAAAGCAGAGAACAAAATGTGGCACTTTTATGTCTTCCATATTGACAATATAAAAATTATCAATAAGTATGTTTTGTATGGGAGGGGGTATGTTGAAAGGAGCATTATTTTTATTTTCGCACCCGATCTTTTACAAAAGAACCCTGAATACCAGATTTTCGATACTCTACGATGATTTTCTCTATTTTTAAAAATAAATATGAATTCCAGTAAGCATTAAGTACTGCATTTTGAATCAACTTCCTATAATTCGTATACTTCGTATACCTGTCGAACCAGTGGGCGGAGCGCGCCTATTTTTGACGAAATTATTTTGATTAATATTGCAAGTATGTATATGTGTTAAAAATGGTAAAAATCTTTTATGACTATAAAAAGGTTACGGTACTTAAAATATTTGAAATGTATGGGAGGGAGGCGTGTTTAAAGGCTGATTATTTTAATTTTGCACCATATTTTTCGTTTTACGAGAGAAGCTTGCATACCAAATTTCGTCACTCTACGATGATTTGTGCTTTTTTTTATGGAGACGTTACACTGTGCGGCGTTGGCAAACATGTTTTTAAACCAAGTCGCAGGCGTCGTCTCGCTAATGTTCTGGTTTGCCTTCAAATGCTACGAATCCAGATTTTTATTTTCTGGCAGCAACTTCTTTTCTACGAATGCACTTTGAATGCAAGCCGCTTGACCTTTCTTTCTCACTCTCTCTCGCACTCATAGCATAGTATTCGTTTAAGATTCATCGTCCGCTCTTTTTAGTTTTACTCTCAGTACTCATTCGATAGTCATTCGCTCTGAGAGACCGCACCCTCACCACCGCGAAATACGAGTAGTAGAAACGAGCAGAGAGAATGAAGTTCAACTAGTACTAGCACGATCAATGTCAGTTACTGATGCAAGTATAATCACGATAGAGCTCGTCGATTTGTTGCAACACAATGCAGTAATGTAAAGAAAGAAAATACAGATATTCAGACAAAAAGCAATAATCAAAATAGCGGCACACAAAACTGGGTATATATGTATAACGTGATTTTTGCTGACCTACTAATTTTAGTTTAAGCAGAAAAAAAACAACAACCACCATAACAGCCACTGTTTTAAAGGCATAAAAAGAAGTAAACGAAAGAATTAACAGAAAAGAGAGACACCAAAAACTTTTCGAAGAGCAAAAATGAAGAAAAAGTAAAAAATCGTTAAGTACACGAAAGCAAAAAAAAAAAAACAGTTACAGCGTTTCAAACACGAACGAGTAAAGCAGACAACAACGAAACCAAACCAAAGCAAAGCAAACAGTCACCGTCAGCGTTAGCGGCAAAGACCAGCCAGCGTGTAGCGAGCGTAAGAATACGTAGAGTGGAAACGAGACAACACTCAGCACAAAGCGATTCAGCATTCCTAAGAATGTAAACGATAAAAGAGCACAAACAAGTCCAAAAAATTATACTTTCAAAATGACTAAAAAGAAAAGAAGGAATCAATGCCAGTAGCAACAACGCCAAAACAAAAAAATAAAACTATCATAAAACAACAACAAAGTTTACAGGAAATAAACTCTTTCCCAAACTACTCTAAAGGTCCATCCTTTTCTTTTAACTCAATTTCTTTTATGGATTATGTTTTCTGGACTTGTTTCAAATGATTCGCATCCCATCGAAACATTTGCACCCTGAGTTTGCTTCTCCATCCAAATCCATCCAACCATGCGTCTTTTCCACATTGAAATGCAGTTTCAAGGAAACGAAGAGGGAGAAGGGGGATATCATCATATGGATTGGCAAGATGAGACTGAAAAACAAGCAAATGCTAATGCAATTTAACTTTAAGTGAAGGTGGTTGGTACAAGGTGGTTTTTACTTGTACGACTGATGGTCGACTGGTGGTCGTTATCATCAACCTCGTCCAAAGTATCCAACGAGTGCCTCCGTGCGCGCATACGAGGAATATACTCGTTGTGCTCGCTGCTGTTAGTCGATGGCTCTGCTACACAAACAAGAACCGTTACCAAGATTGCTTGCTTTGAGCCACGTTCGGGAGCCTCAACACAAAGTAATGCACCTTCGTCTTGAATTTGTTGCCTTCTACCGGAGGCGATGCTTTTTTCGTCGATTGTGGTTTGACCCAAATTCGAAATTTCAGCAAAACAGGAATGAACGACTACAAACAAACGGCGAATGAACGAAAAAATATCATCCTCTTTGAAAGTGGCATTAGTATAAAAAAATGTGTTTTTTCTTTTTTTTTGTGCACTTACTTACATTATGTGTTTGTTTATATGGAAGTTATTTGCGTCAATCTTTCGATGGCTTTTTCCCTTTTATTATGCATTGAATTTTGTATGTACATCATTCGATGAGGTCGAATTTTAAGCTTTGAAAATTAAACATTCTTCCAGTTTAGTTAACCTTTCAACAGGTTAACAAGCGTTAACGAGTAAATTCTTACTATTAAAAAATTGTAAAAATATAAAGATCATAACAAGAAAAAAATGCTTTCAAACGTAGTTTTATTGTCTTTCTTGCTCTTTAAAACCAATATTGAGAGCGGCAAAGTCTATGTCTTAAATTATGAAATTTCTTAAAGAAATTTTTCTGTATAAAGACTTTGGATGATTAATTATTTATGGAAAAATATCCAGTACGTACGTTTCTTATCTTTGAATTATCTCTATTATTATCAATAACTCTTCCCATTTCAGAGAGATATAAGTACACACACATCGGTAATATGCTCGCGAACCGCATGTTGCCGTCCCCCGCCGTAGATGTTTATAAATTGTTTGTTAAAAAACTGTCCCAGTGCACGTGCTTTTTCTAATTTCTAAAACTAATGAATATTAAAAAGTGTTAAGGTAACATTTCAGAACAAATTGCAATTGGAGAAAATAAAAAACGCAAATTTTTACTTTATCAGTTCATTATTCAGTGCTTCAGCCTACCAGTGTTATGTAAAAACACATTTTTCTATTAAATTATTTTAATAAACATTGTAGTTTTAACATTCCAAAAAAGAAGAAAATTTACAAGAAAAGTGAAAAAATTGCAAATCATTTAAATTTAGTAAAAATTATTAGCGCGCACTACGAATCAACCCTCAGTTGACACAGGTCCCTCACAGCCCCACAGAGGTTTTGGTGCCGGCTAGCTGTAGAAAGTTGATGATTTGTATTTTTGGACTGTTATAACCTCTAAGTGTGTATCTCCGATTTTGGTTATAATTAGCTGTGGCAAAGAGGCACTTTTCTTTTTTTGTAGAATTTTACATATACATAACTCAATTTAATAATCGTGTTGCACGCATGCGATTTTTTTGTTATTATGTGTATTATAGAGGGCTGCATGGGATGTCTTTAACACACGAATATGTACTCTAGAGTACAGCACTGTGATACAGCACATTTCTAATAAAAATATAACCTCTTAACTCAAACATTTAGGACGCCTTCTACTTCTGTCTCAGACGTCATTTAGGTACAACTTATCCTTTCTGTTGTATTAGACTTCTTCCAACATCTTTAAGTTTTGTAACGCTATTCTCAATTTTCTCACAATGCTGCAGATTCCTGATTAGCAGATCCCACAACCGTTAAAGAATTTCCATTAACCCTTTTATTATGGCACCATTTATTCGTATACGAACGTATTAAAAAGATTTCCCAAACCGTTATTAGGTTTTTCTAATGGCAAATGGCAAACCTACACACGATGATCGTGTGGAACTATAATTAAGTTTACACTTTTTTTAATATAAAAAGCTTAGAATTGCAATAAATAAAAATTTGTGTGTATATTTTGAACATTTTATCAGTCGGTGTGTGTGTGTGTGTGTGTGTGTGTGTGTGTGTGTGTGTGTGTGTGTGTGTGTGTGTGTGTGTGTGTGTGTGTGTGTGTGTGTGTGTGTGTGTGTGTGTGTGTGTGTGTGTGTGTGTGTGTGTGTGTGTGTGTGTGTGTGTGTGTGTGTGTGTGTGTGTGTGTGTGTGTGTGTGTGTGTGTGTGTGTGTGTGTGTGTGTGTGTGTGTGTGATTCTAATTGAGTTATCAGCTGGAAATTCCACAATAAAAACATTACGCGCTGCCGATAACATTTCGCACGCTCTATGTTTTATTTAGATTGAGTAAAACAATCGAGATTGTTACGGGACCGATACAATGTGTATTGAAGACATTCACATCAACCGTATTCGAGACACCATTACTGCCACCCTTACCGTCATTGTCACCGACTCTACGAAATCCCGACCTTGCCACTCACCTTCAGCACAACTTGATAATCACGCATGTCCTTCTTTTATTCCCAATTTGTTACCGCAGAGAGAACGTAAAACTTCCACGCAAAAATTTGACTAAATGCTGATTAATTTTTTTCATTGTTTAAATGTTTTATATTTTATGTATCTTTAAAATTTAAATTTAAATTTTACAATTTCAGTTTTAAATTATCAAAATATACGCAACAATATTTTCAGAATTTTTGTCGACGAAGAACAAATACGGATAAAACCAAGGTGAAAACAATAAAACAAAAGTTGCATGGATTTGCTTACAGTTAACAATTCTACAACAACAACAACAACAACAACAACAACAACAATATCCATCTCGGCTACATTCACTAAGATTATTTATTTCTTTTGTTACACAAAAAAAAACTATCAGTCGCATAAAAACTGATAAATATCACAGATCAGCAGAAACGCATGCAACACTTCCAAAAAAAAAAAAAAACAATAAAAAGGGTGTACTTGGAAAAAACGAGAAATAAAATCTCATACAAAAGTATACCATATACCGTATTTATAAAAACAGATTTTACAAAAAATACAACAAATACAGAGTAAGGCAGAAAGTAAAAAAACAATTACAATAACAGCAAAAACAAAGGCTTGTTTACTTCAAATAACTTAAAAAAATAACCTCGATGCGACGACTCGAACTGTTTACAACGAATTCCATGGAATACTTACGAAGAACAAGGACAGAACCGATAAAGAACAGATAAAGAGGGGAAAGGGACAGAGGGGCAGAGGAGAGAGGGCGGAAGGCAACGCTATCGAAGGAGGTGAAAAAAGGGAAATGCAATTTAAGAAAAAAACCTTATAAGTACACACCAGTTAAGAGCTGAAACTGTCTTTAGATATTCATTCAAAATCAAGAAGATCTGACGATGCATAAATTCAATGAATATCGTAGTCGTATAGAGCAGTTAAATAAACCATATGTGTTGTATATTATTACATTAAGTATGTATTGTATATATACATACATACTTGTTTATCTAAAACACTGCGATGGATGTGATGATATACCTACATTAAAAAATGCTCGCCTGGACAGTCATGAGGTTTGCTCTTTTTTAAACTACCCAGCAAACAATATGAGTCTTTTTAGACTCAGAAAAGATTTCTATTTCTGAGCAAATACGCTCTTTATGAACACATAAGAGTCAGAAATAAACGTTTTTTCCTTCCTAGACGGCCCACAGAAAACATTCCTAAATAAGAGTCAGAAAAGACTCATAAAATTGTACGTTTTGGGAGTTTAAAATTTCAATAAAAAATAACAATTTCTGAGCCCTTTATGATTCTTTTCGAAACCTTTTATGATTTTTTTCTGAACCTCTTATGATTATTTCCTGGGCTTTTTGGGACTATTTTTTGAACCTTTAATGATTCTTTTCTGAGCATTTTATGATTATTTACTGAGCCTTTTATTATTATTTTTTGAGCCTTTTGTGATTCTTTTATGAGCTCACAATTTAAATCCTTTCAGACCCAAAAAATAATCATATTTATATGCTTATTTGTTGTAATATGCAATTAAGGCCTTCTTAAATTACTTAAATTAAAATTAATTTAATAAAAATTGAAATATGTGTATTTTCCTCCCAACACACGAATTGTTGAATAAAGTTAATAATGATAATTGTTTATGCCGTAGCAGAGTTCATGAGTGGCTTACGCGGTTCAAAGAGGATCGTGAGCCGCCGGAAGATGATGAACATGTTGATCAACCAAAACCAGTGATAACTCAAGAGAGTGTGCATTTATCAAAAATGATAATTTTCAAATGGAAATAAATTTTTTACTTCAAAAGCAAAGTTTGAAAAAAGAGAAATCAAGTAGACTCGCAATATAGACATAAATATGAGTAATTTCGGAGTCCTAAATTAGAGTGTGTAGAGTCCTAAAAAAGAGTATTTTCAGAGTCATAAATTTGAACATTTATTTTTGAATCGTATCAAACGACTCCTTTCGGAGTCCCTTTTTGGAGCACACATATTTTCTTTTGAAAAAGGAGTATTTTTTAAACTCATAAATATGAACGTTCCTATAAATGTATAAATGTTGAAGAATTTTGAGAATTCAATGTGAAATAATGTGGAAATTCAATGTGGAATAGGTACATCGCCGAAAGAGTACACGAAAATCTTTTATTAAATTTGGAAACGCTGTCGCTGGACACATGTCCGTATAAATATGTATAAATATGTCCGGGTATAAGTATCTCCGGACCAAACAATAACGTTTGAAGAGAACATTAAAGGCCTACAAATTCTGGTGTTCAAGTGTTGATTGTTGACTGTCAGAATATTTGATGGGATTTGTTATCGGATATAGACATCGTCATACAGATTTAACAAAGTCTTTTGTTTATTTATAGTTATTCATGGTAAAGGATGAATAAAAGAACAAAGAACATGAAACATATTCGAAAATTGCTATCAAAGATATCGCTAGACGAATACAATAATTTATAAAAGTTAACGAAGAAGTGCTATAGTCAATGACGTGTTATAGTGTTATAGTCAACAATAAAAGGAAAAGAACACGGACATGGATGAAAAGTGCTTTCAAAGTACGTAACAGTCTCAAAGTCTACAATAAGCATGGTGAATTTTTGATGAATTATAAATGAACATTAAATGAGAAATTAAAAATATTGATCATAGGCGAAAATTTCTATCAAAGCATAAGCTATCGCTTTACGAATGCGTAAAACTGTCACAAGCTCTGGTGAAACAATATAAAAGTTTCATAGCTTTTTTCTGAAAAATAAATGCACAATGAATTCGAAATAAATAGATATTATGAACAACGACTACGCTAAACTTCTGTTAGCGGTTTTAATTGTTCACTTTGGAATGAATTGAAGGTGATCAGTGAATGCTAATCAAATAGTAATTATCAAAATCCGAAATCCGGAGTTGCGGAGACACTACTAGTGCATAGTAACAACAGACTGGAGAAAAAGTTCTAAACTATAATGAATAAATGAATCTTATGAACGGTCCAAGCGTGTTAGTATTTAATATTTTTTTTTTTTAAGCAGTATTTGGATCGACTTAGTTATAACATGAATTTAAACAATTAGATATAATGAATTGTCCATGCGGTAAGTATTTCTCGTGTATAACAACAAATTGAGTGCTTTTAATAATGAAGTCTTTTCAGCAAAAGATAAGATTGCCGCCGCATGTATTTCAATTCAATTTAAGTCAAGCGCTGGAGCTCATTGCTCGTATGAACGATACAGTAATCGAAAGCTGCTCTCTTCGTCATCGTCATTCGGCTGCCTTCTTCATTAGTTAGACGCAACGTAACAAAGGCCACAAACAGTACTCAATGAAGGCATAAAGGTACAGACACAGCGATACAAATGTTGTCATATAAACAGATCACTGATACGTATACATAGTATATACATACATGCACGACACACATGACGTACATACCTACATAAATATGTACATATGTATATTCGTTTGAAACATGGGTATGTGGAATTGTATTTGTGTGTGTGCGAGTGTGTTGGGTAGCGGCAACCAAATACGAAATCGTTTTTTAAATCCAGAGTTCGTTAACCCCAGCTCTTTGGAATACTGGCGAATTATGATGGTTACGTAACAGCAAAACTGTTTGAAAACAAACGCATAAAAAACCACACAGCAGTAACAACAACAACAACAACAACAACGATAATAACGAAGCAAATGACGCTAACGCTGGACGCTGAACGCTGACGTTTTAACACTAAAAAACCTCTGCCGGTACAACGAATGTTCAACAAAAGAAAAAGAAAACCAAAACTAATAAAAAATGTGTGAAACAATCGGATACTGACCGACAGAGAGCGGGCAGCCTGGCCTTTTGAGCATTTGGAAATTGTTTCGGGCTGTTAACAAACGTAGAGAATGTGTTAAGATAATGCAATTATATGTATATCGGTAGAATACGATACTGCAATTAATAAAACACAAAGTAAGATGAATATGGACTACGTTATAGATAAATTAAAAAAATGCATTTTAAATGGCTCTCTCTCTCTCTCTCTCTCTTTCAGGATAAATTGCAGGATAATTTCTTTATTCTTTTGACCTTGAATATTTTGCTGTAAATCACTTTAACACTAGGGGAAGTGTGTCTAAAATGATCCCTCCAGGTCAAATGATCCCCCCCTTTTTCTCATAATCTATTTGCGCCATCTAGACAAATTCATACTCAAACACTCCGTAGTGATGTATTTAGCCAATACACAAAACTACAGGAAGACTGCTAGATGGAGTTGTGGTTTACAGAAGAAAATTCAAATTTGCATGGTTTGATCTAGTAACATGATCTGCTTTGACTACTCAAATTTTCCTAGCGAAACGGTTCTTTTCTTTGCCAGTCGTACCCGTGAGTTTGTTGAAATTGAGTGCGTGTTAGTGCCATTACGGAAACTAATAAGTTTAAAACAAAAAAGTTTATTTTATTAAAAAAGTATGTTGACTTTTTGGGTAATATGATCCCTCGTCAGTAGTATAAAATTGTCCCAGGAATCATTTTACCCTATTTTGGACTATTAAAAATATGTGGAATTTGTTAAAGTTATAATGTAATTGTTAATGTATAAACAAATTAATACAGATTATAAACAATAAAATTAATAATAGATATTATTTAATTAAAATTTTAAAAAATTATTCCCCTGGGATCATTTTACCCCAAGCCCGGTACAAAATGATCCTTTGGTAAGGTCTTCGGAAAACTAATTTTGCATAAAAACACAAATTTATTTTGTATTGATTGGTATGCAAATACATAGCGAAATTAGTAAACTAAATGACAATAATAAATTTTTCTCTAATAGCACTAGTTTCGGTACTGAAAATTCAATTCTCCCTTAGGGGGATCATTTTAGACAAACTTCCCCTATATAGTCTATTTTTTCACGAGTCGCTGTAAACCGTGTCACGTAAGCACCTGCTGTAAGTCAATTTCTCTGCTGTTAACTCCATTTATTAACATTTTATTTACTGGACAAGATTTACCTTTGAATAACATTAATAATATTAATCGCTATTTAATCATACCAATTTATAGGATCATTAGCTGTAGTAAAAAGCAGTTTAGATATCTTTAATAGATTTAGATAATATAAATTATCCTTTTATTACTTCTCCAAAAATGTTCTTCAGAACATTTACAGAGTTTTAGGTAATGTATTTTTAACACTGTTAACAATATACTTAATCATCAATTTATAAAACGAATTTACATCTATTTACATCTGCCGATATCATCCATGTACATATGTACATACATATGTATATTAAATATTAACCAGTACATTTTCCTTTTTTGCTCTCCCGATATTATCGCTGTAATACTCCATCATTTCAAGTACACCGTTTAAGTAGTTACTATTTTTATACCGACTCGGCTGGTTGTCGAGGAATTTTAATTTTTAATTTAACATTGCTTGTTTTTCAGTTTCCTTAACTAAGTCTCTCTTTTAAACAGACTTCCAACAGTCCAACCAACGGCAGCTGGTTGCTGTGACCTCCAAACTCTAGCAGCAAACAAAACCAGTTGTTCCTGCATTCTCTAGCTTCATTGCATAGGAATTATTCTACTTTTATCTAGTTATTATATATATTTATTGAACGCATCTGCTAGAACAATTTTCGCATTTAAGCTGTAAAAATTTCATAATTTTCGATCAAGGTCTTGCATCTACATCGAAGTTATTCAAGGTTTACACAAAATAAAAGATCTTATGGTTTGTTAGTTGGTAATGATTTCTACGCAGAACTTCACAAAACAACGATTCAAAGCACAGCAATCAACGAGTAACAAAAGTTAACGAGTCAACGAGCAGAGGTCAAGAATGCAACCAAATGCAGTTATCAACAATTCAAATGTCACATTCAGCAAACAACGAGTCAACGCAAAATTCACGGGACAAGAAGTAAAAAAATCCAGGATTCAAGAGAGATTTTTACGCATCAACGAAAGCAGCAGCCAAAGATTCCACGAGTAAAAGAAAAAATAAGCGAAACAACGACTAAACGCAGAAAGTATTAGTGATTCAAGGTACAACTGACAAATAAATTGGTCAAAGAAAAAGTCATCGATTCATCATCGAGTCAAATAAGAAGTTAACACGACTCAGTAAATCAAAAAATTATCGCAGATGTCAACAATTCACAGACTTAAAACTATACGAATCAACGTGTTAAAGCTGAAACCAACGAGTCGACGAATAAATAAATCCAATATGAGTTCATCGAGTCAAAACAAAGGTCAGTAAAGAAACGGCTCGAGCGTAGAAGTCAACGTTGAAGAGGTCAACGAATCAACGAGCCAAATGCAGAACTCAATAAAACAAATCAGATTTTAAAGTTTGAACGAAAAAATTAACCTTCAAATCAACGAATCAACGCAGAGTTGAACGCATCAAGCAGTTGACGACACATCAGTCGGCAAATCTAGACGAAATTAACGAATCAACGAGTAAACTCAGAGTCGTACAATCAACGAGTAAACGAGTGACACGTAGATTGTGTCAACGAGTTTCCGATGAATTAGAAACGGATTTTCGACAACAAAAACGGTTTCTTTTTTTACCGCTAACGTGACTAAATTAAATAATTTTTCAGTAGTTTTAGTACATTTCAATTTCAGTATTCATTTCATACGTGTACCGTACACGTCGGTACACGGAGAACATAAAAATACAAAAAAATAAATAAATAAAGATAACCTTTTTGGAAACGTCACGTACTGCAGAGCTGCAGAGCAAAACCCTTTCTAGCAATATACTAACTTCCATGATTATTTAATCTCCAAATGATAACTTTGACTCAAAACAAACAAAGCCTATATTGTGTCTTCACCAAAAAGGGACTGCTTTCAAAAACACTTCTCCCTCCCTTTAACGATCGCACTATCTCTATGTTAACTTAATCATCTAACTCACGCCATATTTCCCTCTCAATCCTCAATTCGACGCCCTTTTTCTACACCATCTAATCATACCTTTTCCAATTATTTGCAGTGAAGCAAAAAAGGGAAATTAGGTCAATATTATTCTCATCTAACTTGTGTTAAGATGTTAATGGAACAATAACAACAACCGCAACAACAAAGATACTAACTACAACGACCACGACTACCTCTTCGGCTAAACATTTAGAAAATAGTATGTACAAAACTTGGTTGTTCATTGAGTAGTACAAAAGAACCATAGTACACTTTCGTATGTCGAATGCTCAGCTACTTACTTTTGCTACCTTTTTGTTGCTACTTTTCATTAACTTTTTTGTTGCCTGTTTCTTAATTGGCCCCACTTTATGTTGGGAAAGAACTTGAAGGGAGAAAAAAAAAATAGAAACCACTTAAACCAAGACCTGCAGAAATAATTAATAGAAAGTTTGCTGAAAGAAGTTGACTGGTGAAAGGGTTAAATCAACAATGGTGGCGAGGGGTGGGGGGGGTGTCGAGTTGGCAAAAAGTGACAAAATCAAGTATAGAAAAATTAATAAAAAAAATTCAATTTAAACAAAAATTAAGAATCAATCATTTATTAAGAAATTATTGATGTTTTTAATAACAAAGTTGTTACGGAATTATGAATAGTTTTTATTAATAAGGTTAATTAAAAAACTACCGGTCACGGACAATCATGGGCTGAAAAGTTTCTTGTAGGAGAGTAGAGCAAGATATTTACAACAAAGCACTTTGAGCTCCAACAAAACTATCCATATCCATCCAGTTTATTGCATGAGACTCTTTTGTATCAATGTCACTTGCTAGCGCTATTGTTGTTGTGGTTGTTATTTTTATGGGTATAATAATTATTATTACTATTATTATTATTGTTACTGCTTATTCAATACAATAGTACAAAAATACATGTACATAAACCACAAACCACAAATTTTGAGGGGCTTTCGGATTACGAGCATGTATTTTGCTTTACGTTAATAACAATATACAATTCATAACTATCTTGCTAAAGAAGAACGAATTTTGAAAAATTTTGAAAATGGTTTTTAGGCATTTGTACGCGAGATATTTTGACGAAAAAAGAGGGTCGATATTTTATCGGTAACAGAAGATATTACTTATGTACATCTTATGTCCTTTATAAATCCTTAGAAGCAACCTTCAGGGGTTGGATTTTTTAAAATGCCGAAATATGTGTTTGAATAATTATATATAAAAGCATTAAGAACGAGTTTTAAGCCGACCACAAATTTAAAGCCGACCACAAATAAAATATTTCTCATACAAACTTTGCCACGCTTTTCACCCCCTTAGGGGTTGAATTTGAAATATATTTCTTATTCCTTGTGTATATCATAAAGAAAACGTCTGTGCAAAGTTTCAGCTTTCTAGGTCCAAGGGTTCAGCCTGGGCGTTAATGGGTCAGTCAGTCAAGTCTATATATTTCATTTGTATATATAGAGATATAGATATAGATATATACAATCTAATTCATAAAAACTTATCAATGAGTTATAAATATAAAGCCTTTAAAATACAATATTCGAAGTATTATTTTCATAACGTTAAAATAGCTTTATGAAACAGTTGTAAAAAGTCAAAATTTAAAAACGAACTGAGGCGTATTTTAAAATTATTTTTTAAGCGTATTTTAAAATTATTTTTGAATGAAATAATCATAAACGAAAATAAATTTTTTAGGTTGTTGTAGATTTTGCAGGCTTTTCACAGGAAATAAATATTTTTTGACGAAATTCAATCTCCTAAAAAATATATAACACTGAAATTTATTATTGTCCACTGGAAGAAAGCCGAAATTGGATTTCTCAAAAAAGCCATTAATTTTGTCAATCAAATAAAATTAAAAATTTGAGTCACAGTCCATGAGATGAAGGCTCCATGAGACCGTAAAGCAAGGGTGTTTAAGCTGCGCCCGGCACACCATTTTGCGGCTCGCGCATCGCATAACAATAACAAATATAAACCATTCCAACGTTGATGTTGTGTTTCACAATTTTTCTAATCCTAATGCAATTAAAACTAATTTCAAATCATATTTATTTACAATAGTTGTCATTATATTTTGACAGCACTGATTGTGAGCGCGTGTTTTTCTGCCGTCTACTTGCTACTCAAATGCGTTAGATTTCTTTGTTATATTGGTACCACACCAATAGCAACTTGTTAGACGAACATCATTATTTGAGGAACGATTTGCAGAATGCAAAAGGTTAATTCACCCCTGCCGTAAAGCTTAATTAAGCAGTGTTAAAATCAAAGGAATTCGGAAAATAAAAACAATTTCCTTTTCCGCATGCACATAATTCTTTTGATTTGAAAAGATCTAGTAGTATTTCAGACATATTAGATATTTTAGACATATAAGAGGCTAAAAGAGGCATGATTAAACATATTTCTTTCCTTATATGGGTATTATTTTTTTAAATGATAGCTAGTAAAATTTGTTTTTCAACATAGTATAATTTACAATATAATTTACACAGTATAATTTACAAATACGGTTTGTACATATCACAGCAATAATCTCACCATTCTTTAATCTTTTTATTATAAACATAAAATAAGTATTATTTCTAAAATTATTATTCGCTGAGAATTTAGTGTTTTGTTTACTGAGAGTTATAACTTTGTATACAAAAATACTGTTAGCAGCGTAGCCGGCGTTTTGCTTACTAAGAGCTCCCTGCAGCGGCCGAAGGCCGCCACGCCAATACGCGGAAAAACCTGTATGCAAAAAACTTCACATTACTGAAAGGATTCTGCTGATTAAGTTATGATCCCTGCTGCGGCCGAAGGCCGCCAATACGCGAAAAACTTTAAATTACCGAGAGTATTCTACTGATTGAGGGTTACGATCCCACCGTAACCGAAGGCCGCCAACACATGGAAAAACCTTTAAGCAAAAAACTTCACATTATCGAGAGGATTCTGCTGATTTATGGTAATGATCCCTGCAGCGGCCTAAGGCCGCCAAAACGCGGAAAGACCTGTACGCAAAAAATTTACATTACCAAGAGGATTCTGCTGATTGAGGGTTATGATTCCTGCCGCGGCTGAATACCGCCAATACGAAATATTTAAATACTGACAATTCTCCGACTTTTAAAACGGTGTTTGTTTAAGAGATAAGAAGTTTTCAGTATCAATCGCAAATTTTTAATAAAAATAATTCAGCCTTAACGTAATCAACGAAAATGAAATGAGTCGGCCTAATCCAAAAAAGGTGGCAATCAGTTGCTGCCTCCCCAGCTTGCAGGGAGCAGCTTAAAATGCTGTGCGGAATGCAAGGTGCGAATATTTCAGGGATCCTTAAAAAAAATTCAATATGACTTTTGATGTAATACCGAAAAATTCATTAAATGAATTTATGTCTTCAGACGTGATCTAATATAATAATTTGTCTCAAATGCAACAAAAACAACAATCGACAAAAGTATTTTTCTTCCTCTGTGTTCACACACGGCTTCCCAAACTTGGTTTGCTTCGCGTAACACTTGAAACGATCGTCAGCCTTCGCTGAATGTGTTGGCAGAAGTTCATCTCCCACCAGTCATGTCAGTCATATTATCCATCGACTACCTTTAAATAGCTCTACAAAGTCTATTCGATTAAGTCGTCTTAAGTCGCTTCGTCTTTGTCGTCTTTATTCTCGAAAAGGACATTCGCTGGAGCTTCAACCGACGCCGCTGAAGAGGATATTACTTTGAGAGCATATTAAAACATTAGTTGGGACATAAGAGCGTTCTGGTCGCTCACTTTGTCGCAAGAGAATATGAGACAATGCAACGAGCCTAAAAGTATGCAACACGAAATCAATCAAGGAAGAAGGAAACAACCGTGTTGTCTCGGCTGTTCGTAGCAATCAAGTACAGAGAGAGAGAGAGTAAGAGAGCAGTCACGTAGGACACTTAAAAAACTTGTTGAACGAAACAATGTCACGAGTAAACGACAACAGCAACGTTAGGTTCTCGTTTACAAGGCATTGCATAATTATTATACCCTACACCCGAAGGGATGAGGTTATATTCACTTTGTTCTTCCGTTTGTAACGCATCAAAGGAGGCGTGGCAGGTATAGGAAAGTATATATATTCTGGCTCAGAATCACCTCCAGATTCGATTTAGCCATGTCCGTCCGTCCGTCTGTCTGTCTGTCTGTCTGTCCGTCCGTCTGTGGAAATCACGATTACAGGAGAACGAATAGAGGTATCGTCATGAAATTTGGCATGAATATTCTTTGTTATCCTACGCTGTTTGGTATTGAAAATGGGGAAAATCGGACCAGTGCCACGCCAAATTTTTATAGAAAATATGCACTTATTGGCTTGTAGACCGAATTTTCAGGTAAAATTTTATTTCCGAGTCCACCAAACTAAAATATATTCTCAAAAATGGGCGTGACATGCCCACTTATATACTATACCATATAAAAAGGTGTTTGGTAGGAAAAACGGGGTTGTAGATGAGTTAATACATCAAAATTTGCTGCCTGTAAATTTAAAAAAGTACGTGTCACCCGCCCACTTTTTATAACTTCGACAGATGCGGGTGTAGGGTATATGAGCTTCGGCCAGGCCGAAGATAACGCTCTTACTTGTTTTTAATTACCGTTTAACCTTTCGCACAAACGCCAACGATAATGGACTAAATGAAAGGAAGAGAGGAGATAACATTATCGTCGATGTTGACGGCAGATGGATGCATTCAGCAAAGGAGAGATTACTCTTTTAATGATTGAGTTTGTTTTTGGAATTTGTTTTGGGGTAGCATGGAGAAAAAACAGCAACAAAAACACATGGAGAAAGAGAACACAAAAGCAGCAGAGAGTTTAAAAGCCAGACGAACATTGAGCAGTGCATACTTTAAGGCTGCAAAGCGACTGCTACGAACAGAAATTGATTATACAAAAACCCAATGACGTTTAATATTTTTTTTTCTTATGATATGTATGGATGTGGCTACAATGTCATGATATTTGTAGCACAGTATTGCCAGAACAGAAAAGCCCATGAAAAAGTCGCCGTCAACAAGTACTTAAATAAAGATTAACACAAAATTATTATTTTTCTGTGCGTTTGGTCAGCAGCCTGATGAGTCTTATTGACAGCATTGCCAGGCTTCATCACCAAAATTTTAAAGCAAGTAGAAAAGACATCTTTTGGTGAAAAATCGATATTTCCAACCCTCTTCTCTCTACCTGCTGTTTTCATTATTGAGTAAACGATATACGCCGTCATGGCCCTGGGGGGGAGAAGGAGTAAACACCGCAAGGGTGGTTTCGTTCATTTCCTGAGGTCTACAGAAATGCAAGTTGTTTGAGGGTTGAATTGGTTTGGACTTTTTCTCTCGTCGGAAAAGGCGACGAGGCACTATAATAACTTCTTCCTCCCTCAATCGACAACAAAAGAAAAATTTATTTTATAATTTATCTCAGAATTATGAGATTCTTGACTTACCCTGACATGCATGTGAGTATCTGCTTCGCACGGCTGCTGGACGCCGGTGCGTATCTTTTTATTCTGCGGTCCATCTGAGACTCCGCCGCCTCCACCACCGCCGCCGCCGCCATTGCTGGAGCCGTTGTATGCCATAGCGGTCGCCGTGGTAAAATTAATGTCGGTGATGGTCTGTTGGTGAATTATTTTGGCGATTTCAAAATTTACCAGCAGCGAAGAAAAACTTTCAACGTTCAGGAAATTCGATTGCCAGATACTTTCCTTTAGTTTAAGCTGTCAAAACAACGCAGGCAACGCGAGCTGCGACCGATATAGTTTCTGTAGACAGCGAAAAATTTGATTTTTCGAATGACGGGCGACTTCAAAACTACGAGAGTTGTCGATAATTGGATACTTTATAGTCGGTCGGTCACTTTGAGCCGCTACTTAGATTTCAATTTAAACGCTGCAATTTATGTGCTCACTAATGCTGAGCTTTCAATTTATTAATCAATTAAAATTTATCTATTTATTTTGTTTTCTATTTTAATTCGGTAAGATTTTCTGCCGTCACTGTTACGCTGCGCTACAGTTTTCTCGCGTCTGGTCTGTAACTCTTTTGCTTTCCGATTGAGATTGATAATTGTGTGTCTCCGGTTGGCTCTCTTCAGCACCACGTACTCAAATCAGCTGATGTACATACATGCAAAGAACAAGAAGAAGGAAGGAAAAATTATGATAAAAAGTGAGAAAGTAAGAAGAGTACAGAGAAACTTTTGTCTCTCTAATGACAAAATGAGAATAACTCAAAGAGGTGGTTATATTTCACCTCCCACCACAAATCTACCCACCATTCATCGTGCTTTCACGTCTTACCGCATTCCCGCCCGCTCTCTCCCTTCCCCAAACAATATTTCGAAAAGTTATTGGAGCTTCTTTTCAGGAAATTTTCTTCTGGTTTGCTTTAGTCAACTCGAAATATCAAAATAAAAAAGTGTGAGACAAACTCTTTTCGCGATACAATAAAGACAAATTAGATCTGATATAGATTTTTAACCGGCACTCTGTGCCGTCCGCCTCGTTATAATCATCTAATGATCTTCTAGGTCTAAGAATCCATGACTTATGTAGCTTATGAGCTCAGTTATGATCCTCTGGAGCAAATTTGGGTCGTCGCGACCAGAGTTCAACATCTCCTTAGCAATGTTATTGCGATGCTGTTTTTGGTCGAAATTGAGCAATTTTGGTACAAATTTTGCGACGACCCCTCTCATGACCAAATTATTGGTAAAAATCGAATGGCACGAGGCAATCGATGTGTTTAGGTCCTCAGTAAGATCTCTAACGGTGATTCGACGATTGGCCAATACTATTTTCTTCACTTCATCAATGTTTTTGTCTGTTGTTGACGTGCTTTGGCGTCCGGCACGCTCTTCGTCATTTACATCTTCTCGGCCTTCTGAGAACATTTTGTACCAGCGATAAACGTTGCTTTGGTCTAAGGTCTACATATGGTCTACACCATATACCACAGTCAACATTCGCAATGCGTCCGCGCATTTTGTTTTTCACACAAAATTTGACACAGATTCTTTAATCCATTTTATGGAATAGGCAAAAATCGAAGGCGAACCAAAAAGTCCAAGCCAAATAGCTGTCAAAAATTAACTGAACATTCAAAGTGGCCGAACTTGTCAGCATAAGTGAGGGACATGTGTACCAACTTAACGCCACAAAAAAATTGAAAATCGAATATACGTAACCCGCGGGAATTCAAAATTCGCGCTACTTTTTGAACAGGCTCGTATATTATATCGGGTCATATAAAAAGTGTCCGTGGTTTTTCGGTACATTTTTAAACAAAAATTTTCTAATTGAAGAGCAATTTTAATCAAGTACATATTGACTGTTATTATCTATGGCCTTTTGCCATTTTTCGGGTAGCTTCATAATTCCGTCGGTGTATAATTTATGTGGTTTATCGTCGGAAAACTTTGCCCAGTGATTTTCAGCGGCACTTGGGTGGCCAATTTTTTATCATCAAGAGAGTTTTGTAGAGACCGAAACAATTGGTATTCAAATGGTGCAAGGTCCGGGCTATACGGTGGATGCATAAAAACTTCTGAATCAAGTTCCGAATTGATGGTTTCGCCACGTTGCAGCAGCTTATAATGTACAATTCACTGTCAATTCCACCAAACAATCCCTTAACCTTAATAACCTTATTTGTTGTCAGTTCAGGCTTTAAAGTCGTTTGTGAAGGGTCAGCAACCATGACCATGATCGCTTGCGTTTGATATTCTCCTTTCTCCGTTGATGTTTAGTGCCTCTGCTATTTCGTGAGAGCTTGCATGGCTGTCTTGCTCCACCAGTTGCAAAATTTCATCGACATTTTCAGTGACTGGCCGACCAAAGGTGCATCTTTGACATCGAAATTTCCGGAACGGAATCAAACAAACCACTCCTGGGTCCTGATTTCACTCACAGCATTCTCACCGTACATTTCACAAATTTTTCGGCATGTTTTTGCAACGTTTTTACGTTTTTTTGTAGTAAGAAAGCATCACATAGCGTATTTCTTGTAGACAGACATTTCACTCATTTTTAAATCAATATAACTTTTTACACGAGCAACGAATTAGAAAACTATCTGCACAAAAAATGTCAGCTGAAATGTCGACTTTTACGCACATGTTCAATTGAGACAATCAACACCATTTAGTCAACAAAAACCGCAGACTTTTTATATCACCCAATATATTTAAAAATATATTTTATGTATATATATACATATGTATATATATATAATATATTTCAGGAAGTAATATATCAGGAATATATTCAGGAATATATTTAGGAAGGAATCTATAAGGCAATATAGGTATATGTAGGTATAGATACTCCTCACTTTACGACATATCTTCTTAGTGAGTGTCGGTCAGTAGCGAATGTTGACATGTGCACTGAGGATACTGTAGCCTAAATTTACGGTCTGTTGCAATATTTCAATTATCCTATATTCCCGGTTGATTGAATTCCTTGATCGAGCAATTTTTTTTAATGATAGTACGATACGGAAACACAAACAACATAAAAAATCTTAATACATATTTTCTTCATTCTTTCTCGGAAATAAAGTGACTGGGATAATACTATTATTTGGTGGCAGCATCTGCAGTTCTTTGAGGAGAACTTTTCCCGAAATGGCGTCTTTTTAAACTTATTCGCATCTGCCAATTTTTTTTTATTCGGTGTAGGGTACTTTTTATTACTTCTTACTGTTGTAGAAATGACCATATTATATGTAGAAAGTAGTTTTTAAATCATAAAAAATAGTATATTGTCAAATAAATATAAAATTAACTTCGTTCCAAATAAAAACGTTCATGTATCTACATGTACATATAGAACTAAGCTTCGGCCTGGCCGAAGCTCATATACCCTACACCCGCATCTGTCGAAGTGATAAAAAGTGGGCGGGTGACACCTACTTTTTTCTAATTTACAGGGAGCACATTTTGATCTATTAACCCATCTTCAACACCGCTTTTCTTACCAAACACCTTATTATATGGTATAGTATATAAGTGGGCGTGTCACGCCCATTTTTGGGAACATATTTAAGTGTAAGATGGTGGACTCGGAAATAAAATTTTAGCTGAAAATTCGGTCTACAAGCTAAGAAATTGAGCTAAAAGCACGGATGAGTGCATATTTTCTATAAAAAGTAGGCGTGGCACTGGTCCGATTTTCAATACCAAACAGCGTAGGATAACAAAGAATTTTCGTGCCAAATTTCATGACGGTACCTCTATTCGTTCTCCTGTAATCGTGATTTCCACAGACGGACGGACGGACAGACAGACAGACAGACAGCCTCCTTTAATGCGTTACAAACGGAAGAACAAAGTGAATATACCCTCATCCCTTCGGGTGTAGGGTATAAAGAGGAAAGAGACACCAGAAGGCAGCGCATTCGCGCACTTCAAATGCGTATCATCATGCGTGTTGGAGCGCTCTTTGGCCCGCTGGGAATGTAGGGGCAAATATTTATATATTTTTAGTCCATGGTGTAAATACACTCCAAAAAATGGGCGTGGTCCGCCCACTGGTGACAAAAATCACGGTAAGAGAAGAACAAATGGAGAAGAACAAAGAGAAGAACATATATAGTCTTGAGATTTGCCACGATTCTTGCATTCTCTTCTCTTCTCCTAAAATATTCTAAAAAATAATAATAAAATAAAAAGTTATCTCACATAAAATGGGCGTGACACGTTCACCGGTATACCATACCATATAATGAGGTGTGTGTTGAAAAAAACGGTGCTGTAGAAATAAGTTACTATATCAAAATTTACTATATTTACTTTTTATCGTCACTTCGACAGATACGGGTGTAGGGTATATGAGGTTCGGCCAGGCCGAAGTTAACGCTCTTACTTGTTTACTCTACATGTCCGCAAAAAATGCGCATCTTTATCGTATCCTGGGGAAGCGAAGAAGATGCGATCAACAAAATTGTCACCATAGCAACCCTCTCATCAAAATAAATTTCGAAACTAATTTCGAACCTGTCAAAATGCCTAACGTATATGTAAGTAAAATTTGATAGAGAAAATATATAGAAGCATAGGCAGAAGCATAGAGTGCTGACTTGTGGGCTTAACAATCGCAGGTTCAATTCCCGGTTTGGTAAAAAAAATTTTAATTTTTTTTTTATTTTATTTGTCAATATTATTAATGTTGAATACCATCATTACTACTCCACATTATAATTTCAATTTAATTTGAAATGATTTGATTTTTAATTTAGTTCGCATTTCGAAATTTTACCAATAATTTTTTTTCGCACAGTGGTTCGTCTAGAACAAGCTAACTGGACAAAAACAATAATTTACTATCGTGAATATTTCTATCGCAATACAAAGAGAGAACCCACACAACTAGAATTCTGAAAAATTTTTTTCCCTGTCAACCTACTATGATGACTTACGCGGGTAGGTATGTAGGAAAACGTAAATTTTTAAGGAAAATTTGCTGCGGTTGTTCATCTGATAATACGATTATTATTCACGTTAAAGAAGTTCTGGACTATTTTTGTAAAATGCAGCTTTAACTGAGGGTTAATAGTATTCTTTAATATAAATTAATAGTTATCTGTCCGCGCCCATTTTTTTGAGTATATTTTCGTCTAAGATGGTAGTCCCGGAAATAAAATTTTAGCTTAAAATTCCTTCTACTGAGAAATTGAGCTCTAAACACGGATGAATTCATATTCCCTATAAAAAGTAGGCGTGACACTAGTCCGATTTTCCCTATTTTCAATACCAAACAGCCTAGGATAACCGAGAATATTCGTACCAAATTTCATGACGATACTTATTCGTTCTCCTGCAATTGTTATTTCCACAGGCGGACAGATTGACGGACAGACCGGCAGACAGACATACGAACGGATAGGCTAAATCGATTCAGGAGGTGATTCTGAGCCAGAATATATATAAATTTCTGTACCTGCCCGCCTTTTTTACTGCGTTACAAACGGAAGGGCAAAGTGAATATGTATGCCCTTATCCTTTAGAATGTAGGGGAAAAAACATAGATGTGCAAATATATCGCAATGAAATTTTTTACCAAATTAAAATAGATGAACGCGCGTATAATATATATAAATTTCAGAGAGAGGACATGAGGCGACATTTAAGTTTTCTTCTTGTGAAGTTGAAGAAGGAAAAAAAATTTTTTTTTTTTTTAAGATTGTATTTATAAATTAATTTAAAACTAAACTTAAATTAAATAAAGAACTGACATGTATGCATGTATTTGTGTAAATAAAATAAAATAAAGTAATTTTTATTAAAAATGTCTACTTTGATTATATTTACACTTACTGTCCTCATATCGGTTTGTCAGCAAACATTAATTTTTTTGAAAACCGTACCACTTAGAACCATACGGTTTTCAACATTTTAACAAGAATTTCTTAGGATATTTTGTTAAAGAAAAAAAAATTTCTTACTTACGTGTTTTTCCTATTTTCTTCGATTCAACAACTGTTTTTACGTGTTTTCTATACATTTTTTCCCCCCAACAGGCTAAACGGGGGGAGAAGCAACCCCGCTCCCATACAATTTTTTTCTTGTCACAACCTAACAAATACAAAAAACCAAAAAAATAATTTTGTCCAGCTAGCTAGTTCTAGACGAATCACTGTGCGTCGTCGGGATTTGAACTTCTACTCTTTGTATTCCAAACCAAGCACACATCCTCTAGGCTACGGACTGCTTTTGTTTCCAAACTCTTTTTAGTTAGTTTTTTTTTACTGAGAAAACTGCGCTATAACTTTTCGAATCAAATTCGAAAATATGCTCCCAATTATTTTAGATATGCCTTTTTATTTCCAAGCTTACCTCTTTGGAAGCGCTCTATTGGCAGCACCTACGGGTAAGAAAAAGATGTGCGTCTCTTTCATTTACAAATGAGAAGCGCTGGCTATCGAGCCCGCTGGATTCAGCAAAAGAACTTTCACTAATACATAATTAAAAACAGTTTGCGGCATACGACAGCCATGGAGCATTTCGTGACTGCATCCTAAAAGTCCAATTTACAAACACTTTTTGGAGAATTTGTGGGCGTATGTATATCACCGATAGCACTAGCGCAGACAAAGTTGACTTTCCAAGCTTATCCGTATAAGCCAACAATAATAATTCTTAACGCATCTCTACTCTCTAAAACCATCGAGAGAGAAGGTTTTCTGTTAATATTGCGCTAACAAATGCGCTAACAAAATTGTAACAATACTGTAGTAAAGGCCCATGAAAAACCATAATCATTAGAGGAAAAATTTAAAGAATTTCGAAATTATCTACCAAAAGCAAAAGAGTCTATAAAACTTTAAATAGACTGATAATAAACAAATATTTTAATTATAAAAAATTGGAAAAATTGTTCAATCAATTAAATGCATTGCAATACAATCTTAAGGTCAATTCGAAATAAATACAACAATAAAACATTAATTTCGTATATAAATTATATGGAAACTTTAAAGAATACTCAATTTCTACAAATACATTTTTCCGTTGTTGGTTTCCTTTTGTTGTTTGTTTATTTACACGAAATTTAAAATAATTTTACCATTAGAAGAGATTTTAATAATAATTGAGTAAATAATTATACAGCTTTAAGTTGTTTATAAGGCACTCACGGTCTAAATAAAACAAAAAAAGTCCAAGTAGAACAATAAGAAGACAAGGAAGGAAAATATACATTTTTTAATTTTTTTCCAAATATCTAAACAAGTAACAGAAAAAGTTTCAGTACAGCCGTTGGAAAAACTATGTTTCATAAACTTTCCAATATACAACTTTGGATAGTTACGTTATATAGAAGTTATAGAAGTTATTACGGTCTTCTTCAGTTGAATATTATGTATATTACCCTATTATATTATTTACTATAGAAAATCTATCGATCGTTGGATAATTAAACAAATAATTGGCAACTGGGCCCGTTAATTGGCTTGAATTAACTTTACTAATTTCCATGAAAACCGAAAACATCAAACATTTTGACAAATGAATATTCGGCAAAGGTAGTTATAAAAAGATTAATCAACGACGTCATATTAAAATAGAAAGAGTATTACACACGGACTATAGACCCAAGATTCAAAAAGAAAGAAAAAATAGCATGCAAGTATGTAAAAATGGAGGCTTATGCTTCCATAAGCCTGTAATATGCTTCCATAAGCTTACAAGGACTGTAAAAAAAGTGTTTCTTCTAATTTTTTTAAAAAGAGAAAGTAATAAGATAAAGATAAAAAGGAAACTTGAAAAAAACCCACCACAATTAATGCCAGAATAAAAGCAAAAATCCAAAAAAGGTTGAAAAGCTCCATGTCAATTAGGGTTAACAATATAGTATAGTAATCCACTACAGGATTAAAAGTTTTCTTTACAGAGAGTTTCTTATTTAAAAGAAAAATTTGGTACTTGAAATGAAAAATTTTTAACTTTTATGTGAAGATTTCATAATCGCAATATTGACAGGCAATATGAGACTTGAAATTGTCAGGCAATTGACGACCCAAGTATTTCAGAAGAAAATTTCCAGAATTGTCTCAAAATTATCTGGATTGTCTTAAATACGTCAAAAAAACGTCGTGTACTATTGACTAGAGATGCCAGCTTTAAGTATTTTACGTCTGCTTTTAAAAAATTTTTAAAAATGTGAAAATTCTATGTGTGATTTCGAAGTTTTGCGATAATAGCAACCATGATTTTTTGATCTTTTTTGCAATGATAGAATGATTATTTATTAGATTTTTTAGAAATTTGAAGGTTACAGAAGAAAAAGAGCCCAATACTCAAGTCAATTGTATGAAAACAACTGATTTTTAGGTGTCGTCCACATTGACATTTCCGATTGTCTGGCAATTGTATATTTTCAGCTTATGAAATACCTTGTCAGACAGGCAATTTACAAAAAGCATTTAAAAAAGCAACAACAAACGTAGTTATTGCCTGAAATTGTATGGAAATTGTATTTGTGATTTTTTGAAATTGAATTGCCTTGAAATTGTATTTTTAAAATGCCTAAACTTCAAATTTAAGAAAAAAATAAAGCAGATTGAGCGAGAATTGTGTTGTGTGGGATTCTAAAATGACTACATTAATTGATTTTTGAAACGTTAGGGACAATATGTAGAAAATTTTCAACATATAAAGACTTTAATATTATTGAATTTTAAATTCTTAATATTCTGTGAACCTAGAAGCTCGTTTTTTACTACGATGGTGTAAATTTTTAAGTACTGAGTTGAGATTTGATGTCGTTGTAAATAAACATAGTATAGTATATTATATATATAGACATATTGTCAATCTAGTCTACATCTTTCCCAATTGTAGCTTAGAAAGTGTCAAATGTGGTCCAGAAATCGTTAAATGTAGTTCGGAAACCGTCAAATGTAGTTCAGAACATAAAAATTTTTGTTCAGAAAATGTGAACTGTTAGGGTGGTTGTTTTTCGTTAGACTATTGACGAGTCTTATTTTAAAATTTCTATGTAGAAAGGAAAAATAATTAACCATTGGTCATTCAATAAGATCTATTGTTTTTATTAAAATATAAATAAAATTAAAATAATAATGAAGACTAACAACTTAGATTATAATATGTATAGGTTAGGTCACCGATTACGTTAGGTGCCCATCCATAATGTAAATGGGTGTAATGTAATGTTTGTTGTAAATTAGCAGCTGATTTTTTAAATATCCCTGAATGTTGGGCCTCACCCATGCGCAGCATAATTTATGACTACCTATTTTTAGATTTATCCCAAAGACGTTTAAGAAAAGAAATTTGTTTTTTTTCTGTTCTGTTTTTCTTCTGTTTTTTTTTTTGGCTAAGTTTGAAAGCTTCTGGTGGGGAAAAAAATGTATTCCAACCTAAGTGACCAACTATTAATATGTCCAACATTATGCGGTTTCAAAGTTGAGTATAACATCACATACCTATTTTAAAAAATTATCAAGTTATTGCTATAGAAGCTTATTTTTATTATTATAAATAAAAAATTGTATGCATATACTCGTATGTACATTAGGGTGGTCCTCAGCTATATGGGTAAAAATATTTTGTGAGATTTTTTTTTTCTTTTTTTTCTTACCCCCCCCCAAATTTGTACATGTGATAAGAAAACTATATATCCAAACTTTCAGCGAGATCAGATATCGGCAAGTCGTGCCGCAGAAAACTGCGTACAGCTGATTGCAGTTTTTGCACTTTGCAGGCAAAAGTGTTTTTTGGGATGGAAGTATACTATGTCGTAATTTTCAATTTTCTCAAAAACTATAAGACATAGATCCGTTCTGTTTGAAACGTTTTTTGTAGAAACTATCAGAAAACTACGGAATCAGAAAAAAGTATACTTATTTTTTGTAAAAAATTGCGACCAAAAATTTTTTTCCAAAATTTGTTTTGAAAATTTTAAATTTGAGATTAATTTTCTCAAAAACTATTTGACCTAGAAGTCTAATTTTAAAAGTATTTTAAAGGTTGGATATTTGTTTTTAAAAAACAGGAAACAGGAATGATATATGTGTTCCCGTTATTTTTTGAAATTTTTTTTATGGTTTGAAGTCGCGTTTTTAGAAAAACCCCTCCTGCGCCTGAATTGGGGAAAATTGCCCCTCCCCTAATATGACTTTTTCCTTGTCTCGACTCAACCTACACGTGCTAAACTTTTGATACATCTTATACGGAACGCCCTGGATATATGTCAATACATGGCGACTTTTATTAAGGTTGATTTTAGTCGCATCGGGATAACACCGCCGATAATCTTCTAGTACTTGCAAAATGAAATGTTTATTATTTTTTTGAACTCTCAGCAAGAGCTAAAGTAGAAACACTTGCTGTTGTCAATGGCAGTGAGTGTAATTACAGTTACGGTACACTTATGCCGTGGGTTAATTTTTAAATACTGCCTTAAATGCGGCACGGGTTCCCGTTATCCGATTTCGCTAAATATTGGTACTTATCATTCTTTCATTACGTGTCATAATTTAGAAGGGTAAGAAAAAAAAAATCGGAAAATAAGGACCAGTCTAATGTACATATGTACAACTAATCCTGTTTTTACACGGTCTGTTTTTTACACGATTTTTAAATAACAGGGGCGACAAAAATAAACTTATTCTGTCTTTACACGTTGGTTTTTTTTTACACGGACAAAAAAAAATTTAATTTCATTTATTTTGAATTTAGCTGTTCCTTGTTTTTTTTTTCTTCGATATGAATCCTTTATTTTGAAAGTGCCTGAATCCGTTCATGTTAGAATCGAGATATCTAACATTTTCCCCATCACATACTGTCTTTTTTACACGATATCCTCTGGAACGTGCCTTGTAAAAACAGAATTAGGTGTATATAACATTTTCGAAATTTTCTCTAGAGAAAGAATGTCTTCGATCCGTGAAACCGAAATATTTAATGATGATAAAGTTACAGTCATTAGTGCCAAGTGGCCAAATTTTCTTTATGTGCGGTAACTGAACACTTTGTGGAGTCACTATGTACCTAAAAATAAAGTTGAATTGAAGTAAAATAATTTTTTGGGTAATTTATTTCATCTATTGAGTCTTCACTGTTTTACCTCCGCTGTTCGCAAATTCTAAATTTTTCTAGTCCCAAAAATTGAGCTATAAGAAAAGATGAATCCATATTCACAGCCTAGAATAACAAAGAATATTCGCACCATATTTCATGACGATACCTCTGTTCGTTCTCCCGTAATCGTGATTTCTACAGACGGACGGACGATGATGAAAAGCCGCTTGCTGCACAAGTTATTTTTCTAAGAAATTGTTGACTATGAAAAGATTTGACGGAATACGAAGAGAAGGAAAAAACACTGAAGATGGCACATCGCCGAAACCGGTTTCCCACCAAACCAAACTTCATAAAGGATGACTGAAATTTGTTCCACAACCTATCATTTTAGGAACTACTTTTGACATATTAAACCTGTCACACTTTTATAAATAAACTCAAAATAATTCAAAGAAGGTTCTATAATAAAAATTGCTCTGGGCAATGGCTAACTTCTTAAGAAATATTTTTCACCCACTCCCACCCACCACCCCAACCTCTTCAATCAATCAAAAAAGCAATAGAACGCTATTCAATCAAAGCAAAAACAACAACAAGCATTACTCACTCCAGCAAGTTCAACAATTTTCTAAACGATTTATGATAGAAATCAAAACTATTTTACTTTTATTTTTTTTCGAATGCTGCAACACAAATTCTCTTTGTCAACCGATTTTTTCTTTTTCGCTTTTTAATACTACTCAAAAACAGAACGCTCTGAAACGGCACAAACTGAGAAACTGACGCCAAATGATTTCCACACCCAAAGAAATGAAACTGAGCAATTTCCCAAAGCATACTTTTTTACCGAAAAAAAAAAAAAATTATTTTTCTAATTTGTGTAAAAAGCAGCAAGTGTGGACTTGATTCTGCTTTGCTGCTTCTCTGTCCGTGTGTCTTGTTTTGGTGCTTGTTCACGCTGAGGAATGCCATGAACTTCGAACGGAAGAACGAAAGAGCCACCGTCGCCGTTGAAGTCAATGTTGCTGTGTGGCTACGGCTACTAGTACTGCTGTTGCCGCCGCAACCAAAAAGGGTGGAAAATTAACAGCTCAAAACAAGCGTCGGAAAAGCGTTGTCAAAATGGCGGATTGTGTTTTCTGCTAAACCCGTTGGAAAAAAATTATAGAGTTATTGAGCCGGAGAGCCCAATGAGAGGAAAATGGATGTGAGGGGAAACTGTTTGAACTGTTCTAACCAATCACTCCAACGACGACATTCTCAACCGCTGCTCGCGAAGTTAATTTTTCTCAGGCACTCTTCTAAGAGAAAATTTTAGAAATTGAAGTCATTGGCGGCGGCAAAAAATGTGGTGATAAATATTTTCATAGAAACAGCTTAAAAATCACTAATAAAACAAAGCAACCCACAATTTTTTCAAAGAAATACGAGTTGAAAACTTACAGAGATAGTCGTACAAGTATTTGATTGCTTTGCTTTCTTCAGCCTTGTTCTTCTTTCGCCTTTTAACACTTTCACTACTGGCAACACTTGAATCTCAAAAGCAATGCACACTAAACAGAATGTCAGCAGAAAATTATGACGTCGAGGTGGAAAACTTCTTTCTGATTAGTCGTTGTTGTTGTCGCTGTTGTTATTGCAGTTTCAGATTTTCTGTATTTGCTTGGTTTTTCTCTATTATTCTTTATTTGTTGCACCTGAAAAACTAGTATGCCACACAATCTTGGTATTTTCTTTTCTTGACTCAGTCACCATCACTGTTATATTCATTGACAGATTTTGAACCCGATTGATAGATTTACCGTTCTACGATTCTACGCACGAATAAATGCTTTGGAGTTTGACAGATTTTTCCAGTTGGATTCTTCCTGTATGCGTGTGTGTGTCAGTGTGTGTTTTTTTATTTTTTTTCCTTTCAAATTGTGAATTCCCTTCTTGATGTTTACAATTATACGCGTTCAAACACCTCCGATTCGCTTCAAAGTACACTTCGTACTGATTGCTGCCTCGTTGTTGAAAAGAGAAAATCGTCTGGCGCGTTTGGACGCTAGGCATTGGTAGCGTAGCAGCCAGCGTCGTTACGATTCCTACATGTACGCCGAATTGCAACAGCGACAGCGCTGCTGCGCATCCAATTCAAACATTTGTTGTTATTTCATTGAAATAAAAAAACGACCACTAAGAAAACGAGCTTACAAGTGCGACCTCTCTCACAAATGTGTTTTTTCGTTGGATTCTCTTCGAGATCGAGAAGAGGAATTGCGAGCGAATATATATATTCATATATTATTTATTACCATTCATGTTGGAATAAAATGCTATAATGTTGGACGCACAGTGGATCATGAGAGTCAAAGTTCATCCTTTTCGGGTAAACGGAGATATCTTTACGAAATTTTCATTTTGTCGTTGTTTTTCATTTTAGCGTATTAATGATAAAAGTTGAATCATTTAACTTTATTTGTTGAAACTAGTCTGTTTTCCCAAGGCATTTGTGTGCGTTGTATTTGTTAGAAAAATTTGTAAAATTTTTTATTGTAAATACCGCGAAAAATTCGAGTACGAATTCCAGAAATTTAATGATCGACTCTCGTTGTGGTTCAAAGAGCGGGTGAGACAGGTTTTTGTAAACGAAATGTGGATCCTTTACAGGGATGCCAAGCCTTAGGGAACTCCCCGATTTGTTGGGAATTTTTGTATCGGTGGAGAATCGGGGAGTGGACTGTTTTTATTGGGGAATTTGAAATTCAAACATATATACAAAACACATGAAAATCTATTACATTAGTTTTTAAAATAATGGTGTAATTTTTTACAACAACAAATTGTTTATAAAACAATTCAACCCAAGCAATTCATCGCGACCATTTCATGAATCAGCCGGGAACCAAAACTGAATACTATATGAATTTGTATTTTCGTTACGAAAAACATGTAATTTCTTTTATAGCTATGTATATGATATATTACATTTTTTCAATTTTTTTCTTTGAATTTTTTTTTTTATTACAGTTATACTATATACATACATATATTATTACTTTTTTACGTTATTTTACGTTACTTTTTTAAAAAAACATTGGAAAAAACTAGCTGGCATTCAATCAATTAAAAAGTGTATCCAAAATCGGAGAATTTTTAGTGAACGTTCGTGGAATTCCCAAATTAGACTTGGCAACCCTGATCTGTAATAAAAGAGAAGTTACAGAGAGTATATTAGGCACCATAACAAGAAAATTTACAGACTAGAACCGTAAAACACGTCTGGTTTATAATCGTCAGCAAGTTGCATTATCAATTCCTGATAATCTTAATGTATAAACACCGCACCAGCGGCGAGCGACGCGATTGCATAGAATCTTTTCACGTCGCTGTCTGATAGCCCCGAAGAGCAGAAAAATTACATATCCAATAATTTTAAAAGAAAGAGAGCCGTCGCTCGCCGCTCTGCCGATGGTGCTGTGTTTATACATTTATTGGTGGAACACATCCAAAGCGATGGCGATAGCGACAGTCAAAATTACTTGGACTTTTTTGGGAAATGAGAAAAAATAATATTTCCCCTCATTTCAATGCGACAACGTCGCTTGCAGTCGATCTATTTCTATATCCATAGCGATACCACTGCTCTTGCTTTTGTTTTTTTTTTGTTTGTTTACACATTTGCCAAGGAAATGGAAGAACGTCTTTTTTTTCTTTTTTTGTTTGTTTGACAACTATCATCGCTCATCGTAAACGAAATGACTGTGTTCAGGCTAGTAGTTGTCAAACAAACAAAAAAAGAAGAACAAGAAATCAAGCGACCACCGACGGAAATTTTATTTTTTTCTCGTTTCCCATAAGAGCCAATGTAATTTTGACACTAGCGACGTCATTTGTAGTCAACGAAATTTGACTGCGTTTAGGCTATTATTGTTTTGTTTCGACGTTGGACAACTCTCACCGCACATCGCTATCGCTTTGGATGTGTTTCACATATTATACTATACAAACAGATCTCCAATCTCTCTTTTAACTATACATCAAATATAATAACAAATGATTGGGGTGATATAATTTGTATATCTACTTGGATAAAGTTATTTTACACGGTCACCCTTTCCCCATGGGTGACTCGCCGCGAATTATCTGCTTCTCATTTCTGATAACACGATAACCCTTGATACCACACGTTTTTTACTATTGAAACACTGTTTGACTATCGTTATTGTAACCGCAGAATACCGCGATGCGCGATGCGTAAAACTCTCCCTATGTGTTTTCTATAGGAATTTCTATTGGAATTTGATTCGATAGATCTATTCTATCGCGCTGCTCTCTTGGTTTTTACTGTCTTTGTTTTTACTTACTCTCAGAAAAAAAATGGCCACCTCTTACCGAAAAACCTAAGGATTTGTTGTTTCGCTGCTTTTACTCGTTGCTTTTGTATAGAAAATATAAACTAGAACCTGAAGTCTAAAATATGTTTTAGACTTAAAAATTTATTAAATTTAAAGTAAGAGTTTAATTTACAAAAAATTTCCACAAATTTTTAAAATGCAAATAAAATATGAATGCGGAATATAAAATGTTCAGCGCAACGGAGTGCTGTACTATCTGTTCTTTCTAGGGAATAAAAATATATTGGAGAAGGACAAGATTTGTAAGGCAATTGGTGAGCGGCTGGTGGCGGCGTACAAATTGCAGAAGCAAGCACATGTTTCCAGAAATATGGAACGTAAACAAATTTTTAACAGCGTCACGCGATGTCTATTTAAGGGCATCGCGCGACGAGAGAGAGATTCGCGCATCGCGGTATTCTGCGGTTACAATTAACCAAGTACTGTTCTGTTTTAAACGATCACCCCAGTGCAGGGCCGGGAAACGCGTCTAAGTTCTCTCTAAAGCTCTCAGACAACAATAAAACACATGTAACCCATGGGTAATGGGCAACCGTGTAAAATACCTAATAGAGTATAGAAGAAATTGTAGTCATTGTACGTGCGTTCGACCAACACCAATTGCGCAAACGAACGTGTATCATACCCCGGTAGCCGATAAATGAAAAAAAATTCACATTTCGCAGTCAACGCCAAAAGTGGTGCTCTTTGATAACTAACACACTTGCAACGTATCGCACACTAAAGCAAACACAACTGTACCAAATTGTGTGTAGTTCGTAAATTTTGAGTGACGATGAAAATGCATTCACCGGGTAAACACATAGCGGCAGCGGCAGCACGCAGAAGTTGTACAGAAGCTTATCAGCCAAAACACATTGCGGCAGCGGCAGCAACAGCAAACAGAAATTATATAGATGCTTATGGGTGCTGCCGCTGCCCTGAAAAATAGATTCTATTACGGCAGCAAGCAAAACTCTCTTTTTTCCACTCTCTTTTTCACTCAGTGTTGCCAATTTTCACTGAAAATCCGACAAATTGTATTGAAAAAAATACGGAGAGTAAGCTCTCTTTCAAGACGAGAGAATGGGATACAGAATACAAAAACAAATAGCCGACTTGCTGTCGCTGCTCTAATGTACTTTGCTGAGCAGCGAGAGAGAGTTGCTGTTGCTGCCGCTGCCGCAATGTGTTTTGGCTGTATGGGTGATGCCGCTGCCCTGAAAAATAAATTCTATTACGGCAGGAAGGCTTTCGCACTTTTTCTCTCGAAAAATTCTGCCACTTCTTACCCAAAATCCGACAAATTGTATTGAAAAATATACGGAGAGTAAGCTCTCTTCAAAGACGAGAGAGTGGAATACAGAATACAAAAACAAATAGCCGACTGGTTGCCGCTCCACTACTATACTTTGCTGACCAGCAAGAGAGGGATGCTGTCGCTATATGTTTACCCTGTCAGAAATGCATCATTGCTCTCTGCATGCAAGTTTTACGCATGCGAGTACACCATGTAGCAAAATTAATTTGAGTTTGCGGTCGCGTTAAAGACAGAGGCCCAATACGGCATCGAAGCGCAGCAGAGAAATAAAAAATAGCAGATTACCTGTCTTTTTTATGGAGAGATTCAGAGAAGCGTTGCTGCTTCACGAGCGGCAAGCAAATTTTCCAACTTCGCTGCCTTGTGTAAACAGTGCTCCCAAAATAAGAAAGAAAGCAGCAGTGTTGCGTTTTTCCTTTTGAACTTAATTTTACTTACATATATAATCAATGTAAAATAAATATTGTGTTAATAGTAAATATTGTTGTAAAAATTTGCAGAAAAATAATATTTGTTTTTACGCGATTATTTAATTTGTGATTAAATAATAAAATTAACTATAAATTCACTTTGTTATTAATAACACAATTCAAGAACGCATAAAAAATATACCTCAAACCAATTCTTGACATGGCGAATTTGCGTCTATATCTCTGACTTTAGTATGGCAACATCGGTCTGTGGACATAGACCGTAGTATTTAAAACAGTCTTGTGGCCGTCGTTGTTGCCGTCACCATTTTTTATTATACCCTGCACCCGAAGAGATGAGGGTATATTCACTTTGTGCTTTCGTTTGTAACGCATTAAAGGAGGCGTGGCAGGTATACAAAAATATACATATATATATATATATATTCCTGCTCAGAATCACCTAAGTCGATTTAGCCGTCCGTCCGTCCGTCCGTCCGTCCGACAACGCATAGAGCTATCCCCATGAAATTTGGCACGAATAATGTTTGTCATCATAGGCTGTTTGGTATTGAAAATGGGGAAAATCGGACCAGTACCACGCCTACTTTTTAGGTAAATATTAATGCATCCAATTTGAGAGCTGAATTTCTCAGCTTGTAGTCCGGATCTAAGACTAAAATTTCAATTCCGCGTTTACCGTGTCACTGGGAGTCATCGCACTAAATATGGGCGTGACACGTATACCATACTATATAATGAAGTGTTTGCTGAAGAAGTGTTGTTGCAAATGAGTTGATAGATCACAATACACTATATGTAACTTATATGGAAGTGGGCGTAATCCGCCTACTTTTTATCCTCACTTCGACACGTATGGGTGTAGAGTATATAAGCTTCGGCCAGGCCAAGTTTAACGCTCTTACTTATTTTATTTTTAATTAATCACAAGAAAAGAAAGACGGACTGAAACAACTCTAAATATGTTCTGCTATCGTAGAAAATTGTTTAATCTTAACGCCGAAACCGCAATGGCGCGTTGGACAGAGCGTGCGTTGACTGGCGTTAGATCGCCTTTGCAGAAACCTCGCGAATTTTTGTGGCTCTCGACGCACGAGGTGGTTTTCCAAAACAAAATAGCGCGTTAGGTCGGGCGTGCGTTGCCTGCAAAACACTGTAACCTAACACAAAATACTCTTTCCGCATCAATGAAAAGGATATAAAAAAAAAGGATTTTTGGCGTAAACAATTAGAGTGTTAAGAAACTCAAACACTAAAGGTAAAATCTAATAAAAACTTCTACAAATGTTACAGTAAACTTTTTCAAGTTTCCACAGCAGTTTCTTTCCACAAGCAATTTTTTTCACTAATGGCAACTCTTTTAATGTATTCATTGATATCGAAATGTCGTGACAGTTGGAAGTTGGTCAATTCAAGCGTCGGTTGAGAGATTGCATGCAATAAGATTGCATGTTTTCAACATTACCTGTTAACGCACGCACTACCTAACGCTTCTTTGCGATTTCGGCTTAAAACAAACACTTTGTGAATTTGGATGAAATGTCATTTTGTTTCGGAATGCCAGATCATAAAAACTCCTTTTTAATTTTAGTTCAGAAAGAGCAGATAAAACAGGATTTATAATTATTTAATAAAAAAACTGATAAGTTTCGGTTTAATAATTTACCTGATAACAGATATAAGCTAGTATAAGGATGCTTTTTACTTAAAATAATTGATATTTTTCAAGTTTTTATTTTAAACTTCTACTTAACTCACGTCCTTAAGTAGAAGAAAAAAAGTAACTTTTTTCGCCCGAATAGCCACAAAAATTTACAACAGAGACGCACGGTCTGTTTCGAGTAGAAACAAAGAAACAGTTCTCTTTCAATTAATCACTTTGCTGAGAGCGTAATTGAGCGTAATTTGCTGCGCTTTCCGATGCCGTATTCGGCGTTCGTCTTAAGAGTAAATATTTATCGTGTTCACAAATGCATTCACAGGAACAATAATTATTTCATAATAAGAAAATCAAACTGTGAAAATAAAAGAGAAGTCTGAGAAGCGATTTATTGAGAGAGCGTCTCTCATGAACGAGTACATATACTATATGTCATACAGTATTATTATATACATATATAAGCACAAGTCGTTGTTTTTACACAGTCCGACCAATCTGTCCTCTGGTCTTATGCACTCTCCCAAATGCATTTAATATTATAGCGTCGAAAGCAGCGGCAAATGTATCTACTCACACGTATCGACAATATTTATTTACATCGCTAGCTCTAATTGCAATAAATGCAATTACAAATTAAATAGACATTGTTTTTTATTATTAAACAAAATTTCTTGTTCTGGTATCATTGAGAGGCGCATTTGGTTATCACCATTTCTCCTTACAATAATTTTAATTTAAGCTCTTACACGCTTTAAATAACAGTATTGATTCATCAGAAGAGATACTTTTGGCCAGGGCTGCTAAGTATATTTTTCGGATTTCCCTCAAAAAATTACCGAAATTTCAATTTAATTCCCCAATCCAGCAAAATTACATTGTGTTACACAAAATTAGGTTGTGTATTTCTTTTATAATAGAGCTGTGCGCGAGCCGTTTTGAAGGCAGCTAGGCACAAATCGGCACTACTGCTGTTTTGTGACTGCCGTATGAAAATCGCAATAAACAGCAACTGCTGTGTATGTATTGTATGTGTATGTATGTGCATATACACATGTATGTATGTATGTACATATACATACATGTATATATACGTACATACGTATATACGTACATGTGTAAAATTTGTTTTGTGATATATTCTATGGATTTCAACACTAAAATTTTTCTGGTGAAATTATCCCGCGTGACCACTTCGGCGGTACACCTTCTGCCAAGTCCAAAATCCGTTTCGTGACATTTCCTATCGATTTGTGCAATAAAAATTTTGGGGTCAATTTACCCCCGTGTGACCACCCAACGCCCCTCGGACCAAGTCCAAAATCCGTTTCGTGGCATTTCCTATCGATTTGTGCAATAAAAATTTTGGGGTCAATTTACCCCCGTGTGACCACCCAACGCCCCTCGGACCAAGTCCAAAATCCGTTTCGTGGCATTTCCTATCGATTTGTGCAATAAAAATTTTGGGGTCAATTTACCCCCGTGTGACCACCCAACGCCCCTCGGACCAAGTCCAAAATCCGTTTCATGATATTTCCTATCGATTTGTGCAATAAAAATTGTTGGGTCAAAACACCCCCATGTGACCACTTTAGGGGGTCCCCACCCACCGCCCATCATGTCCAAAATCCGTTTCATGATATTTGCTATCGATTTGCGTAAAAAAATTTTTTTGGTAAAAAAACCCCCGTGTGACCCCCTTGGGGTGGCCCCACCCACCGCCCACCATGTCCAAAATCCGTTTCATGATATTTCCTATCGATTTGTGCAATAAAAATTTTTGGGTCAAAACACCCCCGTGGGACCTTTTTACTTTTCGTTACTTCGTTACTTTCAGTTAACGTCGTTACTTCTTCGTTACTTCGTTACTCAAAGTAACTTTTAACGATAGCAAAGTAACTAGTTACTTTGGAGTAACGAGGACTTCGTTAAAAGTAACGAAGTTAAAGTAACTTTAACGAGGATGTAACGAATAAAAATTTTGCCCAACTCTGCCTTGTTTTCACCAGAAGCGTCTGAAAACCAATTAAGAAATTAAGAAGAAAAAACTCTACCTCTTTTCCTCAGCTCACACTCCAAAGGCATATTTATTCATTTTTCTATTGAATTATCGTTTTTTAGATAAGCTTTCGCCGTCGTACCATTGCAGGCAACAGACCGCCGTATAAGCGTCTAAAAAGCATTCCCAAATTAAGAAGAAAAAACTTCCCCTCTTTCCCGCCGCTCAAACACAAAAACCATGCTTATCAATTTTTCCATGTAATTGTCGTCTTTTTCTTACTTTGTTTTTGTTGTAAATGGTCCACAAATTGTAGCCCCGAACAACGATTGAAAACAATGAAAAAATGTTCTGCCACATTTTCGAGAAAAACGACAAAAAAAAAAGAAACGAAAAAAAGGGAGAGCACGCAATGCTTTTTTCTAATTAAATCCTAGGAGACGGCTGAACGTATGTATGTATTTAATATGTATGTGCATTTCGTGTGTGTATCCTCTCTTATATCTATTTAGCAATTGTTGGCATTAAAACTGCTATGTCATTTTCGACTGCCAATTTTGTTTATGTTTCCAGCAGAGCAATAAAGCAATAAAGGCTGTGAGTGCAAATCTGAAATGTTTTATCAATTTTTACTGCTAAAACGTTGTGTGTTTTAGAAGTGGTTTTAAATCGGCTTGTGCACAGCTCTATTTTATAATTGATTCAGGTAAGTATAGTAAATAATTAAAAACTTAAAAAATAAATAATCAAAGGAAAATGAAATAAATTATTCAATATTTACAGAGGAACAATATTTTAAGTAGCTTCAACTTTTATGACTTAATTTCATTGCAACGAAGGAAAATTATAATAAATTTTTCATTTGTTTAACCTTGGCTAGACAAACTTAGCAAACGCCTTTGCCATACCATGTAAAATTCATTAAAATTCATTACAACAAAGTACTGGATTTGTGGTGAATATTGAAGTGGTACCGTGTACCACTACAATCAAAAATTATACCAAAATCTATTTCCAGATCGTTTTTGTACATTTATTTTTATTTGAAAAAGAAAAATAGAAATTTTATTAAAATTTTAGTCTGTTTTGACATTTTAAAAACTATTGCGCTGAAACATTTAACGGTTAGCCGCTTTTACACAAAGCACAATGTAGGACCATTCTTTAGTGTAAAAGTGCAAACGGTTCAGGGTCTTTACAGAAGCTCTTTTACAATCGAAATTATCGTAGTTTACCCATCACTATTCCTTAAAAAACAGCCGGAAATGATAAAACCGATCGGAGGAATTGAAAAATACAAAGTTAAAAATTGAATTCTTAAAATTGTTGTTTTTTAATGAATGTTGAATGTTGTTTTATAATAAGGTTAATAATAAGTTAATTATAATTATAGGTTAAGGTAAATAAGGTTACGAACCGCTGTATACGCTTTCTAGAAATTGAAAAAATCATTGAACATTAAATTAATTAAAAACTTTAAAGGGCGTCATGTAGTATTATTTTTAATAGTTTGTAGTACTTTTTTGGGACTTTTCAATTGGAAAACACTAACTAAAAATAATAAGATTTGACGTCGCAAAAATTGGAATGAAATTGGTAACTCCTTCCGTTGTATGTTACGTTGTTTGTTGCGGTCCAGAGCACACATTTTAATGCAAGCTATGCATGGAAGAGAGTATGCCTGGTTGAGCCTTTAATCTGAACATACGAATTTTGAAAATATTTGAATTTAAATTTATGCTTTAATATTTCAACCCATTCTATACGAGTAGCCAATTTTCCGGAAAAAAATTACTTTAGTCGTCTCATGATTTGTAAGTTTTAATAAATATTAAATTGAATCGGGAATAGACTGTTTTTATTGGGGAATTTGAAATTCAGAAATATACAAAACACTCGATGGAAATCTATTACATGAGTTTTTAAAATAATTGTGTAATTTTCTACAACCCTGTTTATAAAACAATTAATATACAAACAAGCAATTCATGGCGAGCATTTCGTGAATCAGCCGGGTACCGAAACTGAATATTATATGAATTTGTATTTTCGTTACAAAAAACGTGCCTTTCTTTTATAACTATATAAAGTATTATATAATTTTTTGTCTTTGAATTTTTGTTTTTATTACTGTTATACTACTACTATACTGCTACTAGTTATACTACTACTTTTTTACTAGATATAAATTCATTTATTATTGACATCTATTTGTCCAGCACAATGTTCACTTAATTTAAGATTGAGAAAGAATTCCCCTACAATCCTTTATCTCCTATCTAGAGGTAGACTTTTTATAAAATAGGTACCCTATGTCCCTCGTCAGGGTTCCGGCTATCTCCACTCCAAATTTCACCAAAATCGGTGCAGCGGTTTAGCCATGAAAAGGTAACAGACAGCTTACTTTCGCATTTGTAATATTAGTATAGAAGTATAGATACATATGTACATATATTATTACTTTTACTTTTTACTGTACCTTACCTTACTTTTTAATAAAACAATGGAAAAAACTAAGTTTTTCTCTATTAAATACATTTTTGGAGAATTGCCATCCAATCAGTGGGGAATTGTATACAAAATTGGAGAATTTATAGTGAACGTTCGGGGAATTCTCAAATGTGACTTGGCCACCCTGTATGGAAGCCTATTCATGGAGAAACTACGAACACACGTAAACTACGAACACACGTAATCTTCTTGAGCCGCCCATACTCTGCATATGCTTAAGGTAATGGCCCAATGCACGCTTGCTTGCTTCGCTTTCTTCCACTTTAAAAAGAACATTGTACTCAGATAAGGAGGAGAAAATACATAAAAATTAGTAGAAAGATGGTACTATGTCCAAATTATTAAAATAAAGAGCCATTTACTACCGTCAAGTAACCGATGGAATTCTCTTTTTGAGAGAAAGAGAAAAAAAAGGCATTGAACTGAAGCAATTGAACTTCAGATCAACAAAAACAAAAATTAGTGAGTTAACCAGTTTCTGTCATTCTGTTTAAGATTTTTATATTTGAAATTTTTGTTTGTTTACATAAAAAAGCCGATCAGGGAGATTTTCATCCCACGAAACGTTACGCTTAAGGCTGAACCAGGCAATACATATTCATGTCAAGTTTCGAGTTTCGAGAACTAAACGAAATGCAAGCTATTCATTTCATGCATCCGTACAACGATCACGCAATGCATGGAATTGAAATCAATCAAAACAGCTGTTTGTAGCATTATGACCAAAAAATGCTTTTACTTGTGAGAATTACCAATACTTACAAATAAACTTACGAATCGCTGTGTACGCTTTTTAGAAACTGAAAAAAATCATTCAACATTGCATTAAATTAATTAAAAACTTTAAAGGGCGTCATGTAGTATTATTTTTAATAATTTGTAGTACTTTTCTGGGACTTTTTAATAGGAAAACACTAACTAAGAATAATAAGATTTACGTTGCAAAAATTCAATTCAAATACAAATTCACTTTGACTTCGACTTTAACTTCAAAGTATTGCTATGGCTCAATGAAAACTTCGACCTTATTCAATTTACTGTACAAAAATGTAAACAAGCTGCTGTCAAATTTGCTGACGCAGTCGAAAAGTTAAAAGCTCAGCAACTTTCGTCTTCGACTTTGACGGCTGCGTTGCTAATCGGCCGGTGTTCGTAAGAAAGCATACATTGAACTCGGTTTGACAGTTCAGAACTTCAAAGTCGAAGTCTGACGGACTCTATGGGCCGGAGCCATTACGGAAAGTGCAATCCAGAGCGCACATTTTTATGCATGGAAAGAGAGTACGAACTTGACGAAACCATGCATGTGCACTGTATAGGTGCGTACATTGAAACCTGTGTATTCGTAGTTTCGCTCACAACTTTATTGTAACCGCAGAATACCGCGATGCGCGAATCTCTCTCTCGTCGCGCGATGCCCTTAAATAGACATCGCGTGACGCTGTTAAAAATTTGTTTATGTTCCATATTTCTGGAAACATGTGCTTGCTTCTGCAATTTGTTCGCCGCCACCAGCCGCTCACCAATTGCCTTACAAATCTTGTCCTTCTCCAATATATTTTTATTCCCTAGAAAGAACAGATAGTACAGCACTCCGTTGCGCTGAACATTTTATATTCCGCATTCATATTTTATTTGCATTTTAAAAATTTGTGGAAATTTTTTGTAATTTAAACTTTTACTTGTAAATTTGAATAAATTTTGAAGTCTAAAACATATGGTTCTAGTTTACATTTTCTATACAAAAGCAACGAGTAAAAGCAGCGAAACAACAAATCCTCAGGTTTTTCGGTAAGAGGTGGCCATTTTTTTTCTGAGAGTGAGTAAAAACAAAGACAGTAAAAACCAAGAGAGGAGCGCGATAGAATAGATCTATCGAATCGCGACACATCGCGCGATTCTGTGACGTCAAATTCCTATAGAAAACACATAGGGAGAGTTTTACGCATCGCGCACCGCGGTATTCGGCGGTTACAATTAGTTGGTCAACAGCTATAACTGATTGATCTGCCTGGAATGCCCAATGTTTGTTACTTAAGCGGCCCATACACGACACAGATGTCTGCTCACAGTAATTTGCACAGACCCAAAAATAATTTCAGTCAGTTGAGTGAGCGCGATGAGTACCACTCAAAGAGCAAGGACTGCGATGGCATATTCTAATCCTGCACCTTTTACCTATGCTTATCACCACCGAAAGCAAAAATAAAATGAAAGCAAAGCTAAATGAAAGGAACTAAATTTCCAGCGACAAAGTGGGTGTGTGTGGTTAGCTATCGCTTTTTGTTGCATTATCATTTATTTCTATGGTTAAAATCAATTTCAAAGTTTGTACCGAAAGTTATTTCTTCCTATGACCAAATTAAACGTAGCTCATTCCTGGAATTATTTCCAGAAAATTTGAGAAGAATTAACTTCAAATTGTAAATTCCTTAACACTCAAAAGTTTGTAAGGAAGAAGAAGGAAAAATGACAACCATTTTTCGAATCGTGAAGGCGTTATTTAATTAAATCTGCAAAACCTTTAAGAGCAGAAGCCTTTTTGTCTTCATCATTAAGCCATTAGAATGTACTAACTCTTACACTCTATTGAAACTAAACTGACGTCTCGACAAAATGAGTCCGCTCATCAAAGCGACTAACTGACGGACGAACAAAAACAAAAGCAAGTAAGTAATGGCCTGGCCGAAGCTCATATACCCTACAACCGCATTTGTAGAAGAGAAGCTAAATAGTGGGCGGGTGACACATACCTTCATTTCACTTATACGAGTAGATTGTAAATTTTGATCTATTAAGCGGTTTACAACTCTGCTTTTCTTAACAAACACCTTATATGGTATGGTATACCAGCGGTCGGCCACGTCCATTTTTTGTGAGATGACTTTTACCAATACGGTAAACATTGAGGTTTAAGCTTCAAATCCGGACTGAATGACTCAAGAAATTCATCCCTCAAATCAGATGCATTATTATTTACTTAAATGGTAGGCGTGGCAGGAGTAGGATTTTCTTCATTTTCGATATCAAAGAGCTCTACGTGGGAGGGAATATTGGGGTCGAATTTCCTAGCATGACAGCGAATATTCGTGCCAAATTTCATGAGGAAACCTTCATTCGTTTTGCTATAATCGTGATTTCCACAGACGAACGGAAGACGGACGGACAGACGGGCGGACATGGCTAAATCGACACAGAAGGTGATGCTGAGTCAAAATATATGTATATATGGCTTGATTTTCTAACCTGCCGCGCCTCCTTTAATGCGTTGCAAACGGAAGGCCAAAGTGAATATATGATCCTTTCAGGTGTAAGGTATAAAAGATTAAGACGGCTAAAACTTTAAAAGAGTTTACATAAAAGGATATGGAAGCACTTAAGAGAGCACTTTACCTCCCCCCACTTCAAGCTCATCCATCGTTTCTCGTTTGCCGCCATTTACACTCCAACACTTTCTCATATGTATGTTGTATATACAAATAGACACACACAAACATTCTGAGACCCTTGAAGCTCTGTAATCCTTTTTCTGCTACATCAAAAGACTAAACCAAGGCTCGGCAACCCTTCTCGAGTTAAGAGTCATTTTTCCTCCGACGTGATAAATTATTATTTTAAAGAGCAAAATATTTATAAATACATACACATCGGTAATATTAGAAAAAATAATATAACGCTTATAAGCTGTGAAACATGTATGTACTTGCAAATACTTGTATGTATTTTTTATAAATCTGGCTGCGCGGGATTATTAAAAATTGCTTGGCAATGGCAATATTGCAGCTAATTTTTCAATACTATTAAACCATTCAAGAGCTACAGGTATGATTCTACTGAGCCACATGCGTCTTGCGAGCCGCAGGTTGCCGGTCCCTGGACTACACCAACTAGAGACAAAAGTTTTGACATATGTTGCAAATGGAAATTTGCTTTTAAATCTCAACAATCACCAAGCCTCTAAAGAGTAACGTCTACAGACAATTTAGGTTAGGTTAGGAACATTTGGTGCACTCAGAAAAATAAATGAGCTTGTAATAAAGAAAAATTTTCATTAAATTCAATTCATCATTATAAGTTCAATATTACTTATATTTAGTGAAATTTATTTAACTGTAGTAAATGTTACTAATACTAATACTTGCCCACCAAACAATATTAGACTCAGAAAAGATTCATATTTCTGAACAAATACGCTCTTTATGAACACATAAAAGATAAAAAAATAAACGTTTTTTCCTTCCTAGACTGTCCTCAGAAAAGACTCCTAAATAAGAGTCAGAAAAGGCTTAAAAAATTAAAAAAAAAATAAAAAAAAATTATAAAAATTAAATTTAATTAATTAATTTTTATTAATTTAAAAATTTTAAAATTGTGCGTTTTGGGAATTTTACGATGCTCTTTCTGAGCATTTTATGAATCTTTTCGGAGCCTTTTATGATTCTTTTCTGAGCATTTTATGATGTATTTTTTTTTTGTATTTTATATATCTTTTTAAGCATTTTATATATCTTTTCGGAGCCTTTTCTGAGCATTTTATGATTTTTTTCACGGCTCAAAATTTAAATCCTTCCAGAGACCAAAAATATTCATATTTATGTTGTAATCTGCAATTAGGGCCTTCTTAAATTATTTAAATTAAAATTAATTTAATAAAAATTGAAATATGTGTATTTTCCTCCTAACACTCGATTTGTTGAAAAAGTTAATGATGATGATGATTGTTTCTCCCGTAGCAGAGTTCATGAGTGGCCTACGCGTTTCAAAGAGGATCATGAGCCGCCGGAAGATGATAAACATGTTGGTCAACCAAAACGAGTGATAACTCAAGATAATTTATCAAAAAAGAGTGTGAATTTATCAAAAATGGTAATTTTCCAATTGAAATAAATTTTTTTACTTCATAAGCAAAGTTTGAAAAAAGAGAAATCAAGTAGACTCACAGTATAGACATAAATATGAGTCATTTCGGAGTCCTAAATTAGAGTGTATAGTTTTTCAATATTTTTTGAAAAAAAATTTAAGGCTCATATTTTCCTCATAAAAAAGATTGTTTTCGGAGTCAAAATATTATGTGACCAGGTATGGTTCATAAAAAGGAGTCTTTTCGGAGTCATAAATTTGTACATTCTTATTTGAATCATATAAGACTCTTTTCGGGGTACTTTTTTGGGGCACACGTATTTTCTTCCGAAAAAGGAGTCTTTTTTGTGGTCATAAATATGAACGCTCCTAAAAATGTTTCCTGGATGAAAAATTGTCATTGAAAAAATATTCTCAAAAGTAAGAGAAATGTTTTTAAATTAAGTTTTACTAAACTTAACTTTTACGAAAAACAATGAGCCAAGTTTACAACTGTAAGTGGTAAATATACGGTAGCGTTTGACTTGCCCTAAAAGGACATTGTAGGCATTTCTTAGTACAGCTTTTGAGTTATGTACTTATATTAGTACATAATTTTTCTATGCATTTGATTAAATCTTTTATTCTTTACTATTCTTTTCCTTTCATACTTTTTTTCCTAGACGAATCGGAGGAGGAAAACGCATTGTGGTTAAATACAATCGGCTGATATCATGACTGTTATAATTAGCTGTAATTAATTTGATTATAATAAGCTAATGTTATGCTTCTGAAAGCTAATGTCACATTTTATTGTGAATCGTCAAACTGTGTTATTTGCATTTGCATCAAGACTAAAATGATCAAATAACAATGGTAGTATGTACTCTACAAAATGTCTTTTGAGAAAATAAAAAAAAATATGTACAAGTATATTTTCAATAACCCAAAAGTGTCGACTAACAGACGACAAAGTCACGATGTTGACGATGAATAAGTTGATTTGTTTCAAGGCAAAAACAAAAAAAAAAAACAACCAACAAAAAGGTCGCGCTAACTGAGGAGTAACAAAATGGGCGCGACGCGACAAGCCGATAAATTGAAAAAGCAACGGTTTCCTCAAAATATCAAGGCGTCATCAGAAGGTGTCACATAAAAGAAATTTTTTTTAGAGAAGAGTACGGCAGTGGTAAGAGAAGAGAGGAGGGAAGAGCAAAAAATGAAATGAAGGTAACGAAGATTCGCTTTCAAGTGGTAACGCAAATCAGTTTCAAATGGCAATGATGGTGATGAATGACGAGAATAATAATGACGATCATGGGCGTACCAGCCCGGGGGTGTAAAGGGTGCACCGCATCCGGGCGACAGCATTTAGGAGGAGGAAAAAACTAATTTTCAAGTTCAATCCAAAAAATAAAAGTAATTCTGTACTATTGATAAGAATTATTCGAAAGAAAATTTTTATCGTCTGGGATATGGTAATGGCGCTAAAATAAAGGGCAAACATAACGGACTTCAAAAAAGAGTACTTGATTTTATTCCAAGATCATTCTATGTGCCCTGTGCTACACACAGTCTGAATTTAGTTGTTAACGACGCCGCCAAATCTCCACTCAAATCACTTTTTTAGCAATATTCATTAGAGCAGGATCGATAGATTGCGGCACTGTATCAGTCAAGTGAGGGACATGAGTACCAACATAACGACACAAAAAAATTGAAAATTGAATAAACGTAACCCGGTGGAATTAAAAATTTGCGATACTTTTTGAACAGACCTCGTATGTGTCAATGTGTATTAAAAATTATTAAAAATTTCCAGTAGTTCAAAGCTTCGTCGAAGACATTGTGCTCGAAGACATCTTGCAAGACAAATTTCTATTTGTCGGCAAAATTTTTCATTGGCGACATGTTTAGGGACACGGAATGCCAGCTGTCCCCAATCGGACATTGTGAGGGACACGTCCTGCAGGTTGTCGTGCTAGCAACCAAAAATTGAAATTTAAGCATAGCAACGAGCATTTGTTGTTATGACTTTTCAACAATACTTCAATTTTTTTCCAATTTTCAGTCGTTCGTTGATTTTCAATTGTGATTGATATAAAAAAAAATATGACAAACAAAAATTTATAAATAAAATTTAAATTAATATTTGTCTGCAAAATATCACAAAATAAAGTCCTAGGGACGATTCTGGTGGTGCTATGGTAGTTTCTAGGCTATTTTTTGTTTATTTTCTGCGGCGACATTTTGGTTATTTGCCATCGAAGACAACATTGGCGACATTTTCCTTAATTGTCGTCGAAGACAATATTGAGGACACTGTCGCTTTTGTTGTCGTCGAAGACAATCGAGACATTCGTATGAAAAAGTCCTCTAAGACGAACATAGGCTTGTCTTCTAGGTGTCCTCGACGACGGCCGTATGTCTTGCACGCGTCTTCGAAGATGTCTTCGAGACATGAACTACTGGATTTTTGTTATTATTTTCAGTATAGAGGCGGAAAAAAATCTTGCACCTGGGCGGCAAATTTTCTGAGCACGTCCCTGATGGCGATTATAGTATGACAGCGGAGTCATTTCAGTTTCTTTTTCCTATTCTTCTTATTCGTTTTCTTCAAGGGCGAATGAAAGGAAATCTTCTCGACATGATGTCAATAAGTTCACCTTTGACATTGTGCATATGATACTGTTTTGGAAAAGTTACAAGTATTGGTATATTATTTGCACAAGCGATAATTATAATTATTTTGTCGTGAATTAACTTAGTTTTATTTATTTAAAACAATTTTTATTTAATTAAAATAATTTCTTTATTTAACGACTCAACGAGTTAACGAAAAACTCAGTAATAATCACGATTCCATGCTCGATAAATTATTGATTTCTCAAAAAATATTTCGATCGACATCGAAAAGATTTCATTTTTTTCAATGTCGTTTTTTTATTTTAGATTATTAAAGTGAGTTTTTTCAGGTAAAGTAAAATATCCTACAATAATATCAATACTATTACTACTACTAATACTACTATAATACTATTACTAGTATTGATATTACTATATTAGTAGTACGAGTATTATTATTGATATTATTACTAGTACTGATATTATATTTAATTTTTCGAAGAAGATTTTGTTTCAGTCTCACTGTTCACTTAATGAACATTCGCATTTTCGCTGCATTTTTCTTACGTAAATAATGCACAAACTAATCAGCGCTACTCAAATCTATGAAAAAGAGATAAGATATCCATGCACACAATATTAACCTTCGAAAGTGTTACTAAAAGAAGAGCAGCCCATCATTAGTGTACGTTGTAAGTGTGTGTGTGGAAATGCTTTCCTTAATATAATCCTTCTTCAAAACCAAACAATAACACTGTTTACCACCGGGCTTATCCACAAGGTGCAGGAAGTGTGCACACATGCCAGCACATACATGAAAACTGTGGCAATACCACGCCATCCAAACACTTTTTCTTTCAGCTACGCATCACACATGTTAACAGGAAAGAACAAAGGATGATGATGATAATGCATCCACCAGCAAGTTTTCCTTCCTGCAGTTGGTAAAAAAATGTAATTTTCTTTGTTTTTCTTGAGATTTTCTCGGTTAAAGTCGAAAGCCAATGAAAAGAAACCAAATTATGGAAAATATTTTTAAAAAAACCGCAAGAGAGAAGCAAGCAGCAATTGATTCTAAATGCATGGTTTGGAAAGCATTGAAGATAAGAAAAAATAGAAAGTACGTAAGATAAGAGGGAATAAAAAAGGCTTAAATATTAAAAAAGAAAATTGCTTGGTGAACGTATGAGATATTAAATGAATCCTCATAACCAAAATTCTAATAAAAATTCAACGCATAGAGTCACGGCCGTAGCGAAGATATTTAAAAATAATGTTGGGAAGCTTTCTTATTTTCTCAATAGTTGTTAGAATTTAATATAATAAAGGAAGAGTATCTATTTTGGGGGCACTTTAAGGGTTTCTATTATAAAATATTCTCGAATTAAAATTAATATTAAAACTTATGTTTATTAAAAGTTATTTGCGACAACAACAACTAAAGATTCCAGTCGAAAATCTTTTAAATGCGTAACAATTTTTTTGGAGAAGCTCAGAAAAAGTTTCATTTGTTCAATGAAGAAATTTGAATTGATTTTCGTGAAAATGGAAAAAAGGATTTTTGTATAATGAAAACACTGTGTTGAAATTAAAGATAAACTCATATGCATATGCTGAAAGGAGTCAGTCAGGACTTTCATTTTTAAAACGTTTTTATTAGGTCGCTTTCGTTTATGTTCGCTACAAATTTTGAAAGTTATTTTAAACGAGTCTCCCGATGAGCTGGAAAGTAGAAATTTGAACTCAGATGAAAGTAGAAATTTTAACTCAGAACTGTTAGGCAATGATATATTAAGTATAAACTAACCATCCACGCCCACTTCGAGACAAGAAGTTTACAAAATTACATATATAGATTTGACATTAAAATTTTTTTTTTTTTGAAAAATTTTGTATATACAGCAAACCCTCCTACAACGCGACACTTCTACAACGCGTTTTCGCTACAACGCGATTAAAAAAATTTACTTTTTTAAAAAAAATCACTTTTCTCGGAATGTTTAAAATTTGACAAATTTGACATTTAACATTTGGTTGTTTTGTATAAATTGTAAGTAAAAAATTAACTCCGTTTTTGAATGAAATGGTCTTGTTTACTTACGAACCTATCCCTTGTTCCAATAGTTCAGATTCGGATATAGCACCAGGAAAACATTCGCGGCATAATCCGTTTAGCAGTGATGACGAAGAATTTGTATAAATAATATGCATCAACATTTCTTTTTATATTTGAATTTTTTTAAATTTGAATTTTTATTTAGTCCTTAATTTTTAAAAACGTGAATTATTTTGTTTTGTTTTATTAATTTATTATAATTTTGTTGAAGGATTTCTAATAAAATCTTGAACATTAACTTATTAAAGTTTCGTTTTATTAATTTCAATGCAGTTTTTTATACTTGGAACCTAACCCCCTTTTTTCTATAGAGTTCATGTCTCTTACAACGCGATTTCCTACAACGCGATGTTTTCTAAGAACGTATCTGTCGCGTTGTAGGAGGGTTGACTGTACATACATATTTGGCATAAAAAGTATTTTCAAGAAATATGTCAAGAAATGTTTAAAAAAATGCGGTGTTTTTTTTAAGTTTTGAATAATTTTCGTTAAACTTTTTAGTCCATTGTAAAAACATTTTATATAAAAACATGTTTTTATTCAATACCATGTTATATATAACAGAGTGCGGAATGGCTCACGAGCGAGCGGCTCATTTCGTCTCACGCTCGCTCAGCGTGAATTTTTGCAGCTCACGCTCGTGAGCTGTAAGCACTTCAAAAAGCTCTCGCTCGTGAGCCGCGAGCCGAAGAAAAATTTCAGTCGGCTCGCGCTCGTGAGCTGAGCGACATCAGACAGCTCACGCTCGTGAGCCGAGAGCAAAACCTTCAGCTCACGAGCGCTCGTGAGCCGAGAGCTAAACAAACAGCTCACGAGCGCTCGCGAGCCGAGAGCTAAACAAACAGCTCACGAGCGCTCGTGAGCAAACTGAAGGGATACATATGCATCTGAATATATATTATAGTGTTTTATACGTAGATATACATACATTGTTATGTATTGATATGCCAAGAAGCAATTTGATAAAGGTTGTTGTGGTGTGACGTGGGTGGTGACCAAAAAATTGTTATTGCACCAATCGATAGGATATGTCGTGAAACGGATTTGGGACATGGTCCGAGGGTGGCAGGGTATCAAACGGGGTCATATGGGTCACTTTAACTAAATAATTTTTATTGCGTCAATCGATAGGAAATGTCGCTAAATTAATCCGAATATGATTTTCGGATATATGTATATTTCTAGTCGTAGAGAAGAGGACAGAATGCGATATGAAAATTGTTTGTTGTAATATAACGTACAAGTTCAACAAAAAACAAATTTAAATATAATTATTTAATGAGATCGAAGAAAAATCTTTATTCTGGTCTAAAAATTAATTAAATATTAACGAAATCTATATCATGATGTAGAAATCTATATCATTGAGCTTGAGCAATAATAAATCAGAAGAGTTACCTGTAACACCATTGTTGGGACAACCCACAGTAATTATTATTTTATTGAACTTTTAAATACCTACCTGCATATCTGTAAAAAATACTTCTGAAAATTAATCTCCCAAATAACTCTGTTTCAGAAATGTTCTCTTTGGTTTTTCCAACAGAAAAGGCTATTACCCCTTTAACCCTATTAACCCTTTTCCATATCATTGATACCTGCTACTCTTATCATTGGTTGCATTTTAAAAAACGACAGGACAAGGCAAGGCGTCTTGCTTATTTATGCACTAAAAAAATTTGTTTACCTACTGTAGGATCACAAAACGATCACGTAAAAAGGGTCAGTGTCGTCGCTCTGTTCCCCTCTCGCTCACGCTCAAACCGTTTGTGAGGATCGTAGCGAATATGTGTTGGTTTCGTGGAATCGGGTAAAAGAGTTCAGAATAAGACCGCGATTTTATGGGAGCTCATATCTGAGCAGTTCTCATAGCCATCTCATAAAACGCATGATAAAAGATCTTCACCAACACTTTTCCTTTCTGTTCTTCCTTGTATATACATATTACAAAATTATGAATGTGTGCAGAAACAATTTGCAAGAAAAGAAAAAAATTAAATAAACCAGAATTTTACTTTAAGATAGTTTTAATTTTTTTAACAAATTTTTTCTCGGAATAACAATTTTCCAAATTTTCTCAACGCTAAACAAAATATGTTTTGTTTGGTTGAATAAAAAATGAAAAAGATTGATTTTTAGACCAGAATATAGATTTTTTTTCGATCTCACATAAATATTTATATTTAAATTTGTTTTTTGTTGAACTTGTACGTTATATTACAACAAAAAATTTTCATATCGCATTCTGTCCTCTTCTCTACGACTAGAAATATACATATATCCGAAAATCATATTCGGATTAATTTAGCGACATTTCCTATCGATTGACGCAATAAAAATTATTTAGTTAAAGTGACCCATATGACCCCGTTTGGAATACCCTGCCACCCTCGGACCATGTCCCAAATCCGTTTCACGACATATCCTATCGATTGGTGCAATAACAATTTTTTGGTCACCACCCACGTCACACCACAACAACCTTTATCAAATTGCTTCTTGGCATATCAATACATAACAATGTATGTATATCTACGTATAAAACACTATAATATATATTCAGATGCATATGTGTCCCTTCAGTTTGCTCACGAGCGCTCGTGAGCTGTTTGTTTAGCTCTCGGCTCGCGAGCGCTCGTGAGCTGAAGGTTTAGCTCTCGGCTCACGAGCGTGAGCTGTCTGATGTCGCTCAGCTCACGAGCGCGAGCCGACTGAAATTTTTCTTCGGCTCGCGGCTCACGAGCGAGAGCTTTCTGAAGCGCTTGTTAGCTAACAAAAAATTTTTGCAGCTCACGCTCGTGAGCTGTGAGCCGAAAAAAAATTTCAGTCGGCTCACGCTCGTGAGCTGAGCCGCTAATGAGCGAGCAATTCCGCACTCTGATATATAGATATTAATAAAATGTTTAAGCTTTATTCGTAGAATTGGAAAAGGGAGAGAAAGAGAGAGAGGAAGAGAGAGAGAGAGAAAGAGAGAGGAGGAGGCAGTTAAGCGACCCGAGTTTTTATCCCTGAGCCAAATCAATGCGTCAAGGATCCTTAATATAGACGTAGTTAGACAATACTGTATCTAAAAGGATATGGTAACCAATACCACAAAAACTCTGAGTCTTACATACCTCCTTACCTCCATACCCACAATCACTTCTTGCACTCGTGCGTACGTAAATCGCACGATTAAATGAGTATTGTGTGTATATATGTATGTATGTATGTTTGGATAAGTTCTTGTTGTTATTATCTCGAAAACAAAATACAATCCTGACCTGAAACACTCGATACTGACGGCAACGAGTAGAGTAAGAAATAGGAAAATTACAGCATCACGTTACGTTCGTTCGTGGCATGGCATGTTGAACCTTAAATAATGTATGCATTGTTGTTGTTGCTGCTGTGATTGTGTTGTTATCGGAACAACATAAAAATCGATTTTGAGTTTACGTATGTGTGTCATACATTCAGCAAGCAATAAACGACCACGACGACGCGTCGATTCGACTTGTAGCGAACGGTATGGAAATTGAATGTGGCAATACTGTTTGCTTAGCCCAAATCTAAATCTATCGATGGTATCAAACTATTACTGGAGGGGTTTTGGGGAGGGGTTGAAAAACTTGGGGTTGAAAAAATGTCCGTATCAAATACAAAAAATTAATGAAGAGAGCAAGAAGGAAACTTTAAGTGAGTCCCTTTGATATACATACATATGTACGTACTTATGTTGAAGGATTTAAGATTTAAGACCCCAAAAGTGCTTTTGAAAACATTGTCGTCGATAACTTCATATTTCAGAATCATGAGAATAGTTTATTGAAAAGTTCGTTCGAATAATAATCAAATGAATCGACCACTTACGTTTGGTTTAAAAATGTAAAAATGTTATAATTTGCACTTTTTTATTTCGAGAGGTTTGCAAATTTTCTCCAATTTTTTTTTATAATTCTCTGTCTCCACATGATTTTCTTTTTCCATTTGCCATCACCTTCTTCTTTGTGGCATTAGGAAAGATATAGTGTTATTACCCACAAATGTGTTAAATTAAATGGCGCCTGACAAATGTGAAGAATGGTTTGAATCTACTACTACTGATCCGTGACGGCATTCTTCACACTAAATCCACATACGTACAACGTACACACACAATCATATTATTTGAAATTCTTTTGAAGATGCTTTATTTCACTACGTTTCATCTTCACATTAACCAGTGACGTAGCTAGCATGGGTGACACCCGGGGAGGAAGTGGTGTGGTGTGTCCCTCCTCCGCATTTAAACAATTTTTATATTTTTCCAACTTTATATTTGTTTTACTAAATTTAATAAATTTAACTAATTAATAGGTATGATAACCGCTACAAGACGCTTAAATGGAAATCTACACTCGGTTGTATAATATCTGCTTCAATATTGCCAACGAAAAATCATAAAAATATTTTTAGTTTAACATACAAACGTACGACACATGCATACAAGTATGTATGTATATTATACGTACTTCCGTCGATGCTTCAGAACGGATGCATTGCGGTAGATAAAGACATCAGAAGGAAAAAATTCTTCTTTTGGCAAACGGTCATGATTTTAGAAAATTGCAAGCATTTTTTTATGTTCTTTGTAATCTTATTAATATCTGCGCATAGATATGTATCATATGGAATATATTTATATATGCAAAATATGTATATCTTCGTTTGTAATCAACAATCCGAAAAACTTGAACAACTTGAAAAGCCATATGAACATTCGGAAATAATAAGAAATAAAACTTATATATGTATGTGTTTAGATGCAAAATTTATTTCAAAATCGAGTGAATTTAATCTTCTACTGCATTAAAATGTTGTACACCCGGCATGTCAAACACGCGGCCCGCCATGACCTGTTCTGCAGTTCGCCAAGGCTGTTAAGCAATCATAAAGAAATTGCATTTCATTATATTAGCAATTCCACGATCGGAATATCTTTCTAGGTCCAAGCGTTTAGCCTGGGCGTTGATGAGTCAGTCAGGACTTTCATTTTTATATATAGAGATAAGATTTAAAACCATATAATAGACCTTTTAAAACAACAAAATAAAAGAACAAACAAAACAAAACATTTTATTGTCTTGTCCGTTTGGTATGCGCTGAGTGACTACATAAAAAACGTTTTGTCTGATCCAGTATTGGTTCAGCCTTAGTAAACAAATACTTAATACGGCCCGCGGTGGTAAGCGAGTTTGTCATGCCTGTTCTAGATGTTTCAAAAACACAACAATCTACACAATCAATTAGTCAAAAATATGTTTTAACCATATAGTGTTCCTCTTGATGATACTTGGTAAGTTTTATTTTTAGTATATACTATATTTCAGCAGAATTGTCAACTTTTTAAATACATTTCAATTCGTACTCGTCGAATGCCAAATAATTCTAAGAAACGCAATTAAAATCAAAATTTAATGAAATTTTGAATTTTACGATAATACAGAAAAACCTCTTGGTATTATTTTTAGTTTCTTATTCATTTTGTCATCCATTAGCTTAAATGATTATTGTGTAATACAAGATGATTATGCTTTTGAGACCTCAAATGTCTTATGATTAATATAATAATGAATAATTTTCATTAAAATAAATTTAATACGGCGTGTAATTTTTTTTTTTTTTTTGCTATATCCATTTTAAAAGCTTTTTGCTTGCGTAATATTACAAATAATTAAAAATTTTAGACAAATTTTTCTACATTTCTTCTTGTTCAAAAAATGTTCATTTAAATTTAAATCAAATTGTAAAAATTTCAAAATTGTGTAAAGGTTTACAATAGAGCAAAAGCTTGTCAATTGCGGTACGCAATACCAAATAAAAATTTTATCAATCTATACGACTATAGTCAAATCAATCGTCGATTGACACTCGTAATAGGGGCCTAAGCCGTGAGCCACGAAACTCAACGCTCATAGCAAACTCGCTAGCGTCAGCGTCGAGCGACTAAAACAAAAGTACGAGTATGTGCTGAACCTCGAAAGGCCGCAAAAACAGTGCTGTAGCTTATAGCAAAAATCGTTGTGAGCGAGTTTCTACGAGCGTCGAGGGCTTCGACGAGCGTTTTTATAAGCGTTGAAAGCATATAAGTTCTATATAGCGTACACGAAATACACTGCTTTTTTTATACCCTAAACCCGAAGGGATGAGAAGGAGAAAATCTGACTAGTGCCACGCCTACTTTTTAAAAAAAATATGCACTCATCCAGGCTTTTAGCTCAATTTCTTAGCTTGTAGACCGAATTTTCAGCTAAAATTTTATTTCCAAATCGTCTTAGACTTAAATATATTCTAAAAAATGGGCGTGACACGCCCACTTATATACTTTACCGTATAATGAGGTGTTTGGTAGGAAAAGCGGTGTTGAAGATGAGTTAATAGATCAAAATTTTCTCCCTGTAAAAAAAAAAAAGTAGGTGTAACCCGCCCACTTTTTATCACTTTGACAGATGCGGGTGTAGGGTATATGAGTTTCGGCCAGGCCGAATATAACGCTCTTACTTGTTTTTTAATAAAAACTTAGATCTTTCTTCTTTCCTCACAATTTTTCTCTTGGTGTGCTGTATATAAATATCAAAACATTTTAATTACGATATTTAGTACTTATTTTAATGCTCTAATTAATGCAAAGCATTGTCTTTCTCATGGTCTGCCAAAAACAAACGAAAAGTCAATCAACAAACTACCTTAGGAAAATGTATGATCTTAATTTATAAATGCACACTTTATTTATAAAGGATTATATAAATTAGAGGTGTAAATTATTACTCTAACTGCATGAACACTAAATCATGGGAGTATATACTTATATTTATTTATAACATAACTACGAGTATATATAAAATCGTTGTGTCCGACTGGTTGATCGAACTATTAATCTACATAGATCGGTCTACAGATTTGTTCAAATGGACTTCAGAAAAGTGCAAATATATTTCAGAATTTTCGAATTTAATTTCAGAAATTTTTAATTGGACTTCAGAATAGTCAATTGGACTTCAGATTTGTTCAAATGGATTTCAGAATAACGAGATGGACTTCAGAAAAGGGCAAATATATTTCAGAATTTTGGAATTTAATTTCAGAAATGTTCAAATGGACTTCAGATTTGTTCAAATGGACTTCAGAATAACGACATGGACTTCAGAAAATTGCAAATATGTTTCAGAATTTTCGAATTTAATTTCAGAAATTCCCAAATGGACTTCAGAATAGTCAATTGGACTTCAGATTTGTTCAAATGGACTTCAGATTTTTACATATGGACTTCAGAAAATCTCATTTGGACTTCGGAAATTTTCAATTGTACTTCAGATTTTATTAAATGGACTTAAGATTTTTACTTACGGACTTTAGAAACTCCCAGTTGAACTTCAGAAAAAAAGTTATATTTTATATAATTAGCTTCTATTAACATTAACATTTACTGAATTTATGGGTAACTCATTGGTAAAACTATGTATATTATATATAAGTATAAAATTATAAAAGTAAGATAAAATTATCCAACCTGCCGTAATGGTAGATTTGGCTGCATCAACTAAATTCTCCAAATATGATAATCGCTGCTCAACAGCTCCTGGCCCATTTATTAATGGTATCCCTATATTACCTTTAACATAACTCTTCACCTTAGACCAAATTGTTTTAATAGGGTTCAGCATTGGAGAGTTTTAACAATAAGTTACCTATAAATTCAGTAAATGTTAATGTTAATGTTAATAAATTCTAATTACATAAAATATTGCCTTTTTTTTAAAGTTCAAATGGAAGTTTCTAAAGTCAGTAAGTAAAAATCGTAAGTCCATTTAATAAAATCTGAACTACAATTGAAAATTTCCGAAGTCCAAATGAGATTTTCTGAAGTCCATATGTAAAAATCTGAAGTCCATTTGAACAAATCTGAAGTCCAATTGACTATTCTGAAGTCCATTTGAACATTTCTGAAATTAAATTCGAAAATTCTGAAATATATTTGCAATTTTCTGAAGTCCATCTCGTTATTCTGAAGTCCATTTGAACAAATCTGAAGTTCATTTGAACATTTCTGAAATTAAATTCGAAAATTCTGAAATATATTTGCCCTTTTCTGAAATCCATGTCGTTATTCTGAAGATCATTTGAAAAAATCTGAAGTCCAATTGACTATTCTGAAGTCCAATTGAAAATTTCTGAAATTAAATTCGAAAATTCTGAAATATATTTGCAATTTTCTGAAGTCCATGTCGTTATTCTGAAGTCCATTTGAACAAATCTGAAGTCCAATTGACAAATCTGAAGTCCAATTGTAAATTTCTGAAGTACATATGGAAAAGGTGTAGAAATTAATTTCGGGATTTTTTCAAATTCGGTCGAAATTTTACTGACTGGTCACGTTCATTGTCGATTAATGCCAAAACTGTCAAGAATTTTTGAAATTGATTTACTTGTGATATACATATGTACTTACTATATGATAATTTCTACGAGCATTTTTGCAGAAAAAGGACAGCGGTAGAGAATGAGAAATAGTTTTTAGATTTCAAAAGTTTAAATTTGTATATTTGAAATACGAGTATGTTAATATTTTGGAAAAGGATTTATCTGTATTTTTCTAAACCCATTTAAGACTGAAATTTTAGAATCAAACTTTTTTAGACGTTCTTAAATCGTTAATTTCTTAACCAACAAAGATTTTGAATGTTTCGACACTATATTAGAATTTTTATAGTACATATTTACACATACTCGTAGTTGTTTGATACATAGCGTAGCATAGAAACTTTCATAGGATAATTTATGCTACGCTGCGCTACGCTCTTCAGTCTGTGTGAGGCTTAAGGGCATTTACCTGCTAATGTGCGACAGTTGGTGGAAGGATTCCCCTTCGTGGCTAGTTTTTAATACCGCGAAATTCGCGTCCGTAATCTCGTTTTTTCGGCACTGAAAATTAGCGCGAAATTTTGCTAAGCTGTGGTAACGATATTGCATGCCCTACACTCGACCGACTGACTTCATACTTACAACGTATGTTACTAACATTTCATTAATTTTAAATTTAATTTACTAAAACAAATGGAAGTGTGATATTTTACATTCGCATCGAAGTGCCACCAATCGGCAAAGTTTTGTTCTTCTTTGTCCAATGTTGCTTCAAAAAAACAAAAAACAGGAACGCATCAAGACTAGAAATTTAATTGAGACAAAATATTGCCAAATTGTGGTGAGTGCTTGTGTGAGCGTTGCCACCGCTGTATGCAACCAATACTTTGGTGGCGCCGTTTGGGATTGTGTGTATGTATGTACATAAGTATGTATGTATGCTGTATGTATTTTGGCTATATGAACTTTTACGATTAAAACCAACATCAAACGAACGAAAACCACGAAGAATTCTACTGCAATTGATTCTATTCAGGCAATTTTCCAATAAAATGATTCAACTATGATATGGATTGATAGAAAGATGATGACGTTACATCTAAAATTCTTCTATTATAATACGCCCCTATTTTATTTTACTTTTAAATGCGATGTAATAAATTTTCATGAATTTTTGGCATTGGCTTCTCGCCGAAAAAAGAGAAACACAGACATCGCTTTTTCGCTCGCTTCACTCGTTTTCGAGCGTCCATCGCAAGTGTCAAAACAATGACGCCCCGCCCATTGACGAATGAAAATATTTTATCACTTACGAGTAAATATTTTAAAAATAAAAAGTGCCTTCAAGCCCGCGTATAAATGAATTTTGTCGTTGGTTATCATCTAAGAACGTATCTGATAAATTTCACGGTCATCAGTCACCAATATCTGAAAATTAAGAACAAAAAACGGTCATACTAAGTCATATTTTTTCTTTTTACGATTATTTAACATCTGACTGAAGAGCTTCATAAGTGACACAAGTTCAACCAATCAGTCATCATGGACCATTGGAGCGGAGTACAGCGTGCCTTCGTGATTAGATCGTACTACAAGAGTCAGGAGTCAATTAGTAGTGCCCAGCGTCTCTTTAAACGGCAGTATAGTATACATCCAGTGCCACCGGCGAGTGTCATCAAAACCTGGATCCGTCAGTTCGAGAGTACCGGCTCCTCAAATCCTTGCTCCCCAAGACGTACGAGTATGTAGCTCATCGCTGCCGGTAGATGCATTTCGTCATGCAAATTAGAAGAACTTTAAAATGAAATCAGTAGTTTTAGGAATTGATTTTGCAATCGAAAATCAATGCTGGAACATTAAAATGAAACTTTGCAAAGCCAGAAGGAGAGAGAAGGACGCACATTTCGTACAGAACGTAATCGCATCCGATTGGAAGATGCTGTATTATTAAACATAAATTTTGTATCTGAGATTAAAGTACAAATAATCATATTGCCTAAAACCAAATCGGATGCGTACAACACATGATTTCCTTGTACGACTATTAATTAAGTTATATGTAAAATTCTACAAAAACCTTTAAGAAAAGTGCCCCTTCGCCAAAACCAATTATAACCAAAATCGAAGGTACACACTCAGAGGTTAAGTATTTAACAGTCTTAAATACGAGACGATATTACTTCGTACAAGGAAGTAAAAACATAGATATGTAACACAGATTACAAATTCCTGAGATAATTTTTAAATGTTAATGCCATGTTTTGATCTTTCAAATAAATAATAAAATTTAATTAAAATGAAATGTTTTGTGCTATTTTTCTACAATATAAAGTTCTATCGGTCTTAAAAATACACCCAATATTTCCATTTCTCCTTGAAAATTACTCAATAAATGTTTTGTACTGTTAATTTTTCTGCTCGGGTGTCACCTATACGGATTATACGATGGGTGTACCTATTCACAAGTAACTTTTTTTAATAAATAAATAAATACTTCCTTAATTTAATCAAAAGTCTTACTTAGTTTTATTCCTTTTTACTCATCAATCTAAGGAAATATTTTGGAAAAATGCATATAATACTCGTATCTCCGACAATAATATCTAACAAGAATATAAAAAACAAATAATATGTTTATTTTGTTAAATTAAAATTTAATAATAATTTTAAATTAAATTTGTATACATACTTTATGTAGATTGGAGATAGACATGGAGATTTTATTAAATTTATATCAAATACATTAAAATTTGATAGATTCTTGTCAACTACGACAGAGTGTTGCATTTTTGAAGTATTAAAAGTATATATTTCATGAAAATTATATGCAAAAAAATATGGTTCATAGCAATATACTCGTATGTATGATAAAATTTCGCTTGTATAATGTTATATTATTATATTATATTCCAAATTTTGAATAGAGAAACTTTGAGAGAGTGTTGCCGAGAGCCCACTTGTATCGTATCGTCAACGCGCTCAGCACAGTGGAACCACCTTGCGCCATTCTTTGAAGGATGATTTGTATTTGTTTCCGTACAAACTGCAATTGACTCAAAGAATATTGCCGACAGATCATCCACGTCGCTTGGAATACGGCCAAATATACCGACATAAAAGATGGCGCACCCGTAGTTTTATGAAATATTATTTTTAAAATCATTTAATAAAGTAGAAAGAGAAGAACACTTTTCACCTTCTTCAAGTGGTATTTCATAAAAAAAAATTTGAAAAAATCAAATAAGCTTACAAGTGGGAGGATGCTGTTAATTGAGAACATTAAAAACTTTGAAGCGTATATCTACAGAGCTTAAAATACTATCCGTTTGATAAAAAATCAAAAAAAATCATTAATTGTAAACATATTTTCACCAATGCAGCAAATAATTGGTTGAAGCTTCTCTTTTTCATTATAGAAATTATTAATTAAATGCTTATTTTTTCATTGTATTTTTTCAGATTGTATTGGCGAAGAATTTTCAAACTAAACGCATCACAAACGCGTTGTCGCATTATTGCAAAAATGTTTGTATCCAACTGATTGTCGGTACAGGGGCCATTCATTTAATAAATCGCCCAAGTCCTTTTCTCCTTTGAGGAAGCTCTTCCTTAAATTAAATGATGCGTCTTTGACCAAACCTTATCTTGAGGTCCGATATTGTATTTTAACCACAATGCGTTCTCCTCCTCCGATTCGTCTGGGAAACAAAGTGTTGAAGGAAAAGAATAGTAAAGAATAAAAGATTTAAGCAAATGCATTATGCACACTTATATTAGTACATATTTTTTCTATGCATTTTCCAAAGCTACACTAAGAAATGTCTACAATGTCCTTTAGAGCAACGTATTTCCAAGGATTCCACCAACGAAAATGCATCAACAATTTGAGCATTTCTTCATTCGGTGTACTTCAATTCATAAAAGCGACGAATGATCTTTTTCTTTAGAGTCGTCTTGTGTCGAATTTTCAGCAACGACTTCGTTCAGTCCCATTCGATTCGAAAGAAAAATAAAGAGATCTCTGCAGTTAATGCTCGGACCTTTTTCTGTATCTCGAAAGTGCTTTTGAGACGTCTCATGCAGACCTTTAATCGACAATTGTTGCATACACAGAGAGGCTTTAGAAACACGTAAGATGCCTGCTGATATCTGATTTAAATCATTAAATCGATAATATAATCTATCATCAATTCGTACGTCTCTCTTTCCATCTCTTTGAGGTAGAGAATAAAGACCTAGTAGACATAACGAGTCGGAAGAATTAGACACGGGAACATAATACGTGTGCAACGCCTTTTACATGCCACTCAACACAAAATCATAAAAGCTCTAACAAATCAAAATCAACAACTCATTTGTATTTCTATCGATTTCGAAGTTTTTTATCACCCTTTTTGGGTTTTGTTCTGAACCGTGACATTTTCTTCTTTTGTGGTAAATTTATCTTCTAACAAATTTCTCATTATCTACGGATTTCATTTGTTTGTTGCCGTGTGTATTCATTAGTACGAAGTTCAGGAAATGCCGTAAAGTTTTGTTCAGCGGTGAAGTAACTCGCACCTTTCCCAAATTAAATACGATGTAAACGACCTTGAAATGGACGACAACACTCTTTCTCTCTCTCATAATAGACAACAAAAAATTAAGGAAGGTGTGAAGACATGGCATTTTAATGACATGGCACTACAACTACAAAAACCGGATGATAGAAAACCCTTTACACAGGACCGTCTTTATGAGACATGGTAAGTAGACCTAATCCTAACTCTTAACAGGCCTGAATTAAACCGAGAAAGATGGAGCTTTAAGCCGGAAATAATACAAATTAACCATTTTTGTCAATTTCAATCTTTATTTTTCAATTTTTCACTTTTAACTCTTAACGTGGTAACAAAATTTAAATGTTAATAAGTTGTATTATATTTTATGTATGGAGAAGCACATAACAAACATTTTAAGCCTTTTATATTAGCCATGAATAATATTAGAGCATGTATTAATGGGCGGGACAAGAAAAAATTACAAGTAAGGCCGGGAATTTTCAAAATTCGATAGCTAACATTCAGGAAAACTTTAAAAAACCTCTGAACCGTACAACAAACTGCTTAGCTTTCTTAATTCGTTGCTAATTTGAACTGAGTTCAAGAAAACTATAACTAATCTTTACTTTACATAATTAAACTGGCTGGGGCCCAAGCCGAGCCACATAAGACTTTTACTTAAAAACGCTACTGCTTTTGTTAATATCATTTTATAAAGGTTTTCTCGAAATGAGTTAAAAAAAATCGTAGTTCTTTAATTTGAATTAAAACACTGAAGAATAGTAAATGGTTGCTAATTGAGTAAAGTTAAAAATTCAGAGGTTTGTAACTACCCTACTATAGACTAATATACAGCTTAGAAAATTAAGTCTATAACAAGACAAATAAATTCGATAAATTAATTAATTCGATTGTGTAACAAAAATTAAAAGTTATCTTAACTTTTAATTAAAATTAAAAAGATATCTGGAAAATTAAACAATTTTAAGAATTAAAAAAAACTTTATTATTAAAAATAAGGATAACAAAAAATGCCTTCCCTCGATACCCATGTTAAGGTAATAATCCTAAAGGTTTGGAAGGCACAAGCCTTCAATTTTCAAAATTTCAATAGATTGACTTCTAAACTGGTTGAGATACATCCTGCCCATTATTTCCTTCCTATACTCACAGTAGCACAGTAACTGCCACATTTCTTAATTTCTAATCGCTTAAATTAAAACGTCTTTATAGTACAATATGTTCCTATGCTTTAAGGGTTACTACAATGCCTTAAATGTGTAGCATCGAGTGCTCAACCGTCGAGCCCTTTCAGAAAACAACAAAACATTAAACACTCACACTCGAAAATAAATTCAAAGAAATGCCAAAAATTTCGACATTTGCAACATTTAAACTGAAAAGTTTCGGTACACGATATATGTATATATCTACAATCTAAATAAATATACGTACATATGTACATATTCATATACATACATATGTATATGAAAATAGCAAAAGGCAAAATACTAATAGATAAAACAGCAGCAGCCGCAGCAGCACAAACGACAAAGACAAACAACAACTTTGTCATCAATTGATTTGAATGCAATGAAATTGCTCTACTCAGCAGCAGCTCGGTCGGTCGCCAACGTGTTAAATGATCCGTACAGCAATATGGTTAACAGTGCCGAGACAGGGCACAACATTCACTTAGCCAGTTCGCGGGAGGAAGAACGAAGACGGGGACACATAAAAACATCAAATGATTTTAGAATAATATTGTAAAAATAACTTTTTTTCATACAAACAAAAGGATTTAGCAAGACGATAAAAGCATTGTTTCGCGATTTCAAAGTCTCTTGCACTCGTCTAATTGTGTCTACGTACAGTACACACATACATATTTTTGCTGCAATTCTTCCAATTTAATTTAAGTTTTTACCATAGTTTTTTTGTTGAATTTTTGCTGATGCATTTAGATCAGGCATGTCAAACCACCACGGGCCGCATGAAGTATTGTTTACTAAATCGCGGGCAGCGAAACAAAACAAAAAAAACAAATCGCAATAAAGTTGGTGCTAAAGTTAATAAATAGCTTTTATTATTAACAAATTAATACATTTAAAATATAAATGTATGTATTAAAAAATATATGTTATAAAAATATATATATATGTAATAAAAAGTATATGTTTGTATCAACGTTTTTTTACATTTAAATAAAAAATATTGATTTCTTTACACTTGGCAACGTTTTTCATTTCTCAAATCTTCAAAATTTTGTTGAATTTGTTGAACTTTGCTGGAAAGCCATCAAATTTCTGTGTGATAAGGTAAATCGGTGTATTCACTTCCTATATCTTTTAGAAATAGAAATAGAAACTAAGATTTATCTTAAAATGCACTGATTTCATGATTGTTTATCAGCCTTGGCGGGCCGCAGAACAGACCACGGAGGGCCGCGTGTTTGGCATGCCTGATTTAGATCTTTAATTAAAATGTACCATAGAATCTATGTAATTTTAATTTATTTCGTTGAGATCGCAGTCGGGACCACTGGTGTTTAGCTCTGCTTTGAGAACTACGACAACAAAGTGCAGCGCCAGTAGCACCAGAAATAGCACAAGTATTTACAACAACAACGATTACGACTAAAACAATTGTAACCAATTACGAAGCGCACGAGCCGAAATATCTCATTAATAGGCCCGATACAATTACGGTACATCAGAGGCTTCTCCTTCTTCTTCTGTTCCAACATCGGTGCGTGTGTCTCCTCCGTCTGCGCCTCAATATAAAATATCACCGAATAAAGCCATTGCTGTTAGTCTTAAATCTGAACAAGTTGGCAACCCTGCTGTGACAAATAAAATTAATGGGATGCATCCCACGACGTCTCGTTGTTTTAAAGAATCCAGCGAATTTGAAAATACAATAATGATTTTGATTTAGAATTATTCTTTTAGCCTACACCCGAAAGGATAACAATATATTCACTTTGTCCCTTCGTTTGTAACACAATTAAGAAGGCGCTATAGGAGATATAGTAGAAGTATATATACTTAGAAAATTATGACGTGCTAAGTAATTGAGTTTCCGGGTTCTGTGGGAAGCATGACCACGTGTGCTCAATTCAAGTGTTATAATGCTTTAATGAAGCCTGTTCTGCTTATGAGAAAAAAATTCTAAATTGTAGCCACTTTCGTCTTATTTTTAGCAAATCTTTGAAAATTTGGAAATTGAAACGAAAGATTTGCTCCCAAGTAGCTTAATACTCGTAGAAGGATGTTTAAGTCTTTAAAATTTAAAAAAATACTGTTTTAAAATCGTGCTTAATTTAGGAATGCCACATTTGCAACATTGGCTACCAAAAAAAAGTCTTTAATTAAGAAAGGATATATGTACTTAATTTTTTATTCTGTTTCTTTCTGTTGAATCAAAAGGCATGTAAAGTATAAAAGTATTAAGAGCATATTTTCGAAAAAAAGCTTTATTATTTTCATCTTAAATTCTGAAATTCTTAAAATATTAACCTCTTCGTGTTCTCCATTTTTCTATTTGATAAAGATATGCAACCAAGAAAATGCTCAAAATGTCAATGGTGAAAAATCTCATTGGGTGTAAATTTTCGAGTATACTCGTTGTTAGTTATTAATGTAGATATTTTGAAAATACAAAAATTAACTAAATTTAACAACGTCATTAACAAGAACTCCTTAACAAATCGTTGTTAAGTTAACTACCAGATAAGGCCGTAAGTGATCCCTTCAAACGTTCCATTAAAAATCGTAACAAAACACCCGGTATGTTGGAATACATAAAGTATTGGATTCTTAATTGTTAGAATAGAATAGAATTAATAGAATAGAAGGAATAGAATAGAATAGAATCTCATACCAGTGGCGTATAAAGCTTTCGCTTTTAGGGGGTCCGAATTCTCTGGGGGCTCCAGTCATTTCAACTGACAAAATTTTGAATGTTAGTAAAATTAAGACATGCAATAATTAATGAATATACGAGTATAAGTATTGGGAAAATATAGTAAAAAATGGAAAAAGCACAAAAAGTGACAAGGTTCTTTGGCAAACCCTTATTTTTTTCTTTCAAATTTACTTTTGTCAAAATTAAGGTCACGATATTTGCTCTGTTTAACGAAAAATTCAACAGCATCCGTCATCCTGCATTTCAATCCTCTTCTTCTCTTTCTCATCCTCTCTCCCTCTCTCTTTTTCCATCTCATTGATAGCAACATAACCAAATTTATAATAATAGCAACAACAACAATAAGCAAGGAAAGAATAAAAAGAAGGAGGAAAAGAAGAAAAAACAAAAAGGAGGAAAATATGCTGCACTTTCCTTACATGCACCTCTTTTACAACTTATATGCTCGTACATACATACATACATACATACATACATACATACATACATACATACATACATACATACGTATCTTCATAAATTCGGCACATGAAAATCCGTGCCGTAATTCTTGCCCAGGCTTCATTAATTTCTGAATCCTCTCTACATAATGGAACATTTTTATAACTAATGAGGTCTCCTGCTTGCACAGGAAACCTTTTAATGCCCTCGGAAATTGCTATTGTTCCTCCATAAAACCTTTTAGGTGAGCTCACTCGCGAGCAGGTACTGTACGTATTGGTTATTACTCTAAATACCGTTACCGTTACCGTTAACGGTTAATATTTTATCGGTAACAAAAGATATTGCACTTGTGTCGTATGTTCTTCATAAATTCTTAGAAGTTCTTAGAATTCTTAGAATGTTCTTAGACTTAAACATTCAGGGGTCAGATTTGATTTGAAAAATGTTGAAATATGAATTTCATTAATTACAGTTAGGACTTTAATTTCTATATACATACATATATCGCAGAAATAAAGATGAAAGGGACACATCGTCAAAGGTGCGGGTGATTATTTTATTGAAGCTTATTCTCTATAATCGATTGTAACTATTTTTTTAGAGCTGCTTTCTAAATTTTAAACTTTTTTTATTTATACGTGTATTTCTACAGATTTATTATAGAAAATACTATAACAATTTAGAGATTGAAAATAATTCTTTAAAGGTTACTCTACTAAATCACAACCATATTAGTTTTTTCAATTTTTTTTAAATCTTAAAAGAATTCATAAGCAGTTGTTACGAGAGAATAATATTCGGAATTGCTTTAATAAATTATTCTTTTTTCATTTCCTTTCTGGAAATATAAATCTTTATTATTTCATTTGCTCAAATTTCATTTTTGCCAGTCTGAAATAATAAACTTCGTGTCCTTAGCAAACTCTAAGAAGCACCGACTGAAATGGATGGATGGGTGCTTCCTGAACACATTGCTCTGCGCGTGTGTGTGTGTGCGACTTCGTAGAAATGGCTTTAGTGCTTGCAATTTTCATAAATATTTAAAGATAATGGCAAAAATTACAATTTCCCGGCTAAAGCACTTTTTGCGCCCACAACGTTTGTAGTTTCAACACCCAATCCACCTCCACCCTCCCTTTTTACACCCTGACACTGCAGAGCCTACGCCCACTAACCAAGTGTCTTGGTATCCAAAAGGTGTAGAGCATGGGTGGCCAACCTTTTCAGCAGACGGGCCAAATCTCAGAATCAATATTTTCCGCCGGGCCACGCATCTAATTTTTCTTTTTTGGTAACTAAAGTAAACAAGCAGGCGTTTTACAGCTTCGACCATATGGTCGCTTTCCAGCAAGTAAGGTCGTGGCCAAACGGTTGCTTGGTGTAATGTAAAAGGAAACATATAAAGAAGTACATTAATTTTTTAAGAGAATATTATGTTTTAGTTCTTTGATAATAAAACATATTTATTAGACAAAAGTTAGGAAAGTTACATACATATACATACAAATTACAATATATGTATGTATGTTTATGGAAAAGGACGGCTTTTCCTCTTTTATTGGTATGTATGTACATATGTTAGGTATAATAAAGGTTAGAATTTATGTGCATTCGACCTGGCTTCGCGGGCCATGACATGACTCTCGGCGGGCCGCATGTTGGCCATCCTTGGTGTAGAGCGAACAGAAGAAACTTGGCCGCTTCAATCTGACGCTTAAGGGCGCTCATCAAGGATAACCGTACAAACAAAAAATAAAATTTGAAACAGAAGCATATCAACGCAATGTCGAGAGCGAAGGAGTACGAGTACAATAAAAATAAATAAGAGAAGAACAACTTAATCGCTATTCATGAATATTAAATAATTTTTAGAATGAAAGTGAAGAGAGCAAGACAGAGCAAGAGAGAGAGCATTCGAAATAAACTGTTGTTAAGCCGTACAGTATTAAAAATTAAGGAATCCCTAAATAAATTACAACCAACAAGAAAAGCCAATATTTTTTAACATAATAAAGCGATGGTAAATTATTTGCACGAAATCCATATTCAGCAATCAAAACATTTCGATTTATCAAAGAAATTAACGCATTTTTACCTTGAGAATTTCACCACAATTTTTATAAAAATGTCACTTCGAAAACGATGAAAACTTCACTACAAAAACGATAAAAAGTTCGCTACAAAAACGATCAAAACTTTCACCAGAGAAGCCCTGAGAAATCTCACTGGAGAAATAATGAAAAATTAATGTATTAACATTTTTTACAAAACAATAAAAACAGTAAAATTTTCACTTCTAAAACGTAGCTAATGGCCAAGAAGTTCATTAAAAGTAAAATTTTATTATTTCTTAAATTTTCTCTACAAAAACAAAAAAAAAATTTCAATTTTAGCTAAAGCTTACGTATTGTGTACGTAATTAATGACTTTATAAGAAACTCTGATCATCGCACCACGCAAAGAATTATCGGAATGCGTCTGCTCACCCCAAATTTCATCGCTGATCCGAGATGACCAGTCGTCAGATGACCTCGAACATTGCAACTGCACGTTCGCAATACACCGATCCCAAACCTATCCACACAAATTGCTGGAGCCTGCAAATCTCGCGTAAGAGTGTTCAATTAAAACGAACGACATTCAATGCAGAAACTCTTAGTAGCGATGATAGGACACGCACTAACCAATCCTTTGCCTTTACCATTATCGATTCCATCGCTACCGTGAATAATGAAAGGTATTCAATGCCGGCATGCATGGTTACGTAAACGATACCAAATTGCCAACGGTTTTCAGGATCCAAATCCTTGAAGAGCATGCTAATGCAGAATAAGAGGCGAAGGATTAAATATGATGCGATAAGGTGGTGCGAGGGAGTAGTTGACCATTTGAGCCATTGTTGAATGCAATGGAATACATTGCGTCACAGACTCTACAGTATCCCACATAATTTCCGCAACAGTCATCAGTCATTTGGCACGATGTGACAACATGAGATCAATCAACGCAAAATCTATTCAATGCGCCTCATGTTATGTACCATTATGATCAATATTATTATGGGCTCAACCTGAATTAATTCCAACAGAACGAGATTAAAGCAAATTAATTATACTTGATTAATTTTTTTGATTTTAATAATAAATAAACCATGTAATATTGTGTTTAAATAATGCAAAATGACCGCATGAACTTTAATTTTTAGGTTTTACAACAAAGGAAAAACCATCATTACAAGTGATAAACTACTCTAAAAAAACTACTAGAGCAATACAATATACAATGGTATCAAAAATCTTTAATCCTTCTTTTACTGTTAACTTTCATTATATAAACACTTTAAAAATGCTCGCGCGCTCACAAGAAGCCAAAAGCTAAACACAGAAATGATAAGAGTATCTTTGTAATCAATAAAAGTCACTACAAAACTTCATTCATTCATTCATTCATTTAGATCATTGGAGCAAAACTGAAAAAAATTGTTCCCCAAGTATCGTATCGCAGTTCCCTCTCTCTCTCTCTCTCGAATGTCATAACTAGCATGAAAAAGATACGCAGGATCAAGGAAGGAGGAAGTATTGGTCAAGAAAGGAGAAGAAATTATATTGGACAAACTGCTCGCGACAAACTCGCATTGCAACGAATTGCTTGCAAGCGACAGCATTAGGCTTGCAAACCAGTCCAAACCAAACCATTCGAAGCCCTGAAGCAAGATTAAATGATCTGTGTCCAAACAATCAATAATACCCTCCCACAATCAAACATCCTCCATAACCTCTTCTTCTCCTTCTTCCTGGATCTAGAGGAGCGAGCAATGGCCATTCTATAGTGCTGCTATAACGGAGTACAGCAAAAAAATGGCTTGCCATTCTTCATTCATTGATGCAGGATTTAAAGTATTTACGATACTCAAAGAGATAATCAATTAAAAAACAAAGTTATAAAGGTCAGATGTGATGTGATGTGAAGGAAGGGCAGCTAAAGCAGTAACAAGTAAGAGCGTTCGGCCTGGCCGAAGCTAATATACCCTATCCTACCCGCATCTGTCGAAGCGATGATAAAAAGTGCCAGGTACGCCCAATTTCATCTAACTTAAATGAAATTAAAGCAAATTTTGATCTTTAATTTACAACACCGCTTCTCTCAGCAAACACCGCCTTATATGGTAGGGTATACGAGTGGGCGGACCACGCCCATTTTTTGAGAGTATATTTTAGTTTAAGATGCTGGACTCGAGATTAAAATTTCAGCTTCAATTTCACTCTACAAGCTCAGAAACTGCGCTATAAACACCGAAAAATGCATATTTTTAATAAAAAGTAGGCGTGGCACTGGTCCGATTTTTTCCATTTTAGATCCCAAACAGCCTATTATGACAGAGAATATTCTTCCCAGATTTTATGACGATAGCTCTATTCATTCTCCTGTAATCGTAATTTCCACAGACAGATAAACGCGTCGCGACGGACATGCGTTACAAACGGAACGCATCTCCTTTAATGCATTACAAACGGAAGAACAAAGTTAATATAGACTCATGCCTTCGGTTGTAGGGTATAAAAAAAGTGTAGAAAATATAAAAGTGAAAATCAATCATTCTGACATTTTTAAAACCATCACTTTTGATGCTTTTTTTTCATTTACGAGTACATAATTTACAATAAAATAAAAACTAAAGCCAGAAAAAGGTTTTATGTTAATAGCATCGATTTAAAACGTTTTTCGCTTTCGTTCATGTTCGGTACAAATTTTAAAACCGACTTTAAACAAGCTTCCCAAAGAGCTAGAGGCTTGAAATTGAAACCATAGCTCAGAACTAGATGACAATGCAATGTTGAGCATCAACTAGCCACCCATGCCCACTTTAAAGCAGAAAATTTGGGTCTTTTCAATATGCCAGTACAAATTTTAAAATTGATTTTAAGCTAACTTTTCGAAAGGCTCGAAATTTGAACCATAGCTCAGAACTAGATGACAATGCAATAATAATAACCCACGCCCGTTGCAGAAAATTTAGTTTCTTTATTTAATTTTTCTACAAATTTTGAAATTAATTTTAAACGAGCCTCCCGATGAGCTGTAAACTAGAAATTTTAACTCAGAACTGGTAGACAATGATATACTCGTATTAAGTATAAACTAACCATCCGCTAACAGCATACTTCAGGAGACGCAGCCAGTTGCGTAGCTAGGGTTTATGCCACCCGGGGCGATTAATCAAATTGCCGCCCCAATTAAGTGCCAAAATTTTAAGGTAAACTTATTTGTGTTATTATTTCGTTATTATTTATTAATTTTTATTGAATATTAACAGAAAAAGATAGAAGATAGATCCGATATTGCTGACCGATAATGTTTTTTTTCCATTTTTCTAAAATACGCGCACACCCGCTTCCACACGCGGTCAAAAAAAAACTACGAGTCCGATTCGGCTGAAACTGACAGTAGGTGTCTACAAGAATGTACTACACGAAAGTAAATTTCTCTTGCTAACGTGGCGACCATCGGGTGGTGAGGCTAAGTACTTATCGGACTGCCTTCGTATCTAAATACGGGAGACGGACAAAATCCCGAACGACAAAATCCCGGCCGTTTTTAGCAATCCCGAACGACAAAATCCCGAAAAAATGGGATTATTTTCGTAAAATAAGCGCAATATCCGCAATTTTTCGGGGAGTTCTATTGGCTGAGAGTAAACTTAGCAGCAAACACAACGGTTTGTTTACCAAGGGTTACAACTCCTGCCACATGCAAAAACTCCGTACGCGAAAATTTTACTCGTATAAGCAGCGAAGCCGACGTTCTGCTTACCCAAGGGGACTACCCATGCCGTGGCCGAAGCCCGGCACGCAGAAGGACCCTGGATAGAAAAAAACTTTCCAGCATTAAGATGGTTCTGTTGGTTGAGAATTTTAATCCCAGCCCCGGCCGAAGGCCGCCATGCAGAATGACTCTTTTTGCCTGCACAGAAGGACCCTGGATAGAGGAAGACTTTTCAGCAAAGAAGATGGTTTTGTTGGCTGAGGGTTTTAATCCCTGCCCCGGACGAAGGCCGGCACGCAGAAGGACCCTGAGTAGAGGAAGACTTTTCAGCAAAGAAGATAGTTTTGTTGGCTGAGGGTTCTTATCCCTGCCACACATTCAGTGCAAGAATTTCGAGATTTTTCCGGATTTTGTCGTTCGGGATTCTGTCGTTTCGGGATTTTGACGTTTCGGGATTTTGTCTTTCGGGATTTTGTCGTTCGGGATTTTGTCGTTCGGGATTTTGTCGTTCGGGATTTTGTCTTTCGGAATTTCGTTGCCAACCCTGTAAATACAAATTTTTATGATACGAAATTAATAAAATAATAAATTTATTATTTAAAAATAAAGTTTCAATATGAAAATTTTCTTAGAGGTACATTTTTAATTTTTAAAATTTGCCGTCCCCGAAATCGTGCCGCCCGGGGCGGACCGCCCCCACCTCCCCCGTCTAGCTACGCCACTGTATACTGGTATTAAGTATAAACTAACCATCCGCTAACAGCATACTTCAGGAGACGCAGCTCGTGTAATGGCTTCTGTGCAAGGCGCTGCTTGGTGCTCAGCGATCGTCTCCGGCAAGCGGTGCTGAGTCGTTGAAAAGAGCACCAGCACGGCAATTGTGATGTGACATTTGAGTGAAGCTCCATCGTAAGTGCTGTGCAGATGATGGTGGTGCTGCTCCCGGCGCGTGCATTCCGAACGCTGCGAGTAACATAATAAAAAAATAGCTGAAAACGTTTATGGTATTGATTTTGTATTAACGCTTTAGTGATAATCTCTCGTATCATGCTAAAAAAGAAAATAAGTCACTCCCTTTAAATTGTAAATTAGAAAAGTGCTTTCCAGTTTCGTCGTCACGGATTCGTCTTCCCACGGGTTTTCCCACGTTTGTCACCGGATAAATACGTCTATTTATATTAACTCTTAAACACAGCTTCGCAGGTGCTTTTTATTAAGAATCTCAGCATTTGTTTCTAATTACTTTCATTTCTCAGACCGAGGATGGCGGGCGAGATGTGTATACAAAAGCAACAAGTTGCTGGTGGGGCTTTTTCTCCGTTGTAGGACCGCCTTCCGGGGCAACAAATTATTACACTTCAGTTGCGGCTGTTCCATTTACCGCGCTGTTGTTTTAGCGGGTGAATGCAATAATTGCATTGCCGCATACTTTATTCCGGACAATGAAAATTAAAATGCCACAACAAGAACAACCATAACTAAAATAACCACAAGAGCAACGCAATGGTAACAGCTGTTCTGCCACTTTCATTTCTTTCCGCCTTTTTGTGCTCATTCATTGCATACTTCTAGTCGTATCAACGCCTGCGGTTACGCAATGCATGAATCACGATTATGCTTTTACCAACTGCTTCAAGTTCTTCAGAACTTTTTCGTCTCGTTGATAACACATGGGTGTAACCTGAGAGGGTCTGGAATGGGTAGTGCTTGCCCGAAATCAGTCTAAAATAGTAAAAGGGCTTATTCGCAATGATTTTGCGATATCTACGCATTAGCATGGTAGCAGTTGGGGCTTCTCTCCAACCCTTTAAAGAAACTCGCTACGACCATGTGATTTTTAATGTCCATCGTTCTTTGTAAAAAATATACAAAATCACAGCTGCTTTTAATGGCTGCCTCTTGAAATGGCTTTTCTTACTACTAACCAACCACCAGAGCCACCAACTCGCGCAAGAGAAATTTTTCATATTAAATAACTGAAGGTGTAGGGAAAGTCATGACGCAAATTAAAAAAGTGTATTTCTGAATTATGGACTCGTGTAAATTGTTAAAAAAATACAAGACCTTTAAAATTGCACTAATAATTGCACACTGAAAGAGCACAATCTTTCTTTGCAAACGTCTGCTTTCGTAGTCGTTTGAGGCGGATCACGCCGGGATCAAATCCGTTTATGCACCAACCACATTGTGCGATCTAGCCTGTTAATAATCGTCTCAAAAAAGGAAAGTTTTTTAATAAGCTGGCTTTAAAGATGCTTTTTCAAGTGGTTGGAAACGGTGGATGGTCATTCAATGTTTCTAAAATTTTATCACAATCATCGTGCGTCATGACTTTTCGTACAATCAAATATATTACTGTCATTTGTTATACGTTACTGTTTGTTGTGATTTTTGTGAACACCATTGCAAATTCAACGCAAAGAAAGTTGCAAAGAGAACGATTTTCCTTTACAAAGTAAAAAAAACTCACAAAAAAGTACGTAACTTCCAGCAACACTTTTAGTAGAAGAAATCATTCTGTGTCGAGTGAGCGAAATGCAGTACAAATTAAAGTTGCGGACGTTAACAATTAAAATGATGGATGACTGCGATTTTAAGGCTAAAATGTATGCAAAGAAAAGGATAAGGACAAATGATATATAAAATAAAGGATAATCATAAAAAGGATAAAAGGATAATAAGCAAAGAAAAAGAAAAACTTACCGAGATTTCTCAGACATCAAGATCTAGAATTTTGACGAAAAGAAGAAATTAACGTAATGAGAACGAGAATTTTCTGATTCAAAAAAATTCAAAAAAAAACTGATTCAAAAAAGACAAATGTTGGCAAAAGATTAATGTTGTTCTGTTAAAAGAGCTTCTGTTTTTTATACATTAAATTTCAAAGTCTACGAGTATCATTAAATTCCTGCTTGAAATATAGAAATTATTGATTTAAATGAAGTGGCCGAGCGGTTTTTCAAACTACTCCAAAGTTCTGTTTATTCTCGCCGTCTCCCTTTCTCTCTCCCAATCTTTCTCCCCCTACAGATATGTATGTACAACATTTATCGTTTAAGGGCAGTGCCTTCCTCAACAAATCATGAAAGTTACCGCGATTTGCAGTTATTAACTGTTCTTAGGTTTGCGAGCAAATAGTTTTTTATATATCGCATTTTTACATGATGCTGTACTTGTCTAACGTTATATACACATACAGCACATACAAATACTCCCATTCAATGATACCACATACACAAAAAAGGCAAACTCTTATCACGAATGCTGGTCCTTATGCTTCAACCCGGGTATTTTCATTGCCGCATCGCCCTCGCCCACCCACTTTCGACAAGTGTCCAACCCAAACGCATGCAAGCAGCATGTTATATGATTTTCGAAAAAACTTTCCGCTTTTTTGCGCCCTCCCGCTGCCAATCTTCCGCGAATACTCGTGCTCGCAGTATCGGCGACATCCTTCCCGCTGGCAACAGCAAATGCTTTATCAAGAAACGTAAATTTTTATTTATTTTCTAGCTCAGTATGGTGGAATTTCTTCCATGTACGAGTAGACTAAAAAAGTGGGTGGCGGTTATAGCGGCGGTGGTAGCGAAATTTTTATTGCTTTTTGAATTTGTGTGTGTTCATGTTCTTTCGTTTTATTGCTGTTTTCTTTTCTTCTTTTCTTGTTTTTTCTTCAAAAAAGACGACATACTTCTCAGTCGCATGAGAGCCAAGAAGAAACACTTTTAAGTTATGAAGGATTTAATGAGTTTTTAGGAAAAAGAGCGCAATCTACAGAAAACATTTCACAAGGTGAGAAGTATACGATAAACAATTTGTCAGTAAATGCACGAGAAAATGTCATCAGAAAAGCAAAAAATCGAAAAAGCGGGAACAAACTAATGACGAATAAAAAGCGATGGTGGAGAGTATAATGATTTATGTCACTTTCCACAAGCTTTTTTCTAAGTCTGAAAGGAGTAGCATGAAAAAAGCACAAAAAGTTGATAATCGAAGAAATGAAATTCATTATAAAGAAGTTCAACCAATAAAATTTTTAAAGCATTCCTCTAAAGCACCCCTATCCACACTATCCCCCTCACACGACATTGATCTATTTGAAATAAATCTAAAAAATAACGCTGAAGTTATGTTTATGAGAAAACTTCAATGAAACTCTTTTTATATCGCAAAAGTAAGACTTCCCAAACATTACATGACATCAAAATAATCACCAAGAAAGAAGCATTATCACAGTGGCTCCCGTTTAACTAACCAACCAGATTCAGTATAATTAATTACAGAATAAACGGTATTAAAATTCGAACAGGCATTCTGAAGAGGTTCATGCTGCAGGTATGACCATCCGGAAAAGCTTAAATGAAGAGGCTCATATCGTCTCGACGTACGTTAAGGGACATTTAACTTAATGTTAACTAGACGATTATATGTTCCACAAAGTTTTTCAAGCTCTTAAGAAGACAATATCCGTTGTTGATAAAGATAAGTATAAATTTTTTGGAAAAATGTTAAGCAAAATCTTCTCAAAAGAATGGAGAATATATCACTAGAATATAATACTAAATCCCAATAAAATAGCCAGTCTAGTGCAGAATATTACTGCGCCTCTGGCAAAGTGAAAATTGGTTTCTTTTCTTGCAAAACTCGTGGCTTCAAATAATGCTAAGTTATGCTAAGTTAAGTTATTAACAATTTGTTGCTTTAGCAAAGTTGTTGAAAACATTTTTCATTTAAGAATTTTCAACCTCGCTTGAACGCTTGAAACTTTTAACGTCTATAACAAAACTGAGCCTGAAACTGAGGAAGTCTTAAAGTTAATTGCAATTATTCAATGCAAATGTCATCGTTGATGTTGTCAGAAGATAATACATACAGTGCTAGCACGGCGCTAACACAACACAAAGATGAGGCATGAAAATAACTCTCAACACCTGAGTGACATTAATAACGCTGTCATATTTTTAGAGTTTCAGTTGACTGCAAATCTAGGTGTCAACCAAAGCAGCAAGTGCAGAAGAGGTAAAAAAGGCACAAAAATGAAAAGGCCTTATGAAATGATTCCTCAATGATGAAAATAAGTAAACAAAAAATGTGATCCTCAGAAAAAATGGTTAAGAATTTCTTTAGAAGTAGGTACGAGTATTTCCAATAATCGGCAATCATTTTTCAATTCTTAAAATTGAACCTTGAACCTTTTCGTAAATAATAAAAATTTAACATTTCTTCTAGGTTGGGTGCAAAATTTATTGGGTCAATTTTATTTTCATTTACAAAATATAAAATGAAAAGCTTAAAATTTTTAAATTCAATCCAGTATTATATCATATTTCATTTCAATGCAACATTCATAACAATACAAAAATAACAAATCAACGAATTGATGAACAAGTGACCGCGTTTTATTGCATAATTGAGCACACACTTTTACGGTAATACAAGCTAATATTTTGCCATTGCCAGCATTGCCAGTCGTCGGTCGCTACGCCAACGCGCGTTGTCAACTCAGCCATCAGTACATGCTGAGAGGCACTTCGCTCTTAAAATTAATGAAAATCGTCGGAAGCCTGAGCCTGCAATAACACGACTTGTAAATGTGAGGTTGATCCTACATACACTGACCCAGAGGAAAAAACGCCTTTGAGTTAGATTAGATTTTTTATAGATTATGACAATTAGAATGAAGTATTATTGTACTGTATTAATGTAGTGAAGTATTATTATTATAACCTATTTGTCCAATATAATACCCACAGAAGGACAAGTCAACTTTAAGTCCTCTTTTGGGTAATGAAATCAGATGGATTAGATGGAGGAGATGAGATGGATTATTTTATTATATCCACATTGCCATTATCAAGAAGAAAATTTACAAAACAGAGAACGCTAATTGATTAATTTATAATCGCTTTAAGTGGATTTTTAAGTACATACTCTAACTCGGTATTGAGATTAGTATTTTCCTCATGCGTTTAGCGTGTTCCATCTAAAATAATAGCAATAAAATTTTCTCAAAAAGAGCCGTTCATTATCCCCGTTGAATACTTTCATTACTCACTCTTTTGTAAGCACAGAGGCGCGGTGGTGTATAGAAGCTTTCCATCTCAGTTACATAACCTTCCAATTTTTCTCTGGGCAATTACCACACAAAAATATTTACATACATACACATTCCTCGTGGTGCGCATTGCGCATCCATTTAAATATGTATGTATGTACCCACTTTCCTTTAATTTGAGCATTTTGTAATTTAATTGCTTCACGCTAGGAGTAAAATTTAATGCTGCTTCATACATAAAGCTTTCGTACGCTACAACAAGTATTTATTCATTGCGTAACAATATTTTATTCCCCAAAGAACAAACTTTTACAACTCTTTCCGGTTGTGAGTTGTGAGAGAAGAAAAGTGAGGGTAAAAAGGTAGGCGTAATAGTAATTATTTGAGGCTGAAATGAAATTGCGGCAACATGTGCATTCGTCGTTTCCGGCACATTTCACCGAATGCAACAATTGAATTAAATGGAAATGTTCACAACCGAAAATTTTATAGTAATCGTTAATTTAATTACATTATTTAATGGAGTTTTTCCCATGCTCACTTTCCACAAAACCGAGACTTTTCAGTTGCGACGGATGAAAGATTTTATGATTTTGATGACCTCTAATCAAAACAAGGAGACAGACTTCTTTATTATAATGCATTTACATTTTCCAGACAGAAAGTTTTCAAAATGTGTAGGTCTAAAGCCTTGTTCAGAGTGGCAGCGTCGAGCGTCCGCGTCGCGTCCGTGTCGTCTAAGCGTCTGCCACTTCTTTAAACAATTTCTCTTAATTTTTTTTATTTTTTAATAAAAATAATTCAATAGTTCAATAATAGTTCAATAATTGCGGCCTTGCTTGGATTTCCGCAATCAGCAGCTCTACATCCCACTCTTTTAATGTCATTATGCACACTGAACGTGAAGACAACGCTCGAAGAAAACCATCACGATTGTTCCCGACGCGGACGCGACGCTAACGCTAGAGAGAACGCTGACAGGACGCGACGCGAACGCGCTCACTCTGAATGGTTGTATTCACTTCCATTAAATTGTTTTTTATATGCAACGACGCGAACGGGATGCGGACGCTCGACGCTATCACTCTGAACAAGGCTTAAGACTTTGCTGAATCGTCAATATTGTAATTTCAAGTCTATATTTCACACGACAGTTGTAAAAACAAAAAACTTTTCAATGTAATACTTACAGGAACAACAACTACCTGACCAGAACTACAACCTTGATAAATAAAACATATTAAAAATACCAATTGCTTTCACACACTTTCAGACTTTTACTAACTGACTGACAAATGATCCTCACCTCCTTTCGCGCAAATAAAATCCGCGCAAACAATCATCAGCATTTTGTACCTGTCTCATAAGTACATCCATCTTGTCGACATGTCCAACAGATAACATGGCTTGACAAGGCAAAGCCGAAGGGCGGCTAATACCAATGGCTGCAATATTTTTACAACATATGGCAGCACTAAAAACAACTGATTCCTAGGAGATTTATCTCAGACAGAAGAGAAGTAGAAGTATGTATACATTTACGTACTCGTATGGTTACATTCGTATGTATACATTTGTTCATGTTAGAATTTTTTGCTTCTCGTAAAAATTCATCATCACTACCATCATCATCTCGACTCACCAATACGCTGGCTGGCTCTCTATCAGTCTGTCTGTCTGTCTTGTGCCACAGCTGCTGCTGCTGTCGCTATTCCTTGCCGTTATAGCTGCCATTTTACGTTTGGTTTGTCCCACTTTTAAATTCACCTACACTTTTGTCATAGTTTTCTAATCATTTTTCTCGAGTGCAACCGTTCGCCCGATTACATTCGAGCACAAGTACATCCATCCAATAACGTCTGCCATCGCGATAAGGTCCTAGGTTTTCCTTTTACTCTCAAATTTTGAACACCACTCTTGAGCCAGCTTGCATGTTACCAGATCTTATGAATTCTTAATACGACAACTGATACCTCATCATCAGCATTAGTTTACAGAAAAATGAAGACATACGTAGCGTTTTTTTATTCATCTTCTCAGCCCACTCCCATCTACACCATCTACACCTACACCTTCCGAATCATGACAACATATAGTATTTCGTGTAATGCTTTTTTTCGTCCGAACATAAAAAAATCATGCGAAGTTAGCTCGATTTTTGGGAAATTTAGCGGTGCAATAAAAGCAGAATAACGAATACTCATTCATACTTTTTCTCTTGATAAATACTCATGTGATGAGTGAGAATTAGAGCAAGTACAATTTTTTTGCACTAACAAATCGGTCATCGTTAATGGTTTAATGGTTGAATTCGATAATATGGTTCCGTTCAGTGATCAACTAATGAAAAGTATTTGAAATTTTTATTGAAAATACCATCCATTAAACAATACTTAACTTTTAAGTAGTAAAAAATCACACAATATTTACACAATATATAGAAAAAGGGCGAGAAAAACAATATAATTTCAATTAAGAAGAACCTGGGATCCCGACCAGTAGCTCGGAACTATCTTTCGAACGTTGCCAAGTTTTATGAATTACGTTTAATGAGGCGAAACATTTTAAAAATAAAGGAGTTTTGCATTTTTTGCAGTGTGAATAGTAAAAAAAAGGCCGTTCTATCGTTTTTAAGTGAAGGGAAAACACTTTGCCTGTATACTTAAAAAATTTTTTTTAATTTTTATAAACATTTTTGCCTTTAAAACATTGACCCTGTTGATAAATTTCTTTAAGTTTTACAAAATAAATTAAAAAAAAAAAAAACACCACGACAGATCGATTTGCAATCTCTCAATCTCCCTAATGTGTGAATATCAAAGAAATCCTTAGAGCCGTTTTCGAGCTCAAAAAAGCTACAGATATATATACAATTTTAGCTCGTTTAATAAGATTAGATTTAAATCATCAGATCAGCCCATAACATCAGTAAATTTAAAATCGAGAAACTAGAAAAAGGATTCGATCAGGATGTATGTACATACTGTATGTAACATACATACATTCTGAGAATCATAGATATGAGTATATACAGACCCGATAAATACGAAAGTGTAAAGTAAAATTTGTGATATTCTACTTTCGGGTTAGTCGCATCTCGAAGAAGCCACATGCATGCAGATGATGATGATGATGAGCTTGCTTCTGTATTGCTTTACAATACAATAACATACTGAGTGTTAACCCAGGCAAATAATATAATAATCACCTTTAGATTAACTTTTAGATTAAATTTTTATAGATTAACTTTTTGCTGTTAATCTGGTTAACAAAGTATACTCGTATGCTCGTACAACAGAAATCTTAATGATCTGAAGAGAAAAGTGTCAACATTTTTATTATGAAGCAATATAAAAAAAACAAATTCTTACTATTACTTACATTTCTTTTGTTGAGAATTCTCTCTAAATTAACAAAATGGCAAACATGAACTTTTTAATTCTTTTTTTTTTTTTGTTACTTGCAACAGTTTTTACGCGCATTTTGTAAAGCAAAGAATTTTTTTTTTGGGCACAATTGTGCGTCCGGAGCGAATAGTTTTTCCACTCTTCTACACATTCTCTGTGCAAAGTTTACTAACGTTACTAACGTGAACAAAGGAAAGGACTATGCGAGTACACAAGTAAAAACGGAATGGCCAAACGGATGTACTCGTAACAAACAAAAACGATTTACATACATAAATAATAAAATCAACAATGACAACACCAGCAGCAATAAAACTATATTCAAAAAACTGCTGTAAAAACTATAAAAAGGTTAGAAAAAGCAGCATTTGATGCAAATCCGAACGGGCGCGGATTTCGAAGGAACGTAAAGAAGAAAGGAAGTGTTAAAAAATGCACGGATATGCAAGGTTAAAGGTATAAAAAAAAACGTTCCCTGAGAATTTTGCAACATTTTGAAAGGCGAGAGGCAGTAGCAGTAGTATCAGTGGTAAAAAAATTAATTTTTCTTTTTTTTCACAAAAAATTCAAAATCAACAAAAAATAATCTTATCAATTTTCTGCTTTTTATACCCTACACGTGAAGGAATGGGGATATTCACTTCCGACCGCCATTTGTGACGCATTAAGGGAGGTGCACTGTACATACATATAAATATGTACATATACATATGTATGTAGGTATATTCTTGCTCAGGAATTACCGTGTTGCCAAGTGTACCGTGTTTAGGAAAGTAATTTTAAAAAACAATGGACGCGATTCGCGCTCTGGTATCCTATAACTTAAGGATTTTTATAGAAAGCTATGATGTATAAGAGTTTATATTTAAAAAGTTCTCCTTGAAAGTGAAGTGAAAATGGCAAATACTCGCCCACTTTTTCATAATCATTTCGACTGCTGCGGGTGTAGGGTATATGAGCATCGACGAGGCAAAAATTAACACTCTTATTTGCCTAATTTTAATTTATAAACTCCACTTAACATAATCGTAGCGTAAATTCATGGCACCTGCTGGCAAAGCGCTAATCTTTGATGCTTCGTTGAACGTTTGAAATGCACAAGCTGAACTGCAGCCGAAACCGGAAATGGAAAAACGAAAAAATTCAAATTCATTGTGCGTTTGACTTAAATCTAATTATAACTGAGTGATTTGTGTGCAAGAAATGCAGCAGTAGCGAAAAAGGTAGGTACGAAAAAAGAAAAGACAGCGAAAAGACACAAAAAAGAGAGAAAGTAGAATTCCAATAGACTTTTAACTTACAGTTAACTCTTCTGACCAGTTTAGTATAATGGCCATGTACAATTACAAAACTTCCGTTAAGTAGAGTCATTCCAGAAGGCTTAGAGAAAGAAAGAAAGAAAGGAAAGAGGAAAAGTTGAGAAGGAAGTGTGTTTTGGGTTTAAATTCAACAATTCAAGCAACAACAACAAATCCTGCCTTCCTTTGACAAAATGAAAATGTCCGTTTTGTGCTGGTGCTGCATTACATTACATAGATTTTGCTTATTCTGCAGATAAACGCAACCAAGTGAAGAAACGTGTCACAGGTTTTCGCAATTTTATAGTTTCACAAAGCAGCAAACAACTATGAGTAAGACAAAAACCGCACAACTATATACAACTTCAGCAACAATCCATAGATGTATGTACATACTAGAGCTGTGCACAAGCCTTTTTAAAACTACTTCTAAAACACACAACGTTTTAGCAGTAAAAATTGATAAAACATTTCAGATTTGCACTCGCAGCCTTTATTGCTTGTGCTCTGCTTGAAACAAAAACAAAATTGTCAGTCGAAAATGACACAGCAGTTTTAATGCCAACAATTGCTAAATAGATATAAGAGAGGATACACACACGAAATGCACATACATATTAAATACATACATACGTTCAGCCGTCTCCTAGGCTTTTATTGTAGTTAGAAAAAAAACGCTGCGTGCCTCTCCCTTTTTTTCGTTTCTTTTTTTTTGCCGTTTTTCTCGAGAAACGATATATGGAATAATAAATAAGTATGCTTTGGAGTTTCAGCGGAGGGAAACAGGGAGAGTTTTTTCTTCTTAATTTCTTAATTACTTTTCAGACGCTTCTGGTGAAAACAAAGCACCATCGACGGAGTGGCGCAAATTCTTGTCTTTCGTTCCTTTGGAGTTTGCGCGGAGGGAAAGAGGGAGAGTTGTTTGGGTTTCTTTCGTTCCTTTGGAGATTAAGCGGAAGGAACGAGATAGAAATGCATCAACATTAAAACAGCAACTGCAAATTTTCGAACAAGCAGTAAAATGAATGTCGGTCGGGTAAAGGCACCACAGCAGTTGCTGTTTATTGCGATTTTCATATGGCAGTCACAAAACAGCAGTCGTGCGGATTTGTGCCTAGCTGTCTTCAAAACGGCTCGTGCACAGCTCTAGTACATACGTATGTATTTGCAATTTTTTAAAATCATGAACCATTTTGTCTCCTTTAGTCCAGTCCACTCCAGTTCAGTCCAATTCCAATTCAGTTCCAATTCTGTACTTTGTACTTCGGAAGCTCGAACGTTCTCATAAATCCTCTTTAATAACTCCGATGCAAGCGGAAGAAGCTTTAAAGCTCGATACTGTCTTCGTCAGATGTCCTCACTTGCTGACTTTAAGAGAGAGCAATTTCCGTCTTCTCGCTCCAACAAACTCAAACCAACCCACTGAGCGATGTGAGAGAACAATATGTATGCCCCGAGCATTCAGGATTCAGTTTGTATTTGCATCGAATCCGCTGTGAAGGGATTACAAGTACCCGTAAATTGCCTTAAATGTCTCGCACTTGGTCGTGGAATCGACGAGCACAATCGATATTTCTGACAAGTCCGGCAAGATTATACTCAATCCTTAGAATTAAGTAAAATTTCTAATAAAGGTAATGATAATTCAAGATGGATAATTCAAGTCCTTAGTTTAATTGTACTCTTTAAGTGAGGCACGAATTCGTATAAAACTGGGTAAAAAGTTATAACTCATAAGCTCCGAACTCATAAAACAGATGATATATCTGACGCCTTAAAAGGACCAATTGATCTGCATAATATCATCGACTTATATAAATTTATATGTTTTAATTATATACAAAATGTGTTTACATTTTATAAAAATATCCATATTGTAAATATATGATCCCAGATTCAAGCTAGCTCATTATAATACAACATCAAGTAATTTTCCATTTTAATTTTGTCGCGTAGTCTCTTCTTCGAAATTAGCTGCGTTGCGGCCGTCGTACCATTGTGGTCGTGGAAGAAGCTGCAGTACCGCATGCGGCAATAATTGTCGAATTCACGTCTTACGCGCACCCGCTGGAAGGCGTTGGTAGCACAGCTCTTAATAGTATTTACAATGTTACGCATACACACGCGACACATATCCTGACTGGGCTTGAAACTGTGCCAATAATCGCCCTGCGGCATTTGGCCGCACTTGTAGCATTTTGCGCTGTTATACGGCGTACAGACCACAGCAACCTCTGGCCAAATGATGCGTCGGCTGCCAAAGGCAGAGGATATTTTGATTCTTTCATGGTGTCGCGGCAAATGGTACGGGTACGTGGGCGGTCTACAAAAAAAGGGGTAAAAACATATCAAATGCTGCAGAACAGATCAAACCATCAGCACTCACCCTGGTGTCAAAAAGTGGGGCACCTCGTCCCTTTCCGCTCCCATGCCGAACGGTTTGAACTGCTGTTTAAATGGCTTTCGTGCATCCACGTCGTACGCACCGATTGGGGGGAAATTTGACACGTTCGTGGGTGGCAGACGCGGTGTCTTGCTGACGAGTTGAGAAAAGCCCAATTTGGAAGGAAACTAAAAATGAGAAACGATCTGGCAGTTAAGACCGCGGTGCCCCAACAGATTCGTGAGCGTTACATCTTTCTCTAACGATTTGTAAACGTCATAATCAGAGGGTCCAGGAAATTCGCGCACTTCCGAAGCGTTCCGACGCATAAAAGAGCTGAGTGCTGGACCTTTGACGGGCAGCGTCACACGCTCGACGCCAGAGCCGAAACTTACTTTCGGGATTGGAGGCGGGTTCACAACATAAACAAAACCTAGGAGGCGCAAAAGTAATCAAGATCAAAATGGCAAAATATCATGCTCGTATCCAATCTTTGACCACAGTAATTCGTTTTCAATCTTACCTTCCATGTCAATCAACTGCACTAATTTATGAAATATAAAAAGGGTGTTAATAACTTCAAGTTTACCGATCCATATAGAAATTTTCTTAGCTAAAATACGCGAATAACGTATACGAGTTTACTTTTAATCTTTTCAAAATGTTAAAATGCCTCGACATTAGGTTTTTTCTTTTAGCTTCCTTAAAAAATATTATTTTCAAAGAGCAAAATTTTTCGATAGAAAAATCAAATTATGTATATATGTACATATGTATGTATATGTAAATACATTTGATAAATGCTTTTCAAAAGTTTTAAATTTTTTATGCCAGAAGTTTATGTTTTATTTTTTTAAATAAAGGTATCTTTTTAAATTTGCAGGCTCTTCGCATCTCGTTGTGCGTATTTTAAAGTAACGAAATGAAATTATGAGATCTACAACTTTTGTATACACAATCAAGGCTATCGTAGTCTCTCTAATCAGGCTATCTAAGCTATCTTGTCTCAACTAAAAATGGCTCGTTCTTTAAGTGTTAAAAACTATTCCAATTCAAACGGATATTGTCATTCACAAGTTTTCCACAAAAGTGCAGAAGTTGTCCATTATTTGGGCAAAGGTTTTTTCTTAAATAATCTTAAAATCTTCGCAAATTAGTAACACAATGCCTTAGATATTGTTGAATTAGCTGCACAACTAAATAGAACAGCCACTGTGATATAAATACGAACACAATGACACATCACAATAACTATTCTACTCCGTAGTAAGCAGCTCTGATTTAAAATAAGAACGTTTATTAAACATGTTTTTGCTTATTCCTTTGTCACGTTCAGGAGAAAGCTTCATCAAACAAACAGAACAGCCACTGTGATATATTGAAAAAAAAGACATAGATCACGGCAACTGTTCATGTCGTTTGAGAAGCTTAAAATACAAAAAAAATTAGATTGATGGAAAAATCGACACAAACATTTTGGAAACTTTCAAATAAAAGACGGAAAAAAAACGTTGCATATAAGCTAATCATTATAAAGGAAAATCACTGTGATATACATATTAAAAATCACTCATATCACAACGATCGTTCCTTTGAACAAGAAGCTCACGACTTTTAAATGCTTTCTGAAACTACTATTAGAAAATCCCATCGTGTAAACTGAACTCGTACGTGAATAACATGAACGTATCCACCGTGTTGTGCAATACAAAGCAAATCTATTGCCCCAACGTTGTCACTTTCGATGATACATGTTAAGGGAAAGTCGTTGTGATATTATGGTGATACATAACGAAAGCATACCACAACGAACGTTCCTTTAAATGGATGATCAAGATAGTTTTCGCAACTGGGAACATGAACACACACAATATGAAGAAGATGATGTTGAAACAACGACCTTCAATGGTTGTCTAGCTTTATGAATCCTGAAGATCATCAAAGCCAGGCTACCAAAGAAGATAATTGCAGCACTTATGATAACCGTTGAAAGTAATTCATTTACACACGCTATCACTTTCGAAAAGTAGTTGCTTTTTCTAAAATTATAGCACGAGTGTTCGGTCTAGTCACTCCATTTAAATTTCTACAAAAAGGGACTAAACCGACAATCGCTATTTAATTTTAAAAACTGGATTTTTCTTGGCTTTCATTGTCAGCTTACGCTTCACAAGTGTCGTCGCTATAACACAACACGGCTACTCATTTTTACACGGTCACTCTTTTTAGTTGATTGTCCACCAAATCGAGAGACCCAATTTACCCAGTGATGACAATCGATATAATTCAAAACTGAAGAAATTGGATCGCACCATCAGGATAGATAGATCTTGAGATTTATAGCGTACTACAAAACCCTTGGAAAACGGTTTTTACGGTCCACTAATACGCTTTTGTCAAATGCGGGAGAGCTTTTATCAGATTATGAGTCACACTTTGCCCAGTGATGGAATAGTATGGATTAAAACATAACTGAACAAAATGCACCGCAAAATCACGCAAAAAAAAATCGCGCAACAACATTTTCGAACACAAAAAAAATTTCTCTCTGCTAAATTCTTGTGATACATTGAGCAACAGACAAAACTCAGTGATGGCGTGAAAGGCGAGAAATTTGAAATTGAAATTAAAAAAATTCTAACATTTTTGGCGAAGAAACACATTAATACTAAATAAAGTTTGTCGATAATGGTTGCAAAAAAAATCTAAGAAATTAACACTTTCACTATTTTCAACACATATTTAAATTATGTATTTGAACTTAAAGTTTTCGCGATCACGAACTACACAGACTATCTAGTTACAGAATTGCTAAGAAACTATCCAGACATCCTTAGATTCCTTCAGCTTTTATAGCAAACGGCACTCTCTGTCTCTATGACCTCTCGTGGAAATGCGTCTCGTGTACAAGTACCTGCCCGCTGGTCGCTGGTCGCTGGTACGTACACAAATAGTTCTTGGAAGTTTGTCTAAATAACTCTTAACTTAATCGCCGTATCTATAAAATATTTAGTCCGAGGAAGTCGTGTTTCCATTCGTTTGGGTTTTCCCAAGGAACATCTAGGCAAATATTTAATAGCTTTTGGTACGGTACGAATATGGTATGTACCGTCATTTTAGTCCTTCGTAAATAGAGACGTTCATTGATCGTGGAAAGATGGTACTACAGTCAGATGATTCTGTGTCTGACGCAGTGATGCTCCAGTGCATGGTTCTCTTGGCACTTCTTATTGTTAGAAAACAATGCAATCTTAGCTTGCACAAGTTTTTGAAAAATATGTCGCCCGAAGAAGGTGCACTTCTTTGGAAAATTTCTTATTACGAGGGTTGTCTTTTATACATATTTCGAGAATGGGCGGTCCTAGTTCCGCTATCGGAAAATCGACGTCTCTGTTGTAAAGCTCGACTTTCTTGTCGGTATTCATTCTGCGAACGTTTTGACGTACAGACGCTATTTGTGTTGTTTGCAATGACTCAAAAAATTTATCGCGGCCAAAAAATGGACTTAACTCGTAAACATTTCCGGGCGTTTTTTTTACAATTTTCTTGACAATTTTCGACGAGGATTGTCTCAACAACCGTCAATCGATAAACTTAATTTGACTTTTGGCGATGAAGCACCATCAAAAACCACTATATATCGGTGGTACACCGAATTCAATCGGGGCCGTCGTTCGCTCACTGACGAGTTTCGTAAACGTCGTCCAAATCCAAATTATCGTGAAATCGGAGAAGAACATACCGGAAAAGAGAACAAATTTTGGAGTATCTTGGACGCTAATATAAACTACAGCCAAAAGATTATTTCTTTTCAAAAAATATTCCATAATTTACCTAGACTTTTATAACAAGGAAAAGAAGAACAACAAAAGGATAAGAATAAAAACAATTTCTAACTACCTGCTAGCAGAAATCTAGCAGAGGACACCGTGTACCGTAATCAAGTTGTCTACAGATACACAGGCCAAACTCAAAATAACACTCAAAAAGCAATTTAACAATCCTTGTTACAGCAATAAAATCGCAACGGTGGGATCATAAAACGAGCCCGTTTAACGAAACGCAGACGTATAGAGAAGAAGACCATCGGGATTTGCCCAAAAATTCGCTATAATTCTTCTAATGCGAAACCTTTCACTTTGTTCCTCTGTTTTGTTAGTTTTCACCAATTTTTACATCAAAAATATTCATACTTTAGTTATGAAAATTTCCTTAGAAAACGGTTAGGACCGGCAATATTTTCGCTATATTGTCAGCGCTAAGATTCCGGGTGACACTGCTACATTATGTCCTGTTGTGAATTCCAAGAATTCATTCGTTAATACCTTTCCTTGGTAAACTTCTTTTGCTAAACTTCTTTAATTTATTTTTGTTGTAATTTTATGACGGTCTCTTCTAATCTCATTCGATATAGCAGCTGCTGCACCAGGCTTTTTCTTGTTGTTTCAAACAAAATTGGAAGTTTCCTTTATACATATTTCAAGGGGAGGAGTTTTGTGCGGAAAACAACAACAGAAACGGAGTATGGATTGGTAAAATCTGAATATATACTTACGTACATATGTATGTACATATGTATATGTACCATCATAACAGCTTATATGCATTTAAATGTTTCTCTTCTGGTTTTGATCATCCAAATTTAAATAGACAATAGATAAGTCTTTTAAGCTACATATGTACATATGTATGTATGTAAATAAGTCGAACCTAAGAATTTCGGTCCCAATTTATACGAGTATACATAGTACATATTTCGTCCTCACAACAGCTTCCTTGTTCAAAACTTTAGGAATCACCCGGCGCATTGTGGGCGCAATTTCCTAAGTTCATAGAAAAATCTCAAAAAACCATTCCAAAACGTATCTTAAAGATACATAGACAATAGCTCCTCTTGTTTTCATCAATTCAAACGTAAGCAATTATCAAATTCGAAAGAGAAGTTAGTACAATTTTGTGGAGCTTGGTAGTTACGGAAGAGAACATTTTTCCCATTTTCAAAAGGACCTGATAATTAAGTTACTGTTAAAAAAACCTTTTAATTTTATAATTCTTATTAAATTACTAGATGTACCCGTCTCCGCGTTGCTGTGGCTCATTTTTGTTAAATGGTTAGAAAGCGTATGTTGCTTTCGACCACAAATGAAATATTCCTCATACAAACGTTGCAACGCGTTTCAGGGGTTGAATTTTGAAAAATGCCGAAATATGTATTTTATTAATTATACCAAAGAGTAATAAGACCAAGTTTCAAGCAAATCTGACCACAAATAAAATATGCCTCATACAAACTTTGCAACCCCTTTTCACCACCTTAGGGGTCGAATTTCGAAATATCCGTTCTTAGTGCTTATATACATCATAAAGGAAACATCTTTGCAAAATTTCAGTCAGGACTTTCATTTTTATATATAGAGATTTATAACTTTGTTATTCGACCTTATTTTTTGATTTGTCAAATTGAGAAATTTTGTTTTGGGCTCTATGTCAATAAAAAATAAAACAATTCTACTTGTGTTTTTTGTTTTATTCATTTTTATTCTTGTTCACAATATTTCGGAACACAACCGCACCACACTATAGGCTGGGAGACCTGGAAAGGAGGCCAAAAGTCCGATTTAAGAGAATTTTAAAACTGGTCTAAGTCATTTGTAGCCTTAAAAAACCATATTTCCTTACAAGCTAAACAAAAAATTTCACAATCACCAAAAAAGCTGAGCAAAAGTAAACATTGCCTCAGACATTTTGAGGTATAGTATGAAAATATTTTTTAATTTAATAAAATGCAAACCTTTAAACTCGAAAAGTGTGACTAAGACCATTTTTATAATTATGGGTAGGTACGTATGTGAAAATAGTCAAGTTTGGGCAGTTTAGGATTGTAGTATATTCCATATACTGTAAATTGGCGTATAATAAATACTTTTTTGAAGTGGAGTTTTCTGGAGTAATCAAACGGTACCAACCAACATTACTAAAAATTACGTAATTTACTAGTAAAGCATCTTATTTATTAAATTAGTGTGTTTTTTAACTTTTTTAGCTTCTGATAAAGCTCCTATACCAATGTGTAAAACATACAACAATGTAGAAAGCAACAATGTAGGTATTTTAATATTATTATTATCGTTTGAATCGTTTTGAAAATATCGTTTTGAATATAATTATTAATAAAACGTAGACGAGATCGGATCGTAATTTTAAAATTTGTGGAAAAATAAAAAGAAAATTAAAAACTAAACTAAAACATATAATTTTTTGTCCTATTTCGTATGTGACTTTTGGCCACTTTTCCAGGTGTCCCAACCCATAGTGCACCGGTGTCCGTCTTCAGATAAATACTGATCATGTCAGTTTGCATGTTAATTTTTCTGAAAGAGTTTAACAACATTTTTTTACAGTTTTATTAAATTTGTTTATCGTGTGTCTGTAAATTTGAGCACAATTTTCAGCATCCGTTTTGAACTTCATTCTCCAGTTGGCTGGTACATTTAGTATATGTAGCATCTCTATTGTATATAGTTTTTTGTAGTTTGTCTCCTGTTGTTGTATTCTGGTGTCTTTTATATTCGGAGAGTGTCCCGTTGCTATGCAGTGATTAAATGGACTACCTATCTTAATTTTGTAGTCTGATTTGTGTGATGCGAATCTCTTTCGTAATTTTATACCATTTCACATGTGTTCGTGATCCCATAAGTTCATAAATTTTACTATCGTATTTCAAATTATGTATTTTAGGTAATCCGTATAGACAGATCCAATCCACTGATTTCCTCTAGGAGCTTACTTTAAGGTCCTTGATAATTTACCGACCTTTTTATTAATCAACCATAGTTAGTTAGTTACCATACGTCCGGAATTAGCTGGACGTTGGTTAACTAACTAACCAACTGTAACTATGGTTGTTTTTTTTTAAGGAAATATTTATTATTTGATATCGAATTTGGGATATTCTCCATTTTTTCCCCAGAAAGAATACTTCTGGAAATTTCTCCATTTTTGTTTATTTCGCATGATGGGGAAAAACCTCCCGACTGCCCTTCAATTAAATATATAATACATTTGCCATTTTTTTTTAATTGTATTTTTGTTTATTTTTTATTTAATATATATTTTGAAAAATTATATTTTTTACCTTCTCAGTTTTATTTTCTTGCTGCTCTATTAAAGTAGAAAACAATTTTTTGTAATTTAAATTGTAATAATTAGCAGCAACGTAGCCAAACCGTGGCGTTAATGATTGTTGAGACGGTAGATGTTCGTGAAGGGTTAAGAAGAGAGAACGGGGGAAGGGACTGGTCCGTTCCTAACTTTTGCGGTTGCTTCTAGTTGTTAAAACTCTCCTCTTCCTTTCTCTTTAACTCACTCTTTTTCTTTCTCTCTCTCTCTCTCTCTCTCTCTCTCTCCCTGTCTCAGAGAAGCATTTGCTTTGCAGCAGCTGTATATATTTGAATAAAGTAATAACTTGGCTGAAAAAGAGTTAATAACAATTATTATAATTGTTATGATTTTTTGTTTTAATTTTTAATTATATTTAAATGTATCTTGTGTTTTGTGATTTTCTGGGTTTCCCAAATTGCCATTTAAAGGAATTGAAGGCAATTGGGTTCGACAACCCAACCCGTTCGCACTCGCCCACAATGCGACTGATTTTTAAAGTTTTTCAAAGTTGTCTGTTGTTTTTGTTTTTTTTTTTTGCTTTTGCATTATTTCTCTATCTTTTTTCTTTCCACTAAGTTTTAAACTTCTGAAGAAGATTTTTATAATTTGTGGCTGATGAAATGCGGCTGAAACAAAATAAATATCAATCATTTGTATATTTTGTTAAGATTTGTTCAAAATGCATTAGATGTGTTTACTTTCTATTCAATCGAGTATATACACACGTCGAGAGCTTTCCGCACATTCCTGAAAATTCCTTTAAATGAATCGTGTAGTACTGTTTTGGGGTATTTTGAATATTTACACTGGAAATGACAAGAGCAAGCATGAATAAAGAAGAGAAAGAAAAAAGAAAAAGAGAAAAATTTTGTGAAATATTTTATTAAAGTAATTATTCCATTCGGAGCTATGACGAATATTGTGTATAGTTATTACCATATAGGAAATCTGGTAGATACATTAGTAAAGTGTTACTTCCCCCTTTCTATCATTCCCTCTCAAAAGAGTCGACCGAGTCAATTTGATAATTAGATCTACAATCAGAAACAGCTGCAATCAAAAAGGTCAAGAGAAAACCAACTGCAGCCTAAATAAGAAAATGAAAAATATTTCTTTAAGCTAAACATTTCTGAGAAATTGATCTATTATCTCTATTAAAATTCTTTGAAATTCCTTTATTAAAGAATGTTTTTCTTTTAAGATCTTAAAAATGTTCTCTCATTCAAGTAATTCTCTCTTCCAAATGCCTTCTTTAGATAATAAACAAACAATTCCATTAACCCCGATATTTTTATTATTATGAGTATATATTTAAACACTTGATAAAATATTAATAGATCCTTTTCGTGATAGATGGATCGGCATAGTAACTATGTATGGTAACCACAATACATTTTTCAAATTTTGATTTTAGTTTTTAACTGTGCAACCAAATTAGCGCGTATTGCGTATCGCCATCATATGAATGTTTTTGTGTTCACCCCTCTTCCTATGCGTTCAATTTTCCATGTTTATATTTTTCTTGTTATTCTTACAAACAGAAGAAAACTATTTTGAAATGGAAGACTTCAATTTATTTAGAGATTTATTTATTTATTTATTCATTTAGATTTATTTATTTAGAGAAAATCTCGCAGCTTAGTACAAACCTCAGAAATAAAATTCGAATTTATCGAATCTAACAAAGAAATACCAAGATAAAGGACCAAAGAAGAAATGAAGCTAACATCCTTAATCAAAATATCTTAATAACAAGTTAGAGCGTTATCTTCGGCCTGGCCGAAGCTCATATACCCTACACCCGCATCTGTTGAAGTGATAAAAAGTGGGCGGGTGATACCTACTTTTTTCTAATTTACAGGGAGCACATTTGGATCTATTAACTCATTTACAACACCGTTTTCCTACCAAACACCTCATTATATGGTATAGTATATAAGTGGGCGTGTCACGCCCATTTTTGGAAATATATTTAAGTCTACGATGGTGGACTCGGAAATAAAATTTTAGCTGAAAATTCGGTCTACAAGCTAAGAAATTGAGCTAAAAGCACGGATGAGTGAATATTTTCTATAAAAAGTAGGCGTGGCACTGGTCCGATTTTTTCCATTTCCAATACCAAACAGCGTAGGATAACAAAGAATATTCGTGTCAAATTTCATGACAATACCTCTATTCGTTCTCCTGTAATCGTGATTTCCACAGACGGACGGACAGACAGACAGACGGACGGACATGGCTAAATCGAATCAGGAGGTGATTTTGAGCCAGAATATATATACTTTTATATACCTGCCACGCCTCCTTTAATGCGTTACAAACGGAAGAACAAAGTGAATATACCCTCATCCCTTCGGGTGTAGGGTTTAAAAACAGAAAGAGAAAACCAGAAAGTTTCGACCTAACAAAAAAAAAACCTTAACAGTCAATTAATTAATTCATTATTATCATTAATGATTAATTCAAATTTATCAACACTCATATCAGCACTTTCTCATCTCAGACATTAAAAAACACGGAATGGTCTATAGTCAAGAAATCGATTATGTATCATGTATGTTATGTGAAAAGTTAAACCAAGATCTCGTCTAAAGAGCACACATACACAACAACAACACCTCAAACAAAGCGCACAGCGAATCAATAACAAAGAAAATTAAATTTATAGTTCTTTTGTCTTCTATTTTCTCTTTTTTGGTCTTTTGTTTTTTATCTTTTATTTAGAATAAAATTATTTTATTAAAAATATATTTTTTTGAAAATTATTTCTATTTTTTTTCTTTTTTTTTTTTTTGGTTTTTTTTTTAGTTTTCTTTTTTTTTTTGCTTTATTTTTCACTTATTCGTTCGAAATAAATTATATATTTTTAATCCTAAAAAATTTATTAAATAGAATTATGAAAAAGTTTTAATAGACATCTATGAAGAAAGTAATATATCTCATAAATTGCATAAAATCTATCTCATTTTATAATTGTTTTATAATATAAAGTATAAAACGAAATTTGAAAGAGGAAAAAGTGGCAAAATTGAAATGGTGAAGTGAAAAACTTACAAGTCACGGTGGTTCTCAAAATGTCGCCATCACTGTTACTCTGATTGTTGTTGCTGTTATTGGTATTTCTATTATTCCTTCCGGATGTCGGCGTCATCACGCTGGCGGAGTTACTGGTGGCGGTGGCTACGCTTTTGTTATAGAAATTTATTGTGTTGGTTGTATGCAAAAATTTATTATTCTTGCAATAGATCGAGGGTACGGACGAGGCCTGCTTGAAAGCGGAGCGTGGACAAAAAATGCTGTTTAAATTAGATGCAGCAGCGGCAGCTGCAGTGGCATTGTTATTTTTGCGAAATTTTTGCTGAGGGTGAGGCGGCATATGAGGCTGAATGGATGATGGTGGTGGTGGTGGTATGGGCGGCGATAGTGGCGGTAATGTTAACATAGGTCACGAACAGGCCACTTCCGTCCCAGCAGAGCTGGTTGCTTTACTGGCATTTAACTTCGACGACGCCGCCGTGGTCGCCGAGTTGGCATTGGTGGAGCTAGCGCTAGTGTTACTGCCGTTTGTCGGTGAATTGTCACCTCTGGAATCATCCTGTATGACGTAAATTGCGGCGGCCTGTTTTTGTGAACTTGGCGACGTCTCTGCACTTGCATCATTATGAGCATCGCTATTTAACGATGATGCATTCGAATTTTCTTCATTTTGCTTTTCGAAAAAGGAATTAATTTTACAATTAAACAGTTCACAGTAGAAAAAGGAAATATATTTACCGATTCACTATTGCGACTTCGCTTCGTTATACTTCCGCCTGCTTCTCCTCCTCCTTCACCCTCTTTTGAGTTCGAAAGCGCCAGCTCAGTGGAACGTCGCTTTTTGTTTGCTATTAAGGAATTACTGAAACTGGTATGAATCTCCATCGATTTACGTTCACGTTTCAAAAATTCTGGATCCAAATATTGGGCCAATTGCTTTCGCTTTACATGCCGCGCTTCAATGGTCATACCCTCTTTCAACATCTTAATATTAACCTGTTAAAAAAGAGTCGTAATCCAAGTTTTCGGCATATACATTATTTCCCTCCTCTTCTTCCTCAGTTCTTACCAGCGGCGTATTTAGGAGTGCGGGCGTGTGAGACAAGAGGTCGACTATTTTTTATATATTCTTACTTTAAATAAATAAATATTTATATATATTTATTTTAAATAAATAAATAATGTTATATCTTCTTCTTATTCTTATTTTCTGAAGTAAAATTTCTTCAATTGCGTATGATGCAAGAAAAAATTATCTCTGAAGTCGTGAAACGACACTAAAAGGAAAAGACGGTCAACGCGAACTCCGATTCTATGTTTGAGCCGTTTAAAGACAGGAAACGTTTGAATAAATGTTTTAATCAAAGCAATTTGTTTTCAATCGATAGAAATGGATATCATCAAACTGATTCCTTCAATAGCTAAAGACGCCCCTGTTTCATACAATCTCACATACATACAAACTCACCCCATGCAAGATCACATGCTCTGTAAAATTCTGTATACTTTCGGTTAGATCAACATTCAAATTTTCTGAACGCTCAAATTCCAAACCAATAAACCACAGAGCACAAAACGGTGATATTGATTCGCCTGGAGACGTCTGTATTGATTTGTCGTCATCATTACCGGCGTTGCTGGACTGCTGCTGCTGTGGATTTTGTGTGCTAGAAGCACCGGCAGTTTTCTTTAAATCGAAACATTGTGGATTGACGTGGGCTAAAGCAATGTGTTGATTGCGTTCCAAGTTGCCAATGAGTAAACGTATTTTTGATTCCACTAGACCACACCACTCTAGATGGTCATCAGAGTTTTGCGAGTTCACCAAAAGTACAATAAAGTGCCGGTACCTGAAATCGGATAAGATTTATAAAACTGTTAGATGCTCTGAATAAACGCCGTATCTTTTCGAAACATGCCTGTAAAAAAAACTAGGCGCCTGAAAGAGGCGATCCCATGAAGCGCGCCCCAACATTATCTCATCTGTGGTAGCCATGCCCCGATTGAATTCATTCAAAATTACTTTCTTTGTCGATTCTGAAACGTTGAACGTAGAGTTTTGCTGCGGATATGCTGGCGTTATGATTGGCATCAAATGATAACGATCCGAGGCATTGACGCGAGGATCCCAAACCGGAAATCTCAAATTAACATTGTCCGGATGCTTAAGTAGCACAGGATTCGGCCACTTCCAACGTGAAAAGACCAAAAAGAATTTATGCACAAGTGTTGCGGCAGCGGCATTTGGATACAATTGGCAGGTGCGCGCCACCAGCATTGCCCAAGTCACGCCACCAAAGTAGCCCAATGAATTCGAATAAATGCCATGCTCTGATCCCAAACACAACAACCACAAAACAAAACAAAAAGAATGATGACAAAACAAGAAAATGGGGAGAAAACATTATAAAATTATCAAGATAAAAATACGACGAAACTTACTCTTAGCCCACAATTTTATAGAACGTAAAGCTAAACGAAAATTTTCAATATTCGGCACCAACGCTAAAATCTCGTCCGTTACACGACAACCATTCAAGCTGCGCACCGAACGTGGATCCAGATTCTTCAACAAATTATCATCGCGCAAATCAAAGTCGTCGGGTATCTCTTTCAGTGAGAGGCGAGCAAAAAGCAAATCAATTTCGATGCCATCAAAATTCATTTTAATCACCGGCACAAAGGCCTCCTCCACCGAACGACATTCAGTGACCTCAGGCTGCTGCTTCAGCAGTTCAAAGAACGATGAAAAATAATCAGAGCGCTCAATATTTCGTGGTGCAACACAGAGGGCGTCAATATCAGCACCTTTATGATGCACGCCCAAACGATAGGAACCAAAGGTATATATTTTCCCACCCAATTTATCAGCAGCCGACTCTGGCATATTTTTGCCAATCGACACGTCTCTAATCCATTGCTTGACGAGTGTATTCAGTTTTGCTAATATTTCCATGCGATGATTCAACTCTTCTGCCGTCTCAAACACTTTATACGGTTCTAAAACTTTACGTAATTCCTCGGTCTTGACCAAGTCTTCAGGACGTGGCTCGGCTAAGCTGATTGCCGATGTCATGCCCAATTGTTTAGCGGGTTGTTGCTGTGGGGATGAATTTAGGGATCGCGAGTTGGGCGAATTTTTCAAGAATCCCACGCTACCGCCACCGCCAATGCCGTAGCTTTGAGACGCCTTAGTGGAGTTTGTTGAATGGAAACCATTCTGTTGACCTGTCGTCTGATGCTTTATTTCAGCATTCCACATTTTGCTAAAAACAGAGAGAGATTAATTTTCATAATTAATTTAGACGACGAAAGAAATCGAAATTATGCGGAATGAAATAAAAAAAATTATGGTAGATAATATAATTTTTTAGATCGATTTTTAAAAGCGAACTTGGAATTATGTGAATCGGGATACAAAAACAATTTACACTTACATATTTTTTGTTGTTTTTTCGAAAAGCAATAGATTTGTGTGAATCAACTCTTCCTTTCTCTACACACTCTTTTAAACCTTTATAAGTTTCTACGTGTATATATTTTTCCCGCAGCTAATGTTCGTTTTTCGTTCAGTTAATGCAGCATTCAATATCGTCAGATTTTCTTATCCAAAATTGCAACTGTTTACCCAAGATTGAGTACGTTTGGATATTCTAATATATATACATATATGAACTTATGTATATGTAATCAGAGTTATGTACATATCTTTCGTTTATATATGTATTAATTTATGTATGTATATATTCATGTAAATACTTCGATTATCTGAAATAAAATGCATAAAATCTTTTATGTACTGAAAAAATTTACGAAAATTAAATAATGCTTTAATTATACAGACTAACTCGAACAACGAGAGAGTAAATGACTTTGAACGGAAAAATTTTTTTCTATTGAAAAATATTAAATTTTTTAAGTGTTTTTATTACCATACATTTATGTATATGTACATTTCATATCAAAAGGGAAAGATATAAAAGACAAAAGCAAGTGATTTCCTGAACTTTATTAAAAATCTTAACAAGTAGTTTGAATAACCTGGATTTTCGTTTTGCAAAAAGCAACCAACCCACAAAACATTTATATAGAATCTTAAATAAAGCCAAATTTATGCAAATTATGTGTCTCTCTAAGCCTATTTCAACAGACTTACTGTTGGCATATTGTATAAAGTGTATCCATTATTAATATTTTACACAAAATAATTTATTGTTTATAAAAAAGTATTTTTGAATATTTTGAAAAACGAAAGTGTTGTGGGTTGGTTTATTTTTGAAAAACTATGTTCAATTAATATCTTATTCGATTTAATTGTGACATACGGCCAACGGTGCTAAAAGTGACCCAAAATTGGACGTCTAGAATGAGATTAATTAAGAACAGCCGCGGTGGCCATATCCCTGCAATAATTTTGAAATGTTAATGTCATGTATTGATCTTTTAAATTAATAATAGGATTTGATTAAAATTTAATTTTTCGTGTTTTTTTTTTAAATATTAAGTTCTATCGGTCTTAAAAACCCACCCAATATTTCCATTTCTACTTGAAAATTGCTCAATAAATGTTTTGTACTGTTAATTTTTCTGCTCGGGTGTCACCCCTATACGCTGGGTTGCTGCTAAATAGATAATAATTGATTTTAAAGCACTAAAAAAACTCTCTTTTGCGGTGTAAAATGGTTTCACCCGCAAAGGATGGCGCCTTAACCCTATAACTACGTCACTGGCAAAGTAAAATTTTAATTTCTTGAATAAAGTTTTTTACGCTTCCAAAAATATACCCCGTAAAATCGACATTGGCTGCGTGCATCGATACATTTCGCCGCGACGATAAACAAGATTTTTGTAGTGTTAGTGAAATTTGAGCAAAATTTTATACCCAGCGGGGGGTGGAAAAGCACTCCGAAAGGACTTTTGGAGCATTAAGCATAAAGCTTACGCCTCGCATGACACATTATTTTATTTTAACATTAAATTAAACGAACGATATAATAATATTCAGTGACATACTTTATATAGAAATTATAGTTGTTTAACTATAATAGTTATACAGAATATTAAATTATTAACTAACACGCTTATTCACAAGCTCACCGAATCACCCGTTGCCGTCGTCTCTGAAAAGTCACTTTTTGGCAGACGTCGTATTCACAAACTTAATGTTCTGACTTGTGTTAAATTACGCTCTCATCAGTTGCAATGTGCTAAAAGCCCCTTTAACCTATATCATAAGTCATATGACTTCTCATATGAGTTCTCAAAATTTACAGTTATAGTGTAAAGACAAAATATTATAGTAAAAGATTTATATTTCTTAAAAGAGTTCTCATATGAGAAAGCATACAACTTTTTTGCCATTGGGTCATCCTATTTTTGTATGATAAATCATAACGTTTGCATTTTTATACCCTACACCCGAAGGGATGAGGGTATATTCACTTTGTTCTTCCGTTTGTAACTCATTAAAGGAGGCGTGCCAGGTATTGAGTAAAGTATATATATATTCTGGCTCAAAATCACCTCCTGAATCGATTTAGCCCTGCCCGACCGTCTGTCTGTCTGTCCGTCCGTCTGTGGAAATCACGATTACAGGAGAACGAATGGAGGTATCGTCATGAAATTTGGTACGAATATTCTTTGTTATTCTACGCTGTTTGGTATTGAAGGCGTGCTACGCCTACTTTTTATAGCAAATATTCATTAATATGTGCTTATAGCTCAAGTTTTCAGCTTGTAGAGTCAATTTGAAGCTAAAATTAAAGGTATTTTTTGCTTGTATCATAACGCTTAAGGAGTTATACCAATTTTTGTAAATATATGTGAATTTTTCCTCGAACCAATTATTTTTCTCCTAAACGAATGCATTAAGGTAAAAAATCTATATCTATACAAATATTATAAATGTATTGTATGTATATGAAAGTAAGCCTGTCTGTCTGTCACCTTTTCACGGCTAAACCGCTGCACCGATTTTGGTCAAATTTGGTGTGGAGATAGCTGGAACCCTGACGAGGGACATAGGGTGCATATTCTATAAAAAGTCAACCTCTAAATAAGAGATGAAGGATTGTAGGGGAATTCAATCTCAATTTTAAATTAAGTAAACATTGTGCTGGACAAAATATATGTCAATAATAACTGAATTTATATCGTGATAAGAAACAAACAAGCAAGAAGTATCTCTTGGGCCCTCGAGTTGTCAAGGCAACCCTATAAAGGGCCTCTCCTATCCAAATTAAAAAGTGTCGTGTATATCATAATTTGTACGATAATATGTATGTATATGATAATATGTACGATAATATGTATATGATAATATGTACGATAATATGTATATGATAATATGTACGAGTATGTATGCAAGCCAACGACTGGGATGTGTATCATTCAATCAAACTAAGTTAGAGTAAGCACTATTCCACGCAAACGAAGTTGCGTACAACAGTTAATTATATTTCTCAAAAGCCTGTTCTTCTACCTTCAGTACGGTATATAATATAATATACTTACTACTTTAGTTTATATAACTTTCGCTTATTTGAAAAATGTTAGCAGAATCCTCTTGAAAACGTGAATTTTTTTGCAAACAGGTTTTTTTCGCGTATTGGCGGCCTTCGACCGCGGCAGAGATCATAACTCTCAATCAGCAGAATCCTTTCAGTAATGTGAAGCTTTTTTTAAAAAGGTTTCTCCGCGTGTAGGCGGCCTTCGGCCGCGGCAGTGATCATAGCCCTTAATCAGCAGAATCCTCACGGTCATGTTTTTGAATAAAGATTTTTATGCTTGGTGGCCTTATTTTAAAGTAAAGCTTTTTTATTGCATTACATAGAATCACTGAATTTGGAGATATTTTCAATAATTGCTCAAAAACACGAGAGATACCGAAACATATTACATACGGTTAGAAATGTAATATTATGGGCTATAAAAAAGAAAGTATAAAATCTATTTTTTACTTTGTCATTTAAGTGAGAAAAAATTTATTTTGTAAAACGAAGTACGCTATTTTTTTAAAAAAGTTGAATTATCTCAGTATGATGAAAAAGGTTATGAGATAAAAGAAAGGCCTTAAAATAGCCTTTTAAATGCCACCAATGTTACGCCGATATCTCAACTGGTTTTAGAGGTATAGCTCTTTTAATTTTGACACTTAAATCCCTATATCTTCTAAACTAAAATAGTCCGACGCTAATTTTCAACATAGTTGGCCTAGGGAGGGAAAGCGCTATTACAGAACAAATTTTAATCGGAGCCACTCATCTATTCTTTACTAATCAGATAGTGTAAAGGGCTTTAAGAGATTTGTGTACTAGATAACATTTTAAGTGCTAGCATATATAAATTGCAGTGGCACGACTAGATGACTTTGAGGTGACTAAAAAAAATCACAAGTGCGACAGCAGACGTCGTGCTTCGTGCGTCGTGCTTGTGAATCGCAAAAGACGACAAACGGCTGTTTTTACGACGGGTAAAAGTGAGCTTGGTGATCTTGTGACACGATGAGCTTGTGAATAAGCGTATAAATAACTTTTATGCACTCACTCACGTGGAGCGAAGTCATGTTGAGTGTAAGAGTGAAATTTTGTGTGTACAATTTCTGATAGTAAAAGTGGATGTATTTACATTCATTTTGATTTAGAATTTGTGAATGAATATCTTTTCGATAGTATAAACAAATTTTACGATTGGGTCTTTTAGGGCGGGGTGGTAACTAGTAGCCCTTCTGGAGTTGTCCAAATGGGCCGTGTGTGATATCAAATTAAAGCTCTTGTTCAATGGTGTGAAATGGCATAAATTGTTAGTTAATTTTAGTTAAGTGCACTTTTTTTTAGTGTATTTTATTTAAAAAAGTTATTAATTTTATAAGTTTTTTAACATAGAACTTATTTCTTTTTTAGCGCAGATTGCTGTATATTTTTCTTTGTTTCACAAAGGAATGGTTTTCGGCAATCGTACAATGACTATTGCATTAAAAATACACATCGTACTGCTAACGCTGGGTTCCTTATAAGGTGTTTCGTTGAAAATTCTGTATTTATCTAAATCCGTGTTATGTAAACACCATATTAGGCGAGCTGCTCACACTATGCTCCTCGGTGGAGCTGCTGACATTCGGGCCCGCTGAGTATTAAGCGGCGAATTTCGAAGTGTCTTCGAAATCTCATAATATCTGCCAGAAAGCTTCTTAAACTTTCTAAAAGAGAGAAAGGTTCTTGTTTACCTGTGGCGACGAAAAACGGAATGAGACTCTTGTCACTTTTCCGTTTCTTTCTTTCGTTGGGTTAGACAACAACAAACTTTTGACGATTGGAGGTACGTACGAGGTCTGTTCAAAAAGTATCGCGAATTTTGAATTCCCGCGGGTTACGTATATTAGATTTTAACCAGCAGCATATCCCTCACCTATGCTGACAAGTTCGGCCTTTGAATGTTCAGTTATGGACGTGTTTTTGGCTCATCTTCGTTTTTTGACAATTATGCCGATTGGGATGATTGAACTTCGGTTTTCACGTCATAACTATAAACCCATGATTAGTCACCAGTTATGTTACCCTCTGGAGCAAATTTGGGTCGTCGCGGACAGAGTTCAAAATCTCCTTAGCAATGTTAATGCGGTCGAAATAAAGTAATTTTGGTACGAATTTTGCGGCGACCCGTCTCATGCCAAATTATTGGTAAAAATCTAATGGTGATTCGACGTACTGATCTCGCCACGATTGGGGCGTTCGGAACGCTCTTCGTCGTTCACATCTTCTCGGCCTTCAAAGAACATTTTGTACCACCAAAAAACGTTGCTTTGATCCAAGGTAGTTTCACCATATGCCAGTCAACATTCGGAATGCGTCCGCGTAGTAAATTTTGTTTTTCACACAAAATTGGATACTCACAAAATTGGATACTATTGGATATATATATATATATATCTATTCTATCTATCTATCTATTCTATTTATAAATCAGACGTTACACATATGTGTGTATATACGAGGTCTGTTCCAAACATTGCGAATTTTGATTTCCCGCGGGTTACGTATTTATATTCGATTTTCAATTTTTGGTGGCGTTATGTTGCTATTCATGTTGCTATTCATTATGTTGGATGTTGGACGTGTTTTGTCTCGTCTTCGATTTTTGCCTATTCTATAAAATGGATCAAAAAATCAGTAGCAAATTTTGTGTGAAAAACAAAATTAAGTGCGCGGACGCATTCCGAATGTTGACTGTGGCATATGGTAAAACTACCTTGGATCAAAGTAATGTTTATCGGTGGTACAAAATGTTCTTTGAAGGCCAAGAAGATGTCAACGACGAAGAGCGTTCCGGACGCCCGAATCGTAGCGAGATATAATGCGCTTTAGCAAAATTGTTCTTTATTTAGCAAAAGCGCATTATAGCTTTTTTTTTAAATTCCTCACCTCACAGAAATTATTTTCTTTTACTTTAACGACCCAATACTTACAATATCTAGCTCGACAAAGTAATATCTAGCATGTAATTAAAAGTTTCGCTAAAAATTCATTTATATATATCCAGTTTAGTCATTCACTTCCCGAGTTTTATTTTCACTGAAGTATTACCATATGTATAATCAATTTTTTCAAAGGTTGTAATAATTTTCTTATTAAAATAACTTACAAAATTACTATTGAATATGAAATCCTACGCTCGTGGCTCTTCAATGTTTCGTGAATGTATGTGTCCTATATCTCTATTCCATCTCCATATTTGCTCTCCATAATATTTAACGATAAAAACTGAATTCAGGAAGTTTCTCAAAATACAGAAAAATTTTTCATCTTTCCAACGCTTTCAGAGCATTTCATATATATTCTGTGAAACGTAATCTCCGTCCTTTTTCGTTTTTCATATGAGAATTGTTTAACTGATTTGTTAATAAATTATAAAAGTTAAATTACAGGAGCTGTATTAAGCAGGATTTACTACAAACACACAAGCAAAAAGAAAATAAACCAATAAAGGTTTCGTTATTTTCACTTGACATTTTTTTGGACTCCAGCAAGATGGCGGAAAATTTTTCGTTAAATCAACGCAAGTGTCAACATATTCGAGAGCAAAAAAAACATGTTGACGTGTTACACAGGACTATTATAGCCTGAACACATAGCTGAAACTTGCGCTGCGGCAAGCAGCAGGAGACGTCAAATTTAGAGACCAAAACACAATAAAATTTCAAGAAATACAGTTACAGCATCAAAGCTACAAGGGAAAACGTAAACAAACAACAAAACAAGAAACGGGGCAAAAAGTGAATAAACAACAAAAGAAAAAAAAAAACCAGCGGCAAGATGCAAAAAATAGATCAATCGTTAGCGGCTTTGCCGCTGGAATGCAACGGCAATTTGTTTTTTTCTCGTTTCCCATAAGAGCCAATGTAATTTTGACGTTGCATCTTGCTGGGGCAGCACAGCAGCATTTGATGTGTTCAGGATTTTAGATATAACATTTTACCGCGAAGTGTTACTTACACGCTTATAGCCTTGTCGGTGTCCCACTAAATTAGATTTTTGTAGTTCATGAACTACCTAGTTCAATTGAATTATTCCCTAGCACTAAAAAGACCGAGTTTTGTTCATACCCGCAAAATACAGCCCGCAACGGTCATTTTGACCGCTTTCTCCCTTTAGTGTTCAAAGCATAATAAATTCGCATTTGAATGAAAGATTGTTAGAAGCTATTCATTAATTTAAATTTTTTAATCAATATGTTTACATTTTAGATATATCCTGTTATTTATGCCGATAAACGTACATATTTTCCGCATACAGGTTTGTGAAAGTTATCGAACATTTCAAATGTTTCATTACAATTCAAATTTAGTTTACATTGACGTCTTTTTTACTTTTGGGACTATTTTCCCGTCCCCAATCACAGTATAGGCCCAGCCAGGCAATGCATAGGAATAGAAAAGTGGTAAAGAGCCAAACTACGAATACACAGGTTTCAATGTACGCACCCATACAGTGCACATTAGAGCTGTGCACAACCCGTTTTAAACTGCTTTTAAAACACATAACGTTTTAGCAGTAAAAATTGACAAAACATTTCAGATTTGCACCAACCGACTTTATTGCTGGTGCTCTGCTGGAAAAAAAAACAAAATTGTCAGTCGAAAATGACACAGCAGTTTTAATGCCACTTATTGCTAAATAGATATAAGAGAGGATACACACACGGAATGCGCATACATATTAAATACATACATACGTTCAGCCGTCTCCTAGGCTTCTAGTTAGAAAAAAAGCATTGCGTGCCTCTCCCTTTTTTTCGTTTTTCTCGAAAATGTGGCAGAACATTTTTTCATTGTTTTCAATCGTTGTTCGGGGCCACAATTTGTGGACCATTTACAACAAAAACAAAGTAAGAAAAAGACGATAATTACATGGAAAAATAGATAAGAATGGTTTTTGAGTTTGATCGGAGGGAAAGAGGGGATGCTTTTTCTTCTTAATTTGGGAATGCTTTTTAGACGCTTATAAGGCGGTCTGTTGCCTGCAATGGTACGACGTCGAAAGCTTATCTAAAAAACGATAAATAAATGGAAAAATGAATAAATATGCCTTTGAAATTTGAGCTGAGGAAAAGAAGGAGAGTTGTTTGCGTTTTATTCGTTCCTTTGGAGATTAAGCGGCAACATTAAAACAGCAACTGCAAATTTTCGAACAAGCAGTAAAAATTAATGTCGGTCGGGTAAAGGCACCACAGCATTTGCTGTTTATTGCTATTTTCATACGGCAGTCACAAAACAGCAGTCGTGCCGATTTGTGCCTAGCTGTCTTCAAAACGGCTTGTGCACAGCTCTAGTATGTACATGTATTTAATGTTACACTTATTATGGTACTATTTGCCTTACCTTGCCTGTCTATTTTATCCGCTATTATTGTTGGCTCTTTTTTAAATAATTTTGATAATAACTGACCATTAATTTAATTCCTATCTGTTTTCTTTCTATTAATGTTTCATTTCCAAGGCATGACATTATTTTTCCGATTTCTATTACAGAAACCGGGAACTTTTCGTAATCGAAAACTTTCAATCGAATCGAACTGACGTCACAAGAATTGAAAATCTTTTCGATTGAGTTACAGAAACGAGCTACAGGTTTCAATGTGCGCACCCATACAGTGCACACGCATGGTTTCGTCAAGTTCGTACTGTCTTTTCATGCATAGCTTGCATACAAATTTGCGCTCTGGATCGCACTTTCCGTAACAAACAACGGAAAAAGAGTTGCAACCACACGCTGATTTGCAACTTGAATTTTTGCAACGTAAATCTTATTCTTTTTAGTTATGGTTTTCCTATTGCAAAGTCCCAGAAATAAAAAAAAAGAAAATAATACTACATGACGCCCTTTAAAGTTTTTAATCCATTTAATGCAATGTTGAATGATTTTTTCAGTTCTTAAAAAGCGTACACAGCTATTCGTAACTTTATTTGTGAGCATTGGTAACCCTCATAAGTAAAAGCATGTTTTTGTCATAGTTCTACAAACAGCTGTTTTGATTGATTTCAATTCCATGAGTGCTTGGTCGTCGTACGGATGCATGAAATAAATAGCTTGCATTTCGTTTAGTTCTCTCTCGAAACTTAACATGAATATGCACTGCCTGGTTCAGCCTTTACAAGTAAAGAACTGTACAAAAATATGTTTACAAACATGCATTGCTTGGTCGTCGTACTGATGCATGAAATGAATAGCTTGCATTTCGTTTAGTTCACTCTCGAAACTTAATATGCATATGCATTCCTTGGTTGAGCCTTTAGTTAGAGCAGAGATATCAGACTCTATCTCTGCTTTAGAGTCTCCGCACAACCAAACTTCGCAGCGTCTACAGTCAACTTTTCAGCAGAGATAAGGAGATAGGAAACTTCGTTCCCGCCAAAAAATATGTCGAACAAAGACTGAATTTTTTCGTTTATTTTTACGTGGGGACACACGTATAGCATATGTGTGCTGTATGTGAAGTTCACCACATGTCGTCACGTTTATTTGACATTTTCTTTGTTTATCATTTTATGAGAACAAAAACTTATTAGATTGCGAAAATTGTTTAGTTATTTGGCAAAGAAATTAGGGTTTTTAATGAAGTTAAATCATGCACTGGACTGTGCAAGTGGCACGGCAAGTATTAGGATTTATTAATTCCGGACAGCAATGATGTCATTCGTCAAGAGGAAGTGCGCGAGCTAATGGACAATACCAGCATAACCGATCATGATGGCTAAGTTGCATGATTATGTGGAGTTGCAACTACTGGAAGTGGTGATGGTGGCGGCGACGGCGCATCACAAATTGGTAAAAGTTTACCACCTGGCTTACATCATGGCTACAGGTAGAGTGAATGGCATGCTTGCGGAATTTTGAATTTCATAATTTTTTGTGGATTTTTAGGACTTTGGTTTAGCCCTCTTGCCAAAAATTCCATACCGCCAAAACAGAAAGTTATGCCCATACTTGAGAAGGCCAGAAGTGCTATGGACGAAACGTACGGGTAGGTTTTATGATCAAAATATATATTCTGTCTTTTTCGGCTAATAAAAAAATGTCAAGTCGACTGAGTTTAGAGACCGAAAGATGTGAATTTATATTGTGAAAGTAAATTTTCCTTCCTTTCATTGCAGACGAGGTTACGACGAACACGTTGCTTACAAGCAACAAGCTTATGATAGCTATAGCTACGGACATGCTCCAACAAATGCGGCTCCTCTGCACAGACCGCAGAACAGTAGTATTAGCGTATCTGGCATAGGTGCACGCGGCCCTTATGGCACACCCGAATACGAACTGGAATATAATTGCAGATTATTATAAGCAAAATTATTCATCTAATAACTTAAATGTTATGTATCGTATAAAAACTTAAATGGTTGTATGCATAAATAAATAAATACGTCGAAGGACTTAAAGTCTTAAGGCATTAAATTCTTATTATTAAAAAGGAATGCTTTTTATACCCGAAGGGATGAGGTTATATTCAATTTGTGCATTCGTTTGCAACACATTAAAGGAGGCGTGGTTTTGGAATAAACGAACTGCTTGGAAGTTTTATTATCGAGAGAATGAAAGATTTATTCGAAAAATTTAAAATATATAAAACAAATCGATCAGGTAAATAGATATAAATAACATCAAGTTTGTCAGTGTTTTATAACAAAGTGTATTAATTCAACACCCCCACTCGAAACATATTTATATTTTATGTAGCCCTATTTTCTTACAAAAGCATTTGTGTTTTTCAGAACTAACTGCTTTAGTTAAAAAATCCGCCAACATATCATTTGTGGAAATACCGCAAAATGTTACTTCATTTTTCATTCTTCTTTCTCTGACGAAATGATGGCGTATATCTATATGTTTCGTTCTTGAATGATAACCATCGTTTGAAGCCAAGTGAATTGCACTCAAATTGTCACAATACAATTTCGTCAGTTGGTTATTTCGAAAGTTGATATCAAGTTCATTTTCAAGTGAACGTAACCATAAGACTTCTTGAGTAGCTGCTGAAATTGCCATGTACTCAGCTTCAGTAGTAGATAGTGCTACCGTTGGTTAACGTTTGCTGCTCCATGATATTGCTCCACCTTGAATTATGTTGACAAAGCCGGTCACCGATCGACGCTCTTTAGTATCGTTTCCCCAATCGGAGTCGGAATAGGTTAAGAAATCTGAATAACCTTTCCTTGAAAAACCGAGCTTCATATCTATTGTACCTTTTAAATATCGGAAAACACGTTTTACTGCCATCCAGTGTGTTTTATGTGGATTATTGTTGAATCTACTTAAAAAATTAACTGCTTGACAAATATCGGGGCGTGTGCATTGCGCTGCAAACAAGAGACTTCCGATTGCTTGTTGATAAGGTATATCCTTCATGGACTCATCGACCGTTTCTACTTTTCCAAGTTTTGTATTTATATCAGTTGGAGTTGATATAGCATAACACTCTTCCATGTTGTATCTTCTTAACATCTGCTTGATGTAATCTTCCTGATCTAGATATAAATTATCATGTGTCCTTGTGATTCGCATTCCTAAGCATTGTGTTGCTTTTCCTAAAAACTTCATTTTAAAATTCGACATCAATTTTGATTTTAGTTCGTCCCTGAATTTCTTATGACTGCTAAAAATCAGCGTATCATCTACATAAAGCGCGAGGTATGTAAATTTGTCTTCTTCGATGTGAAAATATACGCATGGATCAACTTTAGAACGATTTAAGCCGTATTGTTTTAAAGCTGCATCTAGTTTAAGATTCCAAACAAGACTGGCCTGCTTTAGACCGTAAAGCGCCTTTTTTAGTTTCATTACATGACCGACCTTTGCATTTATGGTAGTCGGCGGTTCAACGTAAATATCTTCTGATGTCTCCCTGTAGAAAAGCTGTTACTGCATCCATTTGCTCAATTTCCCAATTGTATCGTACAGCTAACGCCATCAGATAACGAATTGACGTATAACGCACTACAGGCGAGAAAGTTTCTTCATAATCAATTCCTTTGCGCTGTGTATACCCTTTTTTCAGCTTCCTCTTGATCTTGAATGATTTCCCCCACTTCATTGGCATCTTCTACTGAACCAAATGACAATGAACTACATTCAGAATCAGCAGCATCAACATCCACTAAATTTGAATCAGAATCGGCAGCATCAGCATGCACAAAATTTTCTTCGTGATTCTTGAAATCGAAATAATAAAACTCTTTATTTTTTTTATTACTTATCATTGAATATTCTTTGACCTTTTCATCGAAGATAACATCTCTGCGTGTAACTACTTTTTGCTTCTAAAGATCTTATACACGATATCCCTTGATGTTAATACCGTAACCGACGAAGACACACCTCTTAGACTTCGCGTCCCACTTTCTTCTCTTTTCTTTTGGTATAAGTGCCATAGCTAAGCAACCAAATACCCTTAAATGACTAATATCAGGCTTTTTTCCAGACCACATTTCCTCTGGAGTTGCATTTAACAATTTATGAGGACTTCTATTCGTTACATAAGCCGCTGTCTGTATAGCTTCTGCCCAAAAATCTTTCGGAAGCTTTGCATCATGCAACATACATCGCGCCTTTTCAGTCAGAGTTCTATTAACTCGTTCTGCTAAACCATTCTGTTCTGGATTGTATGGTACAGACGTTTGGTGTATAATACCGTAGCGCTTCAAAGTATTCTGCATTTGTTTGTTGATGTATTCCGTGCCGTTGTCGCTTTTTAGAATTTTAATCTTCTTATCAGTTTGATTTTCAGCCATTGATTTAAATTCCAAAAACTTTTCATGGACTTCTGATTTGTTTCTCATAAAATAAACAAAAATTTCACGCGAATAGTCATCAATGAACACAACGTAGAACCGGCTTCCACCCAAAGATTTTGCCTCCATAGGACCACACACATCAGAGTGAATCATTTCCAGGTTTGTTGAAGTTCGATGACCGTCTGATGGAAAGCTCATTTTAATATGCTTCCCTTTTGCGCAACCTTCACACACTGCGGATATTTTTTCATCTGGGAACTTGACACCAGTTACCATACCATTCCTTAATTTCTTGATACTTTCTATATTCAGGTAACCCAATCTCTTATGCCACGTATCAACATTTTCGTCCTCTTTTGATAAAAACACTTCATCGACTGTAGGTATATCTAACCTGTACATTCCGGCTATCAATGAAGCAGTTGCTATTATCATGTCGTTTTCATTGTAAATTTTGCAACCAGACTGATCAAACACCACACGATTTCCACGCCTTACCATCTGGCTTACGGGAAGTAGATTTTCAGCTACTCCAGAAACATATAAAACGTTTCTAATTGGTATTGAGCATGTAGAACCGTTTCTGATTATATTCAGATTAACATCACCTTTGGAAACAACATTGAGGGTAGCATCATTGGCAACTTTTACTTCTCCATGATGAACTTTTGAGCTCTTGATAACACTTGCATCTTTTGTCATGTGAGATGAAGCGCCACTATCAATATACCATGCACCTTTTCCAGAAATTTGTGCTGAATTTGCAGCATACAGTGAAGAATTATTTTGCCAATTTGTTTTTAGAGTTCTTCTGTTTCCGGTTGGGACATTCTGCCATAAAATGTCCAAGTCGACCGCATGTAAAGCATCTGCGATCAGTAGCAGGAGGTGCCCTTTGCTTCATTCTCATTTTTGGAAATGTTTTCTTGCTTACCAGTGCTTGATTCGAATTTGTAATGCAAACATCTTGTAAAAGTTTCATTTTGATTGAATCCGCTGAAATCTTCACTCCACTACTCCCTAATGACATGATCATGGGTTTATATACCTCAGGCAATCCTTTTAACAGCAGGCAGCCTAACCACTCGTCATTCACGATGAACCCAATGGATCCTAATTTTTGCGAAGTGCTCACAATCTGTGACACATAATCTTCTACAGAGCTGCATTCCTCCAATTGTACCGAGCATAACTTTTGCAACAAACCAACTTTCCTGTCTAATCCAGAGTCTTCGAAGAGATTCTTTAATGTTTTCCAAACATCTTTTGCGTTCCTAGAGTCTCTCACATATACGTATATACTCTTATCCAGGGAAAGAATTAAGCGACATCGTGCTTTTTCTTCCTTATCCACATTCGCAGCTGCAGCAGATCCATCCACATACTGCCACAGACCTTCTAGCCTCAGTTGAGTTTCAATTGCAAAACTCCATGTCATCCAATTTTCGGATCCAGTCAGTTTCTCAAATTTATGCGATTCTCCTTCCATTCTTGCAGCTTGTGAATATTACCGTATCTGTTATTTGTTACTATTAACACTTAAAGCCCTGGGCCCATAACCTTTTGGAATAAACGAACTGCTTGGAAGTTTTATTATCGAGAGAATGAAAGATTTATTCGAAAAATTTAAAATATATAAAACAAATCGATCAGGTAAATAGATATAAATAACATCAAGTTTGTCAGTGTTTTATAACAAAGTGTATTAATTCAACACGTGGTATAGAAAAGTATATATGTATATTCTGGCTCAGAATCACCTCCTAAGTCGATTTGGCCAAGTCCGTCCGTCCGTCTGTAGAAATCACGATTAAGGGAGAACGAATAGAGCTATGAAATTTGGGACGAATATACTTTGTCATAATAGGCTGCTTGGTATTAAATACAATACCAACATGGTTGTTTGGAACACATATGCAATCTTGCGTCCTGGAGATTTATAACTTCGCAACCATGTTCGTTATCGAACTTTTGAAATTTTGCTAGGATGTTTAGCTATTGCAGCAAAGATAAAAGGAAAGAAAATTACTCATAACTACTGAAAATAAAGAATACTTCTAAACAAACAAATGGCGGAATTCTGTACATGTAATTAACATTATTTTTATCGTTTAATTAAGCATTCTAAGCAGACGGATGCTATTTATACTGATTTCAGTAAAGCTTTCGATGTAGTAAACCATAAGCTTCTTATAATGAAACTGAAGTTATTTGGATTTCCAGGATCTCTTGTTGGTTGGATCCAATCTTATCTCAGTAATCGCACTCAAATAGTTGTGTTTAACAATTCGGCATCAGAGGAGTTTGCTGTGCCTTCAGGAATTCCTCAAGGTAGCCATCTGGGACCGCTGCTATTTCTTGTTTTCATAAATGATCTTCCTACTGTTATTGTAAATGGAAAAGTACTTTTGTTTGCTGATGATGTAAAGTTGTTTCTATCTTATTTATTGGAATGCGATGCCTTGCTACTTCAGTTGGATTTGGATTCCCTGATTGAATGGTGTACCACAAATTGCATGGATCTAAATTTAAAGAAGTGTAAACAAATTACATTTGCCCGCTGTTTGAATCCTTCGTTCCGTAATTACACTATTGGTCATTGGAACTTGGATGTAGTTGAGACTATAAATGATCTAGGAGTAGTTCTTGATCGGAAATTGCGTTTTCATACTCATATAAGCGGCGTATCTAGCAGAGCAAACAGTATACTGGGCTTTATAAAGCGATGGGCTAAGGAGTTTGATGACCTCTATTTTACTAAGTTACTTTACACTTCATTAGTGAGACCAATTCTGGAATATGCTTCGCCTGTCTGGAGCCCAAACTACAGCTGCTACATCTCCCAAATTGAGTCAGTACAAAAGAAATTTTTACTTTTTTGTCTTCGTAATCTTAACTGGGATGAATCTGTTAATTTACCGTCTTATGAATCCCGCTTAAAACTAATAAACCTGCCAACACTCGCTAATCGTCGAATAATGCTAAATGCTATTTTTATCGTGAGCTGTCTATCTGGCGTTACGGATTCCTCTTATTTGCTATCCAACATTCATCTTAACGTTCCTCTTCGTACGTCGAGACGATATGTGCCTCTTTACTTAAGCTTAAGCTTAAGCTTTTTGTAAGATCATTTGTAGATCATCATACCTTCAGCATTAACCTCTTCGTAATGCCTGTTCGGATTTAAATACCGTGTTTCCTGTTATTAATTTTTCTGACTCGGTTTGGGTAGCATCATTTGTAGATCATCATACCTTCAGCATTAACCTCTTCGTAATGCCTGTTCGGATTTAAATACCGTGTTTCCTGTTATTAATTTTTCTGACTCGGTTTGGGTAGCTAAACGGAAAATTTTAAACTTTTTATCTAATTCCTGAAGTTTTATTTTTATTTTCCTTAAATTGTTAACAATTTGTATGAACTATAAAGCGATGTGCTTAGTTTAAGTCTTGTTAAATAAATAAATAAATAAATAAATAAATAAATAAATAAATAAATACAATATCCAAAAATAAAATAGAAGATTTCATCTAAAATTTATTCACTTCTTCAATTGTGGTGAAAAAATCAACGATATTATAAAGCAGCGTTACATTTTACGTTGACAAAACGAAATTCAGAAAGTACGAAAAAGGTAAAAGTACTTTTCGTAGCACTCGGTGTAAAGAACACTATAATTTTCTATTCTAGGAAGTAATTTGTACTCCGTGAAGCAAGAATTAACGTTTTGTTAACAGTTCAAGCACATTTATGCACTTATATAATTGGTAATTAAAAAAACAATAAATTTATTTCATATTGTAGCATACCGGCAACACTGCTTTGGTACCAGAATTCATAACAGGCCAAAAAATAGCTGCGTTCTATACAAACGGGCAACACTAGTATCGGCAAATTCAAGGCGAGGTGAACGAAAATATGAAGGTATACCAACGCCATTTTATGTCTGCTCTTTTATTTTAATTGGATAATCAATTTGATTTTACAATGTTTTATTTTGCATGGAATAGGTCATACAGTTTTAAATAGTAGAAAGTATCAAATAATGGAGGATTTGAGCGTATACAACAATTTACATTAGATTTTTGTTGTTAATCTGCACTTGCAATGATTTCTAAACTTAAAATACTTTTACAAAATAGGTTCTAATTAAGTAATAAACTATTTAAATGTAAAATGGATATTAAATAGACTAAATATTGGCATAAAAAAATAAATAAAAATTGATGTCTTTGAATTCATTACTTATATGAAAAATTAACAAGTTGCTATCTCAATACAAACGATTTGACTTAAAAATCTGAATTGTCATTGGGGTCTCAAAGCTGAACCCTCTCCGTCCCGATCACTCTTCATCCTGAGGTCTGATAGTTGAGTTTCTATTTCCAATAACCCCTTCCCCGCGAAAGTAACACCATCAACAAACAACGAACTATGAACTTTTTCCTATACGAAAAACTCGGTTCCCTTTCCTTAACGCTCTTCATAATTGGGGTCTGATAGTTGAGTTTCTGAGAAGCATTTTTTAGGTTTTTACAAACACTGCTTTACATCAGAGTTGCATTTTTTGGTTTATTTCAGCAGTTTCCTATCTCCTTGTCTCTGCTTTTCAGTACGATTTGACGGGAGCTCTGACGCTAGAAGTTTGTTTTAGAAAACGTATTGCCACCTTTTATTAAAAAATCTTCATTTTCACCTAGGTTTTTCCTTCGTTTCACGAAGAGGTGGAAGTATTCGCTTATTTTGCTTGTGAGAAGTTTGGTGGAGGAGGATGACAGATACAGAATGTTTGAAGCATTAAACACAATCACAGCAGCGAGATGCAACTTAATTTCTCAACTGTCAAAATTACATGGGCTTTTATGGAGATCGAGAAAAAAGTTTGATTTCAATTTTGCTGCCTCTACTTGCTCCTGAATCTTCAATTTTCTGTCGAGCTAATTCGAATTTTGACAGCAGCAAAACGCATTTTTGTTGTTTTACACAGCTGTTTGTAAACAAACGAAATTTTTACATTTGATTTTCTCATATGCAATTTTTTGCTGCCAGAAGATGCTGCTCTGCCATTTTGTTTAACGATACGCTATTTCTTGCAGCCCTAACTTGAAGTTGCATCTCGCTGCTGTGATTGTGTTTACAGCATTACCCTTCTAAATTATGACACGTAATGAAAGAATGATAAGTACCAATTTTTAGCGAAATCGGATAGAGGAAACCCGTGCCGCATTTAAGGAAAAGTTTAAAAATGTAACCACGGCATAAGTGTACCGTAAATGTAATTACACTCACTGCCATTGACAACAGCAAGTGTTTCTACTCAAAAATATAATAAACATTTTCTTTTTCAAGTACTAGAAGATTATCGGCGGTGTTATCCCGATGCGACTAAAATCAACCTTAATAAAAGTCGGCATGTATTGGCATATATCCAGGGCGTTCCGTATAAGATGTATCAAAAGTTTAGGACGTGTAGGTTGAGTCGAGACAAGGAAAAAGTCATATTAGGGGGAGGGGCAATTTTCCTCAATTCAGGCGCAGGAGGGGTTTTCTAAAAACGCGACTTCAAACCATAAAAAAAAATTTCAAAAAATAACGGAAGCACTTATATCATTCCTGTTTCCTGTTTTTAAAAAACAAATATCCAACCTTTAAAATACTTTTAAAGTTAGACTTCTAGGTCAAATAGTTTTTGAGAAAATTAATCTCAAATTTAAAATTTTCAAAACAAGTTTCGGAAAAAAATTTTTGGTCGCAATTTTTTACAAAAAATTACATGAATAAGTATACTTTTTTTCTGATTCCGTAGTTTACTGATGAATTCTACAAAAAATGTTTCAAACAGAACGGATCTATGTCTTATAGTTCTTGAGAAAATTGAAAATTACGACATATACTTCCCTCCCAAAAAACACTTTTTGCCTGCAAAGTGCAAAAACTGCAATCAGGTGTAAGCACTTTTCTGCGGCACGACTTGCCGAAATCCGATCTTGCTGAAAGTTTGGATATATAGTTTTCTTATCATATATAAAAATTTGGGGGGGTAAGAAAAAAAAAATCTCACAAAATTTTTTTACCCATATAGCTAAGGACCACCCTAGTACACATCACAGTCGTTCGCTTGCAGTATGTATATGTACATACTCGTACATATGATATACACGACACTTTTTTATTTGGATAAGAGGGGCCCGTTATAGGGTTTTCGTGATAACTCGACGGTCCCAGAGATACTTGTTGCTTGATTGTGTCTTACCACGATATATATTCATTTATTATTGACATCTATTCTGTCCAGCACAATGTTAATTTAGGGGGTTATTCCTGAACGCCCGGGCCTTGAAGGCCCGGGAGTGACTGGCGCGTCCCATCAGTCAAAACATACATATTTTGAGGGTATGGGACGATTCTACGTAAGGATTTTTGTTTATTTTTCTTTGTCTGTCATTTGTTGTATTTCACTATACCAACTCAGACGAAACATTGTTACCAAGCTTGAAGTATTTTACATATTTCTTTAAGTAATTTTTAAAAATGTAAAGATTTTGCAGCGAAAATTCGCTTTAGTGGTATCTGGTAACATCGGTTTGCTGACATGTCTTATCAGCTATGTTAGCTGGTATACAGAAACCTAGGTGTAGAAAAGAGACTTCAGTGGAACTTTGTTTCGGCTGTGTTCATGGCTATAAATAAACGCGTGGAAAAGAGATAAAGTGATCAGAGATAATGTCGAAGATTGTTGTTGGTGAAAAAATGGCCGCCTGTAAACAAAAACGTGCCTTGAAGCATTTTTTTTGGTGGTGCGCAATTTGGGTTAAATTCTTTTTTCATAATATTTTGTGCATATTTTGCAAAATACATTAGATAGAAATGCAAATTGAAGTAATAAAGTGTATCTAAATGTGTTTTTATAAAAATTTAGAAAAATAATGCACAAATTTTTGGATAGTTGTGTGCAGACGCATGGTTTTGCGATGGGCCTTGTATGACATGTGAGAGACGCATCACATCAGGTTCTAAAAGTGGTTGAAATTCGTATGTTTTCATCTACAGACCTGAAAAGCATGTAAGAAAACCAACAACATACGTAAAATCGTGACTCGCTTGCTTGTTCTTCTTTTTCAGAAAGCCAAGCATCTGTTCAGCGAAAATAACAAAGCATAATTGAGAAGAATTCATGGGAGTTAAAGGCCCGGGCGTTCAGGAATAACCCCCTTAATTTAAAATTGAGACTGAATTCCCCTACAGTCCTTTATCCCTTATTTAGAGGTTGACTTTTTATAGAATAGGTACCCTATGTCCTTCGTCAGGGTTCCAGCTATCTCCACACCAAATTTCACCAAAATCGGTGCACCGATAATATAGTAGTATATGTATATTAGTATAGATATAGATATATTATTATATATTATTTATATTTTTAATTATATATTACATATGTATATTTTTGATTATATTATTTTTTAAAACAATCACCAAAAATCGTTACCTGTCACAATGGCAAAGAGAAAAATGCAAACGCTATGATTTATCATACGAAAATAGGATGAATCAAATGTCAAAAAAGTCGTATGCTTTCTCATATGAGAACTCTTTTTAGAAATATAAATGTCTTTACACTATGATAGCCGTCAATTTTGAAAACTCTTATGAGAAGTCATATGACTTATCACATGGTGTAAAGGGGCTTTTAGGCTCTTATGGGAATCAAGAAAAAAATCAATTATCTGAGGACAATTGTCCGAATATACATTTAATTTATTTATAATTTGAAAATTAATTTATAATTATCTCGGTTATTTCACTGAGATAACCGAACAGCAAGGTTTTTAGTGCTTTGTCCTTCCAACTGTGTTCAAGGCATTAAAAGCACACAATTTTGGATCAGTGTTCTCAAAAATTGTTGTTGTGACAAGTAGCTGTTCGAATCTTATGGAAGACTACAGCGTCGTGCTTATGAATAGCATAAGGTCTTTTGCCTTACGACGACAGCTGCTTTTAGACGACGGCGGGTAAAAGTGAGCTTGTGGGTTTAAATTAACGGGCTCATTTACAAGTCGCCAGAAGTGAGTCGGACATCACTTTTCGTGAGATTTGGTATGCACAAATTCACTTGTATTAAAAGTGACTTGTGTTAAATTTCGCGTCCATCAGTTGCAATGTGCAAAGAGGTTTGTGGACTAGATAGAATTTTCAGTGCTAGTAAATTGCAGTGGCACGACTAGGTGAGTTTGAGGTGACTAAAAACTATTCACAAGTACGACAGCAGCCGTCAAAACCAGAATTTTAAGACGGCAGCAATTTAGGTGTCGTCTCGTGCTAAAAAGACGGCGTTGTACTTGTGAATAGCAAATGACGACGACAGCTGCTTTTAGAGACGACGCGACCTCTAAAAGCAGAGATTACTCTAGCGCTAGATAGATGGCGCTATATATATGCACAAATGTATTTACTTTTAACCCTTCTGTCAATAACTAGGACTGGCCAGACCTTTTCCATTTTCAAGAAGGTTTTTTTAATATTAATATCGTAGGTTATCGTACGTTGACGAAACTTCTGACTTTGTCGGCGTACATATTTTCTATAGTTCGATGTAGACAAAAAATTTAAGAAGTTTTTAAGGAGAAAATACGTTTTTTCTACAGCAACCCCTAGAATCAACGGAATAGGTCTGGCCAGACCTTGCGACATTTTGCGCTTGTACGTCATTAGGCTACTTGCAAATTTTATAAAACTGGTGCAAAATTTGTGAAACTCTGGGTAATAGCTTTTTAGTTCAAAAGGGTATATAATGAAGGTGAAAACATTATTATTGTCATTGAGAATAAGTTAGTTCAAAGTGTTAGAATCAATATCTTTTTACTTTTTTATAATGGCTGAAGATCTACAGCTATTCAATTGGTAGCGAATGAACGAAGAAGAAAGAAAGAAATATCTTAGAAGGTTTGTGGAAGTAGCAGCAGAGACTTCTTTCTCACTTGGACGATTTTAGTAATTACTGTTAGTAAGGATTGGTTTAGACTGAGGAAATCGATAACAATAACGATATGCTAAAGAAGCTGCAAACGATCGACCTTTACTGTCAACGATTTATTACGACACGGAAGTGGTTGAAGAAAAAAATACCACAACCTCCTATAATAAATATATAGAAGGAGTTGACGTCATGGACCAAATGTTAAGAAAATACACTTGACAAGCGAAGAGATGGCCACTGGCGTTTTTGGATATGTTAGACGTTGCAGCATTGGCATCATACATAGTTTATAAAAACGTGAATGATAACAATGCAAATAACGAAATTTATTCTTGTCCAAAGTTTCTGCATTCTCTGATCAAGGAGCTGGTGACACTTCAGATCGAAGTAAGGATGAACAATTCAAGGATAATAGTGTATCCTTGAACACTATAATAGAATAATAGTGTTCGCAGTTAGAAATGGTATCGAATCCTTCTTCGGAGCACTAATAGGAAGTAGAATACCTTAACCGAGTAGCTGTAAAACAACTACGGTCTCGAAAATCTCGTGCAGAATATGTAGAACGAATAACAAAATTCAAATAATAACCAGATTTTCCCTTCAAAGGTCGCGGATATCCTGTTTGTTTGCATCATAGCACTAAGATATTTAAATGTAGTATATGTTTTAGTCAATAACTTACTATATAATAGCAACATTTATGTAAAACAATTATTAAAAATAAAATATACTTAATAACATTTTTAAAATAATCAAAAAACTTCAATTATTTTACTAAATTCTGGTTATTTTCATACAAATCGTATGTAGGTCCAGCCAGACCTATTCCATTGATATGAAGGTTTTAAAATAGCCATTGACAGAAGGGTTAAAAAAACATTAAATTTACAGCCAAAGCACATTGCGGCAGCGACAGCATCTCTCTCTCGCTGCTCCGCAAAGTACATTAGAGCAGCGACAGCAAGTCGGCTATTTGTTTTTGTATTCTGTATGCCATTCTCTCGTCTTTAAAGAGAGCTACTCTCTGTATATTTTTCAATACAATTTGTCGGATTTTTAGTGAAAAGTGGCAACATTTTGAGTGGAAAAAAGAGAGTTTTTTTTGCTGCCATAATAGAATCTGTTTTTTAGGGCAGCGGCAGCACCCATAAGCCTCTATATAATTTCTGTGTGCTGTCGCTGCCGCTGCCGCAATGTGCTTTGGCTGTTATTTTATATTGTAGCATACCGGCACTATACACTTCTTTGGTACCATAATTCATAAAATGTTCCCAAAATAGTAAGCATTTCACAAACAGCAGAGATAACGAGATAGGAAACTGCGCCAAGACCCATCGTATATGTAAAAAAAAAACGAAATTCGGTAATTAGGTGAAACACGTATTGTGTATGTGACGTGTATATGTAGTTCACCACAAGACGTCACGTTTATATGACATTTCCTTTGTTTATTATTTTAACAGATAAAAAGTGTTTAGCTTGTGAAAATTGTTTAGCTATTTCGCAAAGAAATTAGCTTTTTTAGTGAAGTTAAATGAAGTTAAATCATGCACTGGACCTCGCAAGTAGCACTTACCGGGGCTGTATATGAACGGCTTGCTATTTTGGAGCAGGATGATTGGCCTGCAACAGCAGGCATGGAAATTTCAGTGCAGGGAAGTTTGTTGCGACTTCTGGTATTTTTCTCCGGACAATCGGAGTTGATAGGTCATGTTTTGAGTGGTACCGCATCAGATCCGATTCCACCGACTTCAAACTTAAGCGTAGCAAAATTCTTATGGGACTTAATATGTATGGCAATGACTACACGTCAAACGGTGGCGGCTCCATTGTTGCTCAGCAGTATTTAGAACTCTTGAAACATGTTAAAAAACGTTTGACATTCGATAATAAAGTTGCCGAGAATTTTTTCGAAATTCGGTTCGAATATTCTTAAATTTGCGATCCTGTATATCATTATATGAATACATTTTTCTTCTAGAATTAACTCTGACCAAAGAAATTAGCGTTTTTAGTGAATTTAAATGAAGTTAAATAATGCACTGGACCTCGCAAGTAGCACTTGCCGGGGCTGTATATGAACGGCTTGCTATTTTGGAGCAGGATGATTGGCCTGCAACGGCAGGCATGGACATTTCAGTGCAGGGAATTTTGTTGCGACCTCTGGTATTTTTCTCCGGCCAATCGGAGTTGATGGGTCATGTTTTGAGTGGTACCGCATCGGATCCGATATCAGCATATCAAGGCATCACCTTGTCGCAAAATTATGAACACTATGTGATACTATCGTCGGGAGCCACGGTCTTTATGGCGTATACTCGGGGCTCAGCCAATCGAAATGACTGTAAATTGAATGGTAGTGGAATGGAAATCAACTTAGCATTTGGAATCGCAACGCAAATGGAGAAATTCAAAAAAAGTACTTTGACTAATGATTAAATTATTATTTAAGTGTTTTATGTGATGTTTTTGTATTTTTTTCTAGTACGGGCGTTGCTGTACTTGGCCACACGGTTGCTCGATTTACTCACGCACAAATCCGCCGGATCTACTTTAGCTTTAAATCAAAAGAACAATGAAATGTGCAACATATTATTTTTATAATTCAGACTGTATATTTAAATGTTACTACATAATATTGTAGGAAAAATTATTCATCTAATAACTTAAATGTTATGTATCGGATAAACACTTAATGTGGTTGTATGCATAAGTAAATAAATACATAAAATAACTTAAATTCTTATTATTTAAAAGCAATTATTTTTTACCCTACACCCGAAAGGATGAGGGATAGATTCACTTTGTGCTTCCGTTTGTATCGCATTAAAGGAGGCGTCTGCCTGTAAGTCTGTCAGTCCGTCCGTCTGTAGAAATCACGATTAAGGGAGAACTAATAGAGCTGTGAAATTTGGGACGAATATACTTGGTCATAATGGGCTGTTTGGTATTAAATACAATACCAACATGGTTGTTTGGAACACATATGCAATCTTGCGTCCAGAAGATTTATAACTTCAAAACCATGTTCGTTATTGAACTTTTGAAATTTCGCTAGAATGTTTAGCTATTGCAGCAAAGATAAAAGGAAAGAAAGTTACTCATAACTACTGAAAATAAAGAATACACCTAAACAAACAAATGGCGGAATTCTGTACATTTAGTTAACATTATTTGTATCGTTAAATACGATATCCATGAATAAAATAGAAGATTTCATCTAAAATTTATTCATTTCGTCAATTGTGGTGAAAAAATCAATGATATTATAAAGCAGCGTTACATTTTACGTTAACAAAAGAAAATTCAGAAAGTACGAAAAAGGTAAAAGTACTTTTTGTAGTACTCGGTGTAAAGAACACAATAATTTTCTATTCTAGGAAGTAATTTGTACTCCGCGAAGCAAGAATAAACGTTTTGTTAACAGTTCAAGCACATTTATGCACTAATATATTTGGTAATTAAGAAAAAAATCAAATTTATTTGATATTGTAGCATACCGACAACACTGCTTTGGTACCAGAATTCATAAGAGGCGCAAAAATAGATGCGTTCTATACAAACGGGTAACACTTGTATCGGCAAATTCAATGGCGTGGTAAACGAAAATATGAGGGTATACCAACGCCATTTTATGTCTGCTCTTTTATTTTAATTGGATAATCAATTTGATTTTACAATGATTTCTTTTGCTTGAATTGTTCATAGAATAGATCATACAGTTTCTGGTATAAAATAGTGGCGGATTTGAGCGCATAAAACAATTTACATTAGATTTTTTGTTGTTAATCTGCACTTGCAATTACTTCTAAACTTAAAATACTTTTACCAAATAGGTTATAATTAAGTAGTAAACTATTTAAAAGTAAAATGGATAATAAATAGACTAAATAATTGGCATAAATAATTAAATAAAAATGTATGTCTTCGAATTCATTACTTATATGAATAATTAACTAAGTTGCTATCTCAAAACAAACATTTCGACTTAAAAATCTGAATTGTCATTGGGGTCTCAAAGCTGAACCCTCTCCGTTCCGATCACTCTTCATCCAGGTGGTCTGATAGTTGAGTTTCTATTTCCAATTACCCCTTCCCCGCGAAAGAAACACCCGCAACAAACATCGGACTATGACTTTCTTATACGAAAAACCCGGTTCCCTTTCCTTGACACTCTTCATCTAGGGGGTCTGATAGTTGAGTTTCTTAGCTCAATTTTCGGCTTTTTCACGAACACTACTTTACGATTAGACGTCAAATCGCAGATCAGAGTTGCAAGTTTTTCGAGCCTTGACGCAGTTTCCTATCTCGTTATCTCTGATATCAATACCAAAGATAATTAATTAAAATCACGCTAAATTTATATGTAAATGTAAGGGTTGTCCTCATGCGAAAAAATGCAATTGCATGTAAAAATTGTAGTAGGTTTGGTCCTATTTTTAACATTTCCAACGTTTTTTACCAAAGAAACACTGCTTTACCCTCATTAACCAAGTTCTGTTCTAGGCTAAAATTTTACCCAAGTGAAGGGCGAAAAACGCGGCAAAATTCTCTCTGATTCTCTCAGACAACAAAATACGAAACAGATTGAGGACAGCACAAACTCTCCAATATTATTGTTGTTTTTTTGGTTGTTGTTGTTTTTTGCGCCGATTCCAACAACGACAACATTTTTTTGTCGCTCTCGTATAGTTTAGGAGTTAAGACCCTTTAAACTTTGAAAATTTAACGTTTATATCTCCTAAACTGTATAAGATGTCTGAATGATATATGGGCATAAGTTAAGAATAGGTGCCTAGCTCCGATTTTAAAAAAATTTTTTTGTGGGATAGCCCTGATCGCCCCTAGTCTAAAGATGATGAAAATTTTTGTCGGTCTCGTGTAGTTTAGGAGTTATAGGTCTTGGAATGCTATATCTTTCAAACGAGTTAGATATCGACATAACATTGGTGCTGTTTAAAAAATTATTTTAAAGCCTTTCTTTTATCTCATAACTATTTTTTTGATTAATGCCATATTTACGGAGATAATTAAAGTTTTTAAAAAAAATTTCTTACTTTGTTTAATAAAAGAATTTTTTCTCCTTTAAGTGACAATTTAGGTATAAAATAAAATCACTTTTTCAATAGATCATAACATTACCTTTAAAACGATATATAATATGTTTGGGTATCTTTTGTATTTTTAAGCAAATTATTGAAAATATCTAAAACTTCAGTGATTGCTTGCTTACAAATACTGTATACGAGTACTGCGAAGTTGCTATTTACATGCGCATATTCAGGATTATAATAAAAACGCTTTAGATTAAAATAATACTACTTCACATTACCAAGAGGATTTTGCTGATTGAGAGTTATGATCCCTGACGCGGCCAAAGGCCGCCAATGGAAAAAACCTCACATTACCGAGAGGATTCTGCTGATTGAGGGTTATGATCCCTGCCACGGCCGAAGGCCGCCAATACGCGGAAAACCTTTATGCAAAAAAATCCACATTATCGAAAGGATTCTGTTGATCGATGGTTATGATCCCTGCCGCGGCGGAGGGACGCCAATACGCGGAAAAACCTTTATGCAAAAAAATTCATATTACCGAGAGGATTCTGCTGATTGAGGGTTATGATTACTGCCACGGCCGAAGGCCGCTAATACGCGGAAAAACCTTTATGCAAAAAGCCTTACATTATCGAGAGGATTCTACTGATTGATAGTTATGATTCCTGCCGCGGCCGAAGGCCGCCAATACGCGGAAAAACCTGTATGCAAAAAGCCTCAAATTACCGAGAGGATTCTGCTGACTGAGGATTATGATCCCTGCCGCGGCCGAAGGCCGCTAATACGCGGAAAAACCTTTATGCAAAAAGCCTTACATTATCGAGAGGATTCTACTGATTGATAGTTATGATTCCTGCCGCGGCCGAAGGCCGCCAATACGCGGAAAAACCTGTATGCAAAAAGTCTCAAATTACCGAGAGGATTCTCGATTTGAATGGAAGTGGAATGGAAATGGAAATGAACTTAGCATTTGGAATCGCAACGCAAATGGAGAAATTCAAAAAAAGTACTTTGACTAATGATTAAATTATTATTTAAGTGTTTTATGTGATGTTTTTGTATTTTTTTCTAGTACGGGCGTTGCTGTACTTGGCCACACGGTTGCTCGATTTACTCACGCACAAATCCGCCGGATTTACTTTAGCTTTAAATCAAAAGAACAATGAAATGTATTATATATATGTATTATATAATGTATATAATAATATGTAACATATTATTTTTATAATTCAGACTGTATATTTAAATGTTACTACATAATATTGTAGGAAAAATTATTCATCTAATAACTTAAATGTTATGTATCGGATAAACACTTAATGTGGCTGTATGCATAAATAAATAAATACATGAAAGAACTTAAATTCTTATTATTTAAAAGCAATTCTTTTTTACCCTACACCCGAAAGGATGAGGGATAGATTCACTTTGTGCTTCCGTTTGTATCGCATTAAAGGAGGCGTCTGCCTGTAAGTCTGTCAGTCCGTCCGTCTGTAGAAATCACGATTAAGGGAGAACTAATAGAGCTGTGAAATTTGGGACGAATATACTTGGTCATAATGGGCTGTTTGGTATTAAATACAATACCAACATGGTTGTTTGGAACACATATGCAATCTTGCGTCCAGAAGATTTATAACTTCAAAACCATGTTCGTTATTGAACTTTTGAAATTTCGCTAGAATGTTTAGCTATTGCAGCAAAGATAAAAGGAAAGAAAGTTACTCATAACTACTGAAAATAAAGAATACACCTAAACAAACAAATGGCGGAGTTCTGTACATTTAGTTAACATTATTTGTATCGTTAAATACGATATCCATGAATAAAATAGAAGATTTCATCTAAAATTTATTCATTTCGTCAATTGTGGTGAAAAAATCAATGATATTATAAAGCAGCGTTACATTTTACATTAACAAAAGAAAATTCAGAAAGTACGAAAAACGTACTAGTACTAAAAGTACTTTTTGTAGTACTCGGTGTAAAGAACAAAATAATTTTCTATTCTAGGAAGTAATTTGTACTCCGCGAAGCAAGAATAAACGTTTTGTTAACAGTTTAAGCACATTTATGCACTAATATATTTGCTAATTAAGAAAAAAATCAAATTTATTTGATATTGTAGCATACCAACAACACTGCTTTGGTACCAGAATTCATAAGAGGCGCAAAAATAGATGCGTTCTATACAAACGGGCAACACTAGTATCGGCAAATTCAATGGCGAGGTGAACGAAAAATTTGAGGGTATACCAACGCCATTTTATGTCTGCTTTTTTATTTTAATTGGATAATCAATTTGATTTTACAATGATTTCTTTTGCTTGAATTGTTCATAGAATAGATCATACAGTTTCTGGTATAAAATAGTGGCGGATTTGAGTGCATAAAACAATTTACATTAGATTTTTTGTTTTTAATCTGCACTTGCAATTACTTCTAAACTTAAAATACTTTTACCAAATAGGTTATAATTAAGTAGTAAACTATTTAAAAGTAAAATGGATAATAAATAGACTAAATAATTGGCATAAATAAATAAATAAAAATTGATGTCTTCGAATTCATTATTTATGTGAATAATTAACTAAGTTGCTATCTCAAAACAAACGATTCGACTTAAAAATCTGAATTGTCATTGGGGTCTCAAAGCTGAACCCTCTCCGTCCCGATTACTCTCCATCAAGGTCTGTAATGTTGAGTTTCTCTTGTAGTAACCCCTCCGCCGCGAACGTCCCACCAACAACAGGGGCACGTAACTTTCAGTTTCCTATACAAAAAACCCCGTTCCCTTTCCTCGACACTCTTCATCGATGGTCTGTAATGTTGAGTTTCTGAGCTCAATTTTCGGCTTTTTCACGAACACTACTTTACGATTAGACGTCAAATCGCAGATCAGAGTTGCAAGTTTTTCGAGCCTTGACGCAGTGTCCTATCTCGTTATCTCTGGTCGAGGTGAATGCAAATATGAGGGCATTCCAACGCCATTTGATGTCTGCTCTTTAATTTGAATTGGACAATCAATTTGTTTTTACAATGTTTTATTTTACGTGAATTGTTCTTGGAATAGGTCATACAGTTTCTGATATAAAATAGTGGCGGATTTGAACGTATAAAATAATTTACATTAGATTTTTTGGTGTTATGTCTGGTTTACACAGTGCGAGCTAGCGTACGAGTCAGCCTTCCGAGTAGCTGCACTGCAGTAACTCGCAACGTTTGGACGTAACTTACGAGTAACTCGTACGTGTGAATTGGTTAGTAGCTCGCATCCGAGTTACTTCAACATTTTTTGTTTTTACTCGCCTGCTGGCCGGACAGCTGTGCGTGAAACAGCTGTTTTTTTGTGTGTACTACGCTGAATCGTTCGAAATGGCTGCGGATAGATAGTCTTCTGACAATAATATTTCATTCATGAAACTCTACAGAGACCAAGAAAACCTGTGGAATTGTTTCGATTAAAACTATCGAAATAGAGATATGAGAAAAGCATTTTTGGAACATATCGCAAAAGGAATGCACCTTGAAAGAAAAGAAAACAACAATCCAAATCCTTTTCTTTCGCTCTTTTTTTTTTTTTGATATTGGCTATGGTTATAGATATTTTCCAATTTCTGACATAATATTGTTGTCATAGAGCGTATCACCGTTTTTTTTATTAAAACAAGTTCACTCGACATCGCGACTCGACTAGGACTGGGCAGTAGCTAGGTGTCGTGTAGACAGCAAAGGCGAGCCAAACTGCTGCCTAGGAATTTGACAAGCCTAGTAGCTGTCTACTGGCCAGGCAGCAGCTTGCACTGTGTAAACGAGCCATTAATCTGCACTTGCAATGATTTCTAACCTTAAAATACTTTTCCCAAATGGGTTCTCATTAAGTAATAAACTATTTAAAAGTAAAATAGATATTAGATAGACACAATATTTTTGCATAGATAAATTAATAAAAATTGATGTCTTTGAATTAATTTCTTATATAAATAATTAAATAAGTTGTAATCTCAAAACCAACGATTTTACTTAAAAATCTGAATTGTCATTGGGGTCTCAAAGCTGAATCCTCCACGTCCCGATCACTCTTCATAATTGGTCTGTTAGGAGAAACCCCGTCCCTTTTCCTTAACACCCTTCACTATGGTCTGTTAGGAGAGTTTCTGAGCTGAATTCTTGACTTTTTCACGAACACTACTTTAACTCCCCCTTAAACCATCCCTCGTGAACGTGCCGCCAGCAACAGGGGAACGTAGCTTTAAGCTTCCTATACGAAAAACCCCGTTCCCTTTCCTTGACACCCTTCATTGAGGTCTGTTAGGAGAGTTTCTGATCTGAATTTTTGGGCTTTTCACGAACACTACTTCAAGATTTGACGTGAACTTGTGAATCAGGGCTTTATAATTGCGGAGAAAATCACAACTTCGAGAGCTTCGTACAAGGGTCTTCTAAATTTAAAAAAAAAGGAAAATACGGCTACTTAAAGTTGATAGGTAAACCAACTTAATAAGTCGAAAACTTTCATTGCTAACTTCATCCAAATGCTCCTTTGCTAATATTGACAGCTATAAACAAAGACAATAGTGGAAACATGCAGACAGTATTTAAATACAAAACAAAAATTTCTTTATATGGAATTTTGTAGAACCTTATTGGGAACGTTACAAAGGCCGCCTGAAAATGACACGACGGCTGTTGGGCTCTTACTGATTTTAGCTTCTCCCCTCCAGTCGCAAATAAAAGCATCTTCGCACATCGGAAAATGATTCCCTGGGTGCGAGAAAAGTTTGCTGAGCGTCGAGCCAAATGGATAGCGGCACGAAATAAACGCACTTCTAGTGAGGCTATCAAAGCACCAGATGGGAATGTAACAGATACAACAACCGTCCCTAAAAATTATAAGCTCGCGGAAACATCACGGCAGGAAAGCAACGGCAATCCTGGTTGCTTCAGAAATCGTACGCCATCCTTCTCTGGGTCCTCAATAGAGTACATAGCGGTAAACAATACTCCACAGAACACTAGAACAGATGAAATCACTCTTGCTGAAAACCAAATAACGAAATTGTAAGTAGGAGACATTGAGTTTAAATTAATTATTGTGGAGAAAATTCAAAATTAATCAGACATAAATTACGTACTTCCCAAATTATTAAAAATGCAAAAATTGCGAAATTTATTTGCAAAGTTTGTCAACTCAAAATATATAAAATTCTCCACATTCAATATTCACTTTCAGAAAAAATGTACGCCGCCAGCAATCGAGCAGTAGTACTTTATGCTCATCGCAGGAGACCGTACTCGGACGCACGAAGGAAAAAATTAAGGTACGCGTCATTTGTCCAAGCGCACGTGTGTTAGTCTTTCAGACTGATGTAAACAAGCGCATCGTTGAGCTGAAGAACGAAATCATACTGGAACTCTCCGATGATACCGCATCAATGCCACTCTTTGCTACGGATATCCGTTTATTAAGTCCGCGTTTCCGTATTGTCAAAGCAGATTTTCAAAGTGTGGAGCTGACTGAAAGCTTGTCTCTCGCGCAATATAACATCGAAGACAATGATACGTTAGCATTGGTATTGAGACGCAATAACTTACAACAAGCCCTTTTACAATCTCGAGACACAGCACCACCGCGAGAGCAAGAGATAGACAAGGCGACGCGGTATATTTCAACTGGAGCCGAGAACGTACCAATGGTTGATATTAACGAAATCTTCCAGCAATCGAATGTATGTGCCTCCTTCCGAAACTTGATTTCATTTTACAACGATTTACGATTTGATATATATTTTAGTTACAATTTGATGTACGTAAAGTATTAATCTCACTCGCTCAGGCCTCAGCCGCCATTATTGGCTCCGGTCCTTATGCAAATCGTTTGATTGCTATGTTGAAGCAGAAGTTAATCAACAAACGAAACTACCGAAATGACACATTGCAGTGTCTTATTGATATGGGCTTCAAGAAGAAAAAAGCAGAATACGCGCTAAAAATACACAAGTGAATTTCAGTCTTCTTTTTAATTTAAGCACCCACGAGATTAAACAATTTCGATCCACAGTAGCGTCTATTCGACAGCGCTGGAGTGGCTTATACAACATCAGAGCGACGAAATGCCCTTGGAAACAGATCCAGCGCTAGGCATGCAAAAAAGCCAATCCATAATGTCGCCGTCTGGCATTCTGACAAATGATGTAACTTCTTTGTTATTCTACATCTGCTATATATTTCATATATTTATAAGCAAAATTGAGTCCTGTGCAATAGCTCATCAGATTGAATTTTTGAGAGTCGCTCTACTAAGGATTGAACACAAACGTGTCCAACAAAGATCTCTGAGAAGGAACTACGATGTGCCTTTTATAAATAAATTTTTTTTAATAAGGCTGAAGATAGAAAAATTGCTCTCTCTCCCTCTCTAATATGTATTATACTTTCACATATGTTTTCTACTAGACGTACCCGGCCCCGCGTTGCTGTGGCTCATTCTGGCTTAATGGCTAGAAAGCGTGTGTTGTTTCCGACCACAAATGTAATATTCCTTATACGAACGTTGTAACCCCTTTTCACCCGCTCAGGGGTTGGCTTTTGAAAAATGCCGAAATATGTATTTGATTAATTACACCAAAGAGCATTAAGACAAGTTTCAAGCAAATCTAACCACAAATAAAATATTCCTCATACAAACTTTGCAACCCCTTTTCACCACCTTAGGGGTTGAATTTCGAAATATCCGTTTTTAGTGCTTGTATACTTCATAAAGGAAACGTCTGTGCAAAATTTCAGCTTTCTAGGTCCAAGCGTTTAGCCTCGGCGTTGAAGAGTCAGTCAGGACTTTAATCTCTATATATAAAAATGAAAGTCCTGACTGACTCATCATAAAATAGGGTACCTATTTTATAAAAAGTCAACCTCTAAATAGGGGATAAAGGATTGTAGGGGAATTCATTCTCAATTTTAAATTAACATTGTGCTGGAATAGATGTCAATAATAAATGAATTTATACAGTGGTAAGACACAAACAAGCAAAAAGTATCTCTTGGACCCTCAAGTTATCAAGGAAACCCTATAACGGGCCCCTCCTATCCAAATAAAAAAGTGTCGTGTATATCATATGTACAAGTATGTATGTAAGCGAACGACTGTGATGTGTACATATGTATATCATTCAATCAAACTAAGTTAGAGCGAGCACTATTCCACGCGAACGAAGTTGCGGGCAACAGCTAGTATAGAATAATTATGTTTTTAAAAATATCTATTTAAAATCATATCAATAATCATTAATTTGCCTCCGTAGAGTGCCATTGAAAATACGCAAGCTTTGATGGAAATTGTGCGCATTTATAGTCATCGCTACATACCGCCAACACCGGACACGGTTGCTGCTTTAATTGAAATGGGCTTTGCGGAGAAGGACGTTTTAAATGCCTTAAAGAAGACTTGTAATAATAAAGCCGCTGCTTGTGAATGGTTATGTGGAAACCGCAGTGGAAGCCTAGTAGAGCTACGAGATGGGCTCGCGCCAGACTCGCCAATATTAAAAACTATACTGGAGTTACCGCAAGTGCAAATTAATTTATCGAATCCTAAGATCCTTTTGGGTGAGCATTTATCATAGCTTTTGTGCTATTTATTATCTCCACAAAGAGATAATCTCCATATGAGATTACGAGTATATTCCTTTGCAGCTTTTCTATCTATTTTGGAAAATGAGCAATCCATACGAGTCTGGGGTGGAGACAGTGATACCACATCCGTCATAACACATATCTTACAGAAATATCACGAAGAGAAACATGTTATGGGCATAAATCAATTCTATGGCAATCGATAGTATTTAAACCGAACGAGAACTTGATGACTCTTTCTATACATTGACAAAAAAGTATTTTAAACGAAAGATTGTAAGAGTATACGGGATACAACGATCGTACATCTGACAAAACCTTAAGCGTTTTAAAACAAAATAAGAAACACGCACGCACTTTTTAACAGCGATTATCACTATTTACTCACTGTAGTACAAATTTTTGGAAATATTTTGACAATTGTGTTATATAACATTTTTGCATAAAAAATGAAGAATACTCTGTATTTGCTTTATAGATACTCGTATTAGTTGTATGGAATTACAATTTCATAAAAGCACAATCAGGAAGTTATTATGGACACTATTACGGTTCACAACCGCGGTTGTGAGTTGTCTTAACGGTCAAAAGCAGGCACCTATTTTCCCACAGCTGTCTTTGAGACATTTGAACGTGGTTGCGTTATGAACCATAATAGGTCCTTACGTAATTCTAGAACATAAGTTTACAAATAACATAGTGGCTGCCGTATGTACACAAATATTTCACAATAAATAAAAATATATGAAATTGTATGAAGAATTGAATTGTGTGGAAGAGAAACTTTTCGGATATTTGAATAACGGCAGTTCATACTATTCTAGCTGTAAGTAGAGCGATATATTCTAACTTATATTCTATTCTAACTTTGAATATTCTAACTTTAACGCAATAGATTTTTCAGCAACGTAATCAGGTCACTAATTTATTTTGTACATATCTACAATATTCCATGGTGTAAATAATAATAAAAGAAGTTCGTTATTGAACCCTTGAAGTATTATTTTTACGCTTTGACAATGTAGTGTAAAGCTTATCCTGTTACGGCGAAATACAACTAAAATCTAAATAAAATATGTATCCTTCAAAGCGAAAGTCAAAAAGCATTTTATTTGTAGTGAGCAAGCAAGCAACAACCAACATATACCGGTACCGGTATACATATATGGTGGTATATATTACCTTCACGTAATTTGTCGCAGCAGCTATAGCTATAAAGGTGCTGAAAGCGCTCTTTATTTCTTCCTTTTCCAAGAAGAAATTTAACAGTTGGTCAAGGGGGCTGTATCGCTCCATCTTTCCCATGCGTTGGCACAACACTGGAAATAAACGATTACCCAATGTGGAAATAAACGAATCATCTTGTTTTTACATTTTAATCGGTTTTGTTTGTATCATAAATAAGAAAGAGTGAAAATAATAATCAATTTACATATAATTCAATAAAAACACCAAACAGTTTAAAATTCTGATTTCTCATATGATGTCCCAATTACAACAAAGTATTTACACCAATTTTCAAGTCTTTTACAAGTAATTAAAAACTGGTCCACTTAATTGTAAATGAGGCAACATTGATTCATAGATACAAATACTTATATATCACTAAATATAATTGTTATAATTATCGTTTTATTTTGTCCTCTCTTGTCATTCAATATGAATCGTGTATAGCATTAGCTGTGAAATGAATTAATACAATGAATATTTTACAATGTAAAATATAAATGGAAAGAAGAGCTTAATAGAACCAATCTAAATATGCTCAAAAGTTATCAAGCAATAAATGAAAAATTAAGCACAAAAATTTAGATAAAAATGAGTACATTTTAAAAATCCTGACAATCCTTCGAATAATATTAAGTTATTAAGAAGAGTTCCATTAACATGACTTTAAATAAATACATACATATATTATATAAAACAATGGCACGGATATAAATAAACTACGTATAAAATCGAAATGAATCTGAATGTGATGCACCTGAAAACTAATAAAATATTAAAAAATTATTGCTATGTTAAAATTGATCTTTAAAAGTAACGAAAATGTAATTGTGCGTGAGAAGGGTCAGTGTATTTGTAATAGTTTATAATTCATTCTCCATATTTGTGCGTACGTTCCGGAGCACGTTATGCGTCTTAAGTATCTGATTTTTAATATCTTTTTCTATTTGTGCTTTTCTTTGATTAGAAATTCGTAGCTTCTCGTAGGTGTCTTCTAGAGCGCGCTTGGTGCGTATGAGTTTACGGCGCAATTCAATATTTTCTTGATCCACCTTTTGGCAGTCGTGTGAGCCGATATGGTTGTTAGTCAAATTTGGCGGCTGCGAATTCACTCGCTCCATATTCTTTGTAGTAATAAAATCAGCATCCATAGTTTCTGAAAATATTGCTATTATTTTTACACATAAATAAAGTCGCCTAATATACTCGTAGGTCTGCGACAATTGTTTTATTTAAAAAATTTTTTAGTTTTTTATTTTTCGAATCAAAAAATTAGTGCTTCAGATAAAGAAACAAACAAATTAACAAATTGGCAAACAACGCACATACATTCCTAAATATTGTACACAAGATTTACCTTCTGCTTTATTATTCTGCAACTCAATTGCCTTCAATTTATGGTGTTCCGCCGATGAGAGTTCAATACTCATATTGCGAGCCGCATCGCTCTCAATGCCAAGATCGGGTGACGAATTCTGGCGCTGCTGATTTGGACTTCTTTCCGTAGTAGAACTGCTATCGTTATGTATTGCTACGTCCTCGGAAGTGTAGCCTGATGGCGAAATCTCGCTACCCCGCAATGTCTGCAGCTGTACATTTGCTACGTCTAGCTCTTGCTGAAGCGTCAATCGTGTATCCTCGAGTTGATCTATTTTCTGCTGCATTGCGCCTACTTGACTTTCTATGCATTGTATCTGAAGATTTAGGTCGTCCACACGTTTTTCCAACTGAAGATTTTCGTTTAATGCTCTGGTACGCTCAAGGACCGCTTTCGAAGCCTGCATTGCGCTTTCGTCCAATTCTTTTTTGCAACTACGCATTGCCAATTCACTGTCGATGAGCGCCTTTTTCATTTCTTCTTCGTTTTCCCGCAAATATTCAATCTGATCCTGAGCTTCTTTGAGTTGTGTTTGTAGCCTTTCCATTTGTTGTTGACTCTCTTCGTAAAGCGTTCGTGCTATCCAATTGCGAGCTAAGGTGTCCTCGTGCTTTTGCTGTTGCTCTTCAAGTCGCGCCTGGAGTATTGACCTATGCTCAGCCTGAACTTGCTCAAGTTTTTGTCGCTCTTCTTCACGGACTTGCGTTATTTCTTCATCATGTCTACGCTTCGCAACATCCAGTTCGGTACGTAGGGCACCGATCTGTATCTCGGCAACACGTGCTTCCACCGAAAGGCGATCGCGTTCCTCTTCAATCTTCTCCAAGGAAATCGCCTTCTCTTCGATTTGTCGCCGCAAGAGGATTTCATTGCGCTCATATAAGTTTCTGTCGCACTCTGAATCAATCGCCGCTGACACTTTTTTCTCCAGTTCTTCATTTTGTCGACGTAATTGGTCCAATTCATTTGTAAGTTCGACGACTTTGAGATTTTCTTTTTTAAGACTACTATCAACATCAACAAGTTGGCACTGTATATCAAGAATTCTATCATCTCGTTTCACTATTATTTGCTCCAGCTGTGAAATACGCTCCAGACCACGAGAAGGTGTCGACGGTGCGAGTTTGGTAGAGCGACTTCTATTGATTACATCGCTCTCGCTATCTGTCTCCATTTGAACCTTTGGCGGAATGGTGTTCGGCTGGTTTCTTAAAGTAGCCACCGCATGATCTTCGAGGCCAATACGGGCCATTGACACGTTACGATCCGGTTCTGACCATGCCTCCGATTCGCTTTGATTGTCGATGCAAATAAGTGGAAGTGAGTGACGTTCTTTTCTGTGTGGATGTTGGTCAAGTTCTTGTTTAGGTGTTTCATGTTCGGTTTTTACGGCTTCTTTAGTTTCAGTTCTTGCCTCAGCCCGCAACAGCTCTTCGTGAGAGTTGAAAGTCCTATCTTGTCGATCAGCAAGGTCTCCAAGTATTTCTGAGAAGTTGCTTATTTGCAAAAGACTTTGATCGGTCATAGAAATACCAGTCATAGAGAGCGTCATGTTCAGGCTCTTGGAGAGATCCAGACTACGATCGACGGCCTTGCGCATGGCCCTACGTCGATCTGCTGCTAACAAGCCAAGCACATCCTTGTGTTTCAATAGAGAATTTAAAAAGTTTGCAAGCTCCTCAAGGCGATTTGAAAGAACGGCACAAACATCAGCGCATTCGAGACGCCATTTCTCAGCTTGTCCGGCTTCGCTGCGTGCCTCACGCACATCATTGCGAAGTTGCGCTATTACTGCCTCATTATTTCGATTCGCACTAAGTCGTTGTATCAGAAGATCAATTTTCTTTTGGAGTAGCTTGTTGCGTTCGACCGCTTTCAGATAGTCAGCTTCAGTGAAGGATTGTTGCAGTTCATTTGTCGGCAAATTTTCTTTGTTGGGCGAAAGAACTGAGGAGGGACACTCTTTTGTATTATTGATAAGTTTTGTGAGCCGTTCGATTTCGCGATTCTTTTCCCAGAGTTCTTTATTCACAAGATTCTGAAAAGAGAATTAATTGAAAAAAATGATTAAAAAACAAATTTAATCAATTATCGATTTTCATGATTCATTTAACAATGGATAATTGAAAAATTAATGTTACTCAATTTGAAAGAAAATTCGTAAGGAAAATTATGTTTCATATTTCCGCTGAATAAAGAAAATGTTTGTTAAAAATCGTATTCAGATATTTAAATCAGACACTTTTTAAAGATTTTCATTACATAAGAAGGGCTATTGAGCAAAACGCTTAGACCAGGCTAAACGCTTAGACCTAGAAAGCTGAAATTTTGCAAAGACGTTTCCTTTATGATGTATACAAGCACTAAGAACGGATATTTCGAAATTCGCCCCTAAGGTGGTGAAAAGGGGTTGCAAAGTTTGTATGTGGAATATTTTATTTGTGGTAAGATTTGCTTGATTAATCAAATTAATCAAATACATATTTCGGCATTTTTCAAAATCCAACCCCTGAAGGGGTGAAAACGGGTTGCAACGTTTGTATGAGGAATATTTCATTTGTGGTCGAAAGCAACACACGCTTTCTAACCATTTGAGCAGAATGAGTCACAGCAACGCGGGGACGGGGACATCTAGTTAAATATAAAAATCCGTTTAGATGATCGCTATGGTAGTGAAGAGCAAATTTTAACTATAAGTTTTGTTAAATTCCGACTGATTTAAATATATGGTAGTGATCAATGAGTCTTGTATATTTGTGGAATTAATTATAGCCCTGTGTGGTTGATTTCCAAATTAATAGATAATGAAGATATTTTACCTGTAAATTGGCAGTCTTCTTCTTCACCTCAGCCTTAAGACTGGAAATGATAACTCTCTGTTCCGCAATTTTGGCGTCGTACTCCTCTTTCTCCATCAAAGTAAGCTCATTAGTGAATCCTTCTGTATCGCTCATGGAACGACTCAATCCCGCCGTGTATTCCAGTGCACTTAAGCCACTTTGGCTTACGAGTACGTTTGTTTGCTGCGAAATAAGTATGTATCATTAGACCAATAAGTTTCTGTATAATTTTCGTTGGGTTGGTTCCTTACTTCCTTGCCGCTCACATTCGGAGATTGTGAAATATTCTCCTTATCCTTCTTCTTCAATTTATTTCTTTCGTCCTGCTGACTGGTAATATTGGCATAAAAACTTTTGAGGGTACGACAAGCCTTTTGATGAAGTTGTGTAAGATGCTCGAGTTTCTCCTCGGTCTCCTGCAGCAAACACGTTTTATCAGCCAACATAGACTTCACTTCATACAATTCTTCGCGAACATTTTGGAACTAAAATCACAACAAAAAGAAAAGAAGAAAGACAAGAAAATGTATATCATGAGAAAACTTATGTCAGTACGAGGATTGAAATAAAGAACGCAACCTAAAATAAATTACAATTAAAACTATGTAGTCTCTTACTCATCAGCGCCAGTAGTTATTAAAAATAAGGCACAACAATGTATGAAATTTCAAAATTTATTCCGGAGCAAAGATAAAACTGAAATTCCCGGAAATACAAAATCGAACCAGTTACCAAATTATAAATACACAAAAATATAAAGACTAATAAAAATCAGGAGAAAACACACAGGATTGGGCCGAGCAATGACGAGAAGCGCGCTCTCAGCAGCGACATATCAATCAGTAACTATTGTTAAAGAGTGCGTAGGCACGGGCACCGGCACCCTTAGAAAAGAAATTCACTTTTAATTTTCTTTTTAATACTGAGAAGCGCTCTCGCAATACTGCCCTTTCCATACGTTTGCAAACCAATATCGAAATAAAGGTTGTAAAGCCAACAATAAAGATACAAAGATTTTAGTGAAATTTTCCAAATTTTGAGCAAACATATCGTATTCCATCCACAGGTGAGTACGTCCCTCTCGGTTCATCCTGGCGAAGACAGAAAATAGGAAAATGGCGTGGCGATACGGTTAAAGAATACAATAAACAAATGAATGAAGTGGTATACATGTGGTAATAATATTAACAAATATGGAAGTGATGAATTAAAACGTGTAATCTTTACGATGTGCTCACTCTGTTGGAGCTTCTGCATGAACCTACGTGTTCTTGCCGTATTTCTAGAATTCATTAAGAGTGTTGGCGTTTGTATACAAAATTAAAGAAAATATATTTACTTGATATTGAAGCTCGAGTATTTTCGGTTCGAAACCAGTCGGTTTTCAGCGTGTTCATCGAGAATGCATGAAACATTTTGGTGTTCAGAAGTATCTCTGTATTAAGGAGTACATTAAATATTCTCTTATTACATACTTTTACAGTAAAAGGTGTTCTGTCTTGATTTTATTTAAAATCATAGGACAAATAGGGGCGAAAGGACACATCGCCGAAACCGGTTTGCCTTTAAACCGAACTTGACAAGAGATGACTGAAATTTGATCCAAAACCAATCATAAAAAGTGTTATTATAATAACAAAAAAAATTAAACCTTCCTTCTAAGTGTCCGAAATAGGATTTGGGAAATTATGGTCCACGAAAAAAATGGCGTTTGAATAGCTAAATGATCTTAAGCATTAAGGACTCTCCTCCTACTCTTCCAGTTCAGTACGTGCATTCAATGCCCGTTTTTTTTAGTCTTTAAAGGAAATGTACTGAAGAGCATTGTTCTGTAGTTGTTGTTTTCTGTAGTCTGTGCAAATTGTGTGTGGCGCAATTGCCAACAATCAATCCATTATTGGACACTGTAAATAGTACCTTAATGTATATTTCGTCCGCTATTTCTCTGCCTGGCATGATACTGGACGATGAGAAATTCGGATGCAATGAGGAAGAGCTGTTCACTTTGCAAGCATCGCAAACACTATCGATGCCACCACCTTCAGAAAAAAGGCTGCTATCACTGAACGTATAACGAATTGGTATTTCAGGCTCAATTTCGCAACGCATTCTGCTACAATTAGCGTTATCATAATGATTTTCGCAGCCATCTAAGCTGGTGGTAGACCTCTTGGGAAACCTTCCCGAATTACAAATGTTAACTCGCAGTTTTTGTTGTAATTTATATTCGCCATGAAAATCGCCACAAGCCTTTACCTCACGAAAATTCTTATCAAATTCGAAACTATTGCACGGCGTTATATCAAGAAATTTCTCTTTAAAATTCGAGCCAATCTGTTGATAGATTTCTTCTTTTTCAATGCTGTAGCATTCGTTGTTGTTGCTGCGCTGCAGCTTGCCAATAATAGCTCTAAAGAAACGATTCTCACGCTTCGCCACATGACGCTCGAAGTTTATTTTGGTAACCATTTTTTCATATTCTTGTATGCGATCGAGAAGACGTGCTGTGTTGGCAGTTTTAATGGAAATAATTGACTGTAAATGGTATAATGAAGAATGATACGTATGAGATGCAAACTAATCATCATTTACTCAAGATCAATAGTAATTAATACAGTGCACGCGCAGTAGTGTGAACACCGTAAAATATAAACACCTCAAAATATGAGCACTTTTTATTTTGAATTGACTACTCTAAAGAGTGAACAAGACTTGAAAGCTCTAAAAGATGAACAATATGAAACATATTTATATGAATGCTTACATATTGAAAATACATAAATACGCGAAATTTTCGAATTTTTTAATTCGGGGAATTCCGTATTATTGCGAAATGTGTGTGTTTGGCTTAAAAATTACAAGTTCACGCGTGTTCAGGTCATACGAATTAATCCATACGCACTTAGTTCGGGCACGGGACGGTTTGGTTTTTGCTATAAGCTCCAAAAAGTTTTTGTTATTAAAAGAAAAAGCAGAAAAAAAATTACTGATTTTTTTGGGTACACTACGCGTTTCATTCTTGTGAAATAAATACTTAAACATTTTTTAATAAATATATTAAATAATTACAGTATAATCTCCAAAAGATGAACGGTTCTTGAACTACCCAGAATGATGAACGCAATATTTTTAACCTTGCAGTACTCTAAAAGATGAACGGGCAGAATTTTTGGTACTCAGAACCATGAACGCTATATTCTGAATGTACATAAACATTCAATTTGAAAACGGTACCTAACCGCTACTTTTTACCATAATGTGTATTGTGTATTGTATAGAGGACCTTGCACCTCCAGAGAGAAGTGCAACCGAAAAAGCGATGCCGATGTAGTGAAACCAGCAGAAGCGATTTCAGCCATCAATACATGCCTAAAATTTGCAGAGCAAAGTGAAGCCAAGGTCTCTACAATTTTAAGTCTGCGGATTTTAAGAGAGAAGGCCAGCAACTTTCTTCTGGTCAGCAAACAAAAATTCATAATTTAAAAAAAAAAAAACTGAATAAATTTCGTCTATATTACATATGTCAACTATGTATGTACTAGAGCTGTGCACAAGCCGTTTTGAAGACAGCTAGGCACAAATCGGCACGACTGCTGTTTTGTGACTGCCGTATGAAAATCGCAATAAACAGCAACTGTTGTGGTGCCTTTACCCGACCGACATTCATTTTTACTGCTTGTTCGAAAATTTGCAGTTGCTGTTTTAATGTTGATGCATTTCTCTCTCGTTCCTTCCGCTTAATCTCCAAAGGAACGAAAGAAACGCAAACAACTCTCCCTCTTTCCCTCCGCTCGAACTCGAAAGGAACGAAAGGCAAGCATTTGCGCCGCTCGCCACTCCGTCGATGGTGCTTTGTTATCACCAAAAGCGTCTGAAAACTAATTAAGAAATTACGAAGAAAAAACATCCCCTCTTTCTCTCCGCTCAAACTCAAAAACCATTCTTATCTATTTTTCCATGTAATTATCGTCTTTTTCTTACTTTGTTTTTGTTGTAATTGGTCCACAAATTGTGGCCCCGAACAACGATTGAAAACAATGAAAAAATGTTCTGCCACACTTTCGAAAAAAACGACAAAAAAAAAAGAAACGAAAAAAAGGGAGAGGCACGCAATGCTTTTTTTGTAACTAAAAGCCTAGGAGACGGCTGAACGTATGTATGTATTTAATATGTATGTGCATTTCGTGTGTGTATCCTCTCTTATATCTATTTAGCAATTGTTGGCATTAAAACTGTTGTGTCATTTTCGTCTGACAATTTGGTTTTTGTTTCCAGCAAAACACAAGCAATAAAGGCTATGAGTGCAAATCTGAAATGTTTTATCAATTTTTACTGATAAAACGTTGTGTGTTTTGAAAGTGGTTTTAAAACGGCTTGTGCACAGCTATAGTATGTACATATATGTATACATATTTATATTTCTTTAATTAATTGAAATTTTGTTTCCCTGAATTGTTTTTTCTTCATACTATATATGTATATATATACATACATATGTATGTATATATGTATATATACATACTACATATACATATATACATACTATATATGTATATATATACATACATATGTATATATGTATATTGTTTGTACATATGTGCAATATATAAAAATCTTGAACTAACATTTTACTACTCAAAAAGATGAACATTTCGAAAATATGAACTAGCCAAGTTTTTTATTCGTTCATCTTTCTGAGATTCTACTGTATATAGTTTTTAATTTATAATTTAGCCGGTAATTACTGGTATTTGGTTATTTTTAATTAAAATTAAATTTGGTTTCATAAATGTAAATTTCCATTTTAAAATGCATAATTAGGATAAAATGGGAATATGTTTTGCCTTAAATTTTGACATTCGCAAAAGTGAGCAAATTCGAAACTGTGAACCCGCGTGGTTTTAATTAGTTCACACTACTGCGCGTGCACTGTATGTTATATTGTTCAGAATACCGAACGGGTCAAATCGCTTCAATTTAAAATGCGTGTTACGTGCAGCTAAAGTAAATAAAGTCTTTTCCTTTAGGCCTTACTTGCATTTTACTTAATGCGTCTTGTTGCTCTCGCACTTGCTGCTCATAAGTTTTCATATTTAGCATTTCTTTCCGGAAATTATTTTGGGTCAATCTTAGGGCTTCAACTAAATCTCTATTTTCATCCCTTAATTCGGCATTCGACTTTTGAAGGCCTTTAGAAGCGCGCTTTGGAATTTAAAGAAACAACTTTCATTACAACTTTCAACACAATGAAAACCCAAAAAAGCTAAAAGAATAACAAAAAACTGTTTGTTAAACACAAATTGTAATACAGCGAAAAACAAATTTCTTTTTACACAAAAAAACATTTTTCAATAGCGATTGTAAGAAATACAAAAAAAATTTCTCACGCGTCATTTCTCAACGACATTAGGTGGTAAACAAATAGATGTTATTCTTTTTTTCAACAGTATATATACTACTATTGCATACTCATAAGCCTTAATTATAGAACAAAAATAACGCTTAACTAATAATTTTCATAGAAAAATATTTTCTTTTTGCTTTATTGTATGAAGCAAAGGAAGTATTGTAGATTTCAGCGGAAATACGTATATACACTTGATCACCCCTGAATCCATTTTGACTAGTCTCATTGTGACGTTTGTACGTCTGTACGTATTAGAGGGCTGCATGAGACGGTTTGGAGGCTTGTTCAAGACGTCATGAAAGTTTCAAGGCTTGTCTAAAATGCTTTCTTTGTTTTGAAATAAGGCGGTGACTTTCTGAAGCGCAATATGGAAGCACTGCATCAACGTAAAAATGTTGCTGTCAGTGCCCGAGACAGACCTCTCGCAAAACTCAACAACGTTTGTCTGAAATGCTTTCTTTGTTTTGAAATAAGGCGGTGACTTTCTGAAGCAGAATATGGAACAAATGGAAGCACTGCATCAACGTAAAAATGTTGCTGTCAGTTTCTAATCTTTCAAAACGTCTCATGCAGACCTCTCGCAAAACTCAACAACGTAGAAATTTTGTATATAAGATTGTTTAAACATCTAGTTCTGCACCACTTTTTTTAAAGGGTTTTGTGTAATTTTGTATATAACTAAAAAACGGCTAGCCGAAGAAAGCCGCTGATATTTTGTATTTTAGACTGTTATAACCTCTAAATGTGTACCTCCGATTTTGGTTCCAATTGGTTGGTTGTGCCAAAGGGGCATTTTTCTTAGAGTTTATTAGAATTTTACATATAAATCAATTGTTAGTCGTACAAGGATGTCATGTGATGTGTTGTAAGCGTTCGATTTTTTATTTTCATTTACTAAAGTACTGAGGTACCCTAATGGTTTTTCAAGTACTTTTAAAAATGCATCTTAAAAATTTTCATTGATGTAAATTGTGTTGTCTTAAAAGAGAATATCGAAAAAGAATAGAAAGAGAAAACACGGAGAAAATGAGGGTGCACTCAGGATAAAAATAAAAATCCAAAACCTTGTGTCCTTGTGGACAGATCTCACATGTTTTCCATATGGCGACTAGTACTCATGAAAATAAACCAAATTGTCATAATCCAAATGAATCTAAGAAGCATTAACACTCAATACATAGAATAGATACAAAAAGATATAATTAAAAGCATTTATTTTTGAAAATTTAACTACGAGCCTACTACACTACTTTTTCTAAAAAAAGGCATTAATCAATACCTACAAAATTTAGACAATATGTATTGAAAATAGATAAAACCAAATGGTTTTTTATAAACCATACTAATGTGTCATTTATTTTATTATTATTTTTTTTTGAAATTATTATTTTTCAAGAAGCAATCGTAAGAAGTCAAAACCTTTTAACTCACCTCAGCAAAAGCAACCTCTTTCTCTCTATTTTCCAATGCCTCTTGCATCTCAGAATTTTGAAAAGCTAACTCCTTCACCTTATCCTCATACTCTTTTATAGTCTCATCGCGCTTGTGTAGAATTTCATCCAACTTGCAGATTTGACCTTGCAAGTTTATTAACTTTTGATTAGACTCTTCAAGCAAGCCTTCGAGTTCGTGAACCTAAAAATTTAAATTAAAATAAAAATGCCCATTAGTAAGTAAAGCGATGATGGTTTTTCGGTCTTATTTCGTTTTTTTATTTCAACACTTTTAAGAGTAAATTTAGTAAAAGTATACAAACTCTTTGAATTGCATTGATATTCTCAGAGATACTGGAACGTCCGAGAAGCTCATTCATTAACTCAGCATTCGGTGTCTTGTCCATTTGTTTCTCCATCTGTAAAGATGTAGAACATATTGTATGGTGATTATTTATTACTTGTTAATTTATTTAATAATACATAAAAACATTGTGGGAATGCTTCACTCGAAAACTCACATGCAAAAGCTGTATTTTCTGATTGAGCTCATCCACAATTGTTTGACTCTTTGCCTCCGTCTCTTTTTGAATTAGCTCCATTTGATTCATCGCCTGAGCGGCTTCTTTAAGTAAATCTTGTTTCTCTTGGACGTCTTTGCGTAACATTTCTATTTCAACCTACACGATGATGCCGAAAGTGGAATAAAGGAATGCAAAAGTTCTCGAAATGATATAAAAGAGTATGTATGCACCTTCGTATCGATCAACTGATTCATGAGCGACTCCTGGCTATCCGGCGAATTACCTTGCTGATAACCCGGTATACTTTCTTCAATAAAATACAAACGCAATTTCAAATTAAAATTCTCCTTTCGCAATGTTGCCATCTGTTCCTCAAATTCGCGTACAGAACGTCCTTGCGTAGCTGGTGATGTGGAGCCTTGATAGGTTTGCAGAGTAGCGCAAGGAGATCGACTGCCGATACCATCTGGAGCGAATAAGAAACAAAAATACATATACACAAATTATATATGAATTCTTCAGGATTTTCGCAACAAGATCTCCTTCATCATAGCAGCCTAAATGCAATGCCGAGACGAGCTGGCGAAGATGACTCGCTCACCATTTTCTGCGAAACCTTATGAGACTTAAGAAATTAACCCTGTAAAAACAACCCCTGGGAGACACCCATGGGTTGTACTGCCTGGACTCGGTTCTTACACTGCAAATAAGCGCCATTCTTACTATACTATATCATAAAATAATAATACACTACCATCGATTTGTAAATCAGACTCATTAAACTTTGTCCGAAAATTACGTTTGCACATTTTTTCTTTATTTTCCATTGACGGCGTTGTTGTTGTTGCTGCTGGATAATTGGCTGCGACTAAGCGTCTGCGCATTTTACACACAATGCGTTTAATATGAATGTAATTTGTTTTCACTTCTCCCTCTCTGTTATTTTACGTTGTTGTAGTTCTTTAGTAATGAGTAGTTATGATCGCCTCGGTCATATATTATTCATTTACATTTTATGTACAATGACCAAAAACTTAAACCTATTTGGTTTCAAATTTAGCTTTGAAATTTGTGAAATCCGTTTTTTCTAGGTTCGCTTCTATTAAATTTTACTATTTTCAAAATTAATATCATTTCAAAACGAATTTGATATTATTTTGAAAGCTATTGCTTTGAGAAAACAATGAAAAAATCGAATTAAATATGTTATTTAATTTTTGTTCAGTAAACGCAAGGCATCGCAAACGCTATGAAATCGTATTCAGTTCAGTTGAGAAATTGAATACTTCTATTCCTCGATGGCTTTCGAGGCTTTGTTGATCCATACACTAAATAAATTAACTAAACCGGACATTTTTTAAAATATTTTTGTAAGACAATCATGTGTGCTAACGTCATCTAAATGATAATCTATTATGTTTACAAGAAATGTTAATTAAAACGAATTTAGGATTCTCTGGAGTAAATTTTATTTCTACAGAGTACGCGTGTAGAGTACGAGTATTTGTTCTTCGCGTTACAGATTTCGGTGCTGTGCTATCTTCCTTTGCTCTCGAAATTCAATTAATTAATAACGCGGAATTCAATGGAAAATATTTCAACGAGAGCTAACATTTAAAAGTTGTAATAAACTCAGAATACTTTTTGAAAAAATGGTGATATGTATTTTTATTTTAATTCAATGTATAAAGGCCATGACCATTTTGCGAAAAGTTTTCCTTGCATTCGGATGGTAAAACGACCCCGAACAACAAACAGTTTAGATATCAGATGTCAAACCATTAATGACCACCATTAATGATTTTCAAAACCATTAATGATGATGAAAACCATTAATGATTTTCAAATTATAGAAAATTTTTGTAGAATTTTTCTAAAACTTTTGTCTTAAAATACGAGTATATACGACTTAATACTTACATGAATTATCCATTGTAACATCCTGCAGAGTACTCGGACTTGTGCTGTAAAGATGAGATTTTCACTTATTGTAAGAAAACTATTAATAATAATTAAAATAATACTAACACGCTTATTCACAAGCTCACTTTTACCCGTCGTCGACACCTAAGGTGCTGTCGTCTTAAAATAGACGTTTTGACGTCTGCTGTCGTACTTGTGAATAGCTTTTAGTCATCTCAAAGTCCCGTAGTCTTGCCACTCCAATTTACTGACTACTAGCAGTGAAAATTTTATCTAATACACAAACCTCTTAGCACATATTATGCAACTAATGTGAGCGTAATTTAACCCAAGTCACTTTTAGAACAACTGAACTTGTGAATACGTCTGCAAAAAATTTACTTTTCAGAGACGACGACGACGGGTGACTCGGTGAGCTTGTGAATAAGCGCGTGATAATGATAAAGGTATAAAGGTACCATAAAAATAAAGGTTTGATAATTTTTTTGTTTATCGTGTGCAGAATACGTGGCTTATATACGTATTTACCGTTTGACACTAGCTCCAACTTTTTTGTTTTTTTTTGTTGTTATTGTTGTTTTTGGCACTGATTCCAACAACAGCAAAATTTTTTGGAGCTCTCTTATGGTTTAGGAGTTAAAGCCCTTCAAAGTTTCAAATTTTTTTGCCTATATGTCCTAAACTATAACAGATGTTGGGATGATATTAGTATCGTTACGAAGAAAAAATCCCCAAAAAATTGAAGCTAGTGTTAAACGGTAAATCTGTTCCGAATACGTATTAGGTACACGTAAGGGATAACGCAGGTATGTGTTTATAAAAATATTCATGATAAATAGTTTCGGATACACCGAAATGTGCGATACCAATAAACCCTTGGCCAAAGACTAAATAAACCCTTGGAGCTAGAAAGCTGAAAAACCTCGCAAAGAGGTTTTCTTTATCATTTATGTAAGGAATAAAATAAGATACAGTGGAACCTCGCATAACGAGCATAATTCGTTCCGGAGTATTACTCGTAATGCGAAACACTCGTTAAGCGAAACAATTTGTACCATATAAATTGATGTAAAATACGATAATGCGTTCTATGCAGAAAAAAATACTCAAAATTTGAAATCTGCATTAAAAAAAGTAGTCAAAAAATGTTATGCGTAACATTTATTCAAAGAAAAATACATATAAATTGTTAGAGACTGCTGTCTAGAGACATTTGTTTTTGGCGACGCTTCAAAATTTAGTAAAAATGTGACACCGCATTATCATTGAATAAATTTGTAGCGCGCATAGCCTCTACCTTATTAGGGTGTTGCTTCTCAATATACGAAGCAACACTTTCCCATGCTTTAAGCATTTCTCTTATTTCGCCAGAAGATTGTTGCTTCATTGTTACCTCCTCCTCCTCCACACCTTCTTGCTGTGAAGCACAATGTAACTCCATAAGCTCTTTAGTGGTCATGGTAAGATTATGGTAAGATTAAACATTGAACATTGGCAAGATTAATAACCAATGAATCACAAATAATGTTTGAACAGTTTGGGAAAAATGTGTGATCACACGCGACACTAATATGCTAGCGCAACAAGTTCTAAACAGACTGATGTAGCAATGGCACCAAAACTTCGCTCGTTAAGCGAGTCATTTTTTATACCCTACACCCGAAGGGTTAAGGGTATATTCACTTTCTTCTTCCGTTTGTAACGCATTAAAGGAGGCGTGGCAGGTATAGAAAAGTATATATATTCTGGCTCAGAATCACCTCCTGATTCGATTTAGCCATGTCCGTCCGTCTGTCTGTCTGTGCGTCCGTCTGTGGAAATCACAATTACAGGAGAACGAATAGAGGTATCGTCATGAAATTTGGCACGAATATTCTTTGTTATCCTACGCTGTTTGGTATTGAAAATGGGGAAAATCGGACCAGAGCCACGCCTACTTTTTATAGAAAATATGCACTCATCCATGCTTTTAGTTCAAATTCTTGGCTTGTAGACCAAATTTTCAGCTAAAATTTTATTTCCGAGTCCACCACCTTAGACTAAAATATATTCCAAAAAATGGGCGTGACACGCCCACCTATATACTATACCGTATAATGAGGTGTTTGGTAGGAAAAGCGGGGTTGTAGATGAGTTAATAGATCATAGATAGATTGCTCCCTATAAATTAAAAAAAGTAGGTGTCACCTGCCCACTTTTTACCACTTCGACAGATGCGGGTGTAGGGTATATGAGCTTCGGCCAGGCCGAAGATAACGCTCTTACTTGTTTACAATTCAAATTGCTCGTTATGCGAATTACTCGTTTTGCGAGGTGCTTGTTAAGCGAGGTTCCACTGTATTTCGAAATTCAACCCGTAAGAGGGTGAAAAGGGGTCGCGGAACGTTTGTATGAGGAATATTTCATTTGTAGTCGGAATCAACATACGTTTTTTAACCATTTAATCGGAATGAGCCAAAGCAACGCGGGGCTGGGTACACCTAGTATATCAATGAAAGTATTTATTCAACTCATCTTAACTCATCTACAAAACCGATTTTCTCAGCAAAAACCTTATAATATAACATAGTACACCAGATGTGTGTTCCTTATATAATTTAATAGTACCGTTGAGAGAAGTTCATCAGAAATAATTGAGCGATTTTTAAATGCAAATAATAAGAAAAATGTCCAGAAGAAGAAACTGTGTACATATTAATCAGATTTCTTGTCGTAGTTGAGAAAAAAATGACTTTTTTGATTTTAAAAAGAGGAGCTTTGTTTTGTTCGAGACAAAGCAAGGAAATACATAAAAATGCGGGTTATGGAATAAAGATAAAACATATGCACACACATAGATGGAGATACCATGATATGCATAATATGTTATAACATTAATGAGATAATCTTTTCTAATTAGAATAAGCTGCATTATTTCCTAGTAATTAAAGAGATATATCAATCCGCATGCAGTAGTCTTTTCCATAATACTCATTCCAAAACGACTTGATTAAATAATTTGAGACAAAGCGGTTTCTCGCTTGTGCCATCTTCGCTGTCCTCTACTGACACCACCAGAATTAATTAAAAACTCAAACATTTATTCATTTTCTTTAATAAATTAAAGAGTCTCTATATATTCCTTTTAGGTATGTTTTTCAGTAGGCATCAAAATGACAAAATAGTCGCTTTGTAGCGTGAAAAGTTTCCTTGCAACATTTTAAATTATATTGATTGAATTATTTTAAATTTTAATGAAGAACAGAGAATACTGATTCCTGAACTGATTCTTGAACTGAATCATGATGTAGATTATAGATTCTGCTAAATTAGCGACTTGTTTGAATAGCGTATTGTTTAAAAACTTTATCGTAAGATTTGGTTTGTAACAAATACCTTTATTTTATATTCAAATTTATTAAAAAATACTCAACTGTTACAAGCACTAAATGAACTAACATAAAACATTGACTAACATACGCGTAACATATGCACGAGTATTAGAAGCAATCATCGACGCTGTGTAATTTGCGATCACAAAATCCACGAAAGACCGACCAAGCCATCCAACCTTGACGCAACTTCACCAACTGTGCGCATCTTACCGCCTCCGCCAATCTGCTCTCACTCAGCATGTATTGACACTCCAAATGACAGTGATTTTCGGATTTTCGAGACAGCGAAGAGACGCACCAATAACGATCGCTAAGTTGGAAAATTCCCCAATCGTTCGACCAGCTTCCGTTGCGTCCAATGGCGCTCGTATTGAATTTGCTCTCGTATTTGGCAATACAAGCCCATGTGGGCAACTCCTCGAACGGCACGCTTAAAGCGAACATTTCACGCACTAATTGGCAACGATCTAAAACTCGGGCAACGGATGTGCCTTGGATCAATAGCTGCGCCGTCAATACAATTGACAGCAACCAATAGTTTGACTTCATTTGTATTTAAATCTTGAAATTCAAATAAACTGAAATCACTAAAGTAAGAAAAAGCGTTTCACAAAGAATGGTATACTATTTACATGCGGGTAAAACGTTGTTTTTCGCTTCTCATTTTAACTGAAACAATTTTATAGCTGAACTTTTTAGGCGTCGGCATCTATTAGTTGTTAGTTACTCACTGCCGAAGTTTTACAAACTTGTTTTGGGTACACGTAATACCTTACGGTATCGTCATGATTTTATTATTAAGATTTTATGAACTCAAGAACATAAGCTGAATACGAGGGTAGTTCGACAAGTCAGGGATTTTTTGAATAAAATAATTTTTTTTCGGCAAATAAGCATTTTATTCCTCAACATAGTCTCCTTTTAGCTCGATACATTTAGTCCAGCGTTTGTCAATTTCTTTTATTCCTTCTAAATGATAGGTTTTCTTAAGGCCCTCAAAATAGACGTTTATTTCAGTGATTCGACCGAATCGCTTTTCTGATAAATTCTACAAAAAATGTTTTAAACAGAACGGATCTATGTCTTATAGTTTTTGAGAAAATTGAAAATTACGACATATACTTCCCTACCAAAAAACACTTTTTGCCTGAAAAGTGCAAAAACTGCAATCAGGTGTACGCAGTTTTCTGCGGCACGACTTGTCGATATCCGCTCTCGCTGAAAGTTTGGATATATAGTATTCTTATCACATGTAAAAATTTGGGGGGGTAAGAAAAAAAAAATTTCACAAAATTTTTTTACCCATATAGCTAAGGACCACCCTAATGCGCACGCAAACGGAGTCTATGAAACTGAGCCTTAAATGGCGAAGCCTGCTCTGCTTTAAATGTTGAGCATTTAAAGTTACTGCGCGGCAAATTCTAAAAGTCACTGACTTTTTAAACTGCTCTCGTATTTACAGGTTAATCTGCTAAACAATGCATACATGAACATAAAATTAAAACTAGAATTTATAATTATTTGCATGAAAAGAATTTCAATGCTGCTTTTATGAATAATTGTTACTGTTTGAAATATCTTAATAAAAATTCCAATTAACTGAGAGAAATCTATTCGATTTCTGTTATAAACATACAGTATTATATAAATAAATATTTGTGTCATTCAATCGACTTAAATCCAAAAGGTTGTAAGCAACTTGGATAAAGCACCTGGCATTGCACAATTCAATGGCGGAAATTTTGAAAACTGGAAGTTCCGTGTCGAAAAACATTTGGCTTCGGCAGTATGTCTGGAAGCTGTATCGCAGTCAGCTCCACCAGAAACGAGCAATACATCAGAAGCAGCAGAATATAAAAGAAGGGATCTCAAGGCTCAAGATATCATTACGTGCTTTGTACATAATGACTATCTCGAATATATACGAGATAAGACCACGGCAAAGGAAATGTGGGCATCGCTATCTACCACGTTTGTAAAGAAATCTACGCAAAATCAAACTCTAACACTTAAGGAACTTGCAAATTAACGTCTTCATGAAGGAGAGAGCATGGGTGCTCTTTTTCTAACATTCGACATGTTAATAAGGCAACTTAAAACTGCTAAAGCAAAACCTGAAGAAGGAGATGTGGTATCACAACTGTTTATAACACTGCTATAATCATATGATACAGTTGTAACAGCATTGGAAAATCTACCTGTCGCAGAACTCACGTTGAATCTAGTCAAAACACGTCTACTAGAAGAAGAATCAAACAAGAACCAATACAAAATGTAATGGCGTTTTCTAAAAAAAAGAAATTTAATGGAAGATGCCATAAATGTGGAAAGTTCGAGCACATGAAGAAAGATTGCCGATGAAAGCAAGCAAAAACTGCTGCTATGTTTAAGTTTAAGTTTTTAGCGGATTATAATATAACAGTCCGCTCAAAAAAAATTATAAAAACGATAAGATATAAGGTTTGCTCTAGACTCTGAAGAAACTGATCGTTTTGTAAATGATGAAACTAAGATAACAAATTTTTGTGTTCCAACGCTTATATGTATGCGTTGTAAAGGCAAATGAAAATATAGCAGTATTGAAAATTGGCGAAATAAACTACGTTAGCAACCCAGGACCCATTTTAAGGAGCGTTCATATTTATTAGCTCAAAAAAGACTCCTTTTTCGGAAGAAAATATGTTTGCTCCAAAAAACGACCCCGAAAAAAATCTTATATGATTCAAATATTAATGTACAAATTTATGACTCCGAAAAGACTCCTTTTTATGAACCACACCTGGTCACATAATATTTTGACCTTGAAAACAATCTTTTTTATGAGGAAAATATGAACCTTAAATTTTTTTTTCAAAAAAAATATTGAAAAACTATACACTCTAATTTAGGACTCCGCAATGACTCATATTTATGTCTATATTGTGAGTCTACTTGATTTATCTTTTTTTCAAACTTTGCTTTTGAAGTAAACAAATGTATTTGAATTGAAAAATTATCATTTATGATAAATTCACATTCTTTTTTGATAAATTATCTTGAGTTATTACTGGTTTTGGACCAACATGTTTATCATCTTCCGGCGGCTCATGTTCGAATCGACCCTAATGGTTTCCAGAATATTTAGCCGTCTTGTCAAACAGACGTTACATATACGAGGGCGGTCCGTTAAGTACTTATCCTGACCACCCGATGGTCGCCACGATCGCAAAAGAAATTTACTCGTGTAGTAGCAGTAATTCAGTTACTGTCAAAATTTCAGTCCAAATCGGACTCGTAGTTTTTTTTTTTACCGCCTGTGAAAGCAGGTGTGTCCGCGTGTTTTAGAAAAATGGAAAAAGAGCAGAGTTGGGCATTAACTAGTTAAATCTGTAACTAGTTATCGTTATCGTTAAAGTTACTTTAACTTCGTTACTTTTAACGAAGTCCTCGTTACTCTAAAGTAACTAGTTACTTTGCTATCGTTAAAAGTTACTTTGAGTAACGAAGTAACGAAGAAGTAACGACGTTAACTGAAAGTAACGAAGTTACTTTCGTTACTTTTGTTCGCGTTAAAGTAACGCGTTACTTTGCTATCGTTAAAAGTTACTTTGAGTAACGAAGTAACGAAGAAGTAACGACGTTAACTGAAAGTAACGAAGAGTAACGAAGAAGGAACGACGTTAACTGAAAGTAACGAAGAGTAACGAAGAAGTAACGACGTTAACTGAGAGTAACGACGTTACTTTCTCAGTTACTTTTGCTCACGTTAATTTAACGGCGTTACTTTTCAGTTAAACTTACTCAAGTAACGCCACGCAAAGTAACGCGTTACTTTTTTCGAATTTAGTTACTTTTTGTAGTTTCACCCAAAGGAGTGAAAATGTGGGTGAACAATTTTTTGTTTATACCAAAAAAATTTTATTGCGTCAATCGATAGGAAATATCATGAAACGGATTTTGGACATGGTGGGCGGTGGGTGGGGACCCCCTAAAGTGGTCACACGGGGGTGTTTTGACCAAAAAATTCTTATTGCACAAATCGATAGGAAATATCATGAAACGGATTTTGGACATGGTGGGCGGTGGGTGGGGACCCCCTAAAGTGGTCACACGGGGGTGTTTTGACCAAAAAATTCTTATTGCACAAATCGATAGGAAATGCCACGAAACGGATTTTGGACTTGGTCCGAGGGGCGTTGGGTGGTCACACGGGGGTAAATTGACCCCAAAATTTTTATTGCACAAATCGATAGGAAATGTCACCAAATGGATTTTGGACTTGGCAGAAGGTTTACCGCCGAAGTGGTCACACGGGATAATTTCACCAGAAAAATTTTAGTGTTGAAATCCATAGAATATATCACAAAACAAATTTTACACATGTACGTATACATAAGTATACATGTATGTATATGTACATACATACAGGTGTATATGCACATACATACACATATGTATGTATGTATGTATACGTACATGTGTAAAATTTCTTTTGTGATATATTCTATGGATTTCAACACTAAAATTTTTCTGGTGAAATTATCCCGTGTGACCACTTCGGCGGTAAACCTTCTGCCAAGTCCAAAATCCGTTTGGTGACATTTCCTATTGATTTGTGCAATAAAAATTTTGGGGTCAATTTACCCCCGTGTGACCACCCAACGCCCCTCGAACCAAGTCCAAAATCCGTTTCGTGGCATTTCCTATCGATTTGTGCAATAAAAATTTTGGGGTCAATTTACCCCCGTGTGACCACCCAACGCCCCTCGGACCAAGTCCAAAATCCGTTTCGTGGCATTTCCTATCGATTTGTGCAATAAAAATTTTGGGGTCAATTTACCCCCGTGTGACCACCCAACGCCCCTCGGACCAAGTCCAAAATCCGTTTCGTGGCATTTCCTATCGATTTGTGCAATAAAAATTTTGGGGTCAATTTACCCCCGTGTTACCACCCAACGCCCCTCGGACCAAGTCCAAAATCCGTTTCATGATATTTCCTAACGATTTGTGCAATAAAAATTTTTGGGTCAAAACACCCCCGTGGGACCTTTTTAGAGGGTCCCACCCACCGCCCACCATGTCCAAAATCCGTTTCATGATATTTCCTATCGATTTGTGCAATAACAATTTTTTGGTCAAAACACCCCCGTGTGACCACTTTAGGGAGTCCCCACCCACCGCCCACCATGTCCAAAATCCGTTTCATGATATTTCCTTTTGATTGACGCAATAAAATTTTTTTGGTATAAACAAAAAATTTTTCACCCACATTTTCACTCCTTTGGGTGAAACTACAAAAAGTAACTAAATTCGAAAAAAGTAACGCGTTACTTTGCGTGGCGTTATTTGAGTAACTTTAACTGAAAAGTAACGCCGTTAAATTAACGTGAGCAAAAGTAACTGAGAAAGTAACGTCGTTACTCTCAGTTAACGTCGTTACTTCTTCGTTACTCTTCGTTACTTTCAGTTAACGTCGTTACTTCTTCGTTACTTCGTTACTCAAAGTAACTTTTAACGATAGCAAAGTAACGAGTTACTTTAACGCGAACAAAAGTAACGAAAGTAACTTCGTTACTTTCAGTTAACGTCGTTACTTCGTTACTCAAAGTAACTTTTAACGATAGCAAAGTAACTAGTTACTTTGGAGTAACAAGGACTTCGTTAAAAGTAACGAAGTTAAAGTAACTTTAACGAGGATGTAACGAATAAAAATTTTGCCCAACTCTGAAAAAGAGTAATATAGGTCGGTGATTCGATTCTTGTTTTTGGAAGGGAAATCGCGCAGCAAAATCAAAGAGCGCTAGGATGCTGTGTACGGTGACAAGCATAAACTTGTACGGAAAACAAGCGCGACCACTTCAGAGCCGTGTTTGATGCTGTTTAGGCGCAATCCGAAGGAGTTTCTGCGTTGTTTCGTGACCGTCGATGAAACATGGATCCACTGGTACACACCAGAGACCAAGGAACAGTCGAAACAGTGGACTTCACCCGGCGAACGTGCTGCAAAGAAGGCGAAGACCGTCCTATCGGCCGGAAAGGTGATGACCACCGTTTTTTGGGATTCAAAAGGTGTGATCTACATCGACTACCTGGACAAGGGCAAAACGATCACAGGGCTCTATTGCCGAATTATTGGACCGATTCGACGCCAAATTGCAGAAAAAACGGCCCCATTTGGCGAAGAAAAAAGTGCTCTTCCACCATGACAACGCACCGGCTCACACTTCCGCCGTCGCCACGACCAAATTGGTCGAATTAGGGTACGAACTGCTGCCCCATTCACCGTATTCTCCAGATTTGGCCCCGTGCGACTTCTTTTTGTTTCCAAACTTGAAAATGTCACTCGCCGGGTCGAATTGAGTCGAATGAGAAGGTTATCGCCGCCACGGAGGCCTACTTTGTAGACCTCCAGAAAACGTATTTTTCAGACGGGTTGAAGAAGTTGGAGCATCGCTGGGTCAAGTGTATCGAGCTAAAAGGAGACTATGTAGAGAAATCAATCGCCACATTTCCAAAATTTTCGTTTTTCTTTTGTAGGCTAAGTACTTATCGGACCGCCCTCGTACATACATATACCATATCACGCATCCTTAATACCGAAAGAGTATTCCTTAGGGTGTAGGGTGTAGAAATGTTGCGTACGGTCCCAACATAAATTCTAAGGAATTCATAAAAATCCTAAGGCACCATAGAGTATACAAATCAAAAGGAATTAAATTACACTCATGATAAAAACTCGTGAATTTTTCCAAAGTATTTGCCACAATTGCACAATATTAGAAAGAACTAGCTTGAAGTTTGCTCACTTAAAAAAAGAAAAAATATTAATGAAATTAATAAATAAACATGGTGTCGAATTCGAAATTTTTTAATATAAAACGTTTTTACAACTAACTAAAAGCGACCTTATAAAAACGTTTTAATAAGCCACATTTTATGGCATTTATTCATAATCGTTGTATCAATTTTTACTAGCAAAACGAAATTATGTATACACTGATCAGTGCTGCCATTCATTCGTACCAAAAATTACAGATTTATGTTTTTAAAATCTGGTTTCTCATTGTTTATGGTTTTTTGGTAAGATTTTTGATAAGATTTGGTAGCAAAAAAGTGCCTTCAGGAAGGCCGGACCTCAACCATCTGGACTACCTTGTGGAACATTTTAGAGGAGAAGGCCTGTTCTAAGACTCATCGCAGTATTGAATTGAAAGTCTAAAAGTTGATTTGGTTAAAACAGCAGCAAAAATGACTTTAGAAGTCGTGCGTGTTGCAATAGATGAGTGCGCGGCTCGTTTGTGGAGGTGTATAAAGGCAAAGAGTGTATAAAGGCAATTTTTATATCGCTTAGTGAGTAAGTTATTAACTGAAATATATTTGAAAATGCTGGTCCGATTAGCCATTAGCCATTTTCAATACCAAATAGCCTTGGATAACAAAGAATATTCGTACCAAATTGCATGCCGATACCTCTATTTGATCTCTTGTAATCGTGATTTCCACAGACGGACGGACGGACGGACAGACAGATAGACAGACGGACAGGGCTAAGACTCAGGAGGTGATTCTGAGCCAGAACATACATATATACTTTTGACAATATCTCTATTCGTTGTCCAGCAATCGTAATTTCTACAAACAGACAGACGGACGGACAGAGCTAAATTGACTCAGGACTCAATTTCTTTCTTGTCTTTGAATAAATGATTAGAATAAGTCGAATTGATAGCTCAGTAGTACGGATTGTTATCGTTCAAGCAAGCTTGTTTGTACAAGATAAACTAAGAATTAGGTCTATCTTACAAGTTCAGTGATCTCTTTAGTCTCTCTTTACGATACAACGTTAGAGGAATGCTCTTATGCGACAAAAAAGGATTTGCTAATTTAAGTCTTTCACGTTGCAAGTTGTCGTTACTCTCTAAAAAGAAATCTTAATCTAAAGAATTTAAAAGTTTATTTTATTTAACTTTAATAGAAATACAAATAATAAAATAGTTCTTACCAAAAGGCACCAAACGAAAAGCGTTTATTGGGTGTTGCTTCATAAGTGTTGTAACCTGTTGTCGAAATGCTATGATTTCGAAACATTCCGGCCATTTTGGTGTAAAATTGGTCTTTATAGCTTTAATTTTATAATTATTAATGTTTTTCCCATTTACATCTGTTTTCATTTATATTTTCTTTTTCATTTATATTTTTATCTATTTTTATTTCTTTATTGTATTCGTATTGAAATACTTTTTTATTTTTCTCCACACAAAATTGAATAAATAAATGGACCCGATTTCAACGAATAATGAAAAGGCTATAAACGGATTATGCCAATAACGAATAAACAACTTTCATACTTCCACTGACTGGCTGAGTATATGGACATGAAAAAAGATTCCTTTTGCTGATAATGTAATGCAGATCGAAGCTATATCTCTGAATGAGATGTAGAGAATGTCTAGAGAATGCTATATCTCTAAAACCGCAAGCAATCGCTGGACATACATAAATATATTTTACGGTGTGTTTAAATTTAATTGCAGTTTATCTAATTTATTCTCTTGTATTTATATTTAATTTTAGATTACTTGTATGTTTTTCTAAACGTTCGAACACATCATGAGTCACAATAAAGCTTGCGTGGTGCGCATGTAAACACTGTAAAAATACACCGCCGCCAGTGGCTTTCTCTTTATTTGCAAGCACTGTCCAAGCATCTGAACAAGAAGCCAAAAAGAAACACAAATAAATTCATCAAATGCGTTTGTGAAATACTCGTACTTTTAATAGATCCAAATAAGATACATTGAAATTTTGCTTTCATTCATAACAGAAAATAACATTATTTATCCGAAAATATAGTCACATTATCCAAATATCAATTGTCAAAGAATTACCTAAAAACATCGTTTTAATTTCAACATTTCGAGTGTCAGATAATTTGATGAAGATATAAATAAGTTCTATGTTAAAAATAACTTTTAAAATTAATAACTTTTTTTAAAAATGCTCTAAAAAGAACTAAGAAATATGCCATGTAAATGCTTCCACGTTTACTATTAAAAATTTCACTCTTACACTAAAAGTTTCTTCGCCGAGCGTTTGTTAATTGATTAAAGTGACTTAAAAAGAAAGTAACTTACATAGGTATTCTGAATCACTAACTATTGAAATCATCTCGAAAATCGTCAAACGGACGATTTTTGTTGTTGTTTGCAATACAAATAGAGACGATTGCAATAGTTAGTGACTCTCAGAATATCTCCGTTAAGCTCACTTCGATGGAAATCTGTTCCATTTAAAATTTGAAATTGAATTTGAAATTTGGGAACCAGCTGAAAGCATGTTCCCAAAAATTACAAATATCTATATTGAAACGCGGCTATTCTGGCAGTCAAGTTAACTGACAACTTGAGAAATTATCAAGTTTCCTATTCTCGTTGTCAAGTGCCTTTCTGATTTTGACAAGAAACAAGGTGAGCAAAAATTTGTGGGGTTTTAAGTACTATCCAACTACTAAATAAACAGTTCAAACTTTAGTTCAGTTCAAGGTGTACCAACAAGATGTCTCGGAAGGCGTGGTGAAAGACTTAACCAATACCCTTTTTAGTGGAAAACGCTGGGTCTTTCAGCAGGACTCCGCTCCAGCACTTAAACTAAAACGACCCAAGAGTGGTTACGACAGAGCCTTTATTTCTGCTGAAGATTGGCCCTCGGGAACCCCGGATTTTAATCCTTTGGATAACAGCTTGTGGTCGGAGTTGGAAGCCATGTCCTGCAAAGTTCGCCACCGAAATTTGGAAAAGCTTAAGCAAGCACTTATTGCAGTAGCGCCATCTATGCCCACTAACCATACGTGCCGCTATAGCGCGATGGCCGAACCATTTAAGGGCCTGTATAAAAGCAAAGGTCGGTCATTTCGAACAAGTATTATTTTTTCGCAAGAATATTAAATAATAAAAAACAATGGAAATTATAGCAAATACTAAAACAAATACAAATACTTTGTCTTTAATTTTTATACTTACTTTAAATTATAACAGAACTTATGGAACGACTAAGTACATGTATTCTTATCTCGAAATAAGAAAATATGGGCTCGTAACACTTTCAAGAACAACGGCTCATTGCGTGTTTTTGCAATCTTTACTTCACTTTCAAATCAAATTAAAATCTCTTCCATTTTTCAACTAAAACCATATTTTTTCAAGATTCTCGAAAATAATCGAAATACTGCTCTGATTTCGAAGTTTCGTATGTTAAATACTTTAGATGAAATTAGAAAAAAACAAATACATAATCTGTAAGCGTTTCAATATATGTAAATATCTTTCATATTCTTCAGCTGAAGCCATCCCAGTCGGACTTCTGTTACTTACATAAGTAATGAAAGTATACTTACAAAGTAGAGGGAGTACTCGGAACTTCCTTCACAAACCTAACTTACATTTCTATAGAAATGGGCGCCTAATAAGCATTGAGATCTCCTCATTACAAAGTATATAAGAAGTAAGCTATAGAATTTTTATAATGTGATGGCCCAGCGAAGGAGAAGACTTTTTACTTATGATCCGTATAAACGTATCATCAAAACTAAGTAAAAATTTAGAAAAACTGAAAAACCAAAAGACACTGTATGTAAATAAACAATTATAAATAAACAAAAACCATTCGTCCTATAAACACGTCAACAACAACAAAAAAATAAGAAAAAGAAATAAGAGAATAAGAAAAACAAGAAAGGAAGATTATACGAAAAGTGGACCGCTCATACACATAAAACCATAAAAAATATTCAATGAAAAGCACACAAATTGATGTCAAAGACTGTAATGCATAATTTTTCAAACTTACACAGATTTTTTGTACAAATTCACCCAAAAAAATACCAGTTTTAAGCACAAAGACTATTTTAAGAAATTAGCAAATTATAAAAAACAGCTTCTGGGCACAAAATTAATACGGAAAGATTGAATATTATATGTTTATGTAAAAATAATAAAAAATAACCATCTATTCAAAGCAAGGTTTTGTTGTGCCACCTGAACTGCATATATCGTATACGTGCATAGCTATAGTAACAAATATGTCATTTGGAAATAATCTCCTACCATTTATATAATCTCTACGTTTACCATAGTAAGTTGACATACGTAGAACAAATTGAATGTACAACCATTTAAGCAAAGATCCCAACCAAACCAATTGAAATTGAATGTACAACCATTTAAGCAAAGATCCCAACCAAACCAAACAAAAATCGTGTAAAATCTCTTAAGATTTATTGTGAACATTACTAAAGTGTTCTAGAAAGACCCAAAAATTAGTATTATAAAACTTTTCTTCCAATAACAACATATTATACAATATAATTATAAATTTTTAATAAATTACAAAATGCAAACTTAATCCCAATTACTTACTTACTTAATTGCAATTACTTAATCGAGTAGTTTAATTGCAAAATCGCTGACTTCGCCGACGACGTTGTCGGCTTATTGATTAATTGGCATAAGATTTTATTTTTTATTTTATTTTTAATTGCTTGACAATCGTGACTGTCTGTATAATTTGTTATACGTTGTTCATTATAATTCATAAGTTCCCAAAAATGTAAAGATTAATCTCACCAAGGCACAGGTCTTCATATGTTGGTGGTAATATACGTTGCAATAAACGAGTAAGTACTTACGAGTATTTAAAGACGTTTATCGGTCGTTTATAAGCTTATATACAGATTATAGATTTTTATGAAAACATACCCTTACTCATACAAAAACATCGATTACGTATTTTAAATATTGTTTCTCTTTCGTTCGCTGCACTTATGCTGTAATTAGTATTTTTATAGTGAGATTATATTACTGAATACTCGTATAATATTTTAAAGTGATTTGTAATCAATAGCTCGGAATGTTTTTGCGTCTTTAAAAATCAAAGATAATCAATCACGCTTAAATTAATACGAAAAATTCTAGTTTACATATTTTCAGTTTTTCGCTCTTACTAAAAATCGTATCGCGATTTTTTAGTTTCTTGCTATCTATTTTAATTTAGGCGAAGTAATTTTGATTGAAAAAAGTTTAGATGTTTGTATGATTAAAATAAATGCAAAAATTAATGCACGTAGACGGAAAGTATAATAAAATTCAACTGTGCAGACTTTAATTCAGTATCATCTGTCATTAACTTATCTGATTCGGCTTAACTAAGCACACAATTACATACATATATACTGTTTATGAAAATAGTATTTATGTATAAATACTCGTACGATTTATATATTTTTGTTAAATTTTTATATAAACCTTATTTGACGCTTAGTTTTAATTAAATAAATAAATAAATTTGGCTTGCCAAAAACGAAAAGGTGACAAGTTCTTTAGGAAACACTGAATTTTTCCTTTTCATTTCTTCTTGCAGAGGGGCGAGGACCCGTGGACAACCCCCTAGATGCTCCCCTGAGGCGTAAAACTTCGGTACTTTTCCAAAAATTTCGGTATTAAAAAAGTTCTATTAACCTACAAATATTAACACTAAGCTTATAGAAAGTTGTATAGTAAACTTATATTAAACGAAACCTCCTTTGTTGAATGAATCATAATTTGGTAAGGATAAGCCTTAATTTGATAAGCATATTATTTATTTGATATTCAAATTTATTTTATTTCCATTAAATCCACTAGTAAGCGCAAAAAAAATGTTTCTTATGATGTAGGTCAATCATAAATCAAAATAGACATATTTTCCGAATAACTGCTGATACGAATATTTCATCTGTTGCCTTTCCATAACATCAAGTAAAACTGAGTAAATAATACTAAAATATAAATGAACTATTGAAAACATAAATACCTTGTTGGCAAATTATTGAAATTAATTACAGAAAATCTAGTGGTATAAATAAGTATTTGAGTATTAAAATTTTGTTAGAAATTATTGGTGTTTTTTAACATCTTACTTTATTCTGCCATTTAAAATATCTTAAAAGCAGAACTTGGAAAAGTAATGGAATATGAAATATTCTTGCCCAGCAACACTTTCCTTGTCTTAGTTTTTAAAACTTAATTTCTCAATCATTAGCTAACATTTACGGGATATTGGATAGATTTCGGCGTCAAAATTAAAGATTTTATAAAGTTTAAGACAAAGATTTTAGTAAAACCTAGTGTTAAATTATAATAATTCATTAAATTAACTTAAAAAATATATCGGTGAGTAATAATGAATCAATTTTTATTCTTTTAACAATGGAGCCGCTCACTTGCCAAAGTGATTAACTTCATTAAACAAAAACCAGAGAATATCGGCAATGTACTATGTACAATGTAAACCAATACGCAACGGACTGACAAATGTAGTGATTTAGTGGTGGTAATCATTATAATTGTCCAAATTTATTTAAAATATAAATAGTCAGAAGCCTTTGGAGTACTTTGACACTGAAAGTGCTAAAAATGTTTGCCTAATGTAGGAAACAGAACCAAGGCGGCTCTTATTTACATTCAATAAGTACGATATTAAAAAGTCTAAAATGACAGCAAAAACTACCCACAATCCAATGGGGACACCTGTTTAAACACTTGCAATGACACAAACGATGAATAGTTCCAAACTCGGGACATGGTGGTCTGTCCGCTGATTTTTGTTAACATATTAAAATAGATAACTTTACCATTTCCTACGGAACGCCAACTTCCCGGAAACGGGAAGCTTCTACTCCTTTTTTCGATGATGAAGATTCGAAGAAGTTTTATTTTGACAATAAAGCATTTTGAATCAATCCTTAAAGAAATCTTGCGTAGCAGCCCCTTGGGAAGGGGTAAGCCCACTCACGCAGAATGAATAATAATTATATGCTATTAAAAGGATCACGTTACCTTTAAAAAGAGTAATAGTGTAACACATACAGTAAATGTATATGTGTGGGGAAAAGAAAGTAAGAAAGAGAGGTGAGTAAAGCTAAATGATGCTTTAGTTTTACCTCGAGTGAGAAAAACATCATCGAGTGAAGAAAAAGATAACAATGGAAAGGAAACTGTATAAAATTATTGTCTGAACGATAAGACTGGCCTATGAATACAAACTTTTTATTGAAACAAATGAAAGCAAACCATAATTTTTTTAAAATTTAAGAATTTCACATTCGCATACTAAACGAGTACATATTACATATAAAACGTTTTGAAATTCACAATATTTCTTCCATATAACACACACTTTATACTTGCTTGATACGAAAAAATGAATGCGTTATTTACGTAGTCACGTAGAGGCGGATTTGCTCTCGCTTGTGTTTCTTCTTTCTTCTTGTTAATTTCAATTAAACGAATTATTACATTGAATATAATTGATAAGAAATCCACAATTTCTACATGGAAACTGGCAATTTAATAATTCAAATAATACACACAAAAACAACACAATCTCGAGTCTAATTTTAGTAATTTTCACTTATTTTTTTTAGAAGAAGCGTAAAAATATCTCTATACACATAAATGAAGCACTGATAAAAACAATGACATCTATCGATATGCTTTCTTCAGAGAACTTTTCAATCACTAGAGAGATTTAGGCATTTTTCTTTCATTGTAATATTCCTTCTTTAGGAAGGAACTCAAATTGAACAACAATAATAACAACAGAATCGAACTAATAATAATTCTCAGCATCCGACGAACTGATAAAAACTAGACTAGGGTCGACTACGGAGACAATATAGCAACGAATGCGATAAAGCAAACAAATCCATCTACTTCAACGAAAAGCTAGAACAGAACTAAATGGCAGCGTTACGGAAGTTGGCCGATTTCGACACATCTGGCGCATCTCTCAAAACAAATCCAAACTCTTATAATAAAGCAGACTGTAACCTTGTGTGCGAGCGCACATGAGGGAGAACACTGTGGAAATTACCACCCAGCAGGCACACATGAAAAAGTGAAAAAATGGCATTGAGTACGGTATGTATAGAATGAATCACTCAAGAGCTGTGCTCATTTTTAAGGGTAGCTAAAGAGCATATTTCACACGGCTTTTAGTGCTCATACAACGCACAATACAAGAACGCCATCGCGAACCTATTCACACGTAAAACAGTCACAAACGCGCACAAGTGTGTGGTGCTAGATTTCAGTGATGAAAATTTCAAACAAATAATTCAATAAATTTAGCTGAGGCTCATACATATTTGGGAGATATGAAGTCAGGGTAAAAACGGTATCAAAATTTTAAGAAACCTGAATTTGTTTAACAACCTGAAGACTGGGTCGACACCTTTATGAAAGAATCGCAGAATCTAATAAACAATAAAAAAATTACGGCAATATCAATGCTGAATAATTTTAAATTGTACAAGTAATTTTTAATTTGACCAGAAGCAAACCCTCTGTGTACATGACGAATGCAAAGTTTTATACAAAAAATCTCATGCGTGCAACACATGACTTCTTTTATTAAATTGAGTTATGTATATATAAAATTCTACAAAACACCCTAATAGAAGTGCCCTTAGGCACAACCGATGATAATAAAAATCAGAGGTACACACTTACATGAGGTATACAGAGGTATACACTCCAAAATACAAAATATGAACTTTCTGTGGCAGCCGTTTTTTAGTTATATGTATGCATAATTCTACAAAACCCTGCAAGAAAAGTTCCTCTTCGGCACAACCGATTGTAACCAAAAAGGGAGGTGCACAACTAGATGTTAAAATGATCCTAAATACAATTATCAACTTTTTACGGCTAGCGGTATTTGAGTTATGCGAGATACGTACATATGTACGTAAAGACGTAACGACGAAAGTAGTCAAAATGGATTCAGGGATGGTAGAAATGTATATTTCCGTTTAAATCTGGAACTCAAAGTTTTTCGCGATTACAATACGAAGAAGTAAAAAACACACATTTTTAACCCTTTCACTAAGGTGAACAGGTAACAGGTACCAGAAGCAGCTACAGCCATGCTTAAAAACCAACAATCACGTTTATTACTCTTCCATCATTACAGCGATAAGTTATAAACACACAGAAGTCGATACAAAACACGTCCAAGCAAAACAGCTTTAAAAAATTAACTGAACATTCAAAGTGGCCGAACTTGTCAGCTTAAGTGAGGGACATGAGTACCAACATAACACCACAAAAATTTAAAATCGAATATACGTAACCCGAGGGAATTCAAAATTCGCGATATTTTTTGAGCAGATCTTGTATAATTGAGGAGAGACTTATTGAAGATGTGAGGCAATACAAAAACAATACAAACTCAAACCCCGTCGGTGTTTTAACAGCAGCAGACTTTTGACAATTCTCTACGACCGAAAACGGCGAACACCTTTCTATTAGAGGGCTGCATGGAATGTCTCGAACACACGAATACTCTAGAGAACAGTACTGTGGTACAGCACATTTCGAATGAAAATTTAACTCCTTAACTAAAAAATTCAGGATACCTACTAGAGTCGAATGAGGCCGTATCTCCATTCGTTTTTGTATGAATAAAATTAGGGTCAAACTAAAAAAGATAAGATGATTCATTCAAATTTTGAATGAGACGTGTATGTATGTATTGGAGAAGTGAACAAGCCGTTTTGAAACGACTTTTAAAACACAGAAGGTTTTGGCAGTAAAAACTGCCAAGAGTTTTCCCATTTACAATAACAGCCTTTATTGCTACTGCTCTGCTAGAAACAAAAACAAAATTGTCAGTCGAAAAAGACTGAGCAGTTTTAATGCCAATTATTGCTAAATACAGGTAATCCTCCTATAACACGGTATTTTACAACACGGTTTCACTCTAACACGAAAAGAAAAATTCCCTAAAACCCTCTTATAACACGGTACTTCTACAACACGATAACGAGATATTTGTTTAAAATTATTTAGAAAATTACATTATGCACTATGAACACACAATATATGGGAATAACGAAATTTTACTGCTTTTTTTTCGGGAAATACCCGAAATTTTTATGAATAAACTATGCCTGGATGTATTTTTCTTACCTATTAAACTTGAGTACATATTCTGTGATGCAAGAGTTTACTTCGTGGATAGCAATTAGCATAACTTTTTATTATACTTCATTCAAAAGTGAAGATTGTAATAGTTTTACAATAAAAAAATGACAAGAAGGTCTTAGCAAAAAAACCAGAATTATTTTTCTTGAGTGCAGACCCTTCATCTGAAAGAAGCTTAAAATTCAAAAGGGACCTGCAAAATTGCTTTTCACCATATTATACAATTCACACCGGGCTTGTAAGAGCAAGCAAGCAAAGCCAACTTACAGTTTTTTTTTAAACGGACAAAAGGTGCACAAAATCTAGAAGAAAGTTCAAAAAGTGTTCTCGTTTAATTGTACTTAGTAGCGATGACGAAGAAAATTATTAAATTAGGTTTATATTAAATTAAATTATTTTTGTTTTGTTTCCCAATAAACATGAAGTTACTTATGTAAAATTAAAAAAAAAACCTTTTTAATAGCTTTTGGAACATAACCCCCTTTTTTGTACTGGCTTCTAGTCTCATATAACACGGTTTCGCACAACACGGGACTTTGTAGGAACGTATCTACCGTGTTATAGAAGGGATACCTGTACTTATAAGAGAAGGATACACATACGAAGTGCACATACATATTAAATACATACATACGTTTAGCCGTCTCCTGGGCTTTTAGTTATAAAATGAGCACTGCGTAGTTTTCTTTCTGTTAACAAGGAAACGACAGAAAAAAAGAAACGAAAACAACTTTCCCTTTTTTTGTTTCTTTTAATTTGTTCATTGTTTTTAATCGTTGCGGCCCCGATGTGGACAATTTACAACAAAAACAAAGTAAGAACAAGTAAGAGCTTTATCTTCGGCCTGGCCGAGGCTCATGTACCCTACACCCGTATTTGTCGAAGTCATTAAAAGTGACACCTGCTTTTTTTTTAATTTACAGGGAGCAAATTTTTATCTATTACATCATCTACAACACCGCTTTGACTATCAAACACCTAATTTTATGGTATAGTATATAAATATATAAGTAGTATAGTATATAAGCGTGTCACGCCCATTTTTGAGAATATATTTTTGTCTAAGATGGTGGACTCGGAAATAAAATTTTAGCTGAAAATTCGGTCTACAAGCCAAGAAATTTAGTTAAAAGCACGGATGAGTGCATATTTTCCATAAAAAGTAGGCGTGGAACTGGTCCGATTTTCCCTTTTTTTAATACCAAACAGCGTAGAATAACAGAGAATATTCGTGCCAAATTTCATGACGATACCTCTATTCGTTCTCCAGTAATTGTGTTTTTCACAGACGGACGGACAGACAGACAAACAAACATGGCTAAATCGAATCAGGAGGTGATTCTGAGCCAGAATTTATATACTTTTCTATACCTGCCACGCCTCCTTTAATGCGTTACAAACGGAAGAACAAAGTGCATATACCCTCATCCCTTTGGGTGTAGGGTATAAAAAGACAAAATTAAATGGAATAATGAATAGGTATGCCTATGGAGTTTGAGCGGAGAGAAAGAGATAGAACAAGCAGTAAAAATTACTGTCGGTGGGGTAAAGGCACCACAGTTTGGTTATTTACTGCAATTTTCATACGACAGTCTCAAAACAGCAGTCCTGTCGATTCGATTCGATTCGAAAAATAAAGAGATCTCTGCAGTCAATGCTCGAACCTTTTTCTGTATCTCTTCAGAAAGTACTTTTGAAACGTCTCATGTAACCCGCTACTTTCTGTGATTATAACTAATCTATATATATATATATATATATATAAATATATATATATATAGGAAGATAAATATATATCTTCCTATATATATATATATAATATATATTCCTATATATACATACGAATATTCCTATATATATATATCCCGTATGGGATATATATATAATCATCCCATACGGGATATATATATATAGGAATATTCGTATGTATATATATGATGGATGATCTATATATGATCTATATATATATATATACTATATCCCTATATATAAAAATGAAAGTCCTGACTGACTCATCAACACCCAGGCTAAACGCTTGGACCTAGAAAGCTGAAATTTTGCAAAGACGTTTCCTTTATGATGCATACAAGCACTAACAACGGATATTTCGAAATTCGAAACCGAAACCCTTCACACCACCGAAATTCGAAAGGTGGTGAAAAGGGGTTGCAAAGTTTGTATGAGGAGTGACTGGCGCGTCCCATCAGTCAAAACATACATATTTCGACCGTATGGGATGATTCTACGTAAGGATTTTTGTTTATTTTTCTTTGGCTTTCATTTATTGTATTTCACTATACCAACTCAGACGAAACATTGTTACCAAGCTTGAAGTATTTTACATATTCCTTTAAGTAATTTTTAAAAATGTAAAGATTTTGCAGCGAAAATTCGCTTTAGTGGTATCTGGTAACATCGGTTTGCTGACATGTCTTATCAGCTATGTGAGCTGGTATACAGAAACCTAGGTGTAGAAAAGAGACTTCAATGGAACTTTGTTTCGGCTGTGTTCATGGGTAGAAATAAACGCGTGGAAAAGAGATAAAGTGATCAGAGCTAATGTCGAAGATTGTTGTTGGTTAAAAAATGGCCGCCTGTAAACAAAAACGTGCCTTCAAGTATTTTTTTTGGTGGTGCGCAATTTGGGTTAAATTCTTTTTTCACAATATTTTGTGCATATTTTGCAAAATACATTACATAGAAATGCAAATTGAAGTAATAAAGTGTATCTAAATGTGTTTTTATAAGAATTTATAAAAATAATGCACAATTTTTTGCATAGTTGTGTGCAGACGCATAGTTTTGCGATGGGTCTTGTATGACATGTGAAAGATGTGATTCGTCTTTCGTCGTCAGGTTCTAAAAGTGGTTGAAATTCGTATGTTTTCATCTACAGACCTGAAAAGCATGTAAGAAAACCAACAACATACGTAAAATCGGGACTCGCTTGCTTGTTCTTCTTTTTCAGAAAGCAAAGGCTGCGTTCAGGGACAACAAGCTGTATTGGCTTTTTCTTGTTAGCATAAATCATGTTCTCTGAACGCCTTGCTGAGTCGTTGCTGATAAACAACAACATTTAAACAACAACCACACTGCATTGCCAAATTCCACGTTGCCGCCACACGAGAAGTAAACAAAACACTGAAAATGAGTGACAGAGAAGAAAGTTCTGAGCAGATCCAGCATACAAATTTTTCGCTTGAAAAAATTGCGACCGCTTTGTCAGCCCTTCTGACCTTTCTACCCCCTCAGACAAAAAACCAGCAAAAATCACACACCGCTTGTTGTCCCTGAACGCAGCCAAAGCATCTGTTCAGCGAAAATAACAAAGCATAATTCAAAAGAATTCATGGGAGTTAAAGGCCCGGGCGTTCAGGAATAACCCCCTTAAAATTCATTTCAATATAGGGGGTTATTCCTGAACGCCCGGGCCTTTAACTCTGTAACGAGTTTTTCTTCCAAGCCGGGGTATCCTCAGTGGCCCCAGTGTCCATTATTGAGGGATCTCGTAACCCTCCGGGAAGTTCACCACCGTTACCGAATTCCACACGATTGACTAACGTGTCAATCAATTCACTGGCTAATTGATAGCTCAGCTCGGACGGGGCAGAAGGTTTTTCGCTTAATCTACTTATTTTCTATGAGACGGGCAGAATGCCCGACGACTTATGGTCGCTTACAAAAGATGGGAATGTAGGAGTACAGGAGTTTTTTTTATAGACAGGCAGAGTGCCTGGCAACTGATGGTTGCTTACAATTTCTAGCGAGTTACTAATACTCGAGGTTTTACTTATATACTACAAAAAAAAGGTTTTTTTTTTTAAAAAACTGGTCACAAGACCACAAAACTCCCCAGCGAACTGGGTCGTAAGTAAAAAAGAACTGGTCACAAGACCACAAAACTCCCCAGCGAACTGGTTCGTAACAGCCAAAAAGAGTTAGGTCACAAGACCACAAAACTCCCCAGCGAACTGGGTCGTAAGTAAAAAAGAACTGGTCACAAGACCACAAAACTCCCCAGCGAACTGGGTCGTAAACGGAGACGGGTTTGAACCTGTATTCAGAGAAACTCCTGTATTTACATGTGGAGGGCTATAAACCCATCTCACCTGTATATGACAGTTTTTGTCTTGAGCTCAGGTTCTTGGATGAGCGCAAAAACGTGTCTTAAGAGTATTAAGCTTGTTAAACTGGTCGGGATCTATATGCACTTCATGCAAAAAATGAAAGCAAAAAGGGAAAAGTGCATCTGTTTGTAATCGTCTCTTTATTTGTTTGTTGATGTGTATGTTCGTCTATATGTACCTGTTTGTGTGCTGATTTATGTTTTTATTTGCACTGTGAGAAATCGATGGTACGATTTCAATTCCTTTCAAAGTTAGTATTTTTTATAATTTTTACCAATGATATGGCGACGGAATATATTTATTATTATAAAAAATTAATTGTAATGTGTTTTTAATGTTGTTCGTACCGAGGTTCGAACCTGGACTGTTTTGGTCGTGAGTAGACTACTCTAACCACTAGGCTATGAAACTCTTTGAGTATGAAGCGGTTAACAATTAAGAAATAATTTGTAACGATTTATGATCGTTACATTCTATCCCTACTAAGGGACAAAAAAAACAAAAATGACGGAAGAGACTTAATTCTATAATTAATTCTATAATTAGTGTAATTTAAAGAAAGAAGTAAAATAATTCAAGTATTCATAATTCATACACTTTTTTTTTTTTTTTTTTTTTAAATTTAAAAGTTTGCAAGAAAAAAATCATTTCATACGTTCATAAAATGGAATTAAGTTGTCGGTTGTGAAACGGCGTGTTTCCTGGATCTGGAGTTCGTTGGTTTGGTGAGTTTCGGCGCCCATTGCGGAGTGTCGGGAGTCGGTGTTGTATTTTTCTGGCTGGCGACGTTGTGGTTGAAGCTGGACGTAGAGTAACCAGATCTTTGCCCGGGCTGGTAACATTTTTCTGGTTTCGGCAACATCTGGTGTATATTTTTGCGTTGGAAGTGGGTTTCAGGAGACGGCACTGGTATTGATTTTTTCGGCCTTTCGGCCACGTTTCTTGGCGGTATTCCATGTCGCCGTGGTCGTGTAGCGACAGTGGTTGTCGGGAATTCAACCGGAGGTTCAGGATTTGCTCTGTATTGGGCACATGTGAAACATGATCTTACATACTTTTTGATGTCCACATACATTTTTGGCCAAAAGTATTGCTTGCGTGCTCTTCGCAATGTCTTGTGGAATCCGAGGTGACATGCTGTAGAGTGATCATGAATTTTTCGGAGTATTTTTGATTTCTCATTGGCGGATATACAGAGTTGCCGACGAGCTGGTCTGGTGCGGGATTTTGCTTGAGGTGACAGACTGTCGGTGACCACCTTTAATTCTTTTTTTTGGTATTCAGTTTTAAACTTGTATTTTTGCATGGCTGGTTTCTGCGGGTTGTTCCGTCGTTTTCCAAGGGGTCTGGTATGCTTATCAATCCTGCAGAGTTCTTTTGAATCACTTATTCGTTTCTGTTTCTTATTACGAAACGCTTCTATGGTAATGTCTGGTTGGCTTATCATGCACAAGTGATTCTCCTTTTTAGTTTTGGAAAGTTGGATTTCTTCCCCGGCAATAATTAATTTGCAGTTGAGTTTCGTTAATAGGTCCATACCCATTACGAAATCCTTTAGGAGACCTGGTAGGAAATACACTCGGTGGGTGAATTTCAATGCTCCTACTTCAATGATGGTTTCAAAACTTTCCTGGATATTAATTTGATCGCCATTCGCTAATATTAAAGGCTGTATCTCTGTGATAGCTGGAACCTCATGGGACAGGTAGTCTCTAACAGTTGAGCCAATAAATGACAGGGTGGCTCCTGTGTCGAGCCAGGCGTCTGTGGGTCGCCCGTTGCACAAAACTCGCATTTGCAGTCGGTCGTCTTGCGGCGTAATTGTTTTAGTCCATACGGGATTAGATTTTCGACAGAGACAATCCTTCGACCTGGTTTCTAATTTCCCACAGTATGAACAAAACAGCTTGACCTGTCTCGTGCACTCTCTTCGTGTATGCCCTGGTTCTTGGCATGACCAACAGTGAGTGCTTCGGGAATAGGGTTGTGCGGTTACCCAGTTAGAAACGTGAGGGCGTTGGCTGCGGGATTCCTCGCCACGAATGTGCTCGTATTCGTCTGTTTCAATCATTAGTGAGTCGAGATCTTTAAAATCTGCTCGGCGAATGTACAGGCGGTACTCTGCTCTCAGACCTTCATAAATTCGGTCGACATGGTCTTCCTGGCGCAGCCTCGGATGCTGACGGACCATAGACATCATCGCCATTATGTAGTCTTTTGCTTTTTCTCGCAACCCCTGGCGTCGCCGTATAAAATCTTCCTCTAAACGTTGCAAGTGTCTGGGCGGCAGGAAAAATTGTAATGCAGCTTCTTTAAATTCACGCCATGTCCTTACCTCTTCCTTTTTATATCGCCACCAATCTCTGGCGCGGTCGCGAAATAATTCATTCAAGGGCAAGAGTAAGCAGTTGTGGGGTATGCGGTAGCAATCGGCGAGCTCTTCGATGTTCTCAATGAATTCGAGTATGGAGCGCGTGCCGTTGTAATGCAGGTTCCACTTTCGCACAGTATTCATGATGTCATATTCAGGCGGTGGCTGTATTTGTTGGTTGGGCACAGGGAGACTGGTTGCTCCACTGTTTATATTTGCCTCAGTTGACAGGTTTTCGGTTGATTTTCGGGCTCTTCTCTCCTTGGTGAAATTGCTGAGCCGGTAGCGCATCTCTTTCACCGTCCCTTCGGTAGGTAGGCCTAGTAGTGCCATCTGGGCTTCTAGTTCCTCCTTCTTTAATTTATAAATAAAATTAAGGTTGTCAGGTAGAAGTTCTTCTCTTGAAACTTCGGTGTTTGGTGAACCGCTTCTAGCAGAAGACGGTCCCTGCTCGGGCGCCATTTGTAACGAGTTTTTCCCCAGTGGCCCCAGTGTCCATTATTGAGGGATCTCGTAACCCTCCGGGGTTAACGTGTCAATCAATTCACTGGCTAATTGATAGCTCAGCTCGGACGGGGCAGAAGGTTTTTCGCTTAATCTACTTATTTTCTATGAGACGGGCAGAATGCCCGACGACTTATGGTCGCTTACAAAAGATGGGAATGTAGGAGTACAGGAGTTTTTTTTATAGACAGGCAGAGTGCCTGGCAACTGATGGTTGCTTACAATTTCTAGCGAGTTACTAATACTCGAGGTTTTACTTATATACTACAAAAAAAAGGTTTTTTTTTTTAAAAAACTGGTCACAAGACCACAAAACTCCCCAGCGAACTGGGTCGTAAGTAAAAAAGAACTGGTCACAAGACCACAAAACTCCCCAGCGAACTGGTTCGTAACAGCCAAAAAGAGTTAGGTCACAAGACCACAAAACTCCCCAGCGAACTGGGTCGTAAGTAAAAAAGAACTGGTCACAAGACCACAAAACTCCCCAGCGAACTGGGTCGTAAACGGAGACGGGTTTGAACCTGTATTCAGAGAAACTCCTGTATTTACATGTGGAGGGCTATAAACCCATCTCACCTGTATATGACAGTTTTTGTCTTGAGCTCAGGTTCTTGGATGAGCGCAAAAACGTGTCTTAAGAGTATTAAGCTTGTTAAACTGGTCGGGATCTATATGCACTTCATGCAAAAAATGAAAGCAAAAAGGGAAAAGTGCATCTGTTTGTAATCGTCTCTTTATTTGTTTGTTGATGTGTATGTTCGTCTATATGTACCTGTTTGTGTGCTGATTTATGTTTTTATTTGCACTGTGAGAAATCGATGGTACGATTTCAATTCCTTTCAAAGTTAGTATTTTTTATAATTTTTACCAATGATATGGCGACGGAATATATTTATTATTATAAAAAATTAATTGTAATGTGTTTTTAATGTTGTTCGTACCGAGGTTCGAACCTGGACTGTTTTGGTCGTGAGTAGACTACTCTAACCACTAGGCTATGAAACTCTTTGAGTATGAAGCGGTTAACAATTAAGAAATAATTTGTAACGATTTATGATCGTTACAACTCCCATGAATTCTTCTCAATTATGCTTTGTTATTTTCGCTGAACAGATGCTTGGCTTTCTGAAAAAGAAGAACAAGCAGGCGAGTCCCGATTTTACGTATGTTGTTGGTTTTCTTACATGCTTTTCAGGTCTGTAGATGAAAACATACGAATTTCAACCACTTTTAGAACCTGATGTGATGCGTCTCTCACATGTCATACAAAGCCCATCGCAAAACCATGCGTCTGCACACAACTATCCAAAAATTTGTGCATTATTTTTATAAATTCTTATAAAAACACATTTAGATACACTTTATTACTTCAATTTGCATTTTTATCTAATGTATTTTGCAAAATATGCACAAAATATTATGAAAAAAGAATTTAACCCAAATTGCGCACCACCAAAAAAAATGCTTCAAGGCACGTTTTTGTTTACAGGCGTCCATTTTTTCACCAACAACAATCTTCGACATTAGCTCTGATCACTTTATCTCTTTTTCACGCGTTTATTTATAGCCATGAACACAGCCGAAACAAAGTTCCACTGAAGTCTCTTTTCTACACCTAGGTTTCTGTATACCAGCTAACATAGCTGATAAGACATGTCAGCAAACCGATGTTACCAGATACCACTAAAGCGAATTTTTGCTGCAAAATCTTTACATTTTTAAAAATTACTTAAAGAAATATGTAAAATACTTCAAGCTTGGTAACAATGTTTCGTCTGAGTTGGTATAGTGAAATACAACAAATGACAGACAAAGAAAAATAAACAAAAATCATTACGTAGAATCGTCCCATACCCTTAAAATATGTATGTTTTGACTGATGGGACTCGCCAGTCACTCCTGGGCCTTCAAGGCCCGGGCGTTCAGGAATAACCCCCATAATCTCGTTGCACAAAGGCTTTATACTTTATGTGCACAAATTTGCGCAACTTAATTTTCGTTAAAAAAATTTTGGAATTTTGTCATTCGGGATTTCGCTACCAACCCTAATAACACTTCCATTGCGGGTGTTTCTATACTGCTTTGTTTTGGTTTCTTAAATTCTGCTCTGCGGTTGTTGTATTAAGCCAGTCAAGCGAAGTGATTGTCACAAATATAAATTGTGACTTAGTCAAAACTTTTTTGTCTAACAAACTTCCTTAAATTTACACTATAATATATATAATATATATATATATATTTAAACTTCCTTAAACTTCCTATAATTTAATATATAGCCACCTGGAGGTGGCTTGTGTGTGTCATGAAAATGCAGAGATAGCGATTAAGTCGCGGTATGGCATCGGCAAACAGGATATATCTTCCATCCTGAGCTTTTTATTGATGGTGGATGATCTCAGTTCTTTGGAGATGCATGAATGGACACGCTAACTGGTTATAGAGAGAAAAATTATTCATTCGCAAAGTTTAGCTCAAAGTCTTTTTCCTGAATTTTAACACCAATTTAATGCAATAAAGCTACGAAATATAGAAATATTCAGCGGGACAGTTCTACATTTCGCACACAGGACACTTTATAGTCTAATATGGTGTTTACATAACACGGATTTAGATAAATCCAAAATTTCGTTAGCATTGAAGTTAAATGCAAACGAAATCTTGGATTTATCTAAATCCGTGTTATGTAAACATCATATATGTACATACTTATGGCTTTTAGATTTTATAAAAAATACATATGTATATGTATTTGAATTTCTGCTTTACTCACTGTTCATATCTTGAAATATTGGCATCAGGTAACGAAGTAACGGACGTATTATTCCGAGGACTAGGTACTTTTGATGAAGAATCTTCTGCGTCAGATAACCGCTTTAATTTCGTATTGTACTGCTTAGCCGACGGAGACCGTGTATGAACCGCAATACATTTCTTGAAATTTTCACTCATTTTTAGGAATTCTTTAGTTTGTTAACAGAAAAAAAAGGTGGTGAAACAATAATAAACAAGTCCAATTTTAATATGGTCTTTTTATAATAAAAGATAACATCAAAAACGAAAAAGGCGCTCAAGGTATACAAAAACTTTGAAACTCAACCGATTATGTGGCAGCAAGATGTGCAATAAAATAAGATCGGGTCGGCATTGTTCGATAAAAATGTCGAAATCGATAAGATCCAGGTTAGCAATTTATCGCATTTTGGCCTGTTGATGCTATTTAGGTGAATTCTAACGTCAAAATTTTATGTAGCCTTTGGGGCAGTGATAAGGAGATAGGAAACTGCTTAACATGCTAAAAAATACAACTCTGGCGTAAAGTAGTGTTTGTGGAAAACCTGACAAATGCTTCTCAGAATTTCAACTATCAGACCCAGGATGATGGGTGTCAGGGATAGGGAACGGGGTTTTTAGTATAGGAAAGTCATAGGTTGCATTCAGAACGGTCAAGCTGTGTTGGCTGGTTCTTGTCAGCGTAAATCATGTGCTCTGAATGGTTGCATTCAGAACGGTCAAGCCATGTTGGCTTTTTGCTTAATTTTTGTATGAGGGGGTAGAAAGGTCAGAAGGGCTGACAAAGCATTCGCCATTTTTTCTAGCCAAAAATTTGTATGCTGCATCTGTTCAGAACTTTCTTCTCTGTCACTCATTTTCAGTGTTTTATTTCCTTCTAGTGTGGCGGCCACGTGGAATTTGGCATAAAGTGTTGTTGTTGTTTAAATGTTGTTGTTTTTCAGCAAAGACTCAGCAAACGTATTCAGAGCACATGATTTATTCTGACAAGAAAAAGCCAACAAGGCTTGACCGCTCTGAATGCAACCAATGCGTTTGCTGAGTCTTTGCTGATAAACAACAACATTTAAATTCCACGTTGCCGCCACACGAGAAGTAAACAAAACACTTTAAATGAGTGACAGAGAAGGAATGGGCTGAGCAGATTCAGCTTACAAATTTTTGGCTAGAAAAAATGGCGACTGTCAGCCCTTGACCTTTCTACTCCCTCAGACAAAAAACCAGCAAAAAGCCAACACGGCTTGACCGTTCTGAATGCAACCATACTTACGTTCCCCAGTTGTGATTGGTTGCATTCAGGACAACAAGCTTTATTGGCTTTTTGCTGAATATTTGTCTGAGGGGGCTAGAAAGGTCAGAAGGGCTGACAAAGCCGTCGCCATTTTTTCTAGCCAAAAATTTGTATGCTGGATCTGCTCAGAATTTTCTTCTCTGTCACTCATTTTCAGTGTTTTGTTTACTTCTCGTGTGGCGGCCACGTGGAATTTGGCATAAAGTGTTGTTGTTGTTTAAATGTTGTTGTTTTTCAGCAAAGACTTAGCTCAGACTCATCAAAGACTCATGATTTATTCTGACAAGAAAAAGCCAACACAGCTTGTTGTCCTGAATGCAGCCATTGGCTCGTTCACGGCGGAGGGGTTAATTGGAAATAGAAACTCAAATATGAGTCAACAATGAAGAGTGATCGGGACGGAGAGAGTTTGTCAGAGAGCTTTGAGACCCCAATGACAATTCAGATTTTTAAGTCAAATCATTTGTATTGAGATTGCAACTTAGTTAATTATTCATATAAGTAACGAATTCGAAGACATCAATTTTTATTTATTTATTTATGCCAATATTTAGTCTATTTAATATCCATTTTACTTTTAAATAGTTTTTTACTTAATTAAAACCTATTTGGGAAAAGTATTTTAAGATTAGAAATCATTGCAAGTGCAGATTAACAACAAAAAACCCGGCACCGGGTCGCAGTAAAATTCAGCTGGGTCGTGGCAAAAATTGTAAAAACACAAAAAATCTATAACATTTTGCTCTAAATTTAATATTTTTCGAAACTTTTTCAAGTATTGCAGGTGGCAACTGTTTACCACCATTTCCCTTATTTACTTTAGTTTTCAAATGAAGATAATGGATTGTCTTTAATTACTTATGTTTTTGTTATATAATTATTTTGCCATTTTTGTGTATGAAATAAACAAACAAATAACTTAAATTTTGAATTTTATTAAAAAATAAAATTTGTTTTGTAAATAAATGTTTTTTTTTATAAGGTGGGTCGCGAAAAAATTTAAATACATAGAAAACTTATACAGCCGAAACGAAAATTTTTATGCTATTGAGGTGAATTCCCCATACGTCAAAATTGTATGTAGCCTTTGGGGCTGGGTAAAATTTTGAACCATTAATTTTTCTAAAAACGTTGAAAGTAAAAATCAAAGTTAATTCTTGTTGACAAAAAGGAATAAAACCAATTAAATAATAATTTTAATAACTATATATTACATTATAACTATAATAACTATATTGTACATTAATTAAACGTAGGAGCTTGCAAACTGTTGACAGCTTGATTTTTACATATCAGTCTATTTAATCTTTTAAACATGCTGTGCATGATTTGTTTAATAATTTTTTTTTAAATTGAAATTAAATTTATTCGACGAATTGGCACAGCTGGAAACAAATTTCAGCAATTTTACTTACCAGAGTCAAATTTTTTCACCGCTACCTACCCCTAATTAGAAAAACATTCAACGAGTGAATCGCTCGATAGTTTTTAGAAATAGATCAAGTGTATGAATCAGAGATTATCTCTGGTATGAATGAATGAGTGAAAAAAAATCATTCGATAGTTAAAATCATTCAGTAACTAACTATCGATAGTTGAAATCACTTCATAGCTCCCAACACTAGAAAATGTCATATAAACGTGACGACATGCGGTGAACTTCACATACAGCATACATACGCTATACGTGTGTCCTTACGTAAAATCTCCGAAGAAATTCAGTATTTTTTTGACATATTGTTTGTATTGATTATATATACAATGACCCTTTCCCCATGAGTCACTCGCCGTGAATTCTTTTGTTCTCTCTTCTGATTACACGATTACCCATTTGATGCATGGATAAAAATCAAAAAATTTGGTATTTTTATCATACTACTTTTTTCCTATTTTTATTTCTATTCATGTTTCAGGGACCGAAAGTAAGTTTCCTTAAAGTAATCTGAAGTAAAACAAGCAATTGTTTTATATCCTTATTCGTGACTGTGGGAATTATATTTTTTAAATTGTTTAAAATTTCATTAATTGTACTTTCTTTTTTTGCGGTGTTGATAATGTTTGTGGAAGAAAATAAAATAAATTAAATTAGCTCACAAACATGGGCTTCTCTCGAACACATAATAAGCTCCTCCGTATGTGCTCTGTTCCAAAAGTAAGCAATTTTCATATCAATCAGAGATAACGAGATAGGAAACTGCGTCAAGACCCATCGTATATGTCAAAAAAAAACGAAATTCGGTATTAAGGTGAAACACGTATAGTGTATGTGTCGTGTATATGTTGTTCACCACAAGACGTTACGTTTATATGACATTTCTTTTGTTTATTATTTTAACAGATGAAAAATGTTTAGCTTGTGAAAATTGTTTAGCTATTTCGCAAAGAAATTAGTGTTTTTAGTGAATTTTAATGAAGTTAAATCATGCACTGGACCTCGGAAATAGCACTTGCCGGGGCTGTATACGAACGGCTTGCCATTTTGGAGCAGGATGATTGGCCTGCAACGGCAGGCATAGACATTTCAGTGCAGGGAATTTTGTTGCGACCTCTGGTATTTTTCTCCGGCCAATCGGAGTTTATGGGTCATGTTTTGAGTGGTACCGCATCGGATCCGATATCAGCATATCAAGGCACCACCTTGTCGCACAATCATGAACACTATGTGATACTATCGTCGGGAGCCACGGTCTTAATGCAATTGCTCGGGGCTCAGTCAATCGATTTGAATGGAAGTGGAATGGAAATGGAAATGAACTTAGCATTTGGAATCGCAACGCAAATGCAGAAATTAAGAAAAGGTACTTTAATTATTGATTAAATTATTATTTAAGTGTTTTATGTGATGTTTTTGTATTTTTTTCTAGTACGGGCGTTGCTGTACTTGGCCACACGGTTGCTCGATTTACTCACGCACAAATCCGCCGGATTTACTTTAGCTTTAAATCAAAAGAACAATGAAATGTATTATATATACATATGTATTATATAATGTATATAATAATATGTAACATATTATTTTTATAATTCAGACTGTATATTTAAATGTTACTACATAATATTGTAGGAAAAATTATTCATCTAATAACTTAAATGTTATGTATCGGATAAACACTTAATGTGGTTGTATGCATAAATAAATAAATACATGAAAGAACTTAAATTCTTATTATTTAAAAGCAATTCTTTTTTACCCTACACCCGAAAGGATGAGGGATAGATTCACTTTGTGCTTCCGTTTGTATCGCATTAAAGGAGGCGTCTGCCTGTAAGTCTGTCAGTCCGTCCGTCTGTAGAAATCACGATTAAGGGAGAACGAATAGAGCTAAGAAATTTGGGACGAATATACTTGGTCATAATAGGCTGTTTGGTATTAAATACAATACCAACATGGTTGTTTGGAACACATATGCAATCTTGCGTCCAGAAGATTTATAACTTCAAAACCATGTTCGTTATTGAACTTTTGAAATTTCGCTAGAATGTTTAGCTATTGCAGCAAAGATAAAAGGAAAGAAAGTTACTCATAACTACTGAAAATAAAGAATACACCTAAACAAACAAATGGCGGAATTCTGTACATTTAGTTAACATTATTTGTATCGTTAAATACGATATCCATGAATAAAATAGAAGATTTCATCTAAAATTTATTCATTTCGTCAATTGTGGTGAAAAAATCAATGATATTATAAAGCAGCGTTACATTTTACGTTAACAAAAGAAAATTCAGAAAGTACGAAAAAGGTAAAAGTACTTTTTGTAGTACTCGGTGTAAAGAACACAATAATTTTCTATTCTAGGAAGTAATTTGTACTCCGCGAAGCAAGAATAAACGTTTTGTTAACAGTTCAAGCACATTTATGCACTAATATATTTGGTAATTAAGAAAAAAATCAAATTTATTTGATATTGTAGCATACCGACAACACTGCTTTGGTACCAGAATTCATAAGAGGCGCAAAAATAGATGCGTTCTATACAAACGGGTAACACTTGTATCGGCAAATTCAATGGCGTGGTAAACGAAAATATGAGGGTATACCAACGCCATTTTATGTCTGCTCTTTTATTTTAATTGGATAATCAATTTGATTTTACAATAATTTCTTTTGCTTGAATTCTTCATAGAATAGGTCATACAGTTTCTTGTATAAAATAGTGGCGGATTTGAGCGTATAAAACAATTTACATTCGATTTTTTGTTGTTAATCTGCACTTGCAATGATTTTTAACCTTCAAATACCTTTCCCAAATAGGTTCTAATTAAGTAATAAACTATTTAAAAGTAAAATGGATATTAAATAGACTAAATAATTGGCATAAATAATTAAATAAAAATGTATGTCTTCGAATTCATTACTTATATGAATAATTAACTAAGTTGCTATCTCAAAACAAACATTTCGACTTAAAAATCTGAATTGTCATTGGGGTCTCAAAGCTGAACCCTCTCCGTTCCGATCACTCTTCATCCAGGTGGTCTGATAGTTGAGTTTCTATTTCCAATTACCCCTTCCCCGCGAAAGAAACACCCGCAACAAACATCGGACTATGACTTTCTTATACGAAAAACCCGGTTCCCTTTCCTTGACACTCTTCATCTAGGGGGTCTGATAGTTGAGTTTCTTAGCTCAATTTTCGGCTTTTTCACGAACACTACTTTACGATTAGACGTCAAATCGCAGATCAGAGTTGCAAGTTTTTCGAGCCTTGACGCAGTTTCCTATCTCGTTATCTCTGATATCAATACCAAAGATAATTAATTAAAATCACGCTAAATTTATATGTAAATGTAAGGGTTGTCCTCATGCGAAAAAATGCAATTGCATGTAAAAATTGTAGTAGGTTTGGTCCTATTTTTAACATTTCCAACGTTTTTTACCAAAGAAACACTGCTTTACCCTCATTAACCAAGTTCTGTTCTAGGCTAAAATTTTACCCAAGTGAAGGGCGAAAAACGCGGCAAAATTCTCTCTGATTCTCTCAGACAACAAAATACGAAACAGATTGAGGACAGCACAAACTCTCCAATATTATTGTTGTTTTTTTGGTTGTTGTTGTTTTTTGCGCCGATTCCAACAACGACAACATTTTTTTGTCGCTCTCGTATAGTTTAGGAGTTAAGACCCTTTAAACTTTGAAAATTTAACGTTTATATCTCCTAAACTGTATAAGATGTCTGAATGATATATGGGCATAAGTTAAGAATAGGTGCCTAGCTCCGATTTTAAAAAAATTTTTTTGTGGGATAGCCCTGATCGCCCCTAGTCTAAAGATGATGAAAATTTTTGTCGGTCTCGTGTAGTTTAGGAGTTATAGGTCTTGGAATGCTATATCTTTCAAACGAGTTAGATATCGACATAACATTGGTGCTGTTTAAAAAATTATTTTAAAGCCTTTCTTTTATCTCATAACTATTTTTTTGATTAATGCCATATTTACGGAGATAATTAAAGTTTTTAAAAAAAATTTCTTACTTTGTTTAATAAAAGAATTTTTTCTCCTTTAAGTGACAATTTAGGTATAAAATAAAATCACTTTTTCAATAGATCATAACATTACCTTTAAAACGATATATAATATGTTTGGGTATCTTTTGTATTTTTAAGCAAATTATTGAAAATATCTAAAACTTCAGTGATTGCTTGCTTACAAATACTGTATACGAGTACTGCGAAGTTGCTATTTACATGCGCATATTCAGGATTATAATAAAAACGCTTTAGATTAAAATAATACTACTTCACATTACCAAGAGGATTTTGCTGATTGAGAGTTATGATCCCTGACGCGGCCAAAGGCCGCCAATGGAAAAAACCTCACATTACCGAGAGGATTCTGCTGATTGAGGGTTATGATCCCTGCCACGGCCGAAGGCCGCCAATATGCGGAAAACCTTTATGCAAAAAAATCCACATTATCGAAAGGATTCTGTTGATCGATGGTTATGATCCCTGCCGCGGCGGAGGGACGCCAATACGCGGAAAAACCTTTATGCAAAAAAATTCATATTACCGAGAGGATTCTGCTGATTGAGGGTTATGATTACTGCCGCGGCCGAAGGCCGCTAATACGCAGCCGAAGGGCGCCAATAAGCGGAAAACCTTTATGCAAAAAATTCACATTACCGAAAGAATTCTGTTAATTGATGGTTATAATCTCTGCCGCGGCCAAAGGCCGCCAATACGCGGAAAAACCTGTATGCAAAAAGCCTCACATTACCGAGAGGATTCTGTTGATTGATGGTTATGATCTCTGCCGCGGCCGAAGGCCGCCAATACGCGGAAAAACCTTTATGCAAAAAAATTCTCATTACCGAGAGGATTCTGCTGATTGAGGGTTATGATTACTGCCGCGGCCGAAGGCCGCCAATACGCGGAAAAACCTGTATGCAAAAAGCCTCAAATTGCAGAGAGGATTCTGCAGACTGAGGATTATGATCCCTGCCGCAGCCGAAGGGCGCCAATAAGCGGAAAACCTTTATGCAAAAAATTCACATTACCGAAAGAATTCTGTTAGTTGATGGTTATAATCTCTGCCGCGGCCAAAGGCCGCCAATACGCGGAAAAACCTTTATGCAAAAAAATTCTCATTACCGAGAGGATTCTGCTAATTGAGGGTTATGATTCCTGCCGCGGCCGAAGGCCGCCAATACGCGGAAACATCTGTATAGAACAAACATCACATTACCGAGAGGATTCTGCTGACTGAGGATTATGATCCCTGAAAATTTACATATTTTCACAAATATTGATATAACTCCTTAAACGTTATGATATGGATAAAAAAGGCATTTACATATATAGTAGGCAGTACCTTTCAAACGGTATCTTCCTCGGCCCGATATCTCAGTTACTGAGATGTTAAGCTTCTAGTAGTTGCATTTATTTAACTTTTAAATGTTTCTAAATCCAAGATGGCTGACTTCCGACCAAAAAAAAATTGGCTACTTCCGGTCCTAACAGTAAAAAGTAACGGTAAAAAAATTTTTTTTAAATCGGAGCTAGGCACCTATTCTTAACTTGCTCCGATATATGTATGTACCATTGGGAAGGTATTAAAACTATCTTTCATTTATGTTAAATAATATTTTATCCAAAATTGTTTACTTTTGGAAAAAATTAAATTTTTTATTTTTAATACTATTAATACTATTTTATACTATTATATACTATTTTAATACTCTTTAATTTAGAAAATTATTTTAAAGTTCACAATACTCGGCCGCGGCAATGATCATAACCCTCAATCAGCAGAATCCTCTCGGTAATGTAAAGTATTCTCGCACACTAGAGCTGGGCGATATTTCCAGAACTGTGACTTTGTCACAGATACATAAAAGTCACGAGTCACAGTTGCGGCGACGATTGCTTCTAAACTGTGACACGCCGTCACAGTTTGCCTCTGGAGCAGATATTTCAGTCATAGTTCTGTTTTAACCAGTATTTTCTACTAAATAAATGACGAGTTGTCACAGTTTGCCTTTGGAGCAGATATTTTAGTCACAGTTCTGTTTTAACCAGTATTTTCGGAACAGGTTTACCGTTTGAGCCATGCCCCAATTTTTTTGCATTTTTTGTTGTTGTTGTTGTTTTTGGAGCTGATTCTAATAAAGCCATCAGTTTTTGTCGCTCTCCTCTAGTTTAAAAGTTATAGCCCTCTAAAGTTTGGAATTGACATGCCTATAACTCATAAACCAGTGAAGATATTTCGATCATATTGGTACCGTTAGAAAGCTCTCCAAAAGCCCTTCAACCGGGACCGTAAGCTTTCTTTGAGTATTTTTTTCATTTTTATCAGTCTAATATTTGAGGAGAAAATAGCTCTTAAAATTCAGAAGAACTTAAGTAAAAACGACTATTTTCCATTCTACTACTATTAAGTTATTAATCTATTGTTGGTTTCACGTAATTTTTTAAAAAATATTTTAAATTTTTACATAATAAGAAAATTTTTTGAATCTGCGCCGCAGGCGAAAAATTTTTAAGAAAAATCGCGCGATTTTTCTTAAAAATTTTTAATTTTTAGACGAGTAATACAAAGTGTAGGTTTAAACTGTAGTAGTATAATGGAAAAAGTAGTTTTTACTTACGTTCTTCTGACCTTTAACAGCTATTTTCTCCTCAAATACTTGACTGATAAAAATGAAAAAAATACTCAAAGAAAGCTTACGGTCTCAGCTTTATTGTTATTCCAAAGATTTAATAGGTTAATTACACACTTTGAAACGAAAAAAATTATTAAATGTAAAAAAAAAGTTCCAAAAATGAAAAATTTCGATTTGCATAAAAACTATACATTTTTCAGAAAAATGTTATATTAAAAAATTGAAGGTTTTTTAGAGGGCTTTCTAACGGTACCCATATAATCTAAATAACTTTTCTGGTTTATGAGTTATAGGCATATCAATTCCAAACTTTAGAGGGCTATAACTCTAAAGACGTAAACTAGAAGAGAGCGACAAAAACCGATTACTTCATTAGAATCAGCTCCATAAACAATAACAACAACAAAAAATTCAAGAAAATTGGAGCATAGCTCAAACGGTAAACTTAAGCCGTATTTTCTACTAAATAAATGACGAGTTGTCACAGGTTGCCTCTGGAGCAGATATTTCAGTCACAGTTAATTATACCCTACACCCGAAGGGATGAGGGTATATTCACTTTGTTCTTCCGTTTGTAACGCAATAAAGGAGGCGTGGGGGGTATAGAAAAGTATATATATTCTGGCTCAGAATCACCTCCTGATTCGATTTAGCCATGTCCGTCCGTCTGTCTGTCTGTCCGTCTGTGGAAATCACGATTACAGGAGAACGAATATCGTCATGAAATTTGGTACGAATATTCTCTGTTATCCTACGCTATTTTGTATTGAAAATGGGAAAAGTCGGACCAGTGCCACGCTTACTTTTTTAGAAAATATGCAGTCATCCGTGCTTTTAGCTCAATTCCTTGGCTTGTAGACCGAATTTTCAGCTAAAATTTTATTTCCGAGTCCAACATCTTAGACAAAAATTTAATATTTTACAAAATGGGCGTGACAAGCCTACTTATATACTATACCATATAATAAGGTGTTTGGTAGAAAAAAAGGTATTGTAGATGAGTTAATATATTAAAATTTGCTCCCTGTAAATTTAAAAAAGTAGGTGTCACCCGCCCACTTTTTATCACTTCAACAGATGCGGGTGTAGGGTATAAGAGCTTCGGCCAGGCCGAAGATAACGCTCTTACTTGTTTTTGTTTGATTCTGTTCATTTTTGGAGGACAATGTAAAAATTTAAAATAGGGTTAGGATATACTGTAATTATTTAATTGTAAAGATTTTATATAGAGGCTTTTATTAAATATTAGATCATGTAATATTGTCAGAATGCTTCTTAAGAAATTGTGTATATTTTTTGAATGTTTAAAAACACACATAATTTTTTAAAAATGTTGCATTTAATATAAAACGAAGGTATCTTTTAATATAACAGGAAAAACTTAAAACTTTAGTTTTTTTACAGCCTTATTTACCGCAGAAAAAGCGAATATAAAGCGAATAAAAAGTTATTTTTTGTCACGAGTCACAGGTTTTTGTATCTGTGACAACGCTGTCACTGTCACGGGTTGGAAATATTCCACAAAAATCACTATATCACTCAGCTCTATCGCACACAGTCAGTCTTGTTGCCTAAAAACAACAAAAATCAACAAAATCCTCTCGGTAATAAAAGTTTTCTTAATATGCACATAATTATATGGGTTAAGGCTCAGTTTCATAGACTCCGTTTGCGTGCGTATCCGTCAGAAATCGGACGCAAGAAATGTTGAAATATGTATATGTAAACATATGGGATAAGTTTCATAGAGCCCGTGCGTTTACAACAACAATTGTTATAGTTGTAATAGATTTGTGACGGATACGCACGCAAACGGGGTCTATGAAACTGAACCTTTAATTATACATTTTACAGTGAAAAAAATTAATAAATAGAAAAAAATGGTATTAAAATGGAAAATTAATTATTAATTATTATTTTATTATTAATTATTATTATTATATTATATATTCATAATTTATATAATTTATATTTTTATTATTATTAATTATTAATTATTATTAATTAAATGTTCTCTAAAAGTACACAATTTTGATTGAATATTATTTAACATAAATGAAAGATATTTGTAATACCTTCACAATGGTATATATATCATCCGGATATCTTCTACAGTTTAGGAGATATAAACATTAAATTTTCAAATTTTTTAGGGCTATAACTCCTAAACCAGACGAGAGCGACAAAAAAATTTTGTTGTTGTTGGGATCGGTGCAAAAACCAAAACGACAACCAAAACAACAACAACATTGGAGAGTTTGGTGCTGTGCTCAATATAAGCCCAAAATACACGGCACCCTTGGGGAAAGGGTCACTGTGTAATATACCCAATTGCGGTTTCGGCTATACGGTTCATTAAAAAACACAACTATAATGTTCGAAAGACATGTGCAGATAAAACGCATGCAGCGCTGCTTGAGTTACTGCAGTTAAAATACATGTGCAGATTTCATTTTAATTGAATTTTTAAAATTTAAACCGAAATGTCAAAATTCTTTTTGAAAGAAATTTTTAAATTTCTGTGAAAAACATAAAAATAATTGTTGACATAACTTGGTAGCATTGTTCCTGGAACATATTTACTTTAGACAAGTGACTCCAATTTTTTTTTTTTAATTATTTGTTGTTAGTGCTCCTTTTCCTGACCCCAACAAGCAAAAAAAAAAATGTCGCTCTCCCTTGTGGGCGGGGCTAGAGCCCTTTGAAATTTGAAAAAAAACCCTTAATATCTCTAAAACTGTAGAAGATATTTAGATGTTATTAGTACCGTTAGAAAGATAATAAAAATGTCGTTAATTTATGTAAAATAACTTTTTATCGAAATATGTTTAGTTTTATAAATAAACGCAACTTAAGGTTTTTAATACTATTTTTTTTGATAAAATAATTTTTTCCAAACAAAAATGTGTAATTAACCCAAGGAAGTATACTAAAAATAAGATAACATATATATTAAGCTTTCTGAGGAAATTTATTTCATACAAATCAGTGCAGTACTTACGGAGAAAACGCATTTACAAACGTAAGTATAAACTGCCAATTTAGAATTTTACTACTATACATATTTTTAATAATGCGAACGTACTGAGTTTGCACCGTTGGGTCTTTTAAGCTATGACGCCAGTTATCGTTTTTCTTGGTATTGTTGTTGTAAACTGGAAACAATATTAATTTGCGATTTGTTTGTATGGTTATTAAGCATTATGTATGAAATAAATATAAATGAAATATTTAAAATTTTTTCAATATCAATTAAGCGCCGCAGGTAAAAAATTTTTAAGAAACATCGCGCGATTTTTCTTAAAAATTTTTCAATTTCATATTAGCGCCGCAGGCGAAAAATTTTGAAGAAAAATCGCGCGATTTTTGTTCAAAATTTTTCATTTTTAATTCATATGAAAATCTAAAGAAATAGCGCCGTCTAATGTCACTTTGTTACTAACACCACCACAACCATTACGGCAAACATAATGCATAGTACCAGAGACGCATTATTGTAAAAAGGTATAATAAGATAATTTCAGAAAGTAGTTTCTTATCAATTTAAAAACGAGTTTTCTTTATAAATACTGCACCGATTTTAACGAAATAAATTTCTTCAGAAATCTTAAAATATATGTTATCTTATTTTTAGTATATTTCCTTGGGTTAATTACACATTTTTCTTTGGAAAAAATTATTTTATCAAAAAAAATAGTACTAAAAACCTAAGGTTGCGTTTATTTATAAAACTAGAAATATTTCGATAGAAAGTTATTTTACATAAATGAATGACATTTTAATTAGCTTTATAACGGAACCAATATCACCCAAACAGCTTACACAGTTTCGGAGAACCAGACGATTTTATTTCAAATTTCAAGGGGCTCCAGCCCCGCCCCCAAGAGAGAGCGACATTTTTTTTTTGGCTTGTTGGGGTCAGGACCAAGAGCACTAACAAAAAAAAAAACAAAAAAAAAAAATTGGAGCCACTTGCGTAAAGTAAATATAAGCCTTGTTCCTGCGCAGCAAATATTAAATTTGAGACGTCAGGCAGAAAAATTCCCTACGCAGATTGTACAAATTCTCGCCCGTGTATTTCAAATGGAAAGTATTTCTGCAATCGGAATATCTGCACATGTATTTCGGGCATAATTTGGTCTTCTTTTGACATATTTTTTGGCTAGAAAGAAAGTCTCTTATCTCATTATATCTGGTTTTTTTGACACATTGGATTTTGTCGGGTCATTTTTTTCCAATTGGTGGAAAATTAATTAGAAAATGGTCAATGATTAACTTTTTAGATCACTAGAAAAAATAATGAACAAATTAGTAAGTATGTAATGAAAACAAAATCGGATAATATCGTAAATGCTATATAACACCACAGTCAATACCTTCAGTACTTATGCAAATAGAAACTATAAATTGCTGCTTAGTTGCAGTTAAATTAATTTTCTATTGTTAAAAAATTTGGTCACTTGGTTAAAACCAAAAATGTTCGCATCTTTAAAAGACAAAATAAGAGAGGAAACTGGTTCCGAACTTTCCACCGGTCGAATTCCAACGCAACAGCGTACATTTAATATAAGCAACAATCGCAGCCGTAGCAGATTTTCCTCTAACATCAGTATGAATTCCACAGATGATGGTGGAGCAGAACAACCAACTAATATGGTAAAATTAGTAAAAAAATTCTTAATATTCCTAGTATTCTTATCTTAATTTTTGCAGAGCGAACAACTTGCTGTCTTGCGCGTTCAGTGCATCGACCTTAACGCCGAAGTAGCCGATCTTAATAGTCGTATTGAATTGTTACAAGATGATAAAATGCGTACAGAAAAAACAAATGGGATTTTGTTAGAAACCATAAAATTAGGCGCAATGCAGAAAGATTTATACAGCGAAGAGCAGGAAAAAATTCAGGATATGCAGCAGTGTGAAATAGAGAAATTAAAGAATCTTCTGTCATTTCGTGAACAGGAGGCTGTTGATCGCCTGGAAGCGTTGCATCAAAGTCAACAGCAAATTGAGACTTTAAGAATCCAATTAGAACGACTAAAACAGGTGGAGCCTATGGTCGGAGATTTACAAGTAAATTTAGTTTATAAAAATTTAGTTAAAAGCATAATAGAAAGTAATAAAGTTAATAGAGAAATGGGGATGAATATAAGATAAGATATATAAGATAAACATAAGATTCATAATATAAGTGACGTTGTATAAAAACGAAATACGGAATTTTCGACGGATGACTCGATGACACGCTTTAGCGAATTTACGAAATCGGTCCTCCTTCTGATAACACACAATATTTGAATATGCTACATGTATGTATATAACATACTCTAAGAGATTATTTAAATGGCATATATGAATATTCTACACTTCTGAAGCTTGAAACAAAAATTTAGATTTAAAAACTTTATTGTCTACAGGATGAACTCGAAAGTCTACGACATTCATCGCAATTAGACAAAAACAATCTTACTACAACTTTGGCAGCAGCTGAAGAGGAAAATCGTCATTTGAAAATGCGACTGAAAATTGTCGAACAAGCCCGCCTGGAAGCGATTAGTACATTGGATAATAAAGAAAAAATTCATGCTCTTCTACAAGAACGAAAACTATTAGAGCAGCATTTAGAGGAGGCACATCTTCAACTCTCTGATGTAAAAAGCTCATGGAGTGGTCAAAATTTAGCTCTTGAAACACAAGTTAGTCGTCTATCCAAACAGGTAGCTGAAGAAACTACTGAAAAACGAAAGGCATTTAAAGAACGGGATCTCTTAAGGGAAAAAATAAATACGCTAGAAATAGAAAAATTAAAATATAAAGCTGAACTTAAGCAGCGTGAGGACAAAGTGAATTGAATTGTATAATTTCCTTAAATATGATCGAAATTAAATAAAGTCACTTACAGATTAAATTGTTAGAGGAGGAAATAGACGAGTTGAGCGCTACGTTGAAGGAAAATCGTGAAAAAGCTGAACACAATAAAATTGTAGAATGCGATAAAGTTGTAAGTTGTCTGTAGCTACTAACATATAAAAAGTCTATAGAATAGAATAAAAATTGTCCTGCATTGTCTAAAAATGTTCTTGCATTTATTAATTTTTATGGGAAATTTTTCTCCGAACGCTATTTTTCAAAACCTTTCAATTGAAAATTCGTACAAATGTTTAGAAAAGTTTTAATAACCAGTCTTACCAGTTAAAAACATTTTCAATTAATTCCTGCATGATTTATTTCAGAGCACTCTTGAGCAAGACGTTAAGAATCTGCAAGCACAGCTTCAAAGTGCTGAAGAACGTTTTTCTGATCATGCCCTTAAGTCCGAAAAAGAAGCACAAACTCTACGGCAGCAATTAGCACAAGTGCAGCATCAATTGACCGAAGCAGAAAATAAATTTGAACTGGAAAGGGAAGAAAAACTTACCGCATTACTTAAAAATGCCGAAATATCTCAAAATGGAGAAATTTTAATGAAACAGTTGCGAGTGGAGCGTAAGGAAATTGATGAATTACATGAACTAAACGTAAAACTTGAAGAGATGGTTAAAAGCAAAGAACTTGAAGTAAGCAGTTGTAATGAAGCGTTGCATACAACAATGACGATTAAGGAGGATCAAATACAAGCAATGGAAAAAACACAGCATGAATTAGATGAAAAAAATAAGGAAGGTGTTTCTAGAAAATAATTATTCTTTTAAATATTAGCAGCGTTGTTCCCAATTCGGATTTTTCTTTCTCTCGACGATTACGCTCTATGCAAACTATCACACAAATATTTGCGGTTTTATGAAAATAACAGGTTTCCCCTTTTGTTTTACTGACTGACTTACTGTTACTTAATGTTTCTGTTTAACTAGTACTCGTTTAACAAAAACTTTTAACTACAGTGCTTCACAGCCGTTTCTCATTGACACAGCAAAAACATATCTTAGGATAATCTTCAATGCATGATTTTGTAATGCCATTAGAAATACATGCAAACAGATAATTTAAATCCTAGTTGGTAAAAACAAAGCTCTCTTTCAGATGCAGATTTCGGGAGATTAAATCCTGTTAGTAGGATTTTTTTGTTTACAAGATAAAGTCTTAATTTGAATAATAAATATTAATAATTTACGTTATAGACAATTAAAATTTTGAATCAACGGCTCGCTGACATCAAGAAAACATTACAAAAAGAATTTCGTAGTAACGCAACATCATATGATGGTGCTGCAACACCAAAATCTTTAGAAAATGGGTTTACATCAGAATATACCAGCAACTCTACTGATGGTAACTTTTGTTATTATACTAAACGCCTTGATGCAACTGTTACTATAGAATCGGCAACAAATAGTGGGAATATCATAATGGATGAAGTCAATTTCAAATATCTCAAGCATGTAATAGTGAAATTTTTAACAAGTCGAGAGGTACGTAAATCGAGAATCGTAGTTCAAAAGACCAATTGAAAAATGTATAAAAAAATTATTCTAAAGGCCTTCGAAATTTTACCCTATAAGCACAGTTGTAGTACAAAATTTTGTACGTAATTTTTAAATATATTTCGTCTTACACATAAATTTCTTCTTCACTTACTTGACTTTCTCTTATAATGTTTAATTAGATGGAAGCGCGACATTTACTACGAGTTGTATCTATGCTTCTGAGACTGAGTAAGGAAGAGGAGAAACTACTACACGACACGCTAAACTGGAAAATGAGCTGGTTTGGTTCAAAACCAGACCACGGCAGTGGTCAACTTGCATTTGCCATTCCACCAAGTTAATACTAGTTTATGTATTTCTCAGAACTGAATTTTATTACGATCTTATAAAATCGTTAACAAAATCAAGAACTATTTATTTATATATATACATACATTTATGTAATGTATACGTATTTAAGCATTCAGAATAATGTTATATATAATTATTTTTTTATCAATTATGTTTAAATATTAATATTTATTTAATTTGTGTAAGTTTAATTATATTTTTAGCTTAATATTTATATAATCTCACATTACCTTCAAAAGTATTTTTTTTAAATAAGATTGTGTTGTTAGCGGTGATAAAATAAACGAAATACGCGACAAATGGTTGTTTTTTACTTCCTTGTACAAATTACAATTACAATACATCCTGTAATCGCGAAAAATTTCGAATTCCAGATGTATTTATTTATTAATTTCGTCTATACATACAAGATCCTTACAGGCTACAGCAAATACAAATGTAAAACTACCGTGTAACTACAAATAACTTATCTAAAGCAGTTTTGAAGGCATACAGAAGTCAATAGAGCCGTCCGAATAAATCTTATTGATAGAAGCTAGAGCTCTAAGAATGGGCTTATCGAGGGCATAATTGGATCTATGGAAACTCAAACGAAAATATTCAAAGGACCGAAGAGATCTGGGAAGGATATTAAAAGCAATTAGCTGAAGGAGAAACTCGCAGTTGACGTTGACGTTGACGATATCATAAATGAACAAGATACTTCGAACTGACCCTCGGAGCTCCAGCGATGATAAATCAATAAGCAAACAACGAGCATTATACAATGGAATTGGTTCAGCAAAACTGAAAAAGCGCTGAGTAAACTAAAAAAATTTTTTCTGAATACTCTCTAATCGTTGGACATGCACCTTATTAAACGGATGCCAAATAAATTAAGCATATTCTAACTTAGACCTAACAAAAGAAGAATATACATTATACCCTACGCATCACAGAAGTCCTCACTATTGCACTTAACGAAAGCTAAAAGAGATAACCCCTTGGGCACAACGGCATCAATGTGGCTATTGAATTTAAGGCTAGAGTAAAAAAGAATAGTCAAATCTATAATTTCAATAACCCTATCCAATTAGAAGTTACAGAACCGATAAGAGAAAAAATCTGGGCTATTATTGTAAGATTTTCAATAGACGAAGTGATTAAAAGCGATTAAAGTGTTTTTTATCACCTTGGTCCTAAAAAGTAGAGATGGGTAGGTCCGGATCTTAATATGTCCCGGACATATGTCCGGTGTCGGACTTGTTTCCTACCACTTCGAAAAATTTTCTTTACAGAGGCATTCTGAGATTCGAGGTGAATCGTTAAACTATCTCGGCAAAAAATTCACGAAAAAGGGAACGAGGCATTCCAAGATTCACGAAATTCGAATCGTCTTTTGCTTTTACTGCAGTTTGAGCTCAAGATGACATTTTCAGTGCTAGGAGGCAAAACTTTGATTATTGTAGTTATGTTGAATAAATAAAAACCTAAAAAAATTGTTTTTTTTCGCGAAAAACAAAGTTATAAACGTCACCAAAATATAGAATATACATCGCGAATTATATGTAGAGTAATATTTGTGTTGTTTTATATTATTTCGCTTAGATTTTAGCAAAAAAAAATTACCATTGCTTCTTTTGTTAGAAATTTTCCAACACTGTACGAACTTGTGAACAATGGAAAATTCCACTTGTATTGCACAGTTCAAGTGAAAACATTCCGTGTATGTATATTGTTGAATATTTTGATTGGCCTGCCACTTCCATGTGTTGGTGAAATATTCAGAACCCTCGCTAATTAAAATTGTGTATGTGTTAGTTTTGTGCTCTGTTCATGCAGGTCCAAGCTTCATTGAGAAGCATGGATTTTTTAGTGGAATTTTTTGCTGAAGACTCTGAAAAGGAATTAATTTGCGTTCGAAATCAAAAATGGAATTAGTATTATTTATAACAATTATGTATTTACTATTTATTATCTATTTTATAAATAAAAATAGAAAATAATAACTATACAAGTGAATCAAAAAATATATAACAAGATTTTTCATTGAAATATTACATTTTTATTAGGGAACGAGAGCTAATTTCTGATCGTCTTTTTTAGGAGAAGAAATCCGATAAAATCGTCTCTTGGAATACCAAGAGACGATAATTTCAACGTTTTACAAAAATTTTAACTATTTCGGTGAATCTTGGAATACGAAAGACGATTTCAATCGTCTTTAAGACGATTTGAAAGACGATTTCAATAGTTCGTGAACCTTGGAATACGAAAGACGATTTCAATCGTCTTAAAGACGATTTGAGAGACGATTTCAATAGTTCGTGAATCTTGGAATGCCTCTGTTAATGTGTCCGATGTGTCCGGACTTGACACAAACTTTATTTTGTGAGAATGTAGTGTGTTTGCTGAAGCTGTTAAAACCTATTACGACCTGTTTATATGCGAGTTAAAGAATACTCAAGCATTCGTAAAGGAAGGAACCTCTTGTTTTCATTCTTGTTATTATTATTTGTTATCTATTAGCTTATAACTATTAGTGTCCAAAGCACATTCATAGTTACAATAACACTATTTTGAGTATTTATTTAAATTTTAAATAGTACTGAAACCAAGCAAACACTGCAATTTATTATTTGATAGCTATATCTCACTTAACCAAATGACACTTCGCGGTGTGCCGTGTGTTCGGCGGAATGGTGGCATAAAAGAAAAAGAACGGACACATTGGAATTGGAAAGGCAAAAAAGTTTAATAGGTCCGCGGACATGTGTCCGGACCTAAAAAAACCTGTTTCATGTCCGATCCGGCTCCGGACTCATTAAGCACAACCCTACTAAAAAGTGATTTCTAAACTGTGAAAGTGATTAGAAACGATGGCTTCGACCCTATCGTCAGAGATAAGCTATCGATGAGTAGCGAACGATATCGCTTATTCATCAAAAGAAATATGCTTGAAAATCGCTCTCATCTTACTCAGTCGTTAACTTCGTTCGTTTACTGAAAATGCAAAAATATAGATCGAACGAAAAGCACAAAGTAGAATCGACAAGAATCACTTCGTTCTTGTATTGAAAATCTTGCAATTAATTCTAGCAAATGTCAGCAAATCATTCGCTAAGGCCCCTTTTACATTAGGCAATTATTGCTTTCAACTTCGAATTCGAAGTTCGAGTTTATGGGTAAGAGGGTGAACATTCTTAAAGGCGCCAGCGGACGAGTACAGACACCTCCGTCAGAGAATACATACCTACATTTATTAGAAATCTATTACAACTATAACAATTGTTGTTGTAAACGCACGGACTCTATGAAACTTATCCCATATGTTTACATATATTTTAACTTTTGTTGAATCGCTCTCATCTTACTCAGTCGTTAACTTCGTTCGTTAGAAAATGTCAGCAAAACATTTTCTAAGGCCCCTTTTACATTAGGCAATTATTGCTTTAAACTTCGAATTCGAAGTTCGAGTTCATGAGTAAGAGGGTGAACATTCTTAAAGACGTCAGCGGACGAATACAGACACCTCCGTCAGAGAATACATACCTACATTTATTAGCATTATGAGGAAATAAAGATGTATTTTTTTAAACTTTTGGAAGGTCTGAAATCCTTTAGAATTTAATATAATATAATATAATATTCTTTATAATACAATTTTATATATTGAGAGCATAAACAAAAGACATTTCTTAAACACATTTTTTGACGTTTCGAAAAATGTCCCCATAAATTCGATTTTGCATGCGTGCATGCAATACATGCTTCGCGGCGAAGTAGTTTTTTTTGCAGTGAAATACGAGTTTATTAAAGGTTTTTGCAGCGAAGTACGAGTTTTTTGCAATTTTTTTGTAAAAGTGGTACTGAAATTCCAGCAAAAATATTTATGTATTGAGCAGCGAATTCGAAGTGTCTTTTCTCGTATTCTCTACCTCCGTACCGGCAACTTTTTCGCTTTCCTTTTGTGCTTTCCGCTTTTTGGGCAAGTCCTTCACATTATTTTTGTCATTTCAGTCAGAGATAACGAGATAGGAAACTGCTGAAAAATGCTAAGAAATGGAACTCTGGCATAAAGTAGTGTTTGTGAAAAACCTAAAAATGCTTCTTAGAAAATCAAACATCAGACCCCTTATGAAGAGTGTCAAGGAAAGGGAACGAGGTTTTTCGTATAGGAAAATCATAGTCACCACCCCTGTTGTGGATGGCACGTTCACGGGAGAGGGGTTAACATCAGACCCAAGATGAAGTGTGTTCGGGATTGAGAGGGGTAACATCAGACCATGATGAAGAGTGATCGGGACGGAGAGGGTTCTGCTTTGAGACCCCAATGACAATTCAGATTTTTAAGTCAAATCGTTTGTATTGAGATAGCAACTTAGTTAATTTTTCATATAAGTAATGAATTCGAAGACATCAATTTGTAATTATTTATTTATGCCAATATTTAGTCTATTTAATATCCATTTTAGTTTTTAATAGTTTATTTCTTAATTATAACCTATTTAGGAAAAGTATTTTAAGTTTAAAAATCATTGCAAGTGCAGATTAACAACAAAAAATCTAATGTAAATTATTTCATACGATCAAATCCGCCACTATTTTATACCAGAAACTGTATGACCTATTCTATGAACAATTCAAGCAAAATAAAACATTGTAAAATTAAATTGATTATCCAATTAAAATAAAAGAGCAGACATGAAATGGCGTTGGTATACCCTCATATTTTAGTTCACCTCGCCATTGAATTTGCCGATACTAGTGTTGCCTGTTCGTATAGAACGCATCTATTTTTGCGCCTCTTATGAATTCTGGTACCAAAGCAGTGTTGTCGGTATGCTACAATATCAAATAAATTTGATTTTTTTCTTAATAAGCAAATACATTAGTGCATAAATGTGCTTGAACTGTTAACAAAACGTTTATTCTTGCTTCGCGGAGTACAAATTACTTCCTAGAACAGAAAATTATTGTGTTCTTTACACCGAGTACTACAAAAAGTACTTTTACCTTTTTTGTACTTTCTGAATTTTCTTTTGTTAACGTAAAATGTAACGCTGCTTTATAATATCATTGATTTTTTCACCACAATTGACGAAATGAATAAATTTTAGATGAAATCTTCTATTTTATTCATGGATATCGTATTTAACGATACAAATAATGTTAACTAAATGTACAGAATTCTGCCATTTGTTTGTTTAGGTGTATTCTTTATTTTCAGTAGTTATGAGTAACTTTCTTTCCTTTTATCTTTGCTGCAATAGCTAAACATTCTAGCGAAATTTCAAAAGTTCAATAACGAACATGGTTTTGAAGTTATAAATCTTCTGGACGCAAGATTGCATATGTGTTCCAAACAACCATGTTGGTATTGTATTTAATACCAAACAGCCTATTATGACCAAGTATATTCGTCCCAAATTTCACAGCTCTATTAGTTCTCCCTTAATCGTGATTTCTACAGACGGACGGACTGACAGACTTACAGGCAGACGCCTCCTTTAATGCGATACAAACGGAAGCACAAAGTGAATCTATCCCTCATCCTTTCGGGTGTAGGGTAAAAAAGAATTGCTTTTAAATAATAAGAATTTAAGTTCTTTCATGTATTTATTTATTTATGCATACAGCCACATTAAGTGTTTATCCGATACATAACATTTAAGTTATTAGATGAATAATTTTTCCTACAATATTATGTAGTAACATTTAAATATACAGTCTGAATTATAAAAATAATATGTTACATATTATTATATACATTATATAATACATATATATAATACATTTCATTGTTCTTTTGATTTAAAGCTAAAGTAAATCCGGCGGATTTGTGCGTGAGTAAATCGAGCAACCGTGTGGCCAAGTACAGCAATGCCCGTACTAGAAAAAAATACAAAAACATCACATAAAACACTTAAATAATAATTTAATCATTAATTAAAGTACCTTTTCTTAATTTCTGCATTTGCGTTGCGATTCCAAATGCTAAGTTCATTTCCATTTCCATTCCACTTCCATTCAAATCGATTGACTGAGCCCCGAGCAATTGCATTAAGACCGTGGCTCCCGACGATAGTATCACATAGTGTTCATGATTGTGCGACAAGGTGGTGACTTGATACGCTGGCATCGGATCCGATGCGGTTTCACTCAAAACATGACCTATCAACTCCGATTGGCCGGAGAAAAATACCAGAGGTCGCAACAAAATTCCCTGCACTGAAATGTCCATGCCTGCCGTTGCAGGCGTGACGTCTTGTGGTGAACTACATATACACGACACATACACTATACGTGTTTCACCTATCTACCAAATTTCGTTTTTTTTTTACATATACGATGGGTCTCTAAGCAGTTTCCTATCTCGTTATCTCTGATTTCAGTGATCAGTTCAAGAAGAGCAATGGCAATTATTCGAGTTTGTGTGTGGACTTTGTGTGTGTGGGCTTTCATATCAGCCACAGAGTTGGGCAAAATTTTTATTCGTTACATCCTCGTTAAAGTTACTTTAACTTCGTTACTTTTAACGAAGTCCTCGTTACTCCAAAGTAACTAGTTACTTTGCTATCGTTAAAAGTTACTTTGAGTAACGAAGTAACGAAGAAGTAACGACGTTAACTGAAAGTAACGAAGTTACTTTCGTTACTTTTGTTCGCGTTAAAGTAACGCGTTACTTTGCTATCGTTAAAAGTTACTTTGAGTAACGAAGTAACGAAGAAGTAACGACGTTAACTGAAAGTAACGAAGAGTAACGAAGAAGTAACGACGTTAACTGAGAGTAACGACGTTACTTTCTCAGTTACTTTTGCTCACGTTAATTTAACGGCGTTACTTTTCAGTTAAAGTTACTCAAGTAACGCCACGCAAAGTAACGCGTTACTTTTTTCGAATTTAGTTACTTTTTGTAGTTTCACCCAAAGGAGTGAAAATGTGGGTGAACAATTTTTTGTTTATACCAAAAAAATTTTATTGCGTCAATCGATAGGAAATATCATGAAACGGATTTTGGACATGGTGGGCGGTGGGTGGGGACCCCCTAAAGTGGTCACACCGGGGTGTTTTGACCCAAAAATTTTTATTACGCAAATCGATAGCAAATATCATGAAACGGATTTTGGACTTGGTCCGAGGGTCGTTGGGTGGTCACACGGGGGTAAATTGACCCCAAAATTTTTATTGCACAAATCGATAGGAAATGCCACGAAACGGATTTTGGACTTAGTCCGAGGGGCGTTGGGTGGTCCCACGGGGGTAAATTGACCCCAAAATTTTTATTGCACAAATCGATAGGAAATGCCACGAAACGGATTTTGGACATGGTGGGTGGGGACCCCCTAAAAAGGTCCCACGGGGGTGTTTTGACCCAAAAATTTTTATTACGCAAATCGATAGCAAATATCATGAAACGGATTTTGGACTTGGTCCGAGGGGCGTTGGGTGGTCACACGGGGGTAAATTGACCCCAAAATTTTTATTGCACAAATCGATAGGAAATGCCACGAAACGGATTTTGGACTTAGTCCGAGGGGCGTTGGGTGGTCACACGGGGGTAAATTGACCCAAAAATTTTTATTGCACAAATCGATAGGAAATATCATGAAACGGATTTTGGACATGGTGGGCGGTGGGTGGGGACCCCCTAAAAAGGTCCCACGGGGGTGTTTTGACCCAAAAATTTTTATTGCACAAATCGATAGGAAATATCATGAAACGGATTTTGGACATGGTGGGCGGTGGGTGGGGACCCCCTAAAAAGGTCCCACGGGGGTGTTTTGACCCAAAAATTTTTATTACGCAAATCGATAGCAAATATCATGAAACGGATTTTGGACTTGGTCCGAGGGGCGTTGGGTGGTCACACGGGGGTAAATTGACCCCAAAATTTTTATTGCACAAATCGATAGGAAATGCCACGAAACGGATTTTGGACTTGGTCCGAGGGGCGTTAGGTGGTCACACGGGGGTAAATTGACCCCAAAATTTTTATTGCACAAATCAATAGGAAATGTCACGAAACGGATTTTGGACTTGGCAGAAGGTGTACCGCCGAAGTGGTCACACGGGATAATTTCACCAGAAAAATTTTAGTGTTGAAATCCATAGAATATATCACAAAACAAATTTTACACATGTACGTATACATACATACATACATATGTGTATGTATGTGCATATACACATGTATGTATGTATGTACATATACATACATGTATATATACGTACATACGTATATACGTACATGTGTAAAATTTGTTTTGTGATATATTCTATGGATTTCAACACTAAAATTTTTCTGGTGAAATTATCCCGTGTGACCACTTCGGCGGTAAACCTTCTGCCAAGTCCAAAATCCGTTTCGTGACATTTCCTATTGATTTGTGCAATAAAAATTTTGGGGTCAATTTACCCCCGTGTGACCACCTAACGCCCCTCGGACCAAGTCCAAAATCCGTTTCGTGGCATTTCCTATCGATTTGTGCAATAAAAATTTTGGGGTCAATTTACCCCCGTGTGACCACCCAACGCCCCTCGGACTAAGTCCAAAATCCGTTTCGTGGCATTTCCTATCGATTTGTGCAATAAAAATTTTGGGGTCAATTTACCCCCGTGTGACCACCCAACGCCCCTCGGACCAAGTCCAAAATCCGTTTCATGATATTTGCTATCGATTTCCGTAATAAAAATTTTTGGGTCAAAACACCCCCGTGGGACCTTTTTAGGGGGTCCCCACCCACCGCCCACCATGTCCAAAATCCGTTTCATGATATTTCCTATCGATTTGTGCAATAAAAATTTTTGGGTCAAAACACCCCCGTGGGACCTTTTTAGGGGGTCCCCACCCACCGCCCACCATGTCCAAAATCCGTTTCATGATATTTCCTATCGATTTGTGCAATAAAAATTTTTGGGTCAAAACACCCCGGTGTGACCACTTTAGGGGGTCCCCACCCACCGCCCACCATGTCCAAAATCCGTTTCATGATATTTCCTATCGATTGACGCAATAAAATTTTTTTGTTATAAACAAAAAATTTTTCATCCACATTTTCACTCCTTTGGGTGAAACTACAAAAAGTAACTAAATTCGAAAAAAGTAACGCGTTACTTTGCGTGGCGTTACTTGAGTAACTTTAACTGAAAAGTAACGCCGTTAAATTAACGTGAGCAAAAGTAACTGAGAAAGTAACGTCGTTACTCTCAGTTAACGTCGTTACTTCTTCGTTACTCTTCGTTACTTTCAGTTAACGTCGTTACTTCTTCGTTACTTCGTTACTCAAAGTAACTTTTAACGATAGCAAAGTAACGCGTTACTTTAACGCGAACAAAAGTAACGAAAGTAACTTCGTTACTTTCAGTTAACGTCGTTACTTCTTCGTTACTTCGTTACTCAAAGTAACTTTTAACGATAGCAAAGTAACTAGTTACTTTAGAGTAACGAGGACTTCGTTAAAAGTAACGAAGTTAAAGTAACTTTAACGATAACGATAACTAGTTACAGATTTAACTAGTTAATGCCCAACTCTGATCAGCCAAAGCCCATTGCGGCAGCGGCAGCGACAGCATCTCTCTCCCGCTGCTCAGCAAAGTACATTAGAGCAGCGACAGCAAGGCGGCTATTTGTTTTTGTATTCTGTATGCCATTCTCTCGTCTTTAAAGAGAGCTTACTCTCCGTATATTTTTCAATACAATTTGTCGGATTTTTAGTGAAAAGTGGCAACATTTTGAGTGGAAAAAAGAGAGTTTTTCTTGCTGCCGTAATAGAATCTATTTTTCAGGGCAGCGGCAGCACCCATAAGCCTCTATATAATTTCTGTGTGCTGTCGCTGCCGCTGCCGCAATGTGCTTCGGCTGTGAAGACGAAAGCGGACAAAAGTTGAAAGCAATTCTTGCTCAATGTAAAAGCAAACGGCAACCACAAAGAGAACGTTAAAAAAGTTGAAAGTATAATTGACTTCAATAATTGCCCAATGTAAAAAAGGACTAAGGTTATTATTACGGGTATTATACTAACGGTATTGTTACTAAACCATACATATACTTTCACCAAGTTTGTAGATTTGAGCGGAAATATACAATTTGACCATGCCTGAATCCAATTGTATCTCGCATAACTCAAAAACAGCTAGCCGTATAAAGTTGAAATTGTATTTAGAACTGTTTTAACATCTAGTTGTGAACCTGCCTTCTTGGTTACCTTCGGTTGCGCCGAAAGTACCCCTTTTCTTGTAAAGCTTTGTAGAATTGTGTATATGCATAACTAAAAGACGGCTAGCCGTAGAAAGTTGATATTTTGTATTTTGAACTGTTCTCTAATATGTTATACTGTTCACCTCTAATATGGTGTTTCCATTAAGCTTAACACCCAGTAAAGGTTTTGCTTCTGTTTAGTGCAAAACTGGTTTTCACAGCAAAAACCATTATAAAACCAATAAAACACTTTATTGAAATTGTTGCAAGTTCAGCATAAAATCAAAAAGATTTCTGCTTTTAGCAGTTTAGAACCCTGTTTCGAAGTTCAAAATACTAGCCTTGTCTCTTTGTATAGTTAATATGGTAGAAAGAGATAAATATTGTATTATTTTCGTAAATTAAATTAGTTTATTTATATTTGTATAGTTAATATGGTAGAAAGAGATAAATATTGTATTGTTTTCGTAAATTAAATAATTTAAGGCAGAGCTTGAAACTTTTATAACTTATATTAAAAAAGTCTTTTAATAAGAGTTATTCAGTGACTTATTTTTAAAAGTCTTTCATAACAGTTATTCAAAGACTTTTATTTTTAAAAGTCTTTCATAACAGTTATTCAAAGACTTTTAAATATAAAAGTCTTTGGACAACTCTTATTCAAAGAGTTTCACGACATTTCCTTTCGAATGGTGCAATAAAAATTTTTTGGACAAAAACCCCCCGTGTGACCACCTTGGGGGGGTCCTCACCCACCGCCCACCATTAGCAAAATCCGATTCACGATATTTGCTTAGATTTGAGCAATAAAAATTTTTTGGTCAAAAAACCCCCGTGTGACCACCTTGGGGGTCCCCACCCACCGCCCACCATGACCAAAATCCGTTTCACGATATTTGCTATCGATTTGCGCAATAAAATTTTTTCGGTCAATAAACCCCCGTGTGACCACCTTGTGTTGGCCCCACCCACCGCCCACTATATCCAAAATCCGTTTCACGACATTTCCTATCCAATGGTGCAATAAAAATTTTTGGATCAAAATACCCCTGTGTGACAATTTTGGGGGTCCACACCCACCGCCCACCATGTCCAAAATCCATTTCACGACATTTCCTATCCCCAGAGGGTCACTTTGGGGGTCGTCACTTACCTACCACGTGTAAAAAGCCTCAGTCGTTTTGAGCACCGCATCATCAAAAAAAGACTTTTATAAATGACTTTTAAAAATAAAAGTCTTTGAATAACAGTTATCCAAAGACCTTTATTTTAAAAGTCTTTGAATAAGAGTTATCCAAAGACTTTTATTTTAAAAGTCTTTGAATAAGAGTTATCGAAAGACTTATTTTTAAAAGTTAACTGTTAACTTTTACTTTTATTTTTAAATTAAAATTATAAGTGGTTAAATCCATAGGTTTTTATTTAAATTGCCATATTAAATTTAAATATTTGAGGTTTAGATCAAATTTTTGGGAAAAGGCTTCAATACAAAAACATCAGATGACTTTGAAAATTATCTGCAGTTCGAAATGGGAAAGCAAATAATTGGAAATCGGAATTATATTATATTTCATTATTTCATTCGGCCTGGCCAAACAACACTTTGAGACACTCATCCACTGCAAATGGGTATTTCACAATGCAAGTAATCGGCTGCCACAAAACATAATTTATTATTCTTCTATTCGTATTGTTATATATTTATTGTTATTTTAAAACAATAGAAAAAATTTTCACTTAGAACAAATTTGTACGCCCTTCGAGTTGGACTAAACAACACATTGAGGCGCTCCAAATTATTATTATTTGAAAATAAAGCGCATATGACGCAGATATATTCACTTTGAATAAATTTTTACAATAATCTCTTTGTAAAACCGCGTAATTATTTTAATAATTAAGATTTAACTTCAGTGTTTACATTTTTACATACGAATTGTATGTGAATTTGACAGTTCGGACATATTGCACGGCTGTAGTGACGAGATCCCAAGAACGAAGCAATTTAGAAACCTTGATGGGCGCAATCTTGTATTCTATCATTCTTGCTTTGTATCGTTTTCAAAATTTGTTGAAATTAGTCATATCAGAATAACCAAAACACTTCCTAAAAAGACATCTAGTTAACAAATTATTGAAGAAATTTATTAGTAAACGCTAGCTTTTTTTAAGTTTTATTTAAAAAAAAAATAAAATGAAAGCATCGCTAGAATACGATAGATGTCGCTTATCACGATTATTTTTTGTTCACCTTCTTTGTTGTCAAAATCAGGCACTCAAAAACGAGAATACGAAACTTGATAAATTCTCAATTTGTCAATTAACTTGACTGCCAGAATAGCCCTGTTAAACTAAGCATTGTCTTTTAGTTTTTCAAACAGGTAAAAAATTACTCAAAAAATAAAGAGATTTGACTCATACTGACTCATAATTTTACTGTGTAAAATTGGCCTATACCTAAAAAAAACGAAAATTATAAATCTGGTAACATAGGCAAAGTAAAATGGAAACGGACAAAATGAAAATCACCAAACAGCTCGTATCAAAAAAAATTTTCTGAGGTTAGAAACAGCTGATCAATTTTTTTAGAAAATTGCGGCATGGCTTTGGGAAGCTTTGGGAAGATCTCTATCAGTTGGTAAGATGTAATAATAGAAACTGCACTACTAGTATCTATAAAATAACTTCATTTCATTATTCATGAGTTTGTAGGTCAGTGATAACCATTCTTGGCATTTACGCATTCGTTCTATCAAAAAATTCGGTAGAAAATCGACGTTACGAGAGTATGCAAGCTCGAGAACGCATGCGAAAAGCAAATGCTGGCGAATATCAAATAACCGGCAATAGACGTTTTAGTAGTTAAATTAGAAAATCAAATTTGCAACCTTATATTATTGCTTCCCATTAAAAACCAAGGAATAAAATGGGGCATCAAATTAGTACGGTCGATCAAGCAAAACTTCAAATGATGCAAGAAATGGAAATTGAAATGATGTCTGATTTATATAATCGAATGACAAATGCATGTCATAAAAAATGTATACCTCCACGTTATGGAGAACCCGATTTAGGTGAGTTTAAAAGTCTTCTAAATAGCGACTATTTCCGTTTGTCAATCAATAATAAATATTTAAAATGGCTTATATTAATAGTTTATAAACAGCTGGGATTTTTGTTTTTGTATTTTTAATAGTTAGTGTTTATAGTCCTGACCCCAACAAACCAAAAATCAAGTGTCGCTCTCCCTTGGGGGAGCAGCTGGAGCCCTTTGAAATTTGAAAAGAAACCATCAATAACTCGAAAATTGTAGAAGATATTATGATAATATTGGTACCGTTAGAAAGCCAATAAAAATGTCATTAATTTGGGAACAAGTTAGGGATAGGTGCCTAGATCCGATTTTAAAAAAAATTTTTTTGCCGTTACTTTTTACCGTTAGGACCGGAAGTAGCCAATTTTTTTTTGTCGGAAGTCAGCCATCTTAGATTTAGAAGCATTTAAAAGTCAAATAAATGCAACTACTAAAAGCTTAATATCTCAGTAACTAAGTGAGATATCGGAACGAGGAAAATACCGTTTGAACGGTATTTTTACTGCCTACTATTTATGTGAACGCCTTTTTTATCCATATCATAAACTTTAAGGAGTTATACCAATATTTGTGAAAATATGTCAATTTTTCCTAGAAACAATAATTTTTTTTCTCCTAAACGAATACATTAAGATACAGAATAGATTATATTTTTCAAAAGCCTGTTGTTTTACCTTTAAAACGATATATAACATTGTACACTTACTACTTTCGTTCATCTAGCTTTAGCTAAGTTAAAAGATGTTAGCAAAATCCTGTCGGTAATGTGAAATTTTTTTGCAACAGGGTTTTCTGCGCAATGCGGCCTTTGGCCGCGGCAGGGATCATAACCCTCAATCAGCAGAATACTCTCGGTAATTTGAAGTCCTATTTTTATTATATAACGTTTTTATTATAAACCTGAATATTCCCATGTAAACAGCAACTTCGCAGTACTCGTATACAGTATTTGTAAGCAAACAATCACAGAAGTTTTAGATATTATTAATAATTTGCTTAAAAATACGAAAGATACCCAAACATATTATATATCGTTTTAAAGGTAATGTTATGATCTATTGAAAAAGTAATTTTATTTTATACCTTAATTGTCACTTAAAGGAGAAAAAAATTCTTTTATTAAACAAAGTAAGCAATTTTTTTTAAAAAGTTTAATTATCTCCGTAAATATGGCATTAATCACAAAAACAGTTATGAGATAAAAGAAGGGCCTTAAAATAACCTTTTAAACAGCACCAATGTTATGTCGATATCTGAACTCGTTTTAAAGATATAGCACTTTCATTTTTGGCATTCCAAAACCTCTAACTCCTAAACTACACGAGACCAACAAAAATTTTCACCATCTTTAGACTAGGGGCGATCAGGGCTATCCCACAAAAAATTAAAAATTTTTTTAAATCAGAGCTAGGCACCTATTCTTAACTTATGCCAAGAAAGTAGATAAAACAAGCTTTCTAAGAAAATTTATTTCATCTAAACCGGTGCGGTATTTACGGAGAAAAGCCATCTTTAAACTGATGGCATGTTGCCGTAGCGGTAGTGGTGTTTGCAGTGACAATGTATAAGACAAAATGAACTGCACAAAACTTAATTTGAGCAATTTTTAAGAAAAATCGCGCTCTTTTTCTTAAATATTTATCACCTGCGGCGCTAAACTGATATAAAAAGTTTGATTTTTTTTATTTTTTAAACTTTGTAGTTTCTACTTAAGTTTAAAAATGCTTTTTCTCCACAAGTGCTGTACCGATTGTAATGAAATAAATTTTCTCAAGAAGCTTCCCTCTACTTTCTTAGTTTTTGTATAATTATATGGGCTAATTATATATTTTTTGTGGAAAAAATGTTCCTAATGAAAAAAAGAGTACTGAAAAGTTTTATTTGCGTTTATTTTCAAAACCATTTCGAATAAAATGTACATTTCGATAAAATGTTATTTTACATAAATGAATATTTTAATTTTTGTTTTTTTAATATTTCAAATTGTTAATAACTTTCTAACGGTACTAATGTCATCATAATATCTTCTACAGTTTTCGAGTTATTGATGGTTTCTTTTCAAATTTCAAAGAGCTCCAGCCCCACCCCCAGGAGAGAACGACACTTTTTTTGGTTTGTTGGGGTTAGGATCATAAAAAGTAAGGAAAAAAAGAAAAAAAAAAGATTTCAGCAGTTTTTAAACGGTAAATATGTATGTTCCTTTAAAATTAAAATAACTTTAAACGTGAACATAATGATACTTTTGTTGTATTCTGTTCAATATTTGTTCGTATTCCCAACAATCAACAATCAATCTTATTCCCAGTCAAGGTTACAAAAAGTAAGGGGGGGGCTAAAACCCTTTGAAATTTGAAAAAAAACCTCCAATATAGAAAACTTCAAATATATATTATCTTATTTTTAGTCTATTTTCTTGGGTTAATAACACATTTTTCTTTGGAAAAAATTATTTTATCAGAAAAGAATAGTACTAAAAACCTTAAGTTGCGTTTATTTATAAAACTAGACATATTTCGATAAAAAGTTTTTTTACATAAATTAATGACATTTTAATTAGCGCTATAACAGCTTAAACACCTTACATAGTTTCGGAGATACAGACGATTTTATTTAAAATTTCAAGGGGCTCCAGCCCCGCCCCCAAGGGAGAGCGAAATTTTTTTTTGCTTGTTGGGGTTGGGACCAAGAGCACTAACAAAAAAAAAATTGGATTTGCTTGTTGGGGTTGGGACCAAGAGCACTAACAAAAAAAAAACAAAAAAAAATTGGATTCAGTTGTTTAAAGTAAATAAAGCCAAATTTTGATACAAAATTTTTTCCTAAATTTTTTTCTCCACAATATAATTTAGAGAACTGCATAATTCCTTAAATGAAAACAGCTAGGCACAGAATGACAATCACACTTACCAGGTTTGTCAAATGAAAATTAGTCGGCAACTGAAACCAATCAAAACACAAATACTCGATAAAACGAATAGTAAAAAAAAGATAGTGTAGCTGCGTTTTTGAATTGAGCACACGAATAATTATAACCGCAGAATACCGCGATGCGCGATGCCTGAAACTCTCCCTATATGTTTTCTATAGGCATTTGACGTTACAGAATCGCGCGACGTGTCGCGATGCGATAGATGTATTCTTTCGTGCTGTTCTCTTAATTCTTACTTTCTTTGTTTTTACTTACTCTCAGAAAAAAAATGGCCACCTCTTACCGAAAAACCTGAGGATTCGTTGTTTCGCTGCTTTTACTTGTTGCCTTTGTATAGAAAATGTAAACTAAAAGAATATGTTTTAGACTTTTGCAAATTTATTCAAATTTACAAGTAAAAGGATTTTTTTCAACAAATTTTTAAAATGCAAATAAAATATGGACGCCGAATATAAAATGTTCAGCACAACGGAGTGCTGTTCAATCTGTTCTTTCTAGGGTATAAAAATATATTGGAGACGGATAGGATTTGTAAGGCAATTGGTGAGCGGCCTAAAAATTGCAGAAGCAACCACATGTTTCCAGAAATATGGAACGTAAACAAATTCTAACAGCGTCACGCGAAGTCTATTTAAGAGCATCGCGCGACGAGAGAGTTTATTTGCTTTTCAGAAACTCAAATATCAGACCCCGATGAAGGCTGTCAAGGAAAGGGAATGGGGTTTTTCGCATAGGAAAGTCATAGTTACATTCCCTGTTGTCGGTGGCACGTTCGCGGGGGAGGGGTTAACATCAGACCACGATGAAGAGTGATCCGGACGGAGATGATTCAGCTTTGGAACCCCAGTGACAATTCAGATTTTTAAGTCAAATCGTTTGTATTGAGATTGCAACTTAGTTAATTATTCATATAAATAATGAATTCGAAGACATCAATTTTTATTTATTTATTTATGCCAATATTTAGTCTATTTAATATCCATTTCACTTTTAAATAGTTTATCACTTAATTAGAACCTATTTAGAAATAGTATTTTAAGGTTAGAAATCATTGCAAGTGTAGATTAACACCAAAAATCTAATGTAAACCAAATTAGAACCTATTTGGGAATAGTATTTTAAGGTTAGAAATCATTGCAAGTGTAGATTAACACCAAAAAAATCTAGTGTAAACTGTTTTATACGCTCAAATCCGCCACTATTTTATACCAGAAACAATTCACGCAAAATAAAACATTGTAAAATCAAATTGATTATCCAATTAAAATAAAAGGGCAGACAAAAAATGGCGTTGGTATACCCTCATATTTTCGTTCACCTCGCCATTGAATTTACCGATACTAGTGTTGCCCGATTGTATAGAACGCATCTATTTTTGCGCCTGTTATGAATCCTGGTACCAAATCAGTGTTGCCGGTATGCTACAATATAAAATAAATTTTTCTTAATTAGCCAATATATTAGTGCATAAATGTGTTTAAACTGCTAACAAAACGTATATTCTTGCTTCGCGGAGTACAAATTACTTCCTAGAATAGAAAATTATAGTGTTCTTTACACCGAGTGCTACAAAAAGTACTTTTACCGTTTTCGTACTTTCTGAATTTCGTTTTGTTAAAGTAAAATGTAATGCTGCTTCATAATATCATTGACTTTTTCACCACAATTTAAGAAATGAATAAATTTTAGAGGAAATCTTCTATTTTATTTATGGATATCGTTTTTAACGATTTTAACTAACTAAATGTACAGAATTCTGCCATTCCGTTTGTTTAGAAGTATTCTTTATTTTCAGTAGTTATCAGTAACTTTCTTTCCTTTTATCTTTGTTGCAATAGCTTAAACATCCTAGCAAAATTTCTCAAAGTTCGATAACGGACATGATTGTGAAGTTATAAATGTCCAAGATGCAAGATTGCATATGTGTTCCAAACAGCCAAGTTGGTATTGTGTTTAATACTAAACAGCTTTATTATGACAAAGAATATTCGTCTCAAATTTCATAGCTCTATTCGTTCTCTCTTAATCGTGATTTCTACAGATAGACGGACAGACAGACAGATAGGCAGACGGACGGCCAGGGCTAAATCGACTCAGGAGGTTATTCTGAGTCAGAATATACTTTTCTATACCTGCCACGCCACCTTTAATGCGTTACAAACGAAAGCACAAAGTTAATATACCCTCATCCCTTCGCGTGTAGGGTAAAAAAAGATGCTTTTAAATAATTATGTAGTAACATTTAAATGCTTATAATTGTTCAAATATGAACACGATTGTAGAAATAAGTATCTCTCATGTATAGGATATTAATAAATACAGTCCACATTTATAAGATGTATAGGAGGAGGAGAACATATAAAGTAGATAAAAATGTAATTTCTATTTTTAAGATAACGTATCGTGACGTAGTATTTTTAAGAAAATATCCCACACTGCGTTTTCCACGCTGCAAGAGAGCAGGTTTAATTATAATCTTCCATAGTTTAGATATTTATATTATGACTAGCTCTAGACTATATAAGAAGAGAATTTATTAAATAAAAATCAGTTTCGTAACGAAATTCAGTGTAAAAGTACTTATTCCAACAATAATGATAAAAATTGTGGAGTATCATTATTTTCTGTTACAGTCTGAATTATGAAAATATGTTACACATTTCATTGTTCTTTTGATTTAAAGCTAAAGTTAATCGGGCGAATTTTTGCAAGTATTTGGAATGTACCATTTTACTATACGATTCGGCAGCTTTGAGAGTAACGGATAAAATACCTAAAATGTAGAGGTAGATAAAATAAAATAAAATAAAATAGATAAAATAAAATATGTAAATAAATAAAAAAAAACAAAAAGCAAAGGGAATGATGAATGGATAAACTTACGAGAGGGTACCTTCCGAATGTTGCAATTGCATGCAGCGCTTCTATCGGAATAAAAATCAATATCCGCCTGAAGGCTTATCTTTGGTTCGTGAATGAGTCTAAATTTACTTTCGAATCCTGCGTGAGTAAGTCCAGCAACCATGTGTCCAAGTACAGCAACGCCCGTACTATTAAAAAAAATACAAAACATCACATAAAACACTTGTGAAAACACAAATAATAAGTTAATCATTACTCAAAGTACTTTTTCTGAGTTTCTGTATTTTCTATTTCACTTCCACTTCTATTCCACTTCCGTTCAAATCGATGGACTGAGCCCAGCGTATACGCATTAAGACCGTGGCTCCCGACGATAGTATCACATATGCCCGGTTTTTCAGTGCTAGCTTAAACTCAAGTTTAGCTAAACCACCTCCAAGGCTCAAGCTTCACTCTTAAGCCTGTCGGGTTTCACAGTGCGGTTTATGTCATAGGCTTAGCTAAGACACATTTGTGGTGCTATTGTGAGTTATTTTTGTAAATTATCTATTGTAAACGGGTCTCGCAGTCGGTATATGTCAAAAATTATTATGAACTTCAAAATTATGAATGAAAAAATTATTATATTCAAAAAGTCGTTATATGTCAAAAATTATTATAAACTTCAAAATTATGAATGAAAAAGTTATTATATTTATGTTGTAAAATGCAATTTGGCTTTGTTAAATTATTTTAATGTAATAAAAGAGTAAAACTTGTGTTTCACCCCAACACACGAATTGTTGAAAAGCACAATTGACGTATAAAAATTAATTTATTAAATAAAAGCGACATATGTCAATTTGTTGTTTCAAAAATTGAAATCTAAAGCTTAAGCCCAGGAAATCTACCGCTTAAGTTAAGCGTCACTTTAAGTTAAGCTTATATCTTAAACTCGCACTGTAAAACGCCTCAAAAAGATAAACTGGAGTTTAAGCCTCAGGTGGAGCTTAAGCTTGCACTGAAAAACCGGGCAATAGTGTTAATGATTTTGCGACAAGGTGTTGCCTTGATCTGCTGGCATTAGATCCGATGCGGTACCACTCAAAACATGACCCATCAACTCCAATTGGCCGGACAAAAATACCAGAGGTCGCAACAAAGTTCCCTGCACTGAAATTTCCATGCCTGCCGTGGCAGGCCAATCATCCTGTTCCTCAGTCAAACCTTGACCATCGCTATTCAGATTTCACTTTCACTAAAAACCCTAATTTCTTTACTAAACAAACTACACATACAGCACACATGCGCTATACGTGTGTCCCCACGTTTTTTGACATTTTTTGGCGGGAACGAAGTTTCCTATCTCCTTATCTCTGCTTTTCAGTACCTCTCTGGTCTAAAGATTTTCGGCAAGTAAAGATACAAAGAAACTAGAAAAATAAAAATAAATAATTTTTCGTTGTCCGCGGTATATTGTAACCGCAGAATACCGTGATGCGCAATGCGTGAAACTCTCTCTCGTCGCGCGATGCCCTTAAATAGATTTTGTGTGACGCTGTTAGAATTTGTTTGCGTTCAATATTTCTGGAAACATGTGCTTCCTTCTGCAATTTGTTTGCCGCCACCAGCCGCTCACCAATTGCCTTACAAATTCTGTCCGTCTCCAATATATTTTTATTCCTTTGAAAGAACAGATTTTACAGCACTCCATTGCGCTGAACATTTTATATTCGGCGTTCATATTTTATTTGCATTTTAAAAATTTGTTCAAATTTATTTTAAATTTGACTTTTACTTGTAAATTTGAATAAATTTTGAAGTTTAAAACATATGCTTTTAGTTTACTTTTTCTATACAAAAGCAACGAGTAAAAGCAGCGAAACAACGAATCCTCAGGTTTTTCGGAGAGGTGGCCATTTGTCTTCTGAGAGTGAGCGAAAACAAAGACAGTAAAAACCAAGAGAGCAGTGCGAAAGAATAGATCTATCGCACCGCGACACATCGCGCGATTCTGTGACGTCAAATGCCTATGAATCTCCGCACAACCAACTTCGCAACGTTAAACGTCGCTCTCTCGCTTGACTTCGCCCTTAAATAAAAAACGCAGACGTTAGCGAACTTTGTTCACATTTTTTATTTATGTATCAACCATTCTGTACCTGGCATCCTCGTCCACCAATCTTCTCACCAGCAGAATTAGCGAATACAGGTATCCCTCCTATAACACGGTAGATACGTTCCTACAAAGTACCGTGTTGTGTGAAACCGTGTTATATGAGACTAGAAGCTAATACAAAAAAGGGGGTTATGTTCCAAAAGTTATTAAAAAGATTTTTTTAAAATTTCATATAAGTAACTTCATGTTTATTAGGAAACAAAACAATAATATACATTTAATTTAATTTAATATAAATTTTATTTAATAATTTTCTTCGTCATCGCTGCTCAGTACAATTAAACGAGAACGTTTGTTTGGCTGAACAATATTACCTTCACTTTTTGAACTTTCTTCTAGATTTTGTGCATCTTCTGTCCGTTTAAAAAATCTGTAAGTTGGCTTTTCTTGCTTGCGCTTACAAGCTCTTTGTGAATTGTATCATATGGTGATAAGTAATAAGTAGTCCTTACTTAAAGAATAAAAAATTATGCTAATTGCTATCCACGAAATGAACAAAATATGTACTCAAGTTTAATAGGTAAAAAAAATACTTCCAGACATAGTTTATTCAGAAAAATTTCGGGTATATCCCGAAAAAAAGCAGTAAAATTTCGGTTATTCCCATATATTGTGTGTTCGTAGTGCATAATGTAGTTTTCTAAATAATTTTAAAGAAAAATCTCGTTATCGTGTTGTAGAAGTACCGTGTTATAAGAGGGTTTTGGGGAATTTTTCTTTTCGTGTTTACAACACGAGTGAAACCGTGTTGTAAAAAACCGTGTTATAGGAGGGTTGCCTGTACTTCCACCACTTTGTGAAACGAAGGAAAAATCTAAGTGAAAATGAAGGTTTTTTTATGAAAGGTGGCAATACGTTTTTTGGAACAAACTATAATTTTTCAAAAACAACGAGTTCTTAACGTCAGAGGGAAAATCGAATTGAAGCATTCGTAACTTCTAGCGTCAGAGCTCCCGTCAAATCGTACTGAAAAGTTGACTGTAGACGTTGCGAAGTTTGGTTGTGCGGAGACTCTATAGAAAACATATAGGGAGAGTTTCACGAATCGCGGTATTCTGCGGTTACAAATACATTTACACCCCTATTCCAATTGACGATATCGTCTCGAAAATTGTGTTTCTATTGTTGTTTACAATGCAAAAAGACTATTATTGTCTCTCTTGGAATAAGGTTGTTAGTGTTTCTGTTCTTGCTCTGTTATTTAAAAACGCGATTACAATCGTCTTCCTTGTCCTCAATTCAAGCATGAGTGTCCAGTCTTTTTTGTTGCGCTGTTTTTATTGGGTTCCTAATATTGACATAATTACGAGTATATGGGTTAATTATACATTTTACGGAGAAAAAAATTAATGAATAGAAAAAAATAGTATTAAAAATGAAAAATTTAAATTTTCTGCAAAAGTACACGATTTTGGATAAAATATTATTGGACATAAATGAGAGATATTTTTAATACCTTCCCAATGGTACATATATCATATAGATATCTTATACAGTTTAGGAGATATAAACTTTAAATTTTCAAACTTAAAGAGAAAGCGACAAAAAATGTTGTTGTTGTTGGGATCGGTGCAAAAAAAAAAAACAACAACAAACAAAAAACAGTAACAAAATTTGATAGTTTGTGCTGTTTTCAGTTTGCATTCAGGGTCGTGACGGCCTTCGGCCGCAGCAGGGATCATGACCCTCACTCAGCAAAATCCTCTCGGTAATGTGAAGTTTTTAACATGCAGGTTTTTTCGCATTATGGGCGGAAAATCCACCGTGTTGAAACGTAGTCTGAAATACGTTCCACCACTTCATATGGACCTACGTATAGTTGGTCGCAAGGCTTCTTAACTGAGTCGATCCTTAAAAATACACAGCGAACATGTAGCTAGTTTTGTAAGCAAGCTCTTTTCGTTTACTGTGATGCGCGGACGGAGCTGAACGAACTTGTCGCATTTGCTCAAGTAGATTTTTTAGAAAATACCGGGTTCTGCTGTTACCTCTTTATTCATGAAAAATTCGCCTGATAATCGCAGAGCCGTTCCGTAGACTAATTGTCTTCCGAAGCTCCGATGTCTTCTTTGAGGCTAACGCGTAGTCCTAACATCACCGATGGGAGTACTTCGATCCAGTTGTGAGAATTGTGGCACATGATGGCTGCTTACAACTAACTATGCCAACGTTCCACCATACCATTCGCAGCAGGGTGGTACGCAGTGGTTCGAATGTGCTTACTGCCTTACTTAATGAGCTTACTTAATGAGTTTAGCGAGTGCGTCGATTAACTGAGATAAAATTGGGGTTCTTTATCTGACCTTTATAGAAGCTAGAGTTCCGAAGCGTGTTATCCATTTGATGTAAAATGTATTGATTATAGTGTCAGCTGACATACATATATTGAATTGGAGCAGCCTCCAGCCAGTGAGAGAAGTGATCGATCATTGTTATTACATATCTGTAGCCTTTGCAGATTTTCATAATGATAATATCGATGTGAACATGTTAAAAAGTTGCAATGTGCGCTTAATTGCAATTCGCAGTCGACTTTTTGAGCTGCGGCTAATTCATTACTGCTGAAAATCACTGGAACATACATAGATGGTTTTAATTCGCGAAAATGCGTCACCTACCGTGTTTTCATCACCTGCGATGTGAATGATTTTTGTCGTGTGTTGGCCAATTTCCTACAATTGAAGTGTAACACCTCGTTCGTATGATTGGATTTTCGTCGATTCGATTCGTCGAGCTCTGATGGCTGTCAATAAGGTGTTTAAAATGTTGGACACCTCGATGAATATGTACAAAAAATGTACATAGCCCGTAATTATACATACATACATACGTGTAGTGGACACGAAGTTGAAGCCGAAGATCACAATGGCAGGCTACATGTGACTATTTGCTATAGCATTTTCTTGAAACAGTTTCTATTGTTTCGTTCAGAGATAAGGAGATACGACACTCGATGACTCATCTCAAAAAATTTCGTTTGACGCGTATTTTTTATGCTCTGTTGAATTCACGTACACAATATATGAAAGCTTGCCCTGTTGTTGTTTTTGCTTATTTCCAATTTCATAGCAAATCGTTGAAATGTGTATCGAGTAGGTTGAAAAAATTTTGTTCACCATTGTTTACAACAACATTGTGCAACAACAACCGCAAAAGTAGACGTCACATACAATTTGTGAAATTAAAATCTTTTAGTTGGGCAGAAGAATTACAAATTTTCTAGCACGAAAATTTATTACTGAAAATCTGTGAATAAAAATGTCTATCTGCACCAAATGTATCAAAGCTTCAAGTGAAGCGGGTAATAAATATAATGCGAGAATTTTATGTTGAACATCCCGTAGCCAAATTGATGGTAATGGCCAGCCAGATGCAAGACGCTGAAGTGGGAGATGGAATAATTTTGTGGTTATATTTCTGTGGCACTGTTAGAGGCTGCAGAAGAATTTCTATATCTGGGTATAACCACATCGGATTTTTCATAGCATTGGATAAGTCAGAGATACTACAGAAACTGGTGTGTCATGAAATCAAAGCTTTCCGCGACATTTCAAAAGTCAAATAATATGGATAAAAAGAATTCCTTACGAATTGATATTATGTCTGACTGCTTGACTTCCAAATTCGACTTGCCTCGTGTGACACGCGCTGTCAGTGCTATTATATTACCCCGAATTACTGGGTTATTGCGATAAAGTGGGCATTGAGGAATTAGGTGAAACAACAGTTGTTGTTTTCAGGTAATGGCCAATAATAATAAAACATTATAGAGTTTTAAATTAATATATTACTTTGCAGAAACGAAGACGTCGACTCACGTATTTCTACAATTGTCGTACGCGGCGCTGCCGATAATTTCATCGGTGACATTGAACGAGCCATCGATGATAACGGTAATAATTTGAGCGAACTTTTTCGTGATGGCCGCTATGTGCCTGGTGCTCGGGCCACTGGAATTGAACTTGCCACCCATCTGGCGGCATATGCTGATACACTCCCCGGATTGGAGCAATATGCTGTGGGAAAGTTCGCGGTTGCTTTGAAAGTATTTTCGAAGGCATTAGCAGAGAATATTTGGAGTTATTTTTAGGCCTATCCAAAAGAAAAGGAATGTTACTTTGCCTGCTAGCTAGACAATTCCGATAAAATTAAAGTGTAGAATTTTGCAAATAAAATCGATTTATATTAAGAAAAGTTTGACTTTCTTATTTTTTTATATTTATATGCTTTACTTTAGATATACATATAATGAACTGTACATACTTCAATCTTTAAAAATCGCTTGTTTTGGAACGGATCAAATAATGTGTTCAAAGAAAAAGGAATCTGGCATAAGAGCATTTAAGATTATAACATAATAAACTAATTTGTTTGGCTGTGCACCAAATTGGGCTGCAGACACGTAAGTTAGGCCCTCACGAACAGGGTTCAACCTCTGCTTCACCGATTTGCAACTCCTTGGTAAGCGTTTCAAAACACATCTCCGGATTACTCTTAGCCAACAGCATGAATTTCAGCAAACGCATTTTCTTTATTGTTTGCTCATGATTGAGGCCTTCTATATAGGCGTTCTAGAATTCTATATAAGATGGCAATTTATCCGACACAAAAATCGATTAGATCGTGTATTACGTCCCCTTCTAGGAAACACACTGGCTTAAATGCCAGCAATGGATTCAATAAAAATTTTTTGGGATCGGCCAAGGCAGTGACAACACATTTCATACTATCTTCGCGAGAAACACAAGCTGTTTCTGCAGTACATGTTTTTGGTAATTTAAAAATTACTTTGGCGTAAAAGTCAAGATTTGTATCCTTAGTAACATCATGCAGAAGACGTTAAAGTTTTTGCTTTTGTTCGCCGGATGGAGGACAGTTGGAAAACTGGGCTTTAAGATAGATGATCTACTTTAAAGAAGACTTCCAAAACTTGGTCGCATTGTTTGGCAACTTGCACAAGATGATAAAAACATGATAACGTTGAGGCGATGTGGTATCCGAATTATTGAATATCCGAATAAGCGCCGCAATCTAGAAGAAAAGAAAGAATATCAAAAGAGAGACCATAAGCTATAATATGATGTTTTTACTTACGATTGCAGACAAACTTTTGCAAATGTAGCAAATTTTTGTACCGTGTTTTGACAATTATCATTTTCACCACACATAAACAAAAAAGGTAAAATTTTTGCAGTCAATATAAGCGGGTGCGATGGAGTAGGATGTCCCCCAAATTTTTTATTTTCAGAAGTTTATAGAAAAAATATCTAATTTATATACATTATGGGGTCATTCAATTTGTTGCAGTAAAACACTTTTATTTACCAATTTTTTCTTATATAACAGAAGAGTCATATAAGAGATATATATATTTTGTATTATTATTATTAGTCAAATAAACTGCGACTGCATAAGTTTCAAGTTTCTATTTACTATTTATTTCTTTTTTATTTGCAAGGAAACAAAACTAGGGGGAAAAGTCATTAACAATTATTTAAAACAAAGAAAAAATTGACCACAGTTTTTGACGTTTTGAATTAGAAACACCCCCTAGAATCGATACCAATGCAAAAGACGCCGATGCAGGTTTCCTAGGAAATCTGCACTAAATTCCGACTAATTTTGGCCGATTTTGCGATTGTATCGAGAAAAATGCATGTATTAGTAACGAGTGTCTCATCTCATAATCTCTGGTTTCGTTGATCACGGCAGACTTATAGGAAACTTTGACCGTATTTTGAGCAATTAGCATTTAAAAATTATGAATAATGCTTAAATTGATCATCACTTATGAATTCTTAAATAAAATCTAATTTTCATTAATTGCATAGCTTAAAGTATGCAGGGAGTAATTAGTGCTGGAATCACATCTCTGTTTCAGAATGTAAGCAGGCAGTACGCAGAGGTGCTCGCGTTTGCTCTTACCTTATGATCTCTAGCGGATGGACCCAAAGCTTGGCCTCCGTGTGTAAAAATAAGCCAGGTTTGGTATGCAGATATGGGTGCACCGGTAATCCAAAGTAATGTGGAAATAGTCGATTCCGTATTGATTCCTTTTCCAAGCGGGAATTGTCAGCTCGGCTTTGAAATGCGCGAGAATAACGGAGTTTTCAAGGGAAAATTTCCAATTTTCAAAAGCCAGTTTTTCCAATTTTCAAAAGAGCTCGCACGTTGCAGGGCGTTTGACATTTTCGCGCATTTACCCCAAATCATTTGTGATAATAGCATACGTTTTCTTTGTCACCACGAACTGCCGTTGGTGGGACTACTCGAGCTACTCTAGAGCGGCTGCTACTGCGGCTTCTCGGGCGCGGCTGGTTCGTGAGATTTTTAACCTGCTCAGTCAGAATTTCAATAGCTCTTAAAAGTTTACTTCTTCACTTGCCGTTTCGCTGTGCCTGTGTTTCTAGGTAATAGTATTCACGCTTTCGGTTTTCTGTGACACACTGGCTATTTGTCCGTCCGTCCGTCCGTCTGTGGAAATCACGATTATAGGAGAACGAATAGAGGTATCGTCATGAAATTTGGCACGAATATTCTTTGTTATCCTACGCTGTTTGGTATTGAAAATAGGAAAATCGGACCAGTGCCACGCCTACTTTTTATAGAAAATATGCACTCATCCGTGCTTTTAGCTCAGTTTCTTGGCTTGTAGACTGAATTTTCAGCTAAAATTCTATTTCCGAGTCCACCATCTTAGACTAAAATATATTCTCAAAAATGGGTGTGACACGCCCACTTATATAATATACTATATAATAAGGTGTTTGTTAGGAAAAGCGGTATTGTAGATGAGTTAATAGATAAAAATTTCCTCCCTGTAAACTTAAAAAGTAGGTATCACCCGCCCACTTTTTATCACTTCGACAGATGCGGGTGTAGGATATATGAGCTTCGGCCAGGCCGAAGATAACGCTCTTACTTGTTTATTATTATTATCATTATGAACAGCTGTGAATTACAACTAACAAAATTTAGAGGGAAATTCATTAATTTAATTTGTATTAAAATTCATTTATTTTATAATTTTACATAACAGTAAGAGCAAAGAAAGACATTTTTACTTAAAAACACATATTAACCTTGCAGTTTTTTACAACAATATTTATTTTACATTAATATATACATTGATTGATGTAAGTAATAAAGTCAAGAGAAAAAACGCAACACTGCTGCTTTCTTTATTTGACGCAAAACGCAACATTGGCTGCATTTGGAATCGACAGTCACGTAACGGTGCTGCCTACTATTTTGAGTCAGCGGTGTCGTGAACGGTTCCAGCTGACACATCATGCTGGAAAAAACATGCCATTTTTTAGCGAACATTTTTACGCTGAATCTGATCAGTTCATTCTGTATCTGTCACTAATTTTAAGTGTTTGTTTACTTCTCGTGTGGCGGCAACGTGGAATTTGGCAACTTCACGATATGAAGAAAATGTAAACAGCTGTGAATACTATTAGGAACGTGTTCAGAGCACACGGTTTTCGCTGACAAGCAGAATAAAGTGATTGTCGATCCTGAACGCAGCCATTTTTTCAAAGTTTTTTAAAGCACCAATCATTCGGCCCTTCAAAGTTTCGTATTTGCCTTGTCCCTCTGTGGATTGTCCACAATATCACCAACGATATCTAGGAGATCTGGATCCAGATGCATTGCGATGTGCCTTAATTTCAGCTACTGTGAAGTATCTACTAGGGTTTTCACTCCAAAAATTAGTAGTATAGTTTCTTGTCTGGTGTCGGAATTCGTCGTAGACAGTGCACCTTCGCCGTCTACCCATTGTCGAATGTTGACATGACTAAAATTTCCCACATGACTAAAGACATGACTAAAGTATTTAAAGAATACAAACAAGTTTAGTGTTTATCTTTAGAAAAATGTTTCAGACATTTATTACGAAATTAGTAATAGGTATAATGTTTAAAAAAATTTTGATAAATTATATTTTGCGAAGAAGTTAGAGACAGATGTCGTAGAATCGAAAGAGAAGAAGTCAGAAGCGAATTCTACAATGTCATGGAATTCTTCTTAAGTGTTGACTTGTCTTCTATCAACTCATTCAGCTGTTTATATGATTATCATCGTGTATTTACGGAGCTTTTAACTGATAGATGGCGTGTGTAAAATTTTCAAAACTCTATATTTCCTATTAGAGGTCTGCATGGGATGTCTCGAACACTCGAATACACTACTGCAGTACAGCACATTTGGAATTAAAATTTTACTTCTTAACTCAAAAATTCAAACGCCAACTAGAGTCTAGAGATGAGCGATATTTCAGTACCGGTTACTTTGTCACTGTTACTCTGAACTCACTGGTCACTGTAGCGACAGAAAAATAATTTTACCAGTGACAGTGACTGCCGCCTTTGTTCCAAGATATTCACACACAAATAATCGTTCCTGTCACTGAATTCTTTCACGATATTTACACAAAAATATTCGTTCCTGTCACTGACTTGTTTTACTATATTCACACACAAATATTCGTTCCTGTCACTGAATTGTTCCCGCGCCGTGGATTCGCTTGCGTTTTTTTTCACGTACATTGTAACGATAGGTTCTTCGTGGCTGAGGTATAACTCAGGGATGTACAGGCTTCATCACAGAAAATTTATATTTCTGGGATCATATCCAAGGAAAAGATTCTTCTTTATCTTTAACTGTATTTTTTTTACTGCCCCGGAGGAATCTGAGTAAAATTAGTCTGTGCACACCCTTTTATACCCTGGGCGTTGGTGAACTGTAGCAACCAAACTGTCGCGTCATTAATGAATTGTTGCCTTATCCTAATCTATCTGTTCTTGTCACGCCTATTGCAAAGCTTCAATCTAATTGTAGTTTCATTCACTGATTATGCTGTTTGGGCCGTTCGATCTGCTTCTAATTCTCCTGCCAGTTCTTTGCTGAGGAAACTTCTTGATGCTCCAATATCAATGACAGCATACATTTCTTTTCCGTTGAGACGAACAACTGCAGTCACGCGATCGCTACCTTGACTTGACGTGGAACTTGTTTTGAAGACATGTTTCTTGTACCTTGTCCTTCCTTTCTGGTTGATCTCGTTGGGGTTTTCCTGTTTGCAACACTCGTATGACTTCACCCCCTCTTTTCTGCATGTCCAACAAAATATTACATATGGATTTCTGCAACTATACTTCACATGTCCTACTTGGCCACAACGACGACAGGCTCTCTTTGGGTCTCTGTCAGCTGCGCTACTTGCGTTTCCCGATGCTTAATTTCCGGCTTACGTGAATTAGTGGAGGAGGTGCTTGCTTCTTCCAATTTAAGGCACTTAATATCCTCGGCCAATGCCATTAATTCACTTAAATTGCTGAAATCCTTTCGTTTGATATAAAATTGGTAATCCGTCTTGCAATTTCGAAAGATTCGTTCTAATTTCTCTGCCTCGCCATAATTGGTATGTCGCATTAGATCTTGAAGGGCAATTACGTATTCTTGAAAAGATTCGTTTGGTTGTTGCCGCCTCCTTCTAACTTCGTCATCGAGTTTTTCAAAATACCGCGCAGGCAGGAAAAATCTGAAAAAGTCTGCTTTGAATGTGTGCCACTGTTCCCACTGACGATTATTATTTCGATACCAAATCAGTGCTTTATCCTTTAGGAGTTCTGGCATTGTTCGAGGAAGAAGATTTATGTTCAGATTGTATACCTCTGCTAACTCTTCTATGCGTTCGATGAAAGCAAGTGCGTTGCTACCTCCGCCATATTTTATGGACCATTTTCTAACTTTATCAATAACCGCCGTGTAGTCCTGTGTTGCTGGTAATACCTCCGCTACTTTTCTTACATTGGTCTGTGTTGCTATAGCTGTTGATACATCTGTTGCAGCAGGTGTTGTTTGGCTCCTACTGTACATGGATTCCAAATCTCTGAGACGCTCTTTTGTAGTACTGTCATGTGCTCCACTTGTTATAAACGTAGAAAGAAGTTTTCTCAATTCTTCTGCACTTCTAGTGTCAGCCAAACGAAATTCCTGTGCCCTCCGCTGTAGCTCTTCCTTGTTCAAATAGTATATTCACGTTGTTCTTGTCATCTTGGCGTAAATATATCGATATTCTTCTGTTCACTGCGTTCTGGTGCTTGTTTCTGTGTTCTTTTCCTTGTAATTATAGTCCCTGCTCGGGCGCCATCTGTAACGATAGGTTCTTTGTGGCTGAGGTATAACTCAGGGCTTTCCAGGCTTCATCACAGAAAATTTATATTTCTGGGACCATATCCAAGGAAAAGATTCTTCTTTATCTTTTACCGTATTTTTATTATCAATTATTATTTATGCCCAGTTTTTCAGTGCTAGCTTAAACTCAAGTTTAGCTAAACCACCTCCAAGGCTCAAGCTTCACTCTTAAGCCTGTCGGGTTTCACAGTGCGGTTTATGTCATAGGCTTAGCTAAGACACATTTGTGGTGCTATTGTGAGTTATTTTTTTTAAATTATCTATTGTAAACGGGTCTCGCAGTCGGTATATGTCAAAAATTATTATGAACTTCAAAATTATGAATGAAAAAATTATTATATTCAAAAAGTCGTTATATGTCAAAAATTATTATAAACTTAAAAATTATGAATGAAAAAGTTATTATATTTATGTTGTAAAATGCAATTTGGCTTTGTTAAATTATTTAAATTTAATTTTAATGTAATAAAAGAGTGAAACTTGTGTTTCACCCCAACACACGAATTGTTGAAAAGCACAATTCATATACGTATAAAAATTAATTTATTAAATAAAAGCGACATATGTCAATTTGTTGTTTCAAAAATTGAAATCTAAAGCTTAAGCCCAGTAAATCTACCGCTTAAGTTAAGCGTCGCTTTAAGTTAAGCTTATATCTTAAACTCGCACTGTAAAACGCCTCAAAAAGATAAACTGGAGTTTAAGCCTCAGGTGGAGCTTAAGCTTGCACTGAAAAACCGGGCATTAGAGAATATCGATTATTCTTATTGGCTATGTGGACTGCAACCAATTAACATTTGGTTGTATGTATTCGTTTGTATGTATTCCTATGTATGTATTCCTATGTACGCTCTCCCTATTCGTACTGCATGTTGCGAAGATCACTGCCGCGTCGTCGATATCTATATTCAGCCAGTGCGGACCAATTGCACTGCGCCTTGTGTCTACCTGCCTATGATCAAACACGATTCGTGGGTGATGCGGGTTATCACCTCTTGCTCGTATGTTGCGGTTCTACTACGCGCTTTATAAAGGGTTTTCCAATAAGAGGTGTAATTTTGATATTCAAAGAAAAATGCCATTTTTTGAAATAAATGATCGCATGTTTATTTCATAATAAATAGGAAGGTATGCCGTTAATAATGAAAAACAACATCAGCCAAATGGCCACCACGACCACGCTTACAGGACCATATCCTTTTCAGGAAATTTTCCATAACCAAATCGCAAAGTGGCTGCCCTATGTCCTCGATAGCCTCACGAATTCCATCTTTGAGGTCTTAATTCGACGCTGGGCTTATCACCTGGGTGATCACCATGGGTTATCACCTCTTCGAGAGATAACACGGTCAGGAAACTTTTCCCGTAAAAGATCAATGGTTTCGTTGCTTGTGTGGCACGTAGCGCCGTCTTGTTGAAAGTAAACGTTGTCCAGATCAATACCATCTAACTCCGGCCATAAAAAATCATTAATCATCTCTCGATAGCGCAATCTATTCACCGTAACTGTTGATCCAACCTCATTTCCGAAAAAGTAAGGTCCAATGACCCCGCCGGACCATAAACCGCACCAAACAGTCACACGTTGAGGATGGAGAGGCTTCTCAACAATAACAATAACCGGCTTTAGTTCTTGTGTTAACTGAACTTTATAAGCCTTAAGCCCCAAGTCTTTTTAAAATACGGTGTAATGACGTTTGTGGAATGCCCAATTCCAAAGAACGACGAGGAATGGACAAACCTGGGTTTTCCTCAACACTTTGGGCTACAGCAGCAATATTCTCAGTTGTTCTTGAGCGACGTGCACGGGTTTTATTCTTCACATCACTAACTTGTCCCAACAGCTCGAATTTTTCCACCAATTTCTGTATTGCGGTCTAAATAAATAAGAATGCTTTAGTTTTGCGAACTGTGACTGCAAAATGTTCACCATTTTTGTAGTGAATTTTAATAATTTCAATGCGTTGTTGCAGCGTGTATCGTTCCATTTTTAGTAATGGCGTAGTTTCTACTTGTCAAATGTCAAAAATAACAGCTTCAAAAGTGACAGCTACCGAAATAGCGGGCTATTCAAAATTACACCTCTTATTGGAAAACCCTTTATATACTATATATTTTACTTTAACCGCCTCTCTGTCCACCGTGAGCACTTTCAGTACATAGATTAGGAAGGATATTGCCAGTGCTGCTTCAGCTCTTACTGCAACGTGTGAATAAAGCACAACTTGGCACAAGGCTTGTGTTGACAGGACTGCTACAGTCCTCACTCTTACAGTCCTTCAGCTCTTACTGCAACGCGTGAATTGAGCAAATCAGCACAAGGCTTGTGTTGACAGGACTGCTACAGTCCTTACTTCAACTTCAAGGATCGCGCTTAGCAATAGGATAAGAGGAGTAAGGATAATAGCTAAATCCCCGGTTGCCAGTGCTGCTTCAGCTCTTACTGCAACGTGTGAATAAAGCACAACTTGGCACAAGGCTTGTGTTGACAGGACTGCTACAGTCCTTACTTCAACTACAAGGATCGCGCTTAGCAATAGGATAAGAGGAGTAAGGATATAAGAGGAGTAACGATAAAAGCTAAATCCCCGGTTGCCAGTGCTGCTTCAGCTCTTACTGCAACGCGTAAATAAAGCACAACTTGGCACAAGGCTTGTGTTGACAGGACTGCTACAGTCCTTACTTCAGCTACAAGGATTATGCTTAATAAGGAAGGTTAGGAATAATAGGAATAGAAAGGACTTACCACGATTGGAGCTAGAGAACTGGTGGGCTCGACTGCCCTGGAGGAATCTGAGTGAAATTAGTCTGTGCTCACCCTTTTATACCCTGGGCGTTGGTAAGCTGTAGCAACCAAACTGTCGCGTCATTGATGAATTGTTGCCTTATCCTAATCTATCTGTTCTCGTCACGCCTATTGCAAAGCCCCAATCTAATTGTAGTTTCAAATGTTGTTGCCCACGCTTCATCCCTTTTATTTCTTATCTGTCCGTCGCTATCTCGTTTATTCGTATTCGCGAGAGTCGCTGGTGATTTGTAGCTCTTGTTTTAACAATCCCTTTGTCCTTGTTATTTTCATGTTCATTGTTAATTGATTGCAGTGTTGCTTCAATACTACTTAAATTACTTCTAAATATAAATTATTAAAATATAAAATATATATGTGGCGTCTAAATTTATTTGGGCGTTGGTTTCGTTTTAAGCAAACAAACATACGTACGTTTGCTTTTATTATATACGAGATCAAAAATTATCGCGAATTTTTGATTCCCGCGGGTTACGTATTGGTTGAGTAAAACACTTGTTGAATTTCGTTGTGAAACTGATTTTATTTTCCTAAAAATTGTTCTTATATATTATTTTTATATTATTTTTTTGTCTTATCTTTACTTCATTTATGTTTTCACGCAGGAGTAAACAGTGCATTTTTTATCTTCAAATAATCAAACATATGTATGCCTATTTCTAGGATCGTGAAGAATAGTTCTTGTCTATATTTACAAGAAAAAAAAAAATTAACCCTTCTTATCTAAAGTAAACTGTACTGATATTATAATAAATTTAGAAAAATTTATAAGGTGTTCAATTTTGAACACGTATATTCGATTTTAAATTTGTTTTGTGACGTTTTGTTGGTACTCATGTCCCTCACTTATGCTGTTATTTTTTGAACAGAAAGCAAAGCATCTGTTCAGCGAAAATAACAAAGCATAATTGAGAAGAATTTATGAGAGTTAAAGGCCCGGGCGTTCAGGAATAACCCCCATAATCTAGAGTGATTTAAAATCGTGCAGTAGTTTCTTTAAAAACAAACATACATTTACTTCAGACAATAGAATTCATTTCAATTAATGAAATGTTATATTTATTATACCCACTTCGGCTTAAGTTTACCGTTTGAGCCATGCTCCAATTTTCTTGAATTTTTTGTTGTTGTTATTGTTTATGGAGCTGATTCTAATGAAGTAATCGGTTTTTGTCGCTCTCTTCTAGTTTACGAGTTATAGCCCTCTAAAGTTTGGAATTGATATGCCTATAACTCATAAACCAGAAAAGTTATTTCGATTATATGGGTACCGTTAGAAAGCCCTCTAAAAAACCTTCAATTTTTTAATATAACATTTTTCCGAAAAATGTATAGTTTTTATGCAAATCGAAATTTTTCATTTTTGGAACTTTTTTTTTACATTTAATAATTTTTTCGTTTCAAAGTGTGTAATTAACCTATTAAATCTTTGGAATAACAATAAAGCTGAGACCGTAAGCTTTCTTTGAGTATTTTTTTCATTTTTATCAGTCAAGTATTTGAGGAGGAAATAGCTGTTAAAGGTCAGAAGAACGTAAGTAAAAACTACTTTTTCCATTATACTACTACAGTCTAAACCTACACTTTGTATTACTCGTCTAAAAATTAAAAATTTTTAAGAAAAATCGCGCGATTTTTCTTAAAAATTTTTCGCCTGCGGCGCAGATTCAAAAAATTTTCTTATTATGTAAAAATTTAAAATATTTTTTTAAAAATTACGTGAAACCAACAATAGATTAATAACTTAATAGTAGTAGAATGGAAAAAAGTAGTTTTTACTTAAGTTCTTCTGACTTTTAAAAGCTATTTTCTCCTCAAATATTAGACTGATAAAAATGAAAAAAATACTCAAAGAAAGCTTACGGTCTCAGCTTTATTGTTATTCCAAAGATTTAATAGGAATTCCAAATTAATTTAATTCCAAAGATTTAATAGAGGAGAGCGACAAAAACTGATGGCTTTATTAGAATCAGCTCCAAAAACAACAACAACAACAAAAAATGCAAAAAAATTGGGGCATGGCTCAAACGGTAAACCTGTTCCCCCACTTCTTGAATAATATATTTAGGACTAGTAAAAACTTACCATGAGCAGACGATTGTAATTCTTTTTGTTCTTTTTCAGGCAAGGGTGAAATGGTTTGCATCGATCGCTGTGTAGCGAAGTATTTGGATATTCATGAGAAGATTGGCAAAAAACTAACAACCATGTCAATGCAAGATGAAGAACTTATGAAAAAAATGTCCGGATAAAGAAAATATAAGATTTAAGTAGTAAATAGTTCACTTAGTTTTAGATTTTTATCAGGCTCTTATCAGATATCAGAAATCTATAATTTCTTTTCAATAATAATAATGTCCATTGTAAACTTGAGTTTGGTCGACCTTTGGTAGATCTACTCGTACAAACTCGCCAATAATAGTTGTATTCCATGCTTTACTACTTGATCGTGTTATTATTAGCTGAAATTTGTTATATATCGTGAAAGTTCTGGCATGAGGATTGATATATCCTAGAAATAATATAATATTAATTTGCATTTCGTTTGCAGTATAATAGAAGCTAACTGTCTGATACTATTATGTGTGTATGATAATGTGTACTAATTTTATTGTGACTAACTGATATGCACTAAGTGAACATATTTTACTAGAATGAACATATCTTCTATTTTACAACTGGTACATTTCTTAATATGCACATAAATAAATATTAGAGTTTTTTCCACGACCTACTAATTGGTGCATGATACAAAATGTTTTAGCTATTTCATGAGTTAAAAAATGTTGCTTTGTGCATCACATACATACATAATATATCAGACATTACGTAAACAAATACAAGGAATTTATTCTACCTCTAGGTTATTTTCTGGTCCGCTCTCCTCCGTAGTATTCAAGTCGCTAGTCGCAACACTATTCTCCCAATCTGACGAACCACTTCCATCAGCATCATCTTCATCCTCCTCCTCCTCCTCCTCAAAATAGTCAGGGTTTGCCGTAATTTGTTGCTGCTCCTCATAAAATATATTACTATAATTCTGTGAAAAAATATAACAGAAATATATATTTCAGTACCCATAGAACAACCCTAAAGTGTTGAAACCTACGTTTAGGATTTCCCGTATAGACTGGAGATTTACAAATGGATTCCGATTTAAATTCAGAAGACGTACGGAACGAAAATTGTCTAGCGTGTTCGAAGACGGAATATTTTGTATTCGATTATCATTGAGAAAAACAAATTGTAGTTTTTTCATATTGGAAAGAGCTGTTGGTATTTCAGTCAGTTGATTACTTCGCAGATTTAAATGTATCAACTTGGTCAGAGCTTCGAAAGACTCTGGTAGTCCTTGTAGTTCATTTGACTCAAAAGTCAACCAACGTAATTCACTCAAGAGACCGATACTACTGGGCAATCGGTCAATTTGATTACCTCGTGCTCCAAATGTTTCAAGTCGTACACAATTACCCAGTTCTTCCGGAATATATCGAAGACCCGTATTATTGCACCAGAACGTATCTAGCATTGTAAGATTTCCAATTTCAGGAGGTAATGAATCGATCTGATTGCAACTAATATTTAGCACCTTTAAGTGACTAAGGCTGCAAATGATAAGCGGAAATCCATTCAGGCGATTGTAGTCTAGCGTAAGTATTTGAAGACGTACAAGATTTATTAATTTGTTAGGCACCTGAAATTATGCATGCAAATATATATAAATCAATAGTAATCATTAAAACTAAAAAATTCTACAATATTAACCAAAAGTATGAAGAACAATTTATTATGCTTATACAGTTAAATGTTATTTCCCCCGTGAGTCCTAATGATGAAATTGACAATTGTGTCTGTGAAATTGACAATTGTGTCTTTTAACGTGTCTTTTAGAAATTACCGACCCTAATAATGCGCTTAGGAAAACTAAGAAAACTTTGATTAGAGCTTAAAATGTACATATGTTGGGTGGTTTGGATTTGGCAAAAAAGAAAAGTAAACCGTATAATTAAGAATTCAAAAGCAGTTGCTTTTTATTTAAGTTTTTTTTTGTGAATAGCAAAAAGCAGGAGTGTAAGGATATCACATTTTCAGATTTAGGGCCTGTGCGAATTGACACTAAAATTTAGTATTTTGCTGAATCATTGAAAATGTCGATAAAAAAGGCTACGCCGGCATTGCAGTATACACTAAATGTCAACAATTTTTCGAACTAAAATTTAGTATTTTCGCAGTTCGACAGCAAATAGTATATCACTAATATTTAGTCACATTTCGCACAGGCTCTTAAAATTTAATTTTAAATTTACCTATTATTCTTTACAGTTTAAATTAGTGTCAGTTTATTAATACGAGGTCTGTTTAAAAAGTATGGCGAACTTGAATTCCCGCGGGTTACGTACATATATTCGATTTTCAATTTTTTTGTGGCGTTATGTTGGCCTGAGTCCCTCAGTTATGCTGACAAGTTCGGCCACTTTGAATGCAGTTAATTTTTGACAGCTATTTTGCTTGGACGTGTTTTGGCTCGTCTTCGATTTTTGCCTTGGCTCATGCGGCAGCTTCTATTGGGATGATTGAACTTTGGTTTCCACGTCATAACCATAAATCCATGATTCGTCACCAGTTATGACCCTCTGATCAAATTTGGGTCGTCGCGGACAGAGTTCAACATCTTAGCAATGTGAATGCCATGCTGTTTTTGGTCGAAATTGAGCAATTTTGGTACGAATTTTGCGGCGGCCCGTCTCATTCTAAATTATTGGTAAAAATCGAATGGCACGAGGCAATCGATATATTTAGGTCCTCAGCAACTTTTCTAACGGTGATTCGACGATCGACCAATACTACTTTCTTCACTTCATAAATGTTTTTGTCTGTTGCTGATGTGCTTCGTCGTTCATATCTTCCCGGCCTTTTGAGAACATTTTGTACCGCTGATAAACGTTGCTTTGGTCCAAGGTAGCTTCCCCATATGGGTTGGTAACGAAATCCCGAAAGACAAAATCCCGAACGACAAAATCCCAAAATGACAAAATCCCGAAACGACAAAATCCCCAAATAACAAAATCCCGAAATTACAAAACTAGTTTTACGGTATTCTCCATCTTTTTGAACATTTTAAAACCACTAGCAAACAATTCCAAGAAAATAATAAAAAATTCCTCTTATTTTACTTCTCTAAAATTATTATTAAAAAATTAAAAAAAACATTATTAAAAAAATTTTAGCAGAGCCCTCTCGATAATGTGAGGTTTTTTGCATACAGGTTTTTTCGCGTATTGGCAGCCTTCGGCTGCGGCAGGGATCATAATCTTTAATCAGCAGAATCCTCACGGTCATGTGAAGTTTTTTGCATACAGGTTTTTTCGCGTATTGGCGGCCTTCGGCCGCGGCAGGGATCATAACCCTCAATCAGCAAAATCCTCACGGTCATGTGAAGTTTTTTGCATTCAGGTTTTTTCGCGTATTGACGGCCTTCGGCTGCGGCAGGGATCATAACACTCAATCAGCAGAATCCTCACGGTCATGTGAAGTTTTTTGCATACAAGTTTTTCTGCGTATTGGCGGCCTTCGGCCGTGGCAGGGATCATAACCCTCAATCAGCAGAATCCTCACGGTCATGTGAAGTTTTTTTGCATATTGTAGATTATAACCTTCAGACAACAAAATTCTCTCGATATTACAACTTTGCTTTTCTGCCATTGTAAAAAAAGGCAAGTAGGCGCGTACTTCGCTTCGGAAAAAATTGTGACTTAAATGTCATTTTTTCATTAATTTAAAATTTTATTTCGTGATTTTCGGGATTTCTCATTTCGGTATTAAAATTTTTCGGGATTTTATCGTTTCGGGATTTTGTCGCATCGGGATTTTGTCGTTTCGGAATTTCAAAATTTTTCGGGATTTTGTCGTTTCGGGATTTTGTAATTCGGGATTTTGACTGTCTCCCTCCCCATATGCCACAGTTAACATTCGGAATGCGTCTGCGCACTTAGTTTTATTTTTCACACAAAATTTGATACAGATTATTTGATCCATTTTATAGTAGAATAAGCAAAAATCAAAGACGAGCTGTCTCCAAACCAAAATTGACAAGGGATGACGGAAATTCGTTCCAACACTCATCATTATCCAACGCTGTCGGAAAGCTAAACGAATATCAAGATCCAAGCAAAATAGCTGTCAAAAATTAACTGAACATTCAAAGTGGCCGAACTTGTCAGCACAAGTGAGGGATATAAGTACCAACATAACACCACAAAAAAATTGAAAATCGAATATACGTAACCCGCGGCAACTTTTTGAACAGACCATGCGTTAAATGTGGCCTGAACCACCTCACTACTGAATGCTTAAAAAACCCAAATACTCTGCAATATGTGTAACCTGCTTGCAAAGTCACCCCGCCAACTATAGAGGTTGCTCGGTGTATCAAAGTGGTTGGTAAAAAACAAAAGCCAACAATCCCAACGCATCCTTCTAACCCTCAGAATCTTCCTTCTCCTTAAAACGCATAAGAACGCATAAGGTGTATTTTCTCACCTGAAGAAATACATGACATCTGTGTGATTCTATTGCCTTACCAGTATGCTCAGTCTACTTTCCTTCGCGGTTTGAATTCAAATCAAATTAATATAATTTTTTTAGAAGATTTGGGACGAAATTTATTGTTGGAGGCGACTTTAATGCTAAGCATTCTGGGTGGGGCTCTAGGCTTATCAATCCAAAAGGGAGAGAGCTTTATAAATGTATCACGGAAAGTAACTATTCCGTGCTGTCCCACAGGAAAGCCAAATTACTGACCAACTAATACTAGTTAAATCCCAGATCTTTTGGATTTTGTTATATGTATATATGGGAAAGCCAATTATTTATTAAAAATTTAAAAATTAGGGATGTATACGACCTAAGTTCGGATCATTGACTTATTGTAATCAATAAATGCTAAATACTCACCCAACATTTATAAAAATTTTGCTGTCGGTTATTCATCAGCATATAACTCATATTTTCAATACCATTATTAACACTTCTCAGTTCCCTTCTGTTTGGAAAATCTCTAAGGTCATTCCGATCCCAAAAATCTCAGGGCATACGGATGTCGATTACCGCCCTATCGCAATTCTTCCCTTTTAAGGTAAAGCTTTTGAATACCTTATTAGCATGCAATATTAAACTTTTTTTACCAATAAAAATCTTATTACGAAATTTCAGTCGGGTTTTCGGGCTAATCACAGCTGTACAACTTGCGCTTGTGAAAGTTTTCGAGGATATTCGGGCGGGTTTGGATAGTGGTATGGCTGGCTGAAAGTAAGCCTGTCTGTCTGTTACCTTTTCACTACTAAACCGCTGCACCGATTTTGGTGAAATTTGGTGTGGAGATAGCTGGAACCCTGACGAGGGACATAGGGCACCTATTTTATAAAAAGTTTACCTCTAAATAGGAGATGAAGGATTGTATAATTTGAAATAATTTGAAATTAAGTAAACATTGTGCTGGGCAGAATAGATAAGACACAAACAAGCAAGAAGTATCTCTTGGGCCCTCAAGTTGTCAAGGCAACTTTATAACGGGCCTCTCCTATCCAAATTAAAAAGTGTCGTGTATATCATACTCGTATGTACGAGTATGTATGCAAGCGAACGACGGTAATGTGTACATATGTATATCATTAAATCAAACCAAGATAGAGCAAGCACTATTCCACGTGAACGAAGTTTCGGGAAACAGCTAGTATTCAACAATTTCAAAAATTTCTCTTGAACAGTGAGTAAACGAATTAGCTGTTGAGTTTTGATCTCATTAAATCCATTTTTGTTAAAATGCAAAATTAATTCAGATTCAAACTTTCAAATTCAAATATTTAAACTTTCAATTTCAAATTTTCAAATGCATAAAAATGTCAAACAAAATCTGCAGATGTATTTTTACTGCAATAAATCGAGCAGTGCTGCATGCGTTTTATCTGCACATGTATTTAGAGTTTAAGATTGATTTCTGCCAAAAGCTGCAGATATGAATGCTGATATGCTTCTAGATTTATTGGTTGCTCAAAATTAGGCCCTCCAAACTAAGCTTTGGAAAGCTTTTAGGAGCAAGGACGAAAGTCATGGACAACTTTTGACCATTGGGATAGACGAGGGCTCGGCAAATCCAATAACTGTATCATACGATACAGGTTTGGTCGTATTTCGTCTCACTTCCATAAGGGAAAGGATGAGAAAAAAAGGAGGGAGCTGTTGCTCCTGTTGGGGTCCCTGAGGCAGATATACCATCGGACGTAGCAGCCAAAGTAGCCAGCCAACAGGAAGGGAAAGTCGACCTTTTACCTCATTAAAATAAGGGTACAGACCTCGACCTCTCTGTACTGGGTATCACCGGGGATGATGACGAATTGGCAAGCGTAACCCTATCTGAGGATTCAAACTCTACTCTGATAGAGGAATCTACCAGTTAGAACAATGTATAGCACTAAAGTCGCCCAACCAAAACTACACCACGCGCGGGTGCTTTGGGATGCGCACAACACCGCGTGGGGTAGCAGTGAAACCAATACTATAGATGAGTACATTCTCGAGTTTATTATATCGTATGACCTAGTAATACATAATTTGGGGAATACACCAACCTTTGTGACTAGGACGAGACGAAAAGTATTGGACATAACGTTAGGTAATAGACTAACAATGGCCCAAAACTGGACTGTGTCCAAAGAACCCTTACTATCCGATCATAGGATAATTAATTTTTAACTCAAGGGACCAGCCCTGGAAAATTAAGTATTACCAAAGAATATACAGTACATAGAAGGCGCATGACGAAAATGTTTCAATTTTTCGTCACAGATTCGGTTTATTACATATTCTTTGGTATAGCCTTCTTCATTACGGACGGCAACAGGCTTCGAAAACAATAAAAACATACAATAACAAATAACATAACAGAAGGAAACTACGCAATTCTAAGACATTGTCCCTCCATGGGGAAAAGCGTTGAAAAAAAAACGTCGTAGCAACGCAGGCAACAACCGCCGTATAAGCGTCTGCTTCCCGTCGTAGCAGCGCAGGCAGCAGACCGCCGTATAAACGGCATACTGCTTTCGATTCCACTAACAAAAACATTCGCAAATAGAGAAGAAACAAAAAACTTTCCCTTTTTTGGCGTAAAGTGAAAAAACCTATTTCCATGGATCTCACCAACAAAAATGAATCAACGAAATCTAAGCATTTCTCTATTCGGTGCCCTCCCATTCTTTTTCTGTATCTCGAAAGTGCTTTTAAGACGATCCATGCAGACCCCTTACAACATTTCTTCGAGTTCTTTTGTCCAGCTTATCATCGACAATTGATTGTTCTTAATGCCCTAAAAGATATTAAAATCACTTGTATTAGTTGGCCTGACTACATTCCATCGTGTATTCTCAAACACTTTGTCGCTGAGTAAGCTTTGTTTATTTAAACTCTTTTTAATTTTTCTCTATGTACCGGTTATTTTCCTCGTGCGTGGAAGTCATCGTTTATTATTTTTCTTTTGCATAAAATCTATCAATAGGCTCTTAATGAATAATTATCGTCGAATTGCAAAGCTCTTTCGAAACTGTTTGAGAAGATAATTACGGATCAAATTTCTTGCTCTGTTTGTTCTTCAATTTTACCTGTTCAGCATGGTTTTCGTATGGGGAAATCAACTACAACAAACTTAATGGAATTTTTATCAAAAACAATCAATAATTTCAAGCATTCTAGGCAGACGGAAGTAATATATACTGATTTCAGAAAAGCTTTTGATGTAGTAAATCATAAGCTTCTTATTTTGAAAAAAAAGTTTTTTTGGATTACCTGGATCTCTTGTATGTTGGATCCAGTCGTATCTCAGAAATCGCACTGAAATGGTCCTTTTCAATAATACGGTATCTAAGGAGTTTGCTGTACCTTCAGGAGTTCCTCAAGGGGTCATTTGGGACCGTTGCTATTCCTCGTCTTCATAAATGATCTTCCAACCGTCATTGTAAGGGGAATTATGTTTGCCGACGATGTGAAGATATTTTTATACTATTTAAATTTATCCTATATAAATTTATCCTATATCCTATATCCCGTACTTTGGGATTTATAAAGTGATGGGCTAAGGAGTTTGATGACCCCTATATTCAACCTCAATTAACTTTGATTTTGACTTTCAACGATTTTAGAAAAAGGCTACATAAAATTTTGACGTGGGGGGAATTCACCACAATAGCATAAAAATTTTCGTTTTTTAAATCGTTTTCTATATCGAGTAAAAAGTCATCAATTGGCACACGGCCTTACTCGTTGAATTTTTTCTGAATTACTAAAAACAAAATTACTATAAGCCAACGAATGTGCTTAGTTTTAAGTCTTCATTAAAATAAAATAAAAAAAAAAAAAAACAAACAAAAAATTAATATGGGAGATGTATGGAGAAAATCTGCAAATGAATATCTCCACCATGAAACTGAAGAGTAAATTGACTCCAACTGTCCCCTGAGTGACATCAGCTCGCCAAGAGAGGTCTCCTTGTGGAATCCAAAGCAGTACGTAGGAAAACAGTACGTAGGGTTTTTAATCGCGCCAAGAGAACGAGCGACTGGACTGAATACACTACAAATCTTACTGAGTACAACAATAAAGATATTAGGAAAGCTACGCGGAAGAACTTTCGGGATTTCTGTGGAAATATAAGAAATACATCGGAAGCCTCTAGGCTATACAAAGCTCTAGCTAAGAGAGGAACAGCATCATCTCTGTCCCTTAAAAGGGATTCGGGTCACTTTACTAGAAATGCGGAAGAGAAGGTAAAACCACTTCTAGAGACACATTTTCCAGGGTCAATTGAGCTTAATATCAAAACTGTATATACACTGATGGTGGGAAAGAAAGACATCTTTCATCCCAGATCCTTCAGGCCTATTTGCCTGGCCTGTTTTATATTAAAAATCTTAGAGAATATTTTTGAAAGCTTTCTAAGGAATAATGAAGCTAGTAGAATAAATCTCCATTCCAGCCAGCATGCATATAGAGCAGGCAAATCCACTGAAACTGCACTTAATCATTTGACAGAAACGATTCAGGATTCTTTAGAAAACAAGAAAGTTGCTGTTTATGCATTCCTTGATATAGAGGGAACTTTCGATAACACCTCACATGAAGCCAAACATACGGCTCTCGTTCATAAAGGGGTTAACAATACTCCTGTGCGGTAGACGACAGAAACGGTAAAGACTAGAATAGTTACAACATACGTAGGGAATCAAATGATTCAAACCAATACTACCAGCGGCTACCCGCAGGTCGGGGTACTTTTCCCACTACTCTGGAGTATTATAGTTGATGAACTTCTATGGATTCTAACGCATGCATAGACGCTCACATTTTGAGCGAATGTCTGGTGTGGGCACAAGCGAGAATGGAAGTTCTTTGTGCGTTCCAGATATGTGAAAGGGAGCTGAAGGCTTTGGAATTGAGTAGGCTTATTAAATTATTTTCAAGGACAGTACTGTTAGAATAGCTGTAGTTCTCGAAGGAGGCACAATAGATCAAAGGTCGCAGTGCAGTACTCCTATTAACATAACATAACATGTGTGAAGCCGCATCACAGCCAAACCACTCCACCGATGGACTTCATATTCGTGTGTTACAACGTATTTTACTTAGGTTGCGAGAATGGTTTGTAGTTAGGTTTAGTCCCGTTAGGTGGCGCCACAAATTAACTTCTATGTTAATAAGCCTATATTCACACCATCTGTAAGTTATTATGTGAAATAGATTTATATCCGAAAATGTTTGAAAGTCAGTTTGATTGAAATGTAACAGAATTGAGGGGAAATTAGAGTTGCAAGCGAATTTTCACTATGTTTTCGCTGAAAATTCAGCGAAATGCAGATTTTCGCTTGACAATTTTTCTATGGGAAAAAATTCAAGTTTCGTTTTGTTTTCAGTGAACTTTTGGAAACACGTATATTTAATCGAAAAAGCGTTCATCTAAAAATAGTGTTATAAATTTTTATACCCTACAATTTTTGGGGTATACCATTTTTATACCCTACATCCGAAGGGATGAAAGTGTATTCACTTTATTCACATTAAAGGAGTGAGGCAGGTATATATATTATATATATTTTGACTTAGTAGCCTAGTTTAGTAGCCTTAGTATCCTAGTTTTGAAAATACTAAACCTACTTGCATGTAGGGCTCTCGCTTTCACTAATTGAAAATTCAAAGTTACTAATTAAAAAAGCGGAAAGTATGTATTTTGCATTTTAATTTAAAGAACAACGATTTACAGAAATAAAATTACTTTGATTGACTCAATAGATTTACTGAATCGGTAGTAAGCGGGTAATTCCATTTAGAATCTCCTGCCTTGTATCTGATCGGAAATTTTGCATACACATCATTAGGCTTTGGAATGCTCTTTCTGTAGAATTTCGAAAAATTGGAAATTATTAAGAAATTACTTCTAAATTACTAAATTCCTTCACTATATATTCGCATCATAACCAGTCTTTTTATTTTTATTTGCTTTGTTTTCAGTAAGAGAATTGCAACTATTACTTCTTTTTAACGAGTTACTCGTTAATTTTTCTTATAATAGTCTTTCCTCTTACTTTTTATTTTCTATTGTTGTATTCATATTTTTATACTTTTATTTTTTATATTTAGTTTAAAATACATTAAATCTTTTATATGAATTTTTAAAAGTCCAAAGCTATAATTAAAAGTTTCCAAGCTGTAATCTAAGAAATTAGTCTTGTTGCTTTTGGAAACAATATGTGGAGTACTCACTACTGTATTGTTTACTACATGTTAAAACATTTTATAAAAAACAAAGTTAGGTATACTAAAATATAAGTTTCAAATTTCATAAAATTTTCATTAAGATTTAAAAAATTTGTTCTACGAAACACGTCTACGTGATAGTAATTAAAAATAAAATAATTAGTCGAGACATTTGGAATTCATTTTACAGTTTACTAACGACATTCAGAACATTAAAGGAGAATCTAACATTGTAGCCGATACACTATCAAGAGCATTCGAAATAGAAACATTAAAAAACACAGAAATCGATTTTAAAACTTTACAAAAAGAACAAGAACAAGATGACGATCTAAATAAATTGACTATAGGAGTACTTACCACACACAACCTTAAATTAACGAAAATACCTTTACTAAATTTTGAAATATGGTACGAAACATCAGGCACAAATCTAAGACCATTCATACTAAATAAATTACGTAAAATAGTATACGAAACGTTGCACAACATTGCACTCAAAGGTAGCATACCAAAGCCACACGAAGACTCATCATAAGAAGATATTATTGGCCTAAAATGAATAAAGAGATAAGTAACTGATCGAAAGAATGCATTATCCATCAAAATTATTCATCAGCAAAATAGAAATTCCCAAAATTAGTTTCGATCATATACATATGGATATTCCCAATAACATAGCTATATACTAACAATAATCGACAGATTTACACGTTGGCCAGAAGTCTATGCACAAAGAGACATATCCGCATCCACTATAGCGAGAAAATTCGGAGAAAATTATATACCACGTTTCGGTGTACCATTAAAAATATCAACGAGAGCCATTTTATGTCTGCTCTTTTATTTTAATTGGATAATCAATTTGCTTTTACAATGTTTTATTTTGCGTGAATAGTTCATAGAATAGGTCATACATTTTCTGGTATAAAATAGTGGCGGATTTGAGCGCATAAAACAATTTACATTACATTTCTTTGGTGTTTGATTGCTAACCTTAAAATACTTTTCCCAAATGCGTTCTAATTAAATAAAAGACTACTTAAAAGTAAAATGGATGGAACTCGTCTGACTCGTTGTTGCAAAATTGTGTTCAGCTATAAACAATCCACAAGAGACCCTACAAACTCCATTACATCCAGCAAGGTGCACCGTTTGGTGCGGTTTTCACGCTGGCATCATCAGACCTTATTTCTTTATCGTTACCACACCGTGATCAATTATTTTTGAAATGGAAAAATGAAACATTAGTTATTAAGTAAGTTTTATACTTATTGACGGTTTTAATTTAATCGCTTTCTGCGGCCTCTTGTAGGCCTCTTACACAGAGAGCTTTAAACACAAAAATATTTGGTAGCCGTGAAAGGCAGTCGGATTTATTGAATGTTTTAATCGGCGCTATGAATTAACTCCCAATGAAATAACTCCCAAATCAAAAAATGAATTAACTCCCAATGAATTAACTCCCAAAAAAAATGAATTAACTCCCAATGAAAATATGAATTAACTCCCAACTTTTTCCAAGTATGAATTAACTCCCAAAAAAATATGAATTAACTCCCAATGAAAATATGAATTAACTCCCAACTTTTTCCAAGTATGAATTAACTCCCAAAAAAATATGAATTAACTCCCAATGAAAATATGAATTAACTCCCAACTTTTTCCAAGTATGAATTAGCTCCCAAAAAAAAATGAATTAACTCCCAATGAAAATATGAATTAACTCCCAACTTTTTCCAAGTATGAATTAACTCCCAAAAAAAATGAATTAACTCCCAATGAAAATATGAATAACCCTCAATCAGCAGAATCCTCACGGTCATGTGAGGTTTTTTGCATACAGTCTTTTTCGTGTGGCGGCCTTCGGCCGCGGCAGGGATCATAACCCTCAATCAGCAAAATCCTCACGGTCATGTGAGTTTGTTTGCATACAGGCTTTTACGTGTGGCGGCCTTCGGCCGCGGCAGGGATCATAACCCTCAAACAGCAGAATCCTCACGGTCATGTGAGGTTTTTTGCATACAGGCTTTTACGTGTGGCGGCCTTCGGCCGCGGCAGGGATCTTAACCCTCAATCAGCAGAATCCTCACGGTCATGTGAGGTTTTTTGCATACAGGCTTTTTCGTGGCCAGGGTTTTAAGTGTGGGGGCCTTCGGCCGCGGCAGGGATCTTAACCCTCAATCAGCAGAACCTTCAGGTATCATAACCCTAAATCAGAAAAATCATCACGGTTATGATAAACTCCAAAAAAAATGAAATAACTCCCAATGAAAATATGAATTAACTCCCAACTTTTTCCAAGTATGAATTAACTCCCAAAAAAAAATGAATTAACTCCCAATGAAAATATGAATTAACTCCCAACTTTTTCCAAGTATGAATTAACTCCCAAAAAAAAATGAATTAACTCCCAATGGAAATATGAATTAACTCCCAACTTTTTCCAAGTATGAATTAACTCCCAAAAAAATATGAATTAACTCCCAATGAAAATATGAATTAACTCCCAACTTTTTCCAAGTATGAATTAACTCCCAAAAAAAAATGAATTAACTCCCAATGAAAATATGAATTAAGTCCCAACTTTTTTCGATTATGAATTAACTCCCAATGAAAATGGGAGTTAATTCATAATCTCTTTCGCAAGAAAGGATTAAAAGGCGCTATGAATTAACTCCCAATGAATTAACTCCCAAATCAAAAATGAATTAACTCCCAAATTTGTATTGAAGAATTTTGGGACTTAATTCATTTTTGATTTGGGAGTTAATTCATTGGGAGTTAATTCATAGCGCCTTTTAATCCTTTCTTGCATTAGGCCGCTGACGCAAGACCCTCTAGAAATATGATCCTGGTTTCGTTCTTTAATTAGAGGATGTTGTCGCATCGGGATTTAGTTGTTTTGGGATGCTGTCGTTTCGCCACCAATTGAAATGTCGTTACCAAATAATGATATTTTGTGTGAAAATATCGATGAAATTGATCCGGGTATCAAGATGTGGTTTCGCCAAGAACCATCAAATCCTTAAAATCAAAATATTGATTTTGTGTAATTTGTCACCTCTCGATTATTTTCTGTAGAGTACGTGACTCCACTAGTCACTAGAGGTCACTAGTTTATGCTAATAAACCGGTAATTGATGCCTTGGAGGCCAACATTATTCATGTTATTTGTAACATACTATGTTTTTAAAGCTATGTAGCTATGTAGCTATGTTTTTTAAATGAAGTGGATTTTCAGTTCATTAAAAAAACGGTGGGGAACGTCAAAAACTATTTGACATCAAATTACAACAACTAAAAACAGCTTCAGCTTTTAATTTGCATTTTTCACGCTCTTTTTTGCCCTATTTCAGCAAGCACATATGACGTTTCCTCGGCTGATTTCTTTCGACAACTGGGAAATTCTTTAAATTTCCCCATAACCTCAATTGAAACCTGAATAATAGCTTTTGTATGGAGAAAACCTATACAGTTCTTTAAAAAAATAAAGCTAGTGTTGGGAACTATCGAGTGATTTCAACTATAGATAGAATGCCCGGTTTTTTAGTGCAAGCTTAAGCTCCACCTGAGGCTTAAACTCCAGTTTATCTTTTTGAGGCGTTTTACAGTGCGAGTTTAAGATATAAGCTTAACTTAAAGTGACGCTTAACTTAAGCGGTAGATTTCCTGGGCTTAAGCTTTAGATTTCAATTTTTGAAACAACAAATTGACATATGTATGTCGCTTTTATTTAATAAATTAATTTTTATACGTCAATTGTGCTTTTCAACAATTCGTGTGTTGGGGTGAAACACAAGTTTCACTCTTTTATTACATTAAAATTAAATTTAAATAATTTAACAAGGCCAAATTGCATTTTACAACATAAATATAATAACTTTTTCATTCATAATTTTTAAGTTTATAATAATTTTTGACATATAACGACTTTTTGAATATAATAATTTTTTCATTCATAATTTTGAAGTTCATAATAATTTTTGACATATACCGACTGCGAGACCCGTTTACAATAGATAATTTACAAAAATAACTCACAATAGCACCACAAATGTGTCTTAGCTAAGCCTATGACATAAATCGCGAAAATTATAGAGAAGAATAGTACTGAAAAATTTGCCGCCTTAACTCCTTCACGCCAGAGCTCTCTCTTAGTCTACGGGGCAACGAATTCCAGAGCCTTAAAGCATTTATGAAAAATAAGCGAGAGGTTCTGAGAGAATTACTCCGGGGCAGTGACGCAGCGAGGGGGGTCACCATTTTAGGGGTGACATCCGAGCAAACTAAGCAAATAAACAACGCAAAAAGACAATAAATAAGCACAAATTCAATTATTATGTATAAAGTAGCAATGAAAACTAATTTTTAACCCAGCCTTCAGTCCTTAGGGGTGACACCCGAGCAAAAATTAACAGTAGAAAACATTTATTGAGTAATTTTCAAGTAGAAATGGAAATATTGGGTGTGTTTTTGAGCCCGATAGAACTTCATATTGTAACAAGATAATCAATCAAGATAATTCACATTTCAAGATAATAAATTCAAAAATTTTTTATATAAAATTTTTTTAAAACGATACGAATTTATGAAAGTTCGTATACGGTGTTACTAAAAGCCTTTTCGCGCTGAAAAGTGTCAAACGATAATATATTCAAAATGTTAGAAAAACTACTAAGAACTTTTTTTGACATTTCTTGACATATGTTTTTGAAAATATTTTTTAAGTGAAATAAATAAATTTTGTTTTAAAGTATTTTAAATTTCAAATGTACATATATGATTTTTGGAGTTTCTTGCCTCAAAGAGGGCGTGGGTGGCTAGTTTATGCTTAATATTGCTTTGTGGTCCAGTTCTGAATTATGCTTAACATTTTGGGTCAAAGGTCATCGGGAAGGTAGTTTAAAATCAATTCCAAGATTTCTGCCGAACATGAAAAAAAGCAACCTAATAAAAACGTTTTAAAAAGTAACACAAAACTTTCATTTTAATTAAATTATATTATTTATTCGAAAGACCAATACATGACATTAACATTTGAAAAAGATCTGAGGAATATGGCCACAGTGGTTGTTCTCGGAGAGTCGCATTTTGGACCATTTTTAGCACTGTTGGCTGTATGTTACAAATAACATGAATAATGTTGGCCTCCAAGGCATCAATTATTGTTAGTTTATCAGCATAAACTAGTGATTTTACGTGACTCCACAGAAAATAATCGAGAGGTTACACATTACACAATATGGCCATATTTTGATTTTAAGAATTTGATGGTTGCCGTCGCCATATAGTACGTAAAGTTGCGTCTTTGTTAAAACCACATCTTGTCCGGATCAAAGTCATCCATATTTTCACACAAAAAAGCACTGTTTGGTAAAGGCATTTCAATTGGTAACGAAATTCCGAACGACAAAATCCCGATGCGGATTAAATTTGTAGAGGGTCCTGCGTCAGCAGCCAAACGATGCATATTTCTGGATGTAATGGAGTCTGTACCCAGCAAAACAAGAATAACCGAGTCGCACACACTTGCATTATTTTCAAGAATCACTAACACGGTCTCACTATTTTTTGACAATGGTGGCTGAGTGGGAAAGAAATGCCAATATTAACGTGGCTGAAATGGATTTTTTCTCATTCTGCCATTACTAGTGCCAGAAAAGCAGCGCAGAAAAAAATCAACGTGAACAAGGAAAGTTGTGTTTGAAGTGTTATTTCAAAAAATTAACAAAAAAGATACAAACATTAAATAAAATATTTTTATTTTCAGCTTGTTAGATGTTCTGAAACATTTCCATTTGTTCTGAAGATTTCCTGAAGAAATCCAACTACATGAAACCACACAGTTCCTGCTCTATTTTGGAATACAAATATAATTGGAATACAAAGTACATACTTCAACATTAAATGTAATTTAATTTTGTGATTTTACCATTTGTGATATCATATTAATTAATAATTTCATTTTTATTTAAACCATTTCTTTAATTTCTTTACAAACAACATTAATAAAAACATGATATTTACCATAACTTGCATTTAGTTAAAAATTGGAAATGGTATCGCAACCTGGTATTTTACCGGTTAATTAAGTGGTAGCGCTACTAGAGTGCGAATGGTGCGAAAGAGCGCACTATACGTTTAAGCATATGGATTTGTTGTATAGGAAAGAAAGGGATACACGATCACACGTACACAAAAGTTTCTGGTACTTTTTTCCCGATGCTCTTAAGAAAATAATAGAAACTTTAACCGAAACTTCGGGTAGCGCTACCAGGTAAATAACCGGTGAATTACCAGGTAGCAGTCTTGCAGGGTAGGGTCTCTTGTGGATGTTTCATTGCTTAACACAATTTTGCGATAAAACAACAAGTCAGTTTCCCTACCCTGAGCCAAGATCCTAGCGATAAATTCTCCACGTAGCGGATGGCATAGCTTTAATTCCTGGCCATCAACGAGGAATCGATAAATTTGGACCTTCTTCCACACTTTAACATACAGTGTTCGACCGATGCTAATTATAGATTGGGCGAATCGAGTGATTTTCAAAGTAAATTTGAATAATTTGGTAGCGTTATTTAAGCGTGAGTCTGAGATGATTTGCCAGAGTATAGAGATAATAAGCGTCAACCAGTGAGCGCAGTATATCGGCTTGTAAGACAGTCAGCCCTTCAGTAATTTCTATCTAAGAAAATCAAAAACAACCTATATTCTGCTTATTTTATATCTCCCTTATATATATCTTATTTATATCTCCCCAAAAAATTCCGGTCTGTTTGACCGGACTTTGGATTTGTCTAGAACCGTTTGTAGATTTTAATTTAAGCGGGCTTGCAGCGATTATCACACCACCTTTTTCCAAGTATGAATTAACTCCCAAAAAAAAATGAATTAACTCCCAATGAAAATATGAATTAAGTCCCAACTTTTTTCGATTATGAATTAACTCCCAATGAAAATGGGAGTTAATTCATAATCTCTTTCGCAAGAAAGGATTAAAAGGCGCTATGAATTAACTCCCAATGAATTAACTCCCAAATCAAAAATGAATTAACTCCCAAATTTGTATTGAAGAATTTTGGGACTTAATTCATTTTTGATTTGGGAGTTAATTCATTGGGAGTTAATTCATAGCGCCTTTTAATCCTTTCTTGCATTAGGCCGCTGACGCAAGACCCTCTAGAAATATGATCCTGGTTTCGTTCTTTAATTAGAGGATGTTGTCGCATCGGGATTTAGTTGTTTTGGGATGCTGTCGTTTCGCCACCAATTGAAATGTCGTTACCAAATAATGATATTTTGTGTGAAAATATCGATGAAATTGATCCGGGTATCAAGATGTGGTTTCGCCAAGAACCATCAAATCCTTAAAATCAAAATATTGATTTTGTGTAATTTGTCACCTCTCGATTATTTTCTGTAGAGTACGTGACTCCACTAGTCACTAGAGGTCACTAGTTTATGCTAATAAACCGGTAATTGATGCCTTGGAGGCCAACATTATTCATGTTATTTGTAACATACTATGTTTTTAAAGCTATGTAGCTATGTAGCTATGTTTTTTAAATGAAGTGGATTTTCAGTTCATTAAAAAAACGGTGGGGAACGTCAAAAACTATTTGACATCAAATTACAACAACTAAAAACAGCTTCAGCTTTTAATTTGCATTTTTCACGCTCTTTTTTGCCCTATTTCAGCAAGCACATATGACGTTTCCTCGGCTGATTTCTTTCGACAACTGGGAAATTCTTTAAATTTCCCCATAACCTCAATTGAAACCTGAATAATAGCTTTTGTATGGAGAAAACCTATACAGTTCTTTAAAAAAATAAAGCTAGTGTTGGGAACTATCGAGTGATTTCAACTATAGATAGAATGCCCGGTTTTTTAGTGCAAGCTTAAGCTCCACCTGAGGCTTAAACTCCAGTTTATCTTTTTGAGGCGTTTTACAGTGCGAGTTTAAGATATAAGCTTAACTTAAAGTGACGCTTAACTTAAGCGGTAGATTTCCTGGGCTTAAGCTTTAGATTTCAATTTTTGAAACAACAAATTGACATATGTATGTCGCTTTTATTTAATAAATTAATTTTTATACGTCAATTGTGCTTTTCAACAATTCGTGTGTTGGGGTGAAACACAAGTTTCACTCTTTTATTACATTAAAATTAAATTTAAATAATTTAACAAGGCCAAATTGCATTTTACAACATAAATATAATAACTTTTTCATTCATAATTTTTAAGTTTATAATAATTTTTGACATATAACGACTTTTTGAATATAATAATTTTTTCATTCATAATTTTGAAGTTCATAATAATTTTTGACATATACCGACTGCGAGACCCGTTTACAATAGATAATTTACAAAAATAACTCACAATAGCACCACAAATGTGTCTTAGCTAAGCCTATGACATAAATCGCGAAAATTATAGAGAAGAATAGTACTGAAAAATTTGCCGCCTTAACTCCTTCACGCCAGAGCTCTCTCTTAGTCTACGGGGCAACGAATTCCAGAGCCTTAAAGCATTTATGAAAAATAAGCGAGAGGTTCTGAGAGAATTACTCCGGGGCAGTGACGCAGCGAGGGGGGTCACCATTTTAGGGGTGACATCCGAGCAAACTAAGCAAATAAACAACGCAAAAAGACAATAAATAAGCACAAATTCAATTATTATGTATAAAGTAGCAATGAAAACTAATTTTTAACCCAGCCTTCAGTCCTTAGGGGTGACACCCGAGCAAAAATTAACAGTACAAAACATTTATTGAGTAATTTTCAAGTAGAAATGGAAATATTGGGTGTGTTTTTGAGCCCGATAGAACTTCATATTGTAACAAGATAATCAATCAAGATAATTCACATTTCAAGATAATAAATTCAAAAATTTTTTATATAAAATTTTTTTAAAACGATACGAATTTATGAAAGTTCGTATACGGTGTTACTAAAAGCCTTTTCGCGCTGAAAAGTGTCAAACGATAATATATTCAAAATGTTAGAAAAACTACTAAGAACTTTTTTTGACATTTCTTGACATATGTTTTTGAAAATATTTTTTAAGTGAAATAAATAAATTTTGTTTTAAAGTATTTTAAATTTCAAATGTACATATATGATTTTTGGAGTTTCTTGCCTCAAAGAGGGCGTGGGTGGCTAGTTTATGCTTAATATTGCTTTGTGGTCCAGTTCTGAATTATGCTTAACATTTTGGGTCAAAGGTCATCGGGAAGGTAGTTTAAAATCAATTCCAAGATTTCTGCCGAACATGAAAAAAAGCAACCTAATAAAAACGTTTTAAAAAGTAACACAAAACTTTCATTTTAATTAAATTATATTATTTATTCGAAAGACCAATACATGACATTAACATTTGAAAAAGATCTGAGGAATATGGCCACAGTGGTTGTTCTCGGAGAGTCGCATTTTGGACCATTTTTAGCACTGTTGGCTGTATGTTACAAATAACATGAATAATGTTGGCCTCCAAGGCATCAATTATTGTTAGTTTATCAGCATAAACTAGTGATTTTACGTGACTCCACAGAAAATAATCGAGAGGTTACACATTACACAATATGGCCATATTTTGATTTTAAGAATTTGATGGTTGCCGTCGCCATATAGTACGTAAAGTTGCGTCTTTGTTAAAACCACATCTTGTCCGGATCAAAGTCATCCATATTTTCACACAAAAAAGCACTGTTTGGTAAAGGCATTTCAATTGGTAACGAAATTCCGAACGACAAAATCCCGATGCGGATTAAATTTGTAGAGGGTCCTGCGTCAGCAGCCAAACGATGCATATTTCTGGATGTAATGGAGTCTGTACCCAGCAAAACAAGAATAACCGAGTCGCACACACTATTGCATTATTTTCAAGAATCACTAACACGGTCTCACTATTTTTTGACAATGGTGGCTGAGTGGGAAAGAAATGCCAATATTAACGTGGCTGAAATGGATTTTTTCTCATTCTGCCATTACTAGTGCCAGAAAAGCAGCGCAGAAAAAAATCAACGTGAACAAGGAAAGTTGTGTTTGAAGTGTTATTTCAAAAAATTAACAAAAAAGATACAAACATTAAATAAAATATTTTTATTTTCAGCTTGTTAGATGTTCTGAAACATTTCCATTTGTTCTGAAGATTTCCTGAAGAAATCCAACTACATGAAACCACACAGTTCCTGCTCTATTTTGGAATACAAATATAATTGGAATACAAAGTACATACTTCAACATTAAATGTAATTTAATTTTGTGATTTTACCATTTGTGATATCATATTAATTAATAATTTCATTTTTATTTAAACCATTTCTTTAATTTCTTTACAAACAACATTAATAAAAACATGATATTTACCATAACTTGCATTTAGTTAAAAATTGGAAATGGTATCGCAACCTGGTATTTTACCGGTTAATTAAGTGGTAGCGCTACTAGAGTGCGAATGGTGCGAAAGAGCGCACTATACGTTTAAGCATATGGATTTGTTGTATAGGAAAGAAAGGGATACACGATCACACGTACACAAAAGTTTCTGGTACTTTTTTCCCGATGCTCTTAAGAAAATAATAGAAACTTTAACCGAAACTTCGGGTAGCGCTACCAGGTAAATAACCGGTGAATTACCAGGTAGCAGTCTTGCAGGGTAGGGTCTCTTGTGGATGTTTCATTGCTTAACACAATTTTGCGATAAAACAACAAGTCAGTTTCCCTACCCTGAGCCAAGATCCTAGCGATAAATTCTCCACGTAGCGGATGGCATAGCTTTAATTCCTGGCCATCAACGAGGAATCGATAAATTTGGACCTTCTTCCACACTTTAACATACAGTGTTCGACCGATGCTAATTATAGATTGGGCGAATCGAGTGATTTTCAAAGTAAATTTGAATAATTTGGTAGCGTTATTTAAGCGTGAGTCTGAGATGATTTGCCAGAGTATAGAGATAATAAGCGTCAACCAGTGAGCGCAGTATATCGGCTTGTAAGACAGTCAGCCCTTCAGTAATTTCTATCTAAGAAAATCAAAAACAACCTATATTCTGCTTATTTTATATCTCCCTTATATATATCTTATTTATATCTCCCCAAAAAATTCCGGTCTGTTTGACCGGACTTTGGATTTGTCTAGAACCGTTTGTAGATTTTAATTTAAGCGGGCTTGCAGCGATTATCACACCAGCGATTATTACAATCGCAAAACGAATTTAGTAAAAAAAATATAAAGCTAGAAAAAAATTTTAATTTTATATATACAGTGCACGCGCAGTAGTGTGAACACCGTAAAATATGAACACCCCAAAATATGAACACTTTTTATTTTGCATTGACTACTCTAAAGAGTGAACAAGACTTGAAAGCTCTAAAAGATGAACAATATGAAACACATTTATATGAATGCTTACATATTGAAAATACATAAATACATGAAATTTTCGAATTTTTTAATTCAGGGAATTCCGTACTATTGTGAAATGTGCGTGTTTGGCTTAAAAATTACAAGTTCACGCGTGTTCAGGTCATACGAATTAATTCTTAATTCTTATGAAATGAATACTTAAACATTTTTTAATAAATATATTTCTGTATTTTGTTCTTTTTTGAATAAAATTAAATTTGGTTTCATAAATGTAAATTTCCATTTAAAAATGCATAATTAGGATAAAATGGGGATATGTTTTGTCTTAAATTTTGACATTAGCAAAAGTGAACAAATTCGAAACTGTGAACCCGCTTGGTTCTAATTTGTTCACACTACTGCGCGTGCACTGTATATACAGTAGAATCTCAGAAAGATAAACGAATAAAAAACTTGGCTAGTTCATATTTTCGAAATGCTCATCTTTTTGAGTAGTAAAATTTTAGTTCAAGATTTTCATATATTGCACATATGTATGTACAAACAATATACATATACATATATACATATATAGTATGAAGAAAAAACAATTCAGGGAAACAAAATTTCAATTAATTAAAGAAATATAAATATGTATACAGATACATAGTTCACATACATATGTAATATACACGAAATTTTGTCAGTTTTTATACCCTACACCCGAAGGGATGAGGGTATTATCACTTTGTTCTTCCGTTTGTAACGCATTCAAGGAAGCGTGGCAGGTATAGAAAAGTATATATATTCTGGCTCAGAATCACCTCCTGATTCGATTTAGCCATGTCCGTCCGTCTGTGGAAATCACGATTACAGGAGAACGAATAGAGGTATCGTCATGAAATTTGGCACCAATATTCTCTGTTATCCTACGCTGTTTGGTATTGAAAATCGGACCAGTGCCACGCCTACTTTTTATAGAAAATATGCACTCATCCGTGCTTTTAGCTCAATTTCTTGGCTTGTAGACCGAATTTTCAGCTAAAATTTTATTTCCGAGTCCACTATATTAGACTAAAATATATTCTAAAAAATGGGCGTGACACGCCCACTTATATACTATACCATATAATGAGGTATTTGGTAGAAAAAGCGGTGTTGCAGATGAGTTAATAGATCAACATTTTCTCCCTGTAAATTTTAAAAAAGTAGGTGTCACCCGCCCACTTTTTATCACTTCGTCAGATGCGGGTGTGGGGTATATGAGCTTCGGCCAGGCCGAAGATAACGCTCTTACTTGTTTTTTTTTTTTTAAATATGAATTTTTGTTTGCTGCCCAGCAGAAAGTTGCTTGTATATGGCCTTCTCTCTTAAATTCCGCAGACTTAAAATTGTAGAGAACTCCGCTTCACTTTGCTCTGCAAATTTTAGGCATGTATTGATGGCTGAAATCGCTTCTGCTGGTTTTACTACATCGGCACCAGCTTTTTCGGTTGCACTTCTCTCTGGAGATGCAAGGTCCTCTATACAATACACAATACACACTGTGGTAAAAAGTAGCGGTTAAGTACCGTTTTCAAATTGAATGTTTATGTACATTTAGAATATAGCGTTCATGTTTTTGAGTACCAAAAATTCTGCCCGTTCATCTTTTAAAATACTGCAAGGTTAAAAATATTCCGTTCATCATTCTGGGTAGTTCAACTTATAGAACCGTTCATCTTTTGGAGATTCTACTGTACATATATAGAGGGGGGGTGACACCACCACTTTCGCCCCGGGTGTCACCCATGCTAGCTACGTCGCTGCTCCGAGGAATTATAATTACCCGACTTCTTACTGATTGACAAAATTGTAGCTTGTCATATAAATATCCCGGTGTTTTACAATTTATTAATTTTAACATTAACACACAATTCCTAATTTTATAATGGTTCACTAGATCACGAGATCAAGAAGGGCATTTCGAAACAAGGAGACATGATCAAGTTTATGCAGCCCAAATACGTATCTCGTAAAATAGTTAAAGGCAATATTAAATTTCAATTGGGAGGATGAGTCTAAACTACTACAGACTATGTCAGAGTAATTTATTATTGGAAGAAACAACTGCAATGCTAACAATTTACGAACATTAATAGGATTAACATTAGCAGATCTACATGCATCTTATCATATGCATGCATAGTAACAAAATTACAGACGGAAAAGATATCATTTATATACATGATAAATAGTAGGCCCAATTATAGAGCCTTGAGGCACCTCAGTATTCAAAGCTTTGTAAATTGAGAATGTGTCATGGACTTTTACCCTTTGAAATCTGCCAGTCAAGTAACTATACATTAAATTCACAGCGTCATCCCTAAATACAAAGTAGTACTTCAGATTATAACCCCTTTGGGAGTCCCCACCCACCGCCCACCAAGTCTAGAATCCGTTTCACGACATTTCCTTTCGAATGGTGCAATAAAAATTTTTTGGTCAAAAAACCCCCGTGTGACCACCTTGGGGTGGCCCCACCCACCGCCCACTATGTCCAAAATCCATTTCACGACATTTCCTTTCGAATGGTGCAATAAAAATTTTTTTGTCAGAAAACCCCCGTGTGACCACCTTGGGGGGTCCCCACCCATCGCCCACCATGACCAAAATCCGTTTCACGATATTTGCTATCGATTTGCGCAATAAAAATGTTTTGGTCAAAAACCCCCGTGTGACCACCTTGGGGGGTCCCCACCCATCGCCCACCATGACCAAAATCCGTTTCACGATATTTGCTATCGATTTGCGCAATAAAACTTTTTTGGTAAAATAACCCCCGTGTGACCACCTTGGAGTGGCCCCACCCACCGCCCACTATGTTCAAAATCCGTTTCACGACATTTCCTATCCAATGGTGCAATAAAAATTTTTTGCTCAAAATACCCCTGTATGACCCCTTTGGGGGTCCACACCCACCGCCCACCATGTCCAAAATCCATTTCACGACATTTCCTATCCCCAGAGGGTCACTTTGGGGGTCGTCACTCACCTACCACGTGTAAAAAGCCTCTGTCGTTTTGAGCACCGCATCAGCAAAAAAAGACTTATAAATTACTTTTAAAAATAAAATTCTTTGAACAACAGTTATCCAAAGACTTCTATTTTAAAAGTCTTTGAATTTAAAAATAAAAATAAAAGTCTTTGAATAACTGTTATGAAAGACTTTTAAAAATAAAAGTCACTGAATAACTCTTATTCAAAGACTTTTTTAATATGTTATAAAAGTTTCAAGTTCTGCTAAGATTTGTAAGCCGAAAATTTTTCACAACAAAAAATTACGTTTCTGTTTCATCCCTGATAATTCGCAGTTGTCATTCTTTCTCAAGACAACGATTGTAATAGAATGAACGGATCGACGGATGAAAAAGTAGAAAAATTTTCACTTCCCTTCACTTCATTTTATTTGAAAAGTCTTTGAATAAGAGTTATCGAAAGTCTTTTATTTTTAAAAGTAAAAGTTAACAGTTAACTTTTACTTTTATTTTTAAAAGTAAAAGATAACAGTTAACTTTTAACTTTTATTCTTAAAAGTAAAAGTTAACAGTTAACTTTTAACTTTTATTCTTAAAAGTAAAAGTTAACAGTTAACTTTTAACTTTTAAAATAAAAGTTAAAAGTTTACTTTTATTTGAAAAACTTTTTGAATAAGAGTTATTTTCAGGCTCTGAATCTTAGTAATTTCGCTCTAAAAGTTTAGTTTTGAGTTAAATGTCTCAAACCCATTATAAATAACTTTAGTATTCTATTTAAGCAGATAACTACAAAGGATTTTAGCTTTAAATATGAAATAAAATTCCTATACAATTATGAGAACAGTTGTATCCCTGTGTTTGCGCAGCTCTTGAACGGATTCTATGAAACTTGACAATTTTCTGTTCCGTCGCTATCCGTAAGTTGTAATAGATTCCTGACGGATACGCACGCAAACGGAGTCTATGAAACTGAGCCTTTACTTTTTGTATGAAAACGTTGCTGGGAAACAACAACAATTCGTGTCCCTCGTGCGACGTAGGACTGTTCATCTCAAATAATTATTGATGCTGAAAAATTTCACACCCTCTTTTTAATGAACTGAAACCCCAGATTATTAAAAAACTCAGATAATTAGATAACTTTAAATACTATATAATAAAATTAAGTTTACACTAATTTATATTCAAGAAGTAATAAAAAGCATTAAATGATAGCAGAAAGGCATTAAATTATGTATATCAAAAATTATTTTAAAAATCTTGTCATAAAATCAACAATGTCACTACGACCCACAATCCAAATGGGACACATGTGTGAACACTTCAGGGGACACGAGCGTTGAATATTCCAAACTCGGGACATAGGTATATCCCATGACTGAACAGCGCAATAATGGTATGTACGCCGTAAATCCCTAAAAATTGCACCAACAGCTGTTTTGGTTGTGTTCATTTTGACTTTGAAATTGATATACAAGCTTGATACAGGCTAATATACATATGTGTATATACTGATAAACAAGCTTACGAGCAGTAAATAAAGTTGGTCTTTAAAACAAAGTTAAATGCATAGTAACTATTACTTTTAAACTAACAAAATGCTTTAATTTAAGCAGCGAGTCGAAAAATTTTTTATTTGTGAAATGCTAAAAATGGCGCATTTTTTACAGTTTAACTGAAAGGCTATACCTTGTCGAAGCTTGCACAAAATGGGTTTATTAAATGGTTTGATGAACAGAAAGGATTTTGGCAAACTCCATAAACACAATGAGTTCATCAATATTCTCCTTTTCACAATTTTAACAATTGCAATGTTTGTCGGTTTGATGTTTACTTGGAGTTTCTTCAGAGGCACTAAAATTATAACCAGACGACTATATGCCGGAATCAAATCGGAAGAAATAATTGCCGTAAGAGACATAGCTGGCGAGCATTTCGAATCCCAAGCGTGGACCTCGAACTGTTCGTATTGGGATTGTTTTAATGTTTATCGGTGCGAACTTAGAGACCAAAGACACATGAGTATATACATATATCCATTTAAAGAATATTTGGATCCAAACGGTAATAGTCAGGCTGCCATTTTAACGAAGGAGTACTATCGTATATTGGAGACAATCATGCAGAGTATCTACTACACTCCGAATCCTAATAAGGCTTGTCTTTTTCTGCCCAGTGTAGATTTGTTAAACGAAGACTTAATAGATGCAAAGTTTGTTGGAAGGTTTCTACTCTCATTGGATTATTGGGATAACGGTGAAAACCATTTGATTTTCAACATTTTTCCTGGCAATGCACCCATGCTTAGTCGAGTCTTAGATTTTAGTACTGATAAAGCAATTATACTTGGTAGCGGTTTTCATTCTGGGACCTATCGAACCGGATTTGACATATTGTTTCCAGTATGGAGCCCTCTGCTTGAGAATTTCGATGTTGCTCATATGATTTCTGAAATGCCGCGTAAATACCTACTAATAGCAGCACAAAAGCACATTGATTCAGAGCACAATCGAATTATAAATAATCTCGCAAAAGAGTACCCTTCTGAGGTATTAGTGTTGCAGTCATGCAATGGAAAAGTATCAACGAATAAGCGCTTAAAAAATAAGGTTGTTCGGTGCAGTGTGGCAAACGAGATGGTGCGATATGATTATCCAGCTGTACTTTCACAAGCGAAATTTTGTGTATATGCTCGCAGTAGTACGCAACTTGGTCAACCCGACTTTTTGGAAATGTTGGCGTATGATTGCATTCCCGTTATTGTTTTCGATAACATATTATTGCCCTTTGAAGATGTTATTGATTGGTCTCTAGCGTCTATTCGCATTCGGGAAATAGATTTACGTTACATAATGGAGAAAATAAGAAGTATTTCTCATTACAGGATTTTAGAAATGCAACGTCAGTGTAAGTGGCTTTTTAGGAAGTATTTTAAGGATTTGAGCACTATTACGCTCACCGCTTTGGAGATATTAAACGAAAGAATTTTTCCTCACTTGGCAAAAAGTAATCTTCAATGGAACAAAATTGATACCGTCTACAAATCTGCACAGAATCCTCTATTTCAACCACTTATATCGGTTAACTCTCAAGGATTCACTGCAGTCATTTTGACCTATGATCGCGTCGAAAGTCTTTTCGCTCTAATTCAAAAATTAGCTGTAGTGTCATCTTTACAAAGTATTCTGGTCATTTGGAATAACCAAAGAAAAGCACCACCTCAGCTGTCAATGTTTCCAAAAATAATGAAACCTTTAAGAGTGATACAAACGAAAGCGAACAAGTTATCCAATCGTTTCTATCCCTACGATGAAATAGAAACCGAAGCCATTTTGACTATAGATGATGACATCGTTATGTTAACCACAGACGAACTGAATTTCGGATTTGAGGTTTGGCGAGAGTTTCCTGATCGCATAGTAGGCTTTCCCAGTCGTATTCACATATGGGACAATTCATCGATGCGTTGGCATTACGAATCGGAATGGACAAATCAAATATCAATGGTTCTAACCGGCGCTGCGTTTCACCATAAATATTGGAGCTACATGTATACAAATGCAATGCCGATCGAGATTAAAAACTGGGTAGACGAGCACATGAATTGCGAGGACATTGCAATGAACTTTCTGGTGGCTAACATTACCAACAAACCCCCCATTAAAGTGACACCTCGGAAAAAATTCAAATGTCCTGAATGCACTAACACCGAAATGCTTTCAGCTTATCTAAGTCACATGATGGAACGATCTACTTGCATTGATCGCTTTGCACAGTTCTACGGACACATGCCTTTAAAGACTGTAGAATTTCGAGCAGACCCCGTTCTCTACAAGGACAACTTTCCAGAGAAACTGAAAAGGTTTAATGAAATCGGTAGCTTATAATGATGCGTATCAGTCTCTCTAAGGGTCAGTGCTTCGAATCAAATAAAGCAGGTAGAATGGGAAATTGTATTATTGGAAGAGGTTATACGAGTATATCTACGAATTGTAACTACTTTATGAGTATAAAAGCTTTCAAATAAACACCTACAACTTTCCAGTTTTAGATCTAAAATTCTCAAAACATTAGACACACAAAAATATATACGAAAATGTAAATGTCAATATATGTATGTATGTTATAAGACTAGTATTAGAAATTCAAGCCATATTAATAACATTATTGCGAAAGCATTCAAACTAAGTAGAAAAAATGCAAATATTAATACTAATAAATCAAAATTCTTCGCAAATGTTGAGCAAGAACTAAATATTCATAGCTTTAAATAACATTTTTAAAGTTGATAGGTTCTTTCAGCAAATATGTATGTGTATATATTGTGCACATATTGCTATCAAACATGAATACCTTTTGATAACCCTCTTTTGCCGCTACAGTATCCTACAGAACCTAGGTGCGCTTTTTATGTTCTGATAAGATTCACGTAAGAGTCTTAAATATAAACTCCTATTAATGTTTCCTAGTAAAGGGTATTTTAACAAGTATTTTAAATTTGTTATAATTTTTTACTGTTTGAATTCATTCCGCGATTGTGTACCGATCAATATCTAAATACCTCCTGCTTTTTGCTTCTCAAATTACCTCAAATGACAATGTTGAAAGTTGAGATTTGAAAAATTATGCGAAATTTAAAATGACACCCCTTGTTGAAACGCCCTATGTTTTATACTCATTTCCGGGCTTTGAATAATTTTTTCACCTCACATTTTGCAATATGCATTATTGAGTTGTAAAAAAATTTTCATTGTGTTTTGTCCCTTGTAATTTGCCAAAAAACTGACCTGAACTGAAAAATACATACCTGTGTCAAGCGATTATGATTCAAAAATAATTTTAACAGGGAGTTACATCGTCCCACCAGATCCGGTACCGTATTCATCTCAAAGCGTGACAAATTTAATGTGCAGTTCTTGTTCTCAACTGCTTCCTCGCAAATGGCCAGAATGTGATTATTTCGAAAGAATTGATAAATAGCATTCATTGTGAAAAAAATGAATTTTCTACTATTTTGTTTAAAAAAATGTCAATTTTCAACGATCCCTTAATTGTATAATAATAATTATATTGCTAGAGTGCTGAGAAGACGTAGTTTGCCAAATTTTTATACGTCACTATTTCAAAATTAACGAAAACGCATTTGCAGATAAACTGTTCGAATTCTTTAGCATCGAATTCATCGAGCTGACTGATGTCCTTGGTAATTTACTATGTAAGGACTAGTACCTTCGATGTTACTACATTACTACACAAGGAATTTCTTTATTTTATTTAATATTTTATCAACCAAAAATTAAATTTCTTAATGGTCACCCCACTCTCGCTTCTTCACGACTAATCGCTCTTTTTCGACAGCCTCGACTGACCATTCTTTTGCTTCCGGATCTATATTTGTAGCAATATTTTGTATTTTTGATTGTATAATATAAACACCCAGTTGCAAAATTCAATCGAAAACAAAGAAGGTACCTACTTCTTACCATACTTATTCTTCTATTATTTCTTTTTAATTGACGAAATTTCTAGGCTGTTCTCTCGTTTCTTTTAGAAAGTATACAAAAAATACTAAAACAAGCATGCCGTACAAAATAACTACACATACGGTCATATCTTCGGAAATTACCATAATTAAAAATGCCTCCAAAAGTATTTATTTTTTATTTGAAAAGATTAAATGATAAATATATATATATAGTATATATACGGTGTTCAATCGTTCATAAATATATAAAACGTCGTTGTGACTATGGCTGTAAAAACGTAATTTCCGTTGGAACTAACCACCTTCTGCAAAAAGCAGGAATCAAAGACTATTTTCCACTGGGCTTATTTCTGTATTTTGTCCATTATTATGCATTTGTATTTTATTTTTGATGTTAATGTTATATTATATTAAATAGAAAATGCATTTTTGTCTTATTTTCCGTAATGGCCATGGATTTATTATCTATAGAAATTCTTGGAGATAGTAGAGGTGTACAAACCAACAACATATGTATATAGGAGTATATTAAAATCTCACCGCGTATTAATACTACCCATAAAATTCAATGGTTTAGGCCAGTGATGGCGAACCTATGACCCTGGGGTTACAGACTGACCCACGCCACGTTTTTATATGTCCCATGCTTTATTTTAACCATTTCCCAAAGCATTTTTTATTTTCTGGACAGGTGTAATCAGTTTAAACATTTGGAAAAAACAATGCAATTTATTTTGCATAAAGCAAATTTAAAAAGATTTATTGATATAAACTTTAAATACCAAGTGTTTGACCTACTGTGAAATTTAAATGTAAAATTTTTTTACTGTGAAAATTTTGACTGTGTAAAATTATGTAATATTGACCCACACGGAAAAAAGGTTCGCCATCACTGGTTTAGGCCAAATTAAACATAATTTTTAAGATCAGAAGTTCATAGCAATATTAATTTTTTTATCATAATAATAAATTTATGTGGAAAATATTTTCCGACAATTTCAGTTTAGTTTAGTGTCATTAAGGGCCTGTGCGAATTTAGTATTTTGCTGAATCATTGCAGTATACACTAACAGCAGTATTAGGGCTGATTAACTAAGCTCACCACATTAAAAGGCACATAAGAAAATAGTTAAGAATTAACAGCTATTAATATTTCGTATTCTGGCGAAAAAATAAGAGCTGATTTATTAACTATTTTGTTAATCAACGAGTTAAGCTCTTAACAGCTGTAACGAGTTTTTCTTCAGAGCCGGGGTATCCTCAGTGGCCCCAGTGTCCATTATTGAGGGATCTCGTAACCCTCCGGGAAGTTCACCACCGTTACCGAATTCCACACGATTGACTAACGTGTCAATCAATTCACTGGCTAATTGATAGCTCAGCTCGGACGGGGCAGAAGGTTTTTCGCTTAATCTACTTATTTTCTATGAGACGGGCAGAATGCCCGACGACTTATGGTCGCTTACAAAAGATGGGAATGCAGGAGTACAGGAGTTTTCTATAGACAGGCAGAGTGCCTGGCAACTGACGGTTGCTTACAATTTCTAGCGAGTTACTAATACTCGCGGTTTTCTTATATACTACAAAAAAAAGGTTTTTAAAAAAAAGAGCTGGTCACAAGACCACAAAACTACCCAGCGAACTGGTTGGTAACAGCCAAAAAGAGTTAGGTCACAAGACCACAAAACTCCCCAGCGAACTGGGTCGTAAGTAAAAAAGAACTGGTCACAAGGCCACAAAACTCCCCAGCGAACTGGTTCGTAAACGGAGACGGGTTTGAACCTGTATTCAGAGAAACTCCTGTATTTACATGTGGAGGGCTATAAACCCATCTCACCTGTATATGACAGTTTTTGTCTTGAGCTCAGGTTGTTGGATGAGCGCAAAAACGTGTCTTAAGAGTATTAAGCTTGTTAAACTGGTCGGGAATTATATGCACTTCATGCAAAAATGAAAGCAAAAAGGGAAAAGTGCATCTGTTTGTAATCGTCTCTTTATTTGTACTGTGAGAAATCGATGGTACGATTTCAATTCCTTTCAAAGTTAGTATTTTTTATAATTTTTACCAATTATATGGCGACGGAATATATTTATTATTATAAAAAATTAATTGTAATGTGTTTTTAATGTTGTTCGTACCGAGGTTCGAACCTGGTCTGTTTTGGTCGTGAGTAGACTACTCTAACCACTAGGCTATGAAACTCTTTGAGTATGAAGCGGTTAACAATTAAGAAATAATTTGTAACGATTTATGATCGTTACATTCTATCCCTACTAAGGGACAAAAAAACAAAAATGACGGAAGAGACTTAATTCTAATAATAATAATAAATATAATTAGTGTAATTTAAAGAAAGAAGTAAAATAATTCAAGTATTCATAATTCATACACTTTTTTTTTTTTTTTTTTTTTTTTAAATTTAAAAGTTTGCAAGAAAAAAATCATTTCATACGTTCATAAAATGGAATTAAGTTGTCGGTTGTGAAACGGCGTGTTTCCTGGATCTGGAGTTCGTTGGTTTGGTGAGTTTCGGCGCCCATTGCGGAGTGTCGGGAGTCGGTGTTGTATTTTTCTGGCTGGCGACGTTGTGGTTGAAGCTGGACGTAGAGTAACCAGATCTTTGCCCGGGCTGGTAACATTTTTCTGGTTTCGGCAACATCTGGTGTATATTTTTGCGTTGGAAGTGGGTTTCAGGAGACGGCACTGGTGTTGATTTTTTCGGCCTTTCGGCCACGTTTCTTGGCGGTATTCCATGTCGCCGTGGTCGTGTAGCGACAGTGGTTGTCGGGAATTCAACCGGAGGTTCAGGATTTGCTCTGTATTGGGCACATGTGAAACATGATCTTACATACTTTTTGATGTCCACATACATTTTTTGCCAAAAGTATTGCTTGCGTGCTCTTCGCAATGTCTTGTGGAATCCGAGGTGACATGCACCTTTAATTCTTTTTTTTGGTATTCAGTTTTAAACTTGTATTTTTGCATGGCTGGTTTCTGCGGGTTGTTCCGTCGTTTTCCAAGGGGTCTGGTATGCTTATCAATCCTGCAGAGTTCTTTTGAATCACTTATTCGTTTCTGTTTCTTATTACGAAACGCTTCTATGGTAATGTCTGGTTGGCTTATCATGCACAAGTGATTCTCCTTTTTAGTTTTGGAAAGTTGGATTTCTTCCCCGGCAATAATTAATTTGCAGTTGAGTTTCGTTAATAGGTCCATACCCATTACGAAATCCTTTAGGAGACCTGGTAGGAAATACACTCGGTGGGTGAATTTCAATGCTCCTACTTCAATGATGGTTTCAAAACTTTCCTGGATATTAATTTGATCACCATTCGCTAATATTAAAGGCTGTATCTCTGTGATAGCTGGAACCTCATGGGACAGGTAGTCTCTAACAGTTGAGCCAATAAATGACAGGGTGGCTCCTGTGTCGAGCCAGGCGTCTGTGGGTCGCCCGTTGAACAAAACTCGCATTTGCAATCGGTCGTCTTGCGGCGTAATTGTTTTAGTCCATACGGGATTAGATTTTCGACAGAGACAATCCTTCGACCTGGTTTCTAATTTCCCACAGTATGAACAAAACAGCTTGACCTCTCCCGTGCACTCTTTTCGCGTATGCCCTGGTTCTTGGCATGACCAGCAGTGAGTGTTTCGAGAATAGGCTGGGGTGGTTACCCAGTTTGAAACGTGCGGACGTTGACTGCGGGATTCTTCACCACGAATGTGCTCGTATTCGTCTGTTTGGATCATTAAAGAGTCGAGATCTTTAAAATCTGCTCGACGAATATACAGGCGGTACTCTGCTCTTAGACCTTCATAGATTCGGTCGATGTGGTCTTCCTGCCGCAGCCTTGGATGCTGACGGATCATAGACATCATTGCCATTATAAAGTCTTTTGCTTTTTCTCGCAACCCCTGGCGTCGCCGTATAAAATCTTCCTCTAATCGTTGCAGGTGTCTGGGCGGCAGGAAAAATTGTAATGCAGCTTCTTTAAATTCACGCCATGTCCTTACCTCTTCCTTTTTATATCGCCACCAATCTCTGGCGCGGTCGCGAAATAATTCATTCAAGGGCAAGAGTAAGCAGTTGTGGGGTATGCGGTAGCAATCGGCGAGCTCTTCGATGTTCTCAATGAATTCAAGTATGGAGCGTGTGCCGTTGTAATGCAGGTTCCACTTTCGCACAGTATTCATGATGTCATATTCAGGCGGTGGCTGTATTTGTTGGTTGGGCACAGGGAGACTGGTTGCTCCACTGTTTATATTTGCCTCAGTTGACAGGTTTTCGGTTGATTTTCGGGCTCTTCTCTCCTTGGTGAAATTGCTGAGCCGGTAGCGCATCTCTTTCACCGTCCCTTCGGTGGGTAGGCCTAGTAGTGCCATCTGGGCTTCTAGTTCCTCCTTCTTTAATTTATAAATAAAATTCAGGTTGTCAGGTAGAAGTTCTTCTCTTGAAACTTCGGTGTTTGGTGAACCGCTTCTAGCAGAAGACGGTCCCTGCTCAGGCGCCATTTGTAACGAGTTTTTCTTCAGAGCCGGGGTATCCTCAGTGGCCCCAGTGTCCATTATTGAGGGATCTCGTAACCCTCCGGGAAGTTCACCACCGTTACCGAATTCCACACGATTGACTAACGTGTCAATCAATTCACTGGCTAATTGATAGCTCAGCTCGGACGGGGCAGAAGGTTTTTCGCTTAATCTACTTATTTTCTATGAGACGGGCAGAATGCCCGACGACTTATGGTCGCATACAAAAGATGGGAATGCAGGAGTACAGGAGTTTTCTATAGACAGGCAGAGTGCCTGGCAACTGACGGTTGCTTACAATTTCTAGCGAGTTACTAATACTCGCGGTTTTCTTATATACTACAAAAAAAAGGTTTTTAAAAAAAAGAGCTGGTCACAAGACCACAAAACTACCCAGCGAACTGGTTGGTAACAGCCAAAAAGAGTTAGGTCACAAGACCACAAAACTCCCCAGCGAACTGGGTCGTAAGTAAAAAAGAACTGGTCACAAGACCACAAAACTCCCCAGCGAACTGGTTCGTAAACGGAGACGGGTTTGAACCTGTATTCAGAGAAACTCCTGTATTTACATGTGGAGGGCTATAAACCCATCTCACCTGTATATGACAGTTTTTGTCTTGAGCTCAGGTTGTTGGATGAGCGCAAAAACGTGTCTTAAGAGTATTAAGCTTGTTAAACTGGTCGGGAATTATATGCACTTCATGCAAAAATGAAAGCAAAAAGGGAAAAGTGCATCTGTTTGTAATCGTCTCTTTATTTGTACTGTGAGAAATCGATGGTACGATTTCAATTCCTTTCAAAGTTAGTATTTTTTATAATTTTTACCAATTATATGGCGACGGAATATATTTATTATTATAAAAAATTAATTGTAATGTGTTTTTAATGTTGTTCGTACCGAGGTTCGAACCTGGTCTGTTTTGGTCGTGAGTAGACTACTCTAACCACTAGGCTATGAAACTCTTTGAGTATGAAGCGGTTAACAATTAAGAAATAATTTGTTCATTTGATTTATGATCGTTACACAGCAAACAAATTTCCATTTTATACCAGGCCAATAAGGCAAATATAAAAAAATGGAAGAATATTCACTTATCTTAATCATTTGTGAAGATAAAGGGAACCAGGAATCTAAAAAAGGCTTTATTATTTTTATCTTAAAGTCTAAAATTCTTAAAATATTTACCTCTTCGCGTCTTACATTTTGTTATATGATAAAGATATGCAACCAAGAAAATGCTGAAAAATTAATTCAGATTTTTCACCATTGGGGGTGTATTTAGACTCGTTGCTAGTTGTTAATGTATTTTGAGAATAGCAAAATTAACTAAACTTAACAGTCATTAACAAGAACTCCTTAACAAATCGTTGTTAAGTAAACAACCAGAATAGGGCCGTAAATGTCAACAATTTTTTTAACTAAAATTTAGTCTTTTTTCGACCGTACTATTTGAATTTAACGAATAATTATTTCAACGATATGGCTTTAATAATATAATTTATTCTATGACTCAATTATGACTCCTCCTTGTTTCTCAAAAAAATTTTAAACAAAATTAACATTTCAATTTATTAGATTCTGTCATTAATTTGATTTAGTATTGGAAAGTAATTCGCACACTTTAGAAATGTTGTAAAGCAATTCGACAGCAACAGTATATCACTAATATTTGAGCCGTTTATTTTTAAAGTGACGTAAGTCACTTTCATGCCAAAATGGAGTTAATGATGAGAAAACTTTAATTATGGTATGATCTTCTTATTTTCATTCAATTTACAGAACAATCTTTTCAAAATCTATACAATTTTCATAATACAAAACTTCCTAATCCATAAGATCTGCATTGCACCCGAAATGCAAACCTGTAAATATATCGGTTCAGAAAAAATGTGACTTATGCCACTTTCAAAATAAACTATTTATTTATTCAAATTTCGCAAAGATCCTCAGTAATATATTTTTATGATATTATACATACATATATACATCTTTCAGTAGGTCTTATAAAATAAACTTTTGACGATCTCACTAAAACAATTTTTTAAAATTGACCTTGAATAACGTAAAATTATAGTACTGAATAAAGCAGGCTAGAAAGAAATTTACTAAAAAAAATAAGGCACTTTGGCCACCAATCCAGTAAAATGTATTCCAGCTTTTGAACTCCAACAAATAAGCTGGTAATAGCCACAGCCCTTGAGTTAACAGCCAAAAAATAAAATAAATAAAAGACTTCCGCACAGACAGCGCCTGTAGATTATTAAGACAAAGTGGCAAAAGTGCCAAGTACCAGACGAAGTAGTGAGAAGTCACAATCGAATTAAAAGTGACCATAACGAATGCTATGCAAAATACACAAAAAGGAAGTGTCTGCCGAAATTGACCAAAGCCAAAAGTCAAATAGATAAAAAGGAAAAACTGCGGTGCAATAATTAATAATTTTTCCAATTCAACATTCGAAACTGCTTCTCCTCCTCCTTCGGTGGTGCCCAAATATTGTATTAAAAAATAAATGGAAAAGTTATGACGCGTATCTCGGCGTACGAAATGGTACAAGTTAGTTTCATACAAATAACGCCAACCGTATATGTAAATGATAAAACAACGCATTCACCGTGCAAAGACTCACAAGTGTACCCAAAACGAGCAATAATTGCCGCGACGAAGCAAACAATATTTGGTACAGAAAATCTCGCGTGGAAAGTGTTAAATTTTTGGAAATGGATAGGAAATAGGCAAGACTAAAAAGTATTGGGTACAGGCGCAAATGTATGGCAAAACCGTGCGTTAAGCCAGCACTAAATGCAAGCCAATTGCTTCGAACGCGGGAAGCGAATTCAGACTTTGATAACAAATAAATAGTTAGGATTACAAAAAAACTAGACAGACTATCGCCATTACCGCGTGTTGATATAAACGCTGCAAGTGGATTATAAAGCCAAAAACATGCTGAAACGCAAGCAATTTTCTCCGAACGTTTGCTTTCATCTGCCTCATTAAACTGTTGTTGAACAACGGATGTTAATGTTGTTGTTGCTATTGTTGTGCAAATATTGCCAAACTTATTTAGCAATGATTTAACTGCTTTACGGAACTGTATCTGTAATTCACTATACACCAAAGCGTAAATGAGCAACGCTACAAGAATGTCAAAACTAGCGTATAATATTTTCCCAATAACAGGATGCAATAACACATTAGGTATTTGCAAATAAGCTATTATTGGACTGTAACGGTAGGTGTGACGTTCGAAGGGTGAAAGGCCAGCAAGAACGTGCCGTGCACCGTCTGTAACAACACGATAGTCTATATCGGTACATTGAACTTCGGCATTTTCATCATGCAGTTGACAGTAGTAAATTAATGCCAAACGTAATACCATGGAGAGAAGTAGATGGGTTCAAAAAGTAATGCGTAACAAAGAATGCACGAATCATTTCAAAAATTTTTCCGTAAGAGGAGGCGGCGAAGTCGTTGTATGAGTTACAGCACTAGCCATCCTTCTATCTGGCAAGCTGCATTCACTATTATCGCAAAAACGTGATTAATATTTTATTAAAATTAATTCTATTAGAGTATTCTATTTTCGATTTTAGGTTATTTGAATTTAAAGTTTTATTTTCAAATCTTTAGCTGCTCTTTGCAAACATAATTTAAATTGTTGAAACTCCTTCTCACATACGTGCTGCTTAATATTTAAATCACGTGTCACACATGTCGCATAGGCAGCGGCCTTATCAGTACATTTACTAAATAAAATAGGATAATGACGTATCCGCTGTTTAGCGCTTCGTACGGATTCCATTTTCGATTTACTGTTCGATTTATAATATCTCATTTGCAAATAATCAAACGAAACGGATCTTAAGATCTAATAGCTCTGATGGAACGCTTGTGGTCGTTTTCGTTATTGGTTATTATTGCTTCTGCAATGAATGCGTCGTATAATGGCTTCGAAAATAGCACCAACAACGAAGCTGTAATAGCACTATATATAGCACTCTCTAGTTTCTTTTAGAAAGTATACAAAAAATACTAAAACAAGCATGCCGTACAAAATAACTACACATACGGTCATATCTTCGGAAATTACCATAATTAAAAATGCCTCCAAAAGTATTTATTTTTTATTTGAAAAGATTAAATGATAAATATATATATATAGTATATATACGGTGTTCAATCGTTCATAAATATATAAAACGTCGTTGTGACTATGGCTGTAAAAACGTAATTTCCGTTGGAACTAACCAGCTTCTGCAAAAAGCAGGAATCAAAGACTATTTTCCACTGGGCTTATTTCTGTATTTTGTCCATTATTATGCATTTGTATTTTATTTTTGATGTTAATGTTATATTATATTAAATAGAAAATGCATTTTTGTCTTATTTTCCGTAATGGCCATGGATTTATTATCTATAGAAATTCTTGGAGATAGTAGAGGTGTACAAACCAACAACATATGTATATAGGAGTATATTAAAATCTCACCAAATTTCTTTTATTATTTGCTTACGCGTATTAATACTACCCATAAAATTCAATGGTTTAGGCCAGTGATGGCGAACCTATGACCCTGGGGTTACAGACTGACCCACGCCACGTTTTTATATGTCCCATGCTTTATTTTAACCATTTTCCAAAGCATTTTTTATTTTCTGGACAGGTGTAATCAGTTTAAACATTTGGAAAAAACAATGCAATTTATTTTGCATAAAGCCAATTTAAAAAGATTTATCGATATAAACTTTAAATACCAAGTGTTTCACCAAGTGTTTCACCAAGTGTTTCACCTACTGTGAAATTTAAATGTAAAATTTTTTTACTTTGAAAATTTGGACTGTGTAAAATTATGTAATATTGACCCACACGGAAAAAAGGTTCGCCATCACTGGTTTAGGCCAAATTAAACATAATTTTTAAGATCAGAAGTTCATAGCAATATTAATTTTTTATCATAATAATAAATTTATGTGGAAAATATTTTCCGACAATTTCAGTTTAGTTTAGTGTCATTAAGGGCCTGTGCGAATTTAGTATTTTGCTGAATCATTGCAGTATACACTAACAGCAGTATTAGGGCTGATTAACTAAGCTCACCACATTAAAAGGCACATAAGAAAATAGTTAAGAATTAACAGCTATTAATATTTCGTATTCTGGCGAAAAAATAAGAGCTGATTTATTAACTATTTTGTTAATCAACGAGTTAAGCTCTTAACAGCAAACAAATTTCCATTTTATACCAGGCCAATAAGGCAAATATAAAAAAATGGAAGAATATTCACTTATCTTAATCATTTGTGAAGATAAAGGGAACCAGGAATCTAAAAAAGGCTTTATTATTTTTATCTTAAAGTCTAAAATTCTTAAAATATTTACCTCTTCGCGTCTTACATTTTGTTATATGATAAAGATATGCAACCAAGAAAATGCTGAAAAATTAATTCAGATTTTTCACCATTGGGGGTGTATTTAGACTCGTTGCTAGTTGTTAATGTATTTTGAGAATAGCAAAATTAACTAAACTTAACAGTCATTAACAAGAACTCCTTAACAAATCGTTGTTAAGTAAACAACCAGAATAGGGCCGTAAATGTCAACAATTTTTTTAACTAAAATTTAGTCTTTTTTCGACCGTACTATTTGAATTTAACGAATAATTATTTCAACGATATGGCTTTAATAATATAATTTATTCTATGACTCAATTACGACTCCTCCTTGTTTCTCAAAAAAATTTTAAACAAAATTAACATTTAAATTTATTAGATTCTGTCATTAATTTGATTTAGTATTGGAAAGTAATTCGCACACTTCAGAAATGTTGTAAAGCAATTCGACAGCAACAGTATATCACTAATATTTGAGCCGTTTATTTTTAAAGTGACGTAAGTCACTTTCATGCCAAAATAGAGTTAATGATGAGAAAACTTTAATTATGGTATGATCTTCTTATTTTCATTCAATTTACAGAACAATCTTTTCAAAATCTATACAATTTTCATAATACAAAACTTCCTAATCCATAAGATCTGCATTGCACTCGAAATGCAAACCTGTAAATATATCGGTGCAGAAAAAATGTGACTTGTGCCACTTTCAAAATAAACTATTTATTTATTCAAATTTCGCAAAGATCCTCAGTAATATATTTTTATGATATTATACATACATATATACATCTTTCAGTAGGTCTTATAAAATAAACTTTTGACGATCTCACTAAAACAATTTTTTAAAATTGACCTTGAATAACGTAAAATTATAGTACTGAATAAAGCAGGCTAGAAAGAAATTTACTAAAAAAAATAAGGCACTTTGGCCACCAATCCAGTAAAATGTATTCCAGCTTTTGAACTCCAACAAATAAGCTGGTAATAGCCACAGCCCTTGAGTTAACAGCCAAAAAATAAAATAAATAAAAGACTTCCGCACAGACAGCGCCTGTAGATTATTAAGACAAAGTGGCAAAAGTGCCAAGTACCAGACGAAGTACTGAGAAGTCACAATCGAATTAAAAGTGACCATAACGAATGCTATGCAAAATACACAAAAAGGAAGTGTCTGCCGAAATTGACCAAAGCCAAAAGTCAAATAGATAAAAAGGAAAAACTGCGGTGCAATAATTAATAATTTTTCCAATTCAACATTCGAAACTGCTTCTCCTCCTCCTTCGGTGGTGCCCAAATATTGTATTAAAAAAAAAATGGAAAAGTTATGACGCGTATCTCGGCGTACGAAATGGTACAAGTTAGTTTCATACAAATAACGCCAACCGTATATGTAAATGATAAAACAACGCATTCACCGTGCAAAGACTCACAAGTGTACCCAAAACGAGCAATAATTGCCGCGACGATGCAAACAATATTTGGTACAGAAAATCTCGCGTGGAAAGTGTTAAATTTTTGGAAATGGATAGGAAATAGGCAAGACTAAAAAGTATTGGGTACAGGCGCAAATGTATGGCAAAACCGTGCGTTAAGCCAGCACTAAATGCAAGCCAATTGCTTCGAACGCGGGAAGCGAATTCAGACTTTGATAACAAATAAATAGTTAGGATTACAAAAAAACTAGACAGACTATCGCCATTACCGCGTGTTGATATAAACGCTGCAAAAACATGCTGAAACGCAAGCAATTTTCTCCGAACGTTTGCTTTCATCTGTCTCATTAAACTGTTGTTGAACAACGGATGTTAATGTTGTTGTTGCTATTGTTGTGCAAATATTGCCAAACTTATTTAGCAATGATTTAACTGCTTTACGGAACTGTATCTGTAATTCACTATACACCAAAGCGTAAATGAGCAACGCTACAAGAATGTCAAAACTAGCGTATAATATTTTCCCAATAACAGGATGCAATAACACATTAGGTATTTGCAAATAAGCTATTATTGGACTGTAACGGTAGGTGTGACGTTCGAAGGGTGAAAGGCCAGCAAGAACGTGCCGTGCACCGTCTGTAACAACACGATAGTCTATATCGGTACATTAAACTTCGGCATTTTCATCATGCAGTTGACAGTAGTAAATTAATGCCAAACGTAATACCATGGAGAGAAGTAGATGGGTTCGAAAAGTAATGCGTAACAAAGAATGCAAGAATCGTTTCAAAAATTTTTCCGTAAGAGGAGGCGGCGAAGTCGTTGTATGAGTTACAGCACTAGCCATCCTTCTATCTGGCAAGCTGCATTCACTATTATCGCAAAAACGTGATTAATATTTTATTAAAATTAATTCTATTCGAGTATTCTATTTTCGATTTTAGGTTATTTGAATTTAAAGTTTTATTTTCAAATCTTTAGCTGCTCTTTGCAAACATAATTTAAATTGTTGAAACTCCTTCTCACATACGTGCTGCTTAATATTTAAATCACGTGTCACACATGTCGCATAGGCAGCGGCCTTATCAGTACATTTACTAAATAAAATAGGATAATGACGTATCCGCTGTTTAGCGCTTCGTACGGATTCCATTTTCGATTTACTGTTCGATTTACAATATCTCATTTGCAAATAATCAAACGAAACGGATCTTAAGATCTAATAGCTCTGATGGAACGCTTGTGGTCGTTTTCGTTATTGGTTATTATTGCTTCTGCAATGAATGCGTCGTATAATGGCTTCGAAAATAGCACCAACAACGAAGCTGTAATAGCACTATATATAGCACTCTCTAGTTTCTTTTAGAAAGTATACAAAAAATACTAAAACAAGCATGCCGTACAAAATAACTACACATACGGTCATATCTTCGGAAATTACCATAATTAAAAATGCCTCCAAAAGTATTTATTTTTTATTTGAAAAGATTAAATGATAAATATATATATATAGTATATATACGGTGTTCAATCGTTCAGAAATATATAAAACGTCGTTGTGACTATGGCTGTAAAAACGTAATTTCCGTTGGAACTAACCACCTTCTGCAAAAAGCAGGAATCAAAGACTATTTTCCACTGGGCTTATTTCTGTATTTTGTCCATTATTATGCATTTGTATTTTATTTTTGATGTTAATGTTATATTATATTAAATAGAAAATGCATTTTTGTCTTATTTTCCGTAATGGCCATGGATTTATTATCTATAGAAATTCTTGGAGATAGTAGAGGTGTACAAACCAACAACATATGTATATAGGAGTATATTAAAATCTCACCGCGTATTAATACTACCCATAAAATTCAATGGTTTAGGCCAGTGATGGCGAACCTATGACCCTGGGGTTACAGACTGACCCACGCCACGTTTTTATATGTCCCATGCTTTATTTTAACCATTTCCCAAAGCATTTTTTATTTTCTGGACAGGTGTAATCAGTTTAAACATTTGGAAAAAACAATGCAATTTATTTTGCATAAAGCAAATTTAAAAAGATTTATTGATATAAACTTTAAATACCAAGTGTTTGACCTACTGTGAAATTTAAATGTAAAATTTTTTTACTGTGAAAATTTTGACTGTGTAAAATTATGTAATATTGACCCACACGGAAAAAAGGTTCGCCATCACTGGTTTAGGCCAAATTAAACATAATTTTTAAGATCAGAAGTTCATAGCAATATTAATTTTTTTATCATAATAATAAATTTATGTGGAAAATATTTTCCGACAATTTCAGTTTAGTTTAGTGTCATTAAGGGCCTGTGCGAATTTAGTATTTTGCTGAATCATTGCAGTATACACTAACAGCAGTATTAGGGCTGATTAACTAAGCTCACCACATTAAAAGGCACATAAGAAAATAGTTAAGAATTAACAGCTATTAATATTTCGTATTCTGGCGAAAAAATAAGAGCTGATTTATTAACTATTTTGTTAATCAACGAGTTAAGCTCTTAACAGCTGTAACGAGTTTTTCTTCAGAGCCGGGGTATCCTCAGTGGCCCCAGTGTCCATTATTGAGGGATCTCGTAACCCTCCGGGAAGTTCACCACCGTTACCGAATTCCACACGATTGACTAACGTGTCAATCAATTCACTGGCTAATTGATAGCTCAGCTCGGACGGGGCAGAAGGTTTTTCGCTTAATCTACTTATTTTCTATGAGACGGGCAGAATGCCCGACGACTTATGGTCGCTTACAAAAGATGGGAATGCAGGAGTACAGGAGTTTTCTATAGACAGGCAGAGTGCCTGGCAACTGACGGTTGCTTACAATTTCTAGCGAGTTACTAATACTCGCGGTTTTCTTATATACTACAAAAAAAAGGTTTTTAAAAAAAAGAGCTGGTCACAAGACCACAAAACTACCCAGCGAACTGGTTGGTAACAGCCAAAAAGAGTTAGGTCACAAGACCACAAAACTCCCCAGCGAACTGGGTCGTAAGTAAAAAAGAACTGGTCACAAGACCACAAAACTCCCCAGCGAACTGGTTCGTAAACGGAGACGGGTTTGAACCTGTATTCAGAGAAACTCCTGTATTTACATGTGGAGGGCTATAAACCCATCTCACCTGTATATGACAGTTTTTGTCTTGAGCTCAGGTTGTTGGATGAGCGCAAAAACGTGTCTTAAGAGTATTAAGCTTGTTAAACTGGTCGGGAATTATATGCACTTCATGCAAAAATGAAAGCAAAAAGGGAAAAGTGCATCTGTTTGTAATCGTCTCTTTATTTGTACTGTGAGAAATCGATGGTACGATTTCAATTCCTTTCAAAGTTAGTATTTTTTATAATTTTTACCAATTATATGGCGACGGAATATATTTATTATTATAAAAAATTAATTGTAATGTGTTTTTAATGTTGTTCGTACCGAGGTTCGAACCTGGTCTGTTTTGGTCGTGAGTAGACTACTCTAACCACTAGGCTATGAAACTCTTTGAGTATGAAGCGGTTAACAATTAAGAAATAATTTGTAACGATTTATGATCGTTACATTCTATCCCTACTAAGGGACAAAAAAACAAAAATGACGGAAGAGACTTAATTCTAATAATAATAATAAATATAATTAGTGTAATTTAAAGAAAGAAGTAAAATAATTCAAGTATTCATAATTCATACACTTTTTTTTTTTTTTTTTTTTTTTAAAATTTAAAAGTTTGCAAGAAAAAAATCATTTCATACGTTCATAAAATGGAATTAAGTTGTCGGTTGTGAAACGGCGTGTTTCCTGGATCTGGAGTTCGTTGGTTTGGTGAGTTTCGGCGCCCATTGCGGAGTGTCGGGAGTCGGTGTTGTATTTTTCTGGCTGGCGACGTTGTGGTTGAAGCTGGACGTAGAGTAACCAGATCTTTGCCCGGGCTGGTAACATTTTTCTGGTTTCGGCAACATCTGGTGTATATTTTTGCGTTGGAAGTGGGTTTCAGGAGACGGCACTGGTGTTGATTTTTTCGGCCTTTCGGCCACGTTTCTTGGCGGTATTCCATGTCGCCGTGGTCGTGTAGCGACAGTGGTTGTCGGGAATTCAACCGGAGGTTCAGGATTTGCTCTGTATTGGGCACATGTGAAACATGATCTTACATACTTTTTGATGTCCACATACATTTTTTGCCAAAAGTATTGCTTGCGTGCTCTTCGCAATGTCTTGTGGAATCCGAGGTGACATGCTGTAGAGTGATCATGAATTTTTCGGAGTATTTTTGATTTCTCATTGGCGGATATACAGAGTTGCCGACGAGCTGGTCTGGTGCGGGATTTTGCTTGAGGTGACAGACTGTCGGTGACCACCTTTAATTCTTTTTTTTGGTATTCAGTTTTAAACTTGTATTTTTGCATGGCTGGTTTCTGCGGGTTGTTCCGTCGTTTTCCAAGGGGTCTGGTATGCTTATCAATCCTGCAGAGTTCTTTTGAATCACTTATTCGTTTCTGTTTCTTATTACGAAACGCTTCTATGGTAATGTCTGGTTGGCTTATCATGCACAAGTGATTCTCCTTTTTAGTTTTGGAAAGTTGGATTTCTTCCCCGGCAATAATTAATTTGCAGTTGAGTTTCGTTAATAGGTCCATACCCATTACGAAATCCTTTAGGAGACCTGGTAGGAAATACACTCGGTGGGTGAATTTCAATGCTCCTACTTCAATGATGGTTTCAAAACTTTCCTGGATATTAATTTGATCACCATTCGCTAATATTAAAGGCTGTATCTCTGTGATAGCTGGAACCTCATGGGACAGGTAGTCTCTAACAGTTGAGCCAATAAATGACAGGGTGGCTCCTGTGTCGAGCCAGGCGTCTGTGGGTCGCCCGTTGAACAAAACTCGCATTTGCAATCGGTCGTCTTGCGGCGTAATTGTTTTAGTCCATACGGGATTAGATTTTCGACAGAGACAATCCTTCGACCTGGTTTCTAATTTCCCACAGTATGAACAAAACAGCTTGACCTCTCTCGTGCACTCTTTTCGCGTATGCCCTGGTTCTTGGCATGACCAGCAGTGAGTGTTTCGAGAATAGGCTGGGGTGGTTACCCAGTTTGAAACGTGCGGACGTTGACTGCGGGATTCTTCACCACGAATGTGCTCGTATTCGTCTGTTTGGATCATTAAAGAGTCGAGATCTTTAAAATCTGCTCGACGAATATACAGGCGGTACTCTGCTCTTAGGCCTTCATAGATTCGGTCGATGTGGTCTTCCTGCCGCAGCCTTGGATGCTGACGGATCATAGACATCATTGCCATTATAAAGTCTTTTGCTTTTTCTCGCAACCCCTGGCGTCGCCGTATAAAATCTTCCTCTAATCGTTGCAGGTGTCTGGGCGGCAGGAAAAATTGTAATGCAGCTTCTTTAAATTCACGCCATGTCCTTACCTCTTCCTTTTTATATCGCCACCAATCTCTGGCGCGGTCGCGAAATAATTCATTCAAGGGCAAGAGTAAGCAGTTGTGGGGTATGCGGTAGCAATCGGCGAGCTCTTCGATGTTCTCAATGAATTCAAGTATGGAGCGTGTGCCGTTGTAATGCAGGTTCCACTTTCGCACAGTATTCATGATGTCATATTCAGGCGGTGGCTGTATTTGTTGGTTGGGCACAGGGAGACTGGTTGCTCCACTGTTTATATTTGCCTCAGTTGACAGGTTTTCGGTTGATTTTCGGGCTCTTCTCTCCTTGGTGAAATTGCTGAGCCGGTAGCGCATCTCTTTCACCGTCCCTTCGGTGGGTAGGCCTAGTAGTGCCATCTGGGCTTCTAGTTCCTCCTTCTTTAATTTATAAATAAAATTCAGGTTGTCAGGTAGAAGTTCTTCTCTTGAAACTTCGGTGTTTGGTGAACCGCTTCTAGCAGAAGACGGTCCCTGCTCGGGCGCCATTTGTAACGAGTTTTTCTTCAGAGCCGGGGTATCCTCAGTGGCCCCAGTGTCCATTATTGAGGGATCTCGTAACCCTCCGGGAAGTTCACCACCGTTACCGAATTCCACACGATTGACTAACGTGTCAATCAATTCACTGGCTAATTGATAGCTCAGCTCGGACGGGGCAGAAGGTTTTTCGCTTAATCTACTTATTTTCTATGAGACGGGCAGAATGCCCGACGACTTATGGTCGCATACAAAAGATGGGAATGCAGGAGTACAGGAGTTTTCTATAGACAGGCAGAGTGCCTGGCAACTGACGGTTGCTTACAATTTCTAGCGAGTTACTAATACTCGCGGTTTTCTTATATACTACAAAAAAAAAGGTTTTTAAAAAAAGAGCTGGTCACAAGACCACAAAACTACCCAGCGAACTGGTTCGTAACAGCCAAAAAGAGTTAGGTCACAAGACCACAAAACTCCCCAGCGAACTGGGTCGTAAGTAAAAAAGAACTGGTCACAAGACCACAAAACTCCCCAGCGAACTGGTTCGTAAACGGAGACGGGTTTGAACCTGTATTCAGAGAAACTCCTGTATTTACATGTGGAGGGCTATAAACCCATCTCACCTGTATATGACAGTTTTTGTCTTGAGCTCAGGTTGTTGGATGAGCGCAAAAACGTGTCTTAAGAGTATTAAGCTTGTTAAACTGGTCGGGAATTATATGCACTTCATGCAAAAATGAAAGCAAAAAGGGAAAAGTGCATCTGTTTGTAATCGTCTCTTTATTTGTACTGTGAGAAATCGATGGTACGATTTCAATTCCTTTCAAAGTTAGTATTTTTTATAATTTTTACCAATTATATGGCGACGGAATATATTTATTATTATAAAAAATTAATTGTAATGTGTTTTTAATGTTGTTCGTACCGAGGTTCGAACCTGGTCTGTTTTGGTCGTGAGTAGACTACTCTAACCACTAGGCTATGAAACTCTTTGAGTATGAAGCGGTTAACAATTAAGAAATAATTTGTAACGATTTATGATCGTTACACAGCAAACAAATTTCCATTTTATACCAGGCCAATAAGGCAAATATAAAAAAATGGAAGAATATTCACTTATCTTAATCATTTGTGAAGATAAAGGGAACCAGGAATCTAAAAAAGGCTTTATTATTTTTATCTTAAAGTCTAAAATTCTTAAAATATTTACCTCTTCGCGTCTTACATTTTGTTATATGATAAAGATATGCAACCAAGAAAATGCTGAAAAATTAATTCAGATTTTTCACCATTGGGGGTGTATTTAGACTCGTTGCTAGTTGTTAATGTATTTTGAGAATAGCAAAATTAACTAAACTTAACAGTCATTAACAAGAACTCCTTAACAAATCGTTGTTAAGTAAACAACCAGAATAGGGCCGTAAATGTCAACAATTTTTTTAACTAAAATTTAGTCTTTTTTCGACCGTACTATTTGAATTTAACGAATAATTATTTCAACGATATGGCTTTAATAATATAATTTATTCTATGACTCAATTATGACTCCTCCTTGTTTCTCAAAAAAATTTTAAACAAAATTAACATTTCAATTTATTAGATTCTGTCATTAATTTGATTTAGTATTGGAAAGTAATTCGCACACTTTAGAAATGTTGTAAAGCAATTCGACAGCAACAGTATATCACTAATATTTGAGCCGTTTATTTTTAAAGTGACGTAAGTCACTTTCATGCCAAAATGGAGTTAATGATGAGAAAACTTTAATTATGGTATGATCTTCTTATTTTCATTCAATTTACAGAACAATCTTTTCAAAATCTATACAATTTTCATAATACAAAACTTCCTAATCCATAAGATCTGCATTGCACCCGAAATGCAAACCTGTAAATATATCGGTTCAGAAAAAATGTGACTTATGCCACTTTCAAAATAAACTATTTATTTATTCAAATTTCGCAAAGATCCTCAGTAATATATTTTTATGATATTATACATACATATATACATCTTTCAGTAGGTCTTATAAAATAAACTTTTGACGATCTCACTAAAACAATTTTTTAAAATTGACCTTGAATAACGTAAAATTATAGTACTGAATAAAGCAGGCTAGAAAGAAATTTACTAAAAAAAATAAGGCACTTTGGCCACCAATCCAGTAAAATGTATTCCAGCTTTTGAACTCCAACAAATAAGCTGGTAATAGCCACAGCCCTTGAGTTAACAGCCAAAAAATAAAATAAATAAAAGACTTCCGCACAGACAGCGCCTGTAGATTATTAAGACAAAGTGGCAAAAGTGCCAAGTACCAGACGAAGTACTGAGAAGTCACAATCGAATTAAAAGTGACCATAACGAATGCTATGCAAAATACACAAAAAGGAAGTGTCTGCCGAAATTGACCAAAGCCAAAAGTCAAATAGATAAAAAGGAAAAACTGCGGTGCAATAATTAATAATTTTTCCAATTCAACATTCGAAACTGCTTCTCCTCCTCCTTCGGTGGTGCCCAAATATTGTATTAAAAAATAAATGGAAAAGTTATGACGCGTATCTCGGCGTACGAAATGGTACAAGTTAGTTTCATACAAATAACGCCAACCGTATATGTAAATGATAAAACAACGCATTCACCGTGCAAAGACTCACAAGTGTACCCAAAACGAGCAATAATTGCCGCGACGAAGCAAACAATATTTGGTACAGAAAATCTCGCGTGGAAAGTGTTAAATTTTTGGAAATGGATAGGAAATAGGCAAGACTAAAAAGTATTGGGTACAGGCGCAAATGTATGGCAAAACCGTGCGTTAAGCCAGCACTAAATGCAAGCCAATTGCTTCGAACGCGGGAAGCGAATTCAGACTTTGATAACAAATAAATAGTTAGGATTACAAAAAAACTAGACAGACTATCGCCATTACCGCGTGTTGATATAAACGCTGCAAGTGGATTATAAAGCCAAAAACATGCTGAAACGCAAGCAATTTTCTCCGAACGTTTGCTTTCATCTGCCTCATTAAACTGTTGTTGAACAACGGATGTTAATGTTGTTGTTGCTATTGTTGTGCAAATATTGCCAAACTTATTTAGCAATGATTTAACTGCTTTACGGAACTGTATCTGTAATTCACTATACACCAAAGCGTAAATGAGCAACGCTACAAGAATGTCAAAACTAGCGTATAATATTTTCCCAATAACAGGATGCAATAACACATTAGGTATTTGCAAATAAGCTATTATTGGACTGTAACGGTAGGTGTGACGTTCGAAGGGTGAAAGGCCAGCAAGAACGTGCCGTGCACCGTCTGTAACAACACGATAGTCTATATCGGTACATTGAACTTCGGCATTTTCATCATGCAGTTGACAGTAGTAAATTAATGCCAAACGTAATACCATGGAGAGAAGTAGATGGGTTCAAAAAGTAATGCGTAACAAAGAATGCACGAATCATTTCAAAAATTTTTCCGTAAGAGGAGGCGGCGAAGTCGTTGTATGAGTTACAGCACTAGCCATCCTTCTATCTGGCAAGCTGCATTCACTATTATCGCAAAAACGTGATTAATATTTTATTAAAATTAATTCTATTAGAGTATTCTATTTTCGATTTTAGGTTATTTGAATTTAAAGTTTTATTTTCAAATCTTTAGCTGCTCTTTGCAAACATAATTTAAATTGTTGAAACTCCTTCTCACATACGTGCTGCTTAATATTTAAATCACGTGTCACACATGTCGCATAGGCAGCGGCCTTATCAGTACATTTACTAAATAAAATAGGATAATGACGTATCCGCTGTTTAGCGCTTCGTACGGATTCCATTTTCGATTTACTGTTCGATTTATAATATCTCATTTGCAAATAATCAAACGAAACGGATCTTAAGATCTAATAGCTCTGATGGAACGCTTGTGGTCGTTTTCGTTATTGGTTATTATTGCTTCTGCAATGAATGCGTCGTATAATGGCTTCGAAAATAGCACCAACAACGAAGCTGTAATAGCACTATATATAGCACTCTCTAGTTTCTTTTAGAAAGTATACAAAAAATACTAAAACAAGCATGCCGTACAAAATAACTACACATACGGTCATATCTTCGGAAATTACCATAATTAAAAATGCCTCCAAAAGTATTTATTTTTTATTTGAAAAGATTAAATGATAAATATATATATAGTATATATACGGTGTTCAATCGTTCATAAATATATAAAACGTCGTTGTGACTATGGCTGTAAAAACGTAATTTCCGTTGGAACTAACCAGCTTCTGCAAAAAGCAGGAATCAAAGACTATTTTCCACTGGGCTTATTTCTGTATTTTGTCCATTATTATGCATTTGTATTTTATTTTTGATGTTAATGTTATATTATATTAAATAGAAAATGCATTTTTGTCTTATTTTCCGTAATGGCCATGGATTTATTATCTATAGAAATTCTTGGAGATAGTAGAGGTGTACAAACCAACAACATATGTATATAGGAGTATATTAAAATCTCACCAAATTTCTTTTATTATTTGCTTACGCGTATTAATACTACCCATAAAATTCAATGGTTTAGGCCAGTGATGGCGAACCTATGACCCTGGGGTTACAGACTGACCCACGCCACGTTTTTATATGTCCCATGCTTTATTTTAACCATTTCCCAAAGCATTTTTTATTTTCTGGACAGGTGTAATCAGTTTAAACATTTGGAAAAAACAATGCAATTTATTTTGCATAAAGCCAATTTAAAAAGATTTATTGATATAAACTTTAAATACCAAGTGTTTGACCTACTGTGAAATTTAAATGTAAAATTTTTTTACTGTGAAAATTTTGACTGTGTAAAATTATGTAATATTGACCCACACGGAAAAAAGGTTCGCCATCACTGGTTTAGGCCAAATTAAACATAATTTTTAAGATCAGAAGTTCATAGCAATATTAATTTTTTATCATAATAATAAATTTATATGGAAAATATTTTCCGACAATTTCAGTTTAGTTTAGTGTCATTAAGGGCCTGTGCGAATTTAGTATTTTGCTGAATCATTGCAGTATACACTAACAGCAGTATTAGGGCTGATTAACTAAGCTCACCACATTAAAAGGCACATAAGAAAATAGTTAAGAATTAACAGCTAATAATATTTCGTATTCTGGCGAAAAAATAAGAGCTGATTTATTAACTATTTAGTTAATCAACGAGTTAAGCTCTTAACAGCAAACAAATTTCCATTTTATACCAGGCCAATAAGGCAAATATAAAAAAATGGAAGAATATTCACTTATCTTAATCATTTGTGAAGATAAAGGGAACCAGGAATCTAAAAAAGGCTTTATTATTTTTATCTTAAAGTCTAAAATTCTTAAAATATTTACCTCTTCGCGTCTTACATTTTGTTATATGATAAAGATATGCAACCAAGAAAATGCTGAAAAATTAATTCAGATTTTTCACCATTGGGGGTGTATTTAGACTCGTTGCTAGTTGTTAATGTATTTTGAGAATAGCAAAATTAACCAAACTTAACAGTCATTAACAAGAACTCCTTAACAAATCGTTGTTAAGTAAACAACCAGAATAGGGCCGTAAATGTCAACAATTTTTTTAACTAAAATTTAGTCTTTTTTCGACCGTACTATTTGAATTTAACGAATAATTATTTCAACGATATGGCTTTAATAATATAATTTATTCTATGACTCAATTATGACTCCTCCTTGTTTCTCAAAAAAATTTTAAACAAAATTAACATTTCAATTTATTAGATTCTGTCATCAATTTGATTTAGTATTGGAAAGTAATTCGCAGACTTCAGAAATGTTGTAAAGCAATTCGACAGCAACAGTATATCACTAATATTTGAGCCGTTTATTTTTAAAGTGACGTAAGTCACTTTCATGCCAAAATGGAGTTAATGATGAGAAAACTTTAATTATGGTATGATCTTCTTATTTTCATTCAATTTACAGAACAATCTTTTCAAAATCTATACAATTTTCATAATACAAAACTTCCTAATCCATAAGATCTGCATTGCACTCGAAATGCAAACCTGTAAATATATCGGTTCAGAAAAAATGTGACTTATGCCACTTTCAAAATAAACTATTTATTTATTCAAATTTCGCAAAGATCCTCAGTAATATATTTTTATGATATTATACATACATATATACATCTTTCAGTAGGTCTTATAAAATAAACATTTGACGATCTCACTAAAACAATTTTTTAAAATTGACCTTGAATGACGTAAAATTATAGTACTGAATAAAGCAGGCTAGAAAGAAATTATTTACTAAAAAAAATAAGGCACTTTGGCCACCAATCCAGTAAAATGTATTCCAGCTTTTGAACTCCAACAAATAAGCTGGTAATAGCCACAGCCCTTGAGCTAACAGCCAAAAAATAAAATAAATAAAAGACTTCCGCACAGACAGCGCCTGTAGATTATTAAGACAAAGTGGCAAAAGTGCCAAGTACCAGACGAAGTACTGAGAAGTCACAATCGAATTAAAAGTGACCATAACGAATGCTATGCAAAATACACAAAAAGGAAGTGTCTGCCGAAATTGACCAAAGCCAAAAGTCAAATAGATAAAAAGGAAAAACTGCGGTGCAATAATTAATAATTTTTCCAATTCAACATTCGAAACTGCTTCTCCTCCTCCTTCGGTGGTGCCCAAATATTGTATTAAAAAATAAATGGAAAAGTTATGACGCGTATCTCGGCGTACGAAATGGTACAAGTTAGTTTCATACAAATAACGCCAACCGTATAAATGATAAAACAACGCATTCACCGTGCAAAGACTCACAAGTGTACCCAAAACGAGCAATAATTGCCGCGACGAAGGAAACAATATTTGGTACAGAAAATCTCGCGTGGAAAGTGTTAAATTTTTGGAAATGGATAGGAAATAGGCAAGACTAAAAAGTATTGGGTACAGGCGCAAATGTATGGCAAAACCGTGCGTTAAGCCAGCACTAAATGCAAGCCAATTGCTTCGAACGCGGGAAGCGAATTCAGACTTTGATAACAAATAAATAGTTAGGATTACAAAAAAACTAGACAGACTATCGCCATTACCGCGTGTTGATATAAACGCTGCAAGTGGATTATAAAGCCAAAAACATGCTGAAACGCAAGCAATTTTCTCCGAACGTTTGCTTTCATCTGTCTCATTAAACTGTTGTTGAACAACGGATGTTAATGTTGTTGTTGCTATTGTTGTGCAAATATTGCCAAACTTATTTAGCAATGATTTAACTGCTTTACGGAACTGTATCTGTAATTCACTATACACCAAAGCGTAAATGAGCAACGCTACAAGAATGTCAAAACTAGCGTATAATATTTTCCCAATAACAGGATGCAATAACACATTAGGTATTTGCAAATAAGCTATTATTGGACTGTAACGGTAGGTGTGACGTTCGAAGGGTGAAAGGCCAGCAAGAACGTGCCGTGCACCGTCTGTAACAACACGATAGTCTATATCGGTACATTGAACTTCGGCATTTTCATCATGCAGTTGACAGTAGTAAATTAATGCCAAACGTAATACCATGGAGAGAAGTAGATGGGTTCGAAAAGTAATGCGTAACAAAGAATGCACGAATCGTTTCAAAAATTTTTCCGTAAGAGGAGGCGGCGAAGTCGTTGTATGAGTTACAGCACTAGCCATCCTTCTATCTGGCAAGCTGCATTCACTATTATCGCAAAAACGTGATTAATATTTTATTAAAATTAATTCTATTCGAGTATTCTATTTTCGATTTTAGGTTATTTGAATTTAAAGTTTTATTTTCAAATCTTTAGCTGCTCTTTGCAAACATAATTTAAATTGTTGAAACTCCTTCTCACATACGTGCTGCTTAATATTTAAATCACGTGTCACACATGTCGCATAGGCAGCGGCCTTATCAGTACATTTACTAAATAAAATAGGATAATGACGTATCCGCTGTTTAGCGCTTCGTACGGATTCCATTTTCGATTTACTGTTCGATTTATAATATCTCATTTGCAAATAATCAAACGAAACGGATCTTAAGATCTAATAGCTCTGATGGAACGCTTGTGGTCGTTTTCGTTATTGGTTATTATTGCTTCTGCAATGAATGCGTCGTATAATGGCTTCGAAAATAGCACCAACAACGAAGCTGTAATAGCACTAATTTGAAAAGTTTTCGGATAACGATAAATCCAGCTGCGTTTTGGAATCACGGCAGTTTTACGCCGTTGGGCGTTTTTCTGCTGTGGAAACTGTTGTTCAATGTGCGCAGATGGCTTGTATGGAGGTATTGATTGCTTTTGCATCATTTACTGCAAAGAGGAAAAAAATATACGAGTATCTTGCTTGCTTGTTCCAGTTATTTAATGCAATTTATACAATATTTAAGATATACAAGTATATACGGTTTGCGCATATTTTTATATATGTAAAGGGAAAATTAACTTAATCCAAAGTTTAGCTATTTAAGCTTTATTGAATTGGGGATTATATAAGTTGGTTCCACTATAGATCGAAATTGAGTTATCTTTACATATATCAAATTAGCAAGGATCTACTATACAGGCCATATAAAGAATTTGCATACTGCCGCCCGATTATATTTGTAAAGAACTGAGAGATTGCAATGAATCTTTGTTACTGTAATAATGTGATTTTGTTTTGCAAATATATTCGAATAGAATTAAATTAATTAACGAAACAGATTGAGCACGGTACGAACTCGCCAGTTCTGTTCTTGTTGTTGTTTTTGGCGCTGATCCCAACAACAATAAAACTTTTGATCGCTCTGGTTTAGGAGTTATAGCCCTTTAAAGTTTGAAAATTTATAGTCTATATCTTCTAAACTGTACAAGATATTCGGATGATACAGGTATTTTATAATGCATTTTTTCCTAAAATCCTAATCCAATAGTGGTGAAAAAAATATGTCAAAGCTAAGAACCTCGGCTTTCTGAATATTAACATAATTATATGTGTTAATTATACATTTTAAAGAGAGAAAAGTTAATGAATAGAAAAAAATGGTATTCAAAATTAAAAATAAAATTTTCTCCAAAGGTATAGGATTTTGGATAAAATGTTATTTTACATAAATTAAGATATTTTTGAACAGATTAAGGACAGCATAAACTCTCCAATTTTGTTGTTGTTTTTTGCGCCGATCCCAACAACGACAACATTTTTTGTCGCTCTAGTATGGTTTAGGAGTTGTAGCCCTTTAAAGTTTGAGAATTTAACGTTTATATCTCCTAAACTGTATAACATATCTAGACGATATGTGCCATCGCAAAGCTATTAAAAATATCTTTAATTCATGTTAAATAATATTTTATCCAAAATCGTGAACTTTTGAAAAAAATTTAAATTTTTAATTTTTAATACTATGTTTTTCTATTCACATATTTTTTCCCAGTATCAGTGCAGCATTCTAGGAGAAAATACATTTTAAAGCTCACAATACTCGGCCGCGGCAACGATCCCAACCCTCAATCAGAAGAATCCTCTCGGTAATGTGAAGTTTTTTTGCATACAGGTTTTCCCGCATATTTGTGGCCTTCGGCCGCGGCAAGCATCATCACCCACAATCAGCAGAATCCTCTCGGTAATGTGAAGTTTTTTGCATACAGGTTTTTCCGCTTATTGGCGGCCTTTGGCCGCGGCAGGGATGATAACCCTCAATCAGCAAAATTGGTCTCGGTAATGTAAAGTAATCTCGCATAGTTTTATTGCGTAACAAACACAAAAATCAACAAAATCCTCTCGGTAATAAAATGCAATTAAAATGCATTTTCTCCCAAAATCCTACACCGACACTGAAGAAAAAAATATGCCTGCAAAGCTAAAAACCTCGGCTTTCTTACTATGTACATTAGAGAGCTGCATAAGTCCACTCGAAAACAGCTAGGCACTAAATCACAATCACACTTACCAGGTTTGTCAAATGAAAATGAGTCGGCAACCGAAACCAATCAAAACACAAATACTCGTATAATAGGAATAGTACAAGAAGATAATGAAGCTGTGTTTTTGAATTGAACACACGAATGAATAATGGCTGCGTTCAGAACGGTCAATCCATGTTCGCTGTTTGCTGATTTTTTGTCTGGGTGGGTAGAAAGGTCAGAAGGGCTGACAAAGCGGTCGCGATTTTTCTAGCGAAAAATTTGTACGCTGGATCTGCTCATCACTTTCTTCTCTGTCACTAATTTTCAGTGTTTTGTTTACTTCTCATGTGGCGGCAACGTGGAATTTGGCAATGAAGTGTTGTTGTTGTTTAAATGTTGTAATACTATCAGCAACGACTCAGCAACGCGTTCAGAGAACATGATTTACGCTGACAAGAACCAGCCAACACCGATTGACTGTTCTGAACGCAGCCAATGTAACAACAAAGCAAAATTACGACAACAAAAGAGAATGTCAAACAACGAAGAAACACTGCGACAACGAGTAATTACCGCGAGAAGAATGAAATTTCTAGATTCTTTAGTTTCTTCGTATCTTTACTCGCCGATAATCTGCAGACGAGAGACGCACTGAATAACCACGTTTCAACAGTGTTGCCAAATGAACAAAGAAAGCAACAGTGTTGCTTTTTTCTGTTGAACTTATTTTTACTTACATAATAAATGGGAAATTTATATTGTATAAATATATATTGTTGTAAAAAATGTTACGGTTAATATGTGTTTTTATGTAAATTGGACTTTCTTTGCTTTTACTGCTATATGATATTATAAAATAAATTAATTTTAATAAAAATTAAGTACTTAAAATAAATTTTTTATCTCATTTTTGTTTTTTTGGAAATGCACATTAATAAAAAATCCTCTAAGAATAAATACTTAGTGCCTCTCTGGTCTAAAGATTATCGGCAAGTAAAGATACAAAGAAACTTGAAATTTAGTTCTTCTCGCCAGTAATTTTTCGTTATCGGAGTATTTTTGCGTTGTCCGCTGTATGCATTCAGTGTTTGTGTTGTTGCTCTTTTATTCAAAACGCGATGACTATCTTTTTCATTGTCTTCAATTCAAGTATGAAAAGGGTTTTCAAACATTTTTGGACAGTCACACTAGTTTATGAAATCAAACAAGAGCGTTATCTTCGGTCTGGCCGAAGCTCATATACCCTACACCCGCATCTGTCGAAGTGATAAAAAGTGGGCGGGTGACACCTACTTTTTTTAAATTTACAGGGAGTAAATTTTGATGTATTAACTCATCTACGACACCGTTTTTCGTACTAAACACCTCATTATATGGTATAACATATAAGTGGGCGTGTCACGCCTATTTTTTTGTATATAAATTTAGTCTAAGATGGTGGACTCGGTAAAAAAATTTTAGCTGAAAACTCGGTCTACAAGCTAAGAAATTAAGCTATAATCACGGATGAGAGCATATTTTCTATAAAAAGTAGGCGTGGCACTGGTCCGATTTTCCCCATTTTCAATACCAAACAGCGTAGGATAACAAAGAAAATTCGTACCAAATTTCATGATGATTCCTAAAATCGTTCTCCTGTAATCGTGATTTCCACAGACAGACGGACGGACAGACAGACAGACAGACGGACGGAGAGGGTTAAATCGACTCAAGAGGAGATTCTGAGCCAGAATATATATACTTTTCTATACCTGCCACGCCTTCTTTAATGCGTTACAGACGGAAGCACAAAGTGAATATACCCTCATCCCTTCGGGTGTAGGGTATAAAAAGCAACAACACAACAAGCAATGAGTTTTTTTTTTGTTTTCATTGGTTTGTAAATCGACTTATGCAGCTCTCTAATGTACATAATTATAGTATGGGTTAATTATACATTTTACAGTGAAAAAAATTAATGAATAGAAAAAAATTGTATTAAAAATGAAAAATTGAAATTTTATTCAAAAGTACACGATTTTAGATAAAATATTATTTTGAATAAATGAAAGATATTTTTAATACCTTCCCAATGATAGATATATCGTACCGATATCTTATACAGTTTAGGAGATATAAACGTTTAATTTTTAAACTTTAAAGAGCTGTAACTCCTAAACCATAAGAAAGCAACAAAAAATGTTGTCGTTGTTGGGATCGGCGCAAAAAACCACAACAACCAACAACAAGTAAGAGCGTTATCTTCGGCCTGGCCGAAGCTCATATACCCTACACCCGCATCTGTCGAAGTGATGAAAAGTGGGCGGGTGACACCTACTTTTTTTTAATTTACAGGGAGAAAATTTTGATCTATTAACTCGTCTATAACACCGCTTTTCGTACCAAACACCTCATTATATGGTATAGTATACAAGTGGGCGTGTCACGCCCATTTGTCAGAATATATTTTAGTCTAAGACGGTGGACTCGGGAATAAAATTTTAGCTTTAAATTCTCTCCACAAGCTGAGAAATTAAGCTATTAGCATGGGAAAATTCACATTTGCTATAAAAAGTAGGCGTGGCAATAATCCTATTTTCCTCATTTTTAATACCAAACAGCCTATGATGACAAGGTATATTCGTGTCAAATTTCATGGCGATAGCTTTATTCGTTCTCCCGTAATCGTGATTTCTACAGACAGACAGACAGACGGACGGACATGGCTAAATCGAATCAGGAGGTGATTCTGAGCCAGAATATATATACTTTCCTACATCTTCCACGCCTCCTTTAATGCGTTACAAACGGAAGAACAAAGTGAATATACCCTCATCCCTTCGGGTGTAGGGTATAAACATCAAAATTGGAGAGTTTGTGCTGTCCTCAATTTAAGTCGATATCTATCAATCTATCTATCTATCTAATCTTATTAAACGAGCTAAAATTGCATATATATTTGTAGCTTTTTTGAGGTCGAAAACGGCTCTAAGGATTTCTTTCATATTCACATATTAGGGAGATTGATAGATTGCAAATCGATCTGTCGAGGTGTTCTTTTCAAAAAAATTCATTTTGGTCGTTTTTTTTCTTCGAATATATTTACCGTTATCAAGTAGCTTCAATTTTCTTGTTGATTTTTTGGGTATTAGTGCTCTTTGTCCTGACCCCAACAAGTAAAAAAACAAGTAAGAGCGTTATCTTCGGCCTGGCCGAAGCTCATATACCCTACACCCGCATTGGTCGAAGTGATTAAAAGTGGGTGGGTGACACCAACTTTATTTTTAATTTACAGGGGGCAAATTTTTAATTATTAACTCATCTACAACACAGCTTGTAACGTTTGGTTCTTCGTGGCTGAGGTATAACTCAGGGCTGTCCAGGCTTCATCACAGAAAATTTATATTTCTGAGACCAAATTCAAGTGAAAAGATTTGTTGTTTAATTTTTTACTGTATTAATGTTTATTGTTGTGTCACGAATATCGATTATTTTAATTGCTTAGGTCTATTTGCTTAGTCTACTTTACTGCAACCAATTAGCACTAAAAATTTCACTGAGCTCTTTTGGATTCTGGGATAGGATTCTGGGAAGGAAAGGATACTTGGTCGTGGATCGGGCACGAGGCTTGTGTCGACAGGACTGCTACAGTCCTTACTTCGACGACAAGAATCGCGCGCAGCACAAGGTTTGCGTTGACAGGACTGCTACAGTCCTTACTTCAACGACAAAAATTATGCTTCAAGGAGGAAAGGATTTTGAAAGGATTTGTGAGCTTGGAGGAAAACAACTCTACTGCACAACTACTGCTCGAGTGCCTGGCGGAAAGCAACTACCGCACTGTCTGGAGGAAAGCTACTCACTGCTCAGTGGAAAGAAAACTACTGCCTCGTCAGTCTTTCGTAATCTGCTTTTATACCCAATCTATTGCGCAATAAACTTAACGTTATCTTATTGCGCATTAAAGAACTTTTGGTTCCCCTAATTTATTGAAACTTCGCAATCCTACTGCGCAATTTCAATGGAAAGTTTTATGCATTTTATTGCGCAGTTTTGAAATGAACTTTGTGTCCGTCTACTGTTTGTCCCCTCATTTGTTTAAGTGCCGATATTTAGCACCCTCGTTCTTGTCACCCTTTTGTTGCGTTTTGTATGTCTGTTTGTTGGTTGCAGCAATGCTTAAGATACTACAGTATATATATGTATATTGTTAAAGGGAAAAAATAAAAGTATTGAGTACATTCATATATTACTTAAAAGCTAATACAAAAATATGTATTGAATACTAAAAATAAGAATATAAAAATATATTTGTGTCGTCTAAATTTATTTGGGCGTCACATCCCCTCCTTACTTCGCCGGGATTATGTGGACATCTGCTCCACCTGATCTTTTTATCCGTATGCTGTAACATATGTTGTCTACTTTCATGATGAAGCGTTGCTGTTTCCGTCTCCTTTGTGATTGTCCGGCTTGTGGTGACTCTATCCTTTGGCGTACCCTTTCTGGCCACTTATCCCTTGGTAATTGTTTTCTGTGATCTAGCACACCTTCAGCCAATGGTTGTTTTAGGGGTGTGGTTACCGCTCTTTGATCGCGTGGTTCTGATGTTGGGGTTATTGACCGTACGTCTTCTGGAAAATCATCATTATCCATATTGTCGTCGCTGCTATCAGTGTTAACTTCTGGTAGGTCAATTGTTGGAATCACTACATTCGGATTTTCTTCTTTTGTTAAAACTCTGACTAGTCTAGCGATACGGCGGCGTTGTTTTTGTATCATGTGTGGATTGCCCCAAGCTTCAGGAGGAATTGTCATTCGTTGGAAGTTGGTTACTGGATGCTCTAGGAATTTATGGGCGTAATATAAGAGGTATACCCCACAATCCGTATAATTCTGTTGAGGATGCACCACCATATTATGCCAGGGCATTTCGTTTTCGCCAAACCTACTTCCGCATCCTCCTCTGCGCGATTTAAATTCTTCCTGCAAGTATTGACGTATGGCTTCGACGACCTCCGTTCGTGGTTTATTAGGGAGAGAATCGAACACTAAGATTGCAGGTTGAAGATCCTTCTCTTGCGTGTTATTATTGGTCAGCAGGTTTGGATAGCATACCACTACTAGATACCAATGTAGATTTTCGTTAACTGGAAACATTATGAACCTTTTTTCGAATAAGTCTACACTTTTGGTCCATTTTGCTACCGCAGCATGTCTCTCTTTTGGCGTCAGAATCGATCCTGTTGGTGTCCTCATCAATCGTGTCACAAAGAATGTCGAAAAGATTTGAACGTAATCCCTGTGTACTTCTGGGAGACCTTCTTTCCATAACCATTGTAGATACATATCAATTATATCATTTAAAAATTTCCCACTTGCTATCCTTTGAAAATCCATTAAAGTGACTTTGTATCCTCGGGTTTCCTTTGGGTAAATGAACATTTGCTCATCACACTCAAGTGGCTTAATGTTTTGGGTTATGTGGCTCTTTGTCATGCTTCTGAAAGGCGTAACTACATTACTGCTGAGCTCTCGTAATCGTGGACGGTTTATGTTTGTGTTAAGCTGGGCGTAACGTTGACGTGTTTGGTCCGCTAAATCTCGAAAATTCCTTGTTACTTCCATATTTGTCCCAATTCCAATATCGACTGTTACGTTGTCTGGTGTTATTAATCCAAGTGTTCGAAAAGAACTGATAATATATCCTGGATCAACGCTCGAAACGCATTTATCTCCCGCGCGAAATAACTATATTCTCTTCTACGACGATCGCTCTTATCTAACTGTGTAGGCTTGTTTTTGTTGTGCGCGCAGAGCCGGTAATCGTCAGCAAACTGGGTCCTTTTTGTTGCAAACTAATCTAGTGTTTATCATTTATGTTTTTCGCCGATTCACTCGGGATTCTATTAGTTCGGCTGTAGAGTCTTCTTCATATTTCTTAAGCTCATTTACATGAGCCGTCCGAATGTGCTTATCAGTTTTTCGCCTTATCTGAACAATAACTGGTGACGTAAATCCTATTACTTGGTATGGACCATCATAACGGGGGGCTAGTTTGGCTGCAAATCCTTCAGCCGCTTTGGATATATGGTGCGTTTTTACCAAAACCGATTGTCCTATCTCCGGTTGCCAGTGCCGTCGTCTAAGGTTGTAGTATCGTGCTTGTTCTTTGGCTGCTCGTTCTAAATTCCGTTGCACGATTTGAAAAACTTCTTTGAGTCTATCAGCTCTCTCTTTCGGTGATTGGTTAATCTCTGCTGTGCCAAATGTAGTTTCTTCAAAGAGATATCCGGGTAATCGTGGTTCACGCCCTTGTGTAAGATATGCAGGACTGAACCCTGTTGTTTCAGAGACACTTGTGTTTACTGCTAATGAGATTTCTGGTAACCACTCATCCCATCGTTTCTGATCGTCACCTGCAAGTTGAGCCACCATGGTTTTGATTGTTCTATTTGTTCTTTCTGTAGCGTTTTCTTGTGGTGTATAGGGCGCTGTATATTGTTGTTTTATGCCTAATTCTCGCATGTATTGTTGAAAAATCTTTGCCGTGAATTGTACACCGTTATCGCTTACAAATACTTTAGGAACCCCGAACCGTGCAAGAATCCTTTCTCGAAATGCCTTCTTAAGAGCGCTCACCGTTGCTTTACGTAGTGGTACTATTTCTGTCCATTTGGAGAATTTATCCACAAAAACTAGCATTACTGTATTTTCATGAATGGAACGAGGCAGTGGTCCCACAAAATCGGCACACACAATTGCCCATGGCTGTTCTGCAATTTGTGTCAACATTTTGCCCGCTGGTTTTATCTGTTGTGGTTTGTATAGCTGACAAGATTCGCACTTTCGTACATATTGGCTGATTTCTCTCAACATACCGGGCCAATAGTAGTTTTTCATAATTCGCATGCTGGTCTTTCTGATACCCGAATGTCCGGCTGTTGGATCATCGTGATTCTCCTTTAACAGTCCTTTATACAGTTGGTCGTTTTCTATTATATAATCAGGGAATTTCTTTGCATTCTGGATTATTTCCTCTTTCTTTTTACTTAACCAGGAATAAGGTGCTTCTTCGTCGTTCTCTACAGCTGTCGCAGCAAACGTCAGTCTCTCGCAATCAATTCCTTCCTGAGGTTCACGTGACAGTGCATCAGCAATGACATTATATTTACCCTTTCTATATTGCACATCATAACGGAGTTGTTGTAATTCAAGTGCCCAGTGGGCAATGCGACCAGATGGACTTTCAATTGAATTTAACCATTTTAGAGCTAAATGATCAGTTAGAATGGTAAATTCATAACCTTCTAGGTACTGACGCATTTTCCTTACACCCCATACTACAGCGAGACATTCCTTTTCAGTAGCCGAGTAATTGATTTCGGCTTTTGTTAGTCGTCTGCTGGCGTACGCGATTACTCGCTCTTGTTCATCAAATTTTTGTGTGAGTACAACACCTAAGCCGTAATCGCTGGCATCTGTTTGCAACGTAAATCTTCTTGCGAAGTCAGGACAGGTTAATACTGGAGCTTCAGTGAGACGTGTCTTTAGTTCTTCGAACGCCTTCTGTTGGGCTTCTTCCCATTTCCAACGTTTTCCTTTCTTTAATAACGACGTCATTGGCTGAACAACTTCAGAAAATTCAGGCACGAAGCGACGATACCATGATGCAATTCCCAAATATCGACGTAACTCACGTAAATTCGTTGGTGGGCGAAGAGCTTTGATTGCAGCTATCTTCTCTGGGTCGGTACGGATTCCTGCTGAAGTAACAATGTGTCCAAGCTATCTAATTTCTGTTTTAAAGAATTCACATTTTTCAGCGTTGATCTTAAAATTGGCTTCTCTCAATCTCTGGAATACTTTCTGTAATTTCACCATGTGGTCTTCTATGGACTCCCCGGTAACGATAATATCGTCTAAATAAGCGAAGGCCCATGGCTCCAGTTCTGAACCAATGATTTTGTCAAGGGCTCGTTGGAAAGTTGCTGGCGCTGAATGTAATCCGAATGGCATGACGCGCCACTGAAAAAGCCCTCGACCTGGTACCGTAAAGGCTGTAAATTGTCGGCTTTGTGGCTCCATCGGGATTTGCCAGTATCCATTTTTAAGATCCAGTGTGCTGATTATTTTAGCGTTTCGTAGTCTATCAAGGATGTGTTGTATTCTTGGAAGAGGATATGCGTCTGGAACTGATCTTGCATTTAGTTGCCTATAATCCACACATAGCCGCCATTTGCCGTTTTTATTTTTCACTAGAACTATAGGCGCACTATGGGGATTACTTGAAGGCTCGATGTGTCCTGATTTTAATAGTTCGTCGATCTGTTGTTCGATGATGGCCTGCATAGCTGGATTTCTGGGAAAATAACGTTGTTTTATCGGTCTATCGTTTTTCATGATTATTTTGTGGGAGGTTATGTTACTGGGTCCATTGATTGTTTCAAATTTATTTAGTTCCTTATTTAAAAATTCTTTAATTTTATTGTTTTCTGAAATATCTTCCTTTCTTATTATCGGGCAAGTCACTGGTTGTGTATTTCCAGGCATATCTGTTAGTGTGATGGTTCTTCCTCCTATGGTTATTTTTGCTTTCACTTTTGAGAGGAAATCCAATCCCAATATTAGAGAATCTATAGCTCCGGGAAGAATTAACAATAACATTTTATGTTTCTGGTTGTCTAACTGGACTGTCGCATTTATTAATTATGTGATCTTTCTGGTGTGTCCGTCTGCTAGTCGCACGTCCGCAAATGCTGTTCGAGCCATTCCTTCTGTTTCTAATTGACTTGCCAGTTCTTCGCTGAGGAAGCTTCGTGATGCTCCAGTATCAATAACAGCATTCACCTCAATACCATTGAGACGCACGGCTACAGTAACACGATCGTGACATTGACTTAGTTGTGGGACTGTCGTTTTTGGGGAGGCGCGTTTCTCAGGGATCTTCCTGTGCCTCCTTTCTGGTGGATCCCATTGTAGTTTTCCTGCCTTTTGCAACACTCATATGTTTTTAATCCTTCTTTTCCGCATGTCCAACAAAATATGACATATGGATTTCCGCAGCCATATTTCACGTGTCCTTCTTAGCCGCACCGACGACAGGCCTTCTTTGGGTCTCTGTAAGCTGGCACTATTTTCGTTTCCCGGTGTTTAATTTCCTGCTTACGTAAATTAGTGGAGGAGGTGCTTGCTTCTTCCAATTTGAGACACTCCATATCCTCGGCCAATGCCATTAATTCACTTAAATTGCTGAAATCCTTTCGTTTGATGTAATACTGGTAATCCGTCTTGCAATTTCGGAAGATTCGTTCTAATTTTTCTGCCTCGCCGTAATTGGTATGTCGCATTAGATCTTGAAGGGCAATTACATATTCTTGAAATGATTCATTTGGTCGTTGCCGCCTCTTTCTAACCTCGTCATCGAGTTTTTCAAAATACCGTGTAGGCAGGAAAAATTTGAAGAAGTCCGCTTTGAATGTGTGCCACTGTTGCCACTGACGATTATTATTTCGATACCAAATCAGTGCTTTATCCTTTAGGAGTTCTGGCATTGTTCGAGGAAGGAGATTTATGTTCAGATTGTATACCGCTGCTAATTCTTCTATGCGCTCGATAAAAGCAAGTGCGTAACTACCTCCGCCATATTTTATTGACCATTTTCTCACTTTATCAATTACCGCCGCGTAGTCTTGTGCTGCTGGTAATACTTCCGCTATTTGTCTTTCATTAGACTGAGTTGCCATAGCTGTTGATACTTCTGTAACTGCAGGTGTTGTTGCATTAAGAGTAGTCATTGCTGTTGTTTGCGTCCTGCTGTACATCGATTCCAATTCTCTGAGACGCTCTTCTGTAATACTGTCATGTGCTCCACTTGTTGTGAACGTGGAAAGACGTTTCCTTAATTCTTCTGCATTTCCAGTGTCAGCCAAGCGAAATTCCTGTGCCGTCTGCTGTAGCTGCTCCTTGTTCAAATAGTATATCCACGTTGTTCTTGTCATCTTGTTATACTATTTTGCTTTACGTACATATATCGAAATTCTTCTTCTCAATCTGAGTTCTGGTGCTTGTTTCTGCGTTGTTTTCCTTGAAATTATAGTCCCTGCTCGGGCGCCATCTGTAACGTTTGGTTCTTCGTGGCTGAGGTATAACTCAGGGCTGTCCAGGCTTCATCACATAAAATTTATATTTCTGAGACCAAATTTAAGTGAAAAGATTTGTTGTTTAATTTTTTACTGTATTAATGTTTATTGTTGTGTCACGAATATCGATTATTTTAATTTCTTAGGTCTATTTGCTTAGTCTACTTTGCTGCAACCAATTAACACTAACAATTTCACTGAGCTCTTTTGGATTCTGGGATAGGATTCTGGGATAGGATTCTGGGAAGGAAAGGATACTTGGTCGTGGATCGGGCACGAGGCTTGTGTCGACAGGACTGCTACAGTCCTTACTTCGACGACAAGAATCGCGCGCAGCACAAGGTTTGCGTTGACAGGACTGCTACAGTCCTTACTTCAACGACAAAAATTATGCTTCAAGGAGGAAAGGATTTTGAAAGGATTTGTGAGCTTGGAGGAAAACAACTCTACTGCACAACTACTGCTCGAGTGCCTGGCGGAAAGCAACTACCGCACTGTCTGGAGGAAAGCTACTCACTGCTCAGTGGAAAGAAAACTACTGCCTCGTCAGTCTTCCGTCATCTGCTTTTATACCCAATCTATTGCGCAATAAACTTAACGTTATCTTATTGCGCATTAAAGAACTTTTGGTTCCCCTAATTTATTGAAATTTCGCAATCCTACTGCGCAATTTCAATGGAAAGTTTTATGCATTTTATTGCGCAGTTTTGAAATGAACTTTGTGTCCGTCTACTGTTTGTCCCCTCATTTGTTTAAGTGCCGATATTTAGCACCCTCGTTCTTGTCACCCTTTTGTTGCGTTTTGTATGTCTGTTTGTTGGTTGCAGCAATGCTTAAGATACTACAGTATATATATGTATATTGTTAAAGGGAAAAAATAAAAGTATTGAGTACATTCATATATTACTTAAAAGCTAATACAAAAATATGTATTGAATACTAAAAATAAGAATATAAAAATATATTTGTGTCGTCTAAATTTATTTGGGCGTCACAAGCTTTTCCTACCAAACACCTAATTTTATAGTATAGTATATAAGTGGGCGTGTCACGCCCATTTTTGAGAATATATTCTAGTCTAAGATGGCGGACTCGGAAATAAAATGTGAGCTGAAAATACGGTCTACAAGCCAAGAATTTTAGCTAAAAGCACGGATGAGTGCATATTTTTTATAAAAAAAAGGCGTGGCACTGGTCCGATTTTCCCCATTTTCAATACCAAACAGCGTAGGATAACAAAGAATATTCGTGCCAAATTTCATGACGGTACCTCTATTCGTTCTCCTGTAATCGTGATTTCCACGGACGGACGGACGGACAGACAGACAGACAGACGGACGGACATGGCTAAATCGAATCAGGAGGTGATTCTGAGCCAGAATATATATACTTTTCTATACCTGCCACGCCTCCTTTAATGCGTTACAAACGGAAGAACAAAGTGAATATACCCTCATCCCTTCGGGTGTAGGGTATAAAAATGTCGCTCTCCCTTCTTGGGGGCGGGGCTGGAGCCCCTTGAAATTTGAAATAAAATGGTCTACATCTCCGAAACTATGTAAGATATTTGTATATAAGATACTTTTTATCGAAATATGTAGTTTTATAAATAACCCAAGGAAATGTAGTAAAAATAAGATAACATTTATTTTAAGCTTTCTAAAAAAATTTATTTTTTTTATACCCTACACCCGAAGGAATGAGGGTATATTCACTTTGTGCTTCCGTTTGTAACGCATTAAAGGAGGCGTGGGAGGTATAGAACAGTATATATATTCCTGCTCAGAATCACCTCCTGAGTCGATTTAGCCCTGTCCGTCTGTCTGTCTGTCCGTCTGTCTGTGGAAATCACGATTACAGGAGAACGAATGGAGGTATCATCATGAAATTTAGTGCGAATATTCTTTGTTATCCTACGCTGTTTGGTATTGAAAATGGGGAAAATCGGACCAGTGCCACGCCTACTTTTATAGAAAATATGCACTCATCCGTGCTTAAAGCTTAATTTCTTAGCTTGTAGACCGAATTTTCACCTAAAATTTTATTTCCGAGTCCACCATCTTAGACTAAAATATATACTAAAAATGGGCGTGACACGCCCACTTATATACTATACCATATAATGAGGTGTTTAGTACGAAAAACGGTGTTGTAGATGAGTTAAGAGAAAAAAATTTACTCCCTGTAAATTAAAAAAAAGTAGGTGTCACACGCCCACTTTTTATCACTTCGTCAGATGCGGGTGTAGGGTATATGAGCTTCGGCCAGGCTGAAGATAACGCTCTACTTGTTTTATATTCACTTTGTTCTTCCGTTTGTAACGCATTAAAGAAGGCGTGGCAGGTATAGAAAAGTATACATATTTTGGCTCAGAATCACCTCCTGATTCGATTTAGCCATGTCCGTCCGTCTGTCTGTCTGTCCGTCCGTCAGTGGAAATCACGATTACAGGAGAACGAATAGAGGTATCGTCATGAAATTTGGCACGAATATTCTTTGTTATCCTACGCTGTTTAGTATTGAAAATGGGGAAAATCGGACCAGTGCCACGCCTACTTTTTATAGAAAATATGGACTCATCCGTGCTTTTAGCTCAATTTCTTGGCTTGTAGACCGAATTTTCAGCTAAAATTTTATTTCCTAGTCCACCATCTTAGACTAAAATATGTTCTCAAAAATGGGTGTGACACGCCCACTTATATATGGTATAATATAAGTAATGATATAATGAGGTGTTTGATAGGAAAAGCGGTATTGTAAATGAGTTAATAAATCAAAATTTGCTCCCTGTAAACTTAAAAAAAGTAGGTATCACCCGCCCACTTTTTATAACTTCGACAGATGCGGGTGTATGGGGTATATGAGCTTTGGTCAGGCCGAAGATAACGCTCTTACTTGTTCTCTATTAAAGTGGTTGATCAACAAGTGTGTAAATAATTTATTGAATTTATTGACATTGTCTTGACATTGTTTTAAAATGTCAGTATATATTCAAATATATTTGTTTTTTTTATAAAACTTAAAGAAATTTATCAACAGATGTGAATGTTTTCAAGGCAAAAATGTTTATAAAAATTTAAAAAATTAAAAATATACAGGCAAAGTGTTTTCCCTTCGCTTAAAAACGATAGAACGGCCTTTTTTTACTATTCACACTGCAAAAAATCGAAACACTTTTAATTTTTAAATTTTTCGCCCCATTAAACCTAATTCATAAAACTTGGCCTAATTCATAAAACTTACTTCATAGAACTTGGCAACCTTCGGAAGAAAGTTCCGAGCAACTGCTCGGGGTTCCAGGTTCTTTTTATTATCTTTAAAACGGCAGGCTTATATTTACTTTACGCAAGTGGCTCCAGTTTTTTTTTGTTAGTGATCTTGGTCCTGACCCCAACAAGGCAAAAAAAAAATGTCGCTCTCTCATGGGGGCGGGGCTGGAGCCCCTTGAATTTTAAAATAAAATCGTCTGTATCTCCGAAACTATGTAAGCTGTTTGGGTGATATTGGTACCGTTATAAAGCTAATTAAAATGACATTCATTTATGTGAAATAACTTTTTATAGAAATATGTCTAGTTTTATAAATAAACGAAAAGAAAAATGTGTAATTAACCTAAGGAAATATACTAAAAATAAGATAACATATATTTTAAGCTTTCTGAAGAAATTTATTTTGTTAAAATCTGTGCAGTATTTATAAAGAAAACCCGTTTTTAAATTGATAAGAAACTACTTTCTGAAATTATCGTATTATACCTTTTTACAATAATGCGTCTCTGGTACTATGCATTATGTTTGCCGTAATGGTTGCGGTCGTGTTAGTCAGAGATAAGGAGATAGGAAACTTCGTTCCCGCCAAAAAATATGTCGAACAAAGACTGAATTTCTTCGTTTATTTTTACGTGGGGACACACGTATAGTATATGTGTGCTGTATGTGAAGTTCACCGCATGTCGTCACGTTTATTTGACATTTTCTTTGTTTATTATTTTATGAGAACAAAAATTTATTAGATTGCGAAAATTGTTTCGCTATTTCGCAAAGAAATTAGGGTTTTTAATGACGTTAAATCATGCACTGGACTGTGCAAGTGGCACGGCAAGTATTAGGAATTATTAATTCAGGACAGCAATGATGTCATTCGTCAAGAACTTGCGAGCAACAACTGCGCGAGCTAATGGACAATACCAGCATAACCGATCATGATGGCTAAGTTGCATGATTATGTGGAGTTGCAACTACTGGAAGTGGTGATGGTGGCGGCGACGGCGACGGCGCATCACAAATTGGTAAAAGCTTACCACCACATCATGGCTACAGGTAGAGTGAATGGCATGCTTGCGGAATTTTGAATTTCATAATTTTTTGTGGATTTTTAGGACTTTGGCTTAGCCCTTTTGCCAAAAATTTCATACCGCCAAAACAGAAAGTTATGTCCATACTAGAGAAGGCCAGAAGTGCTATGGATGAAACGTACGGGTATGTTTTATGATCAAAATATATGTATATTCTGTCTTCTTTGGCTAAGAAAAAATGTCAAGTCGACTAAATTTAGAGACCGAAAGATGTGAATTTTTATTGTGAAAGTAAATTTTCCTTCCTTTCATTGCAGACGAGGATACGACGAACACGTTGCTTACAAGCAACAAGCTTATGATAGCTATAGCTACGGACATGCTCCAACAAATGCGGCTCCTCTGCACGGACCGCAGAACAGTAGTATTAGCGTATCTGGCATAGGTGCACGCGGCCCTTATGGCACACCCGAATACGAACCGGAATATAATTGCAGATTATTATAAGCAAAATTATTCATCTAATAACTTAAATGTTATGTATCGTACAAAAACTTAAATGGTTGCATGCATAAATAAATAAATACGTCGAAGGACTTAAATTATTAAGGCATTAAATTCTTATTATTTAAAAGGAATGCTTCTTATACCCGAAGGGATGGGGTTATATTCAATTAGTGCTTTCGTTTGCAACGCATTAAAGGAGGCGTGGTATAGAAAAGTATATATATTCCGGCTCAGAATCACCTCCTAAGTCGATTTGGCCATGTCCGTCCGTCCGTCTGTAGAAATCACGATTAAGGGAGAACGAATAGAGCTATGAAATTTGGGACGAATATACTTTGTCATAATAGGCTGCTTGGTATTAAATACAATACCAACATGGTTGTTTGGAACACATATGCAATCTTGCGTCCAGAAGATTTATACTTCACAACCATGTTCGTTATTGAACTTTTGAAATTTCGCTAGAATGTTTAGCTATTGCAGCAAAGATAAAAGGAAAGAAAGTTACTCATAACTAATGAAAATAAAAAATACACCTAAACAAACAAATGGCGGAATTCTGTACATTTAGTTAACATTATTTGTATCGCTAAATACGATATCCATGAATAAAATAGAAGATTTCATCTAAAATTTATTCATTTCGTCAATTGTGTTGAAAAAATCAATGATATTATAAAGCAGCGTTACATTTTACGTTAACAAAAGAAAATTCAGAAAGTACGAAAAAGGTAAAAGTACTTTTTGTAGTACTCGGTGTAAAGAACACAATAATTTTCTATTCTAGGAAGTAATTTGTACTCCGCGAAGCAAGAATAAACGTTTTGTTAACAGTTCAATCACATTTATGCACTAATATAATTGCTAATTAAGAAAAACATCAAATTTATCTTATATTGTAGCATACCGGCAACACTTCTTTGGTACCAAAATTCACAACAGGCGCAAAAATAGCTGCGTTCTATACAAACAGGCAACACTAATATGGGCAAATTCAATGGCGTGGTGAACGAAAATATGAGGGTATACCAACGCCATTTTATGTCTGCTCTTGTATTTTAATTGGATAATCAATTTGATTTTACAATGTTTTATTTTGCTTGAATTGTTCATAGAATAAGTCATACAGTTTCTGGTATAAAATAGTGGCGGATTTGATCGTATAAAATAATTTACATTAGATTTTTTGTTGTTAATCTGCACTTGCAATGATTTTTAAACTTACAATACTTTTCCCAAATAGGTTATAATTAAGAAATAAACTATTAAAAACTAAAATGGATATTAAATAGACTAAATATTGGCATAAATAAATAATTAAAAATTTATGTCTTCCAATTCATTACTTATATGAAAAATTAACTAAGTTGCTATCTCAATACAAACGATTTGACTTAAAAATCTAAATTGTCATTGGGGACTCAAAGCAGAACCCTCTCCGTCCCGATCACTCTTCATCAGGGGTCTGATGTTACCACTCTCAATCCCGAACACACTTCATCGGGGTCTGATGAAGTCCCTCTCCCGTGAACGTGCCGTCCACAACAGTGGTGGTGATTTTCCTATACGAAAAACCCCGTTCCCTTTCCTTGACACTCTTCATCTGGGGTCTGATGTTTGATTGTCTAAGAAGCATTTTTAGGTTTTTCACAAACACTACTTTATGCCAGAGTTGCATTTCTTAGCATTTTTCAGCAGTTTCCTATCTCCTTATCTCTGGTGTTAGTAACAAAGTGACAATAGGCGGCGCTATTTCTTTAGATTTTTATATGAAATAAAAATGAAAAATTTTTCGCCTGCGGCGATAATCTAAAATTGAAAAATTTTTCCCCTGCGGCGCTTTTTATTTTACATTTAACGACATTTTTATTACCTTTCTAACGGTACTAATAACATCTAAATATCTTCTACAGTTTTAGAGATATTAAGGGTTTTTTTTTTAATTTCAAAGGGCTCTAGCCCCGCCCCCGAGAGCGACATTTTTTTTTGGCTTTTTGGGGTCAGGAAAAGAAGCACTAACAACAAAAAATTAAAAAAAAAAAATTTGAGTCACTTGTGTAAAGTAAATATGTTCCAAACGGTACGTATATCATCCGGACATCTTTTACAGTTCAGGAGATATATGTAGATGGCAAGTTTTTAAATTTTAAAAGGCTATAACTCCTAAACCAGACGAGAGCGACCAAAAATTTTGTTGTTGGGATCGGCGCAAAAAAAAAAAACAACATTAAAGAGTTTATACTGTGCTCAATTTAAGCCGAATTAACTTTATCTTTTACCTTTATATCGAACTACCCCTTCCACCTTATACTTTGTTTGCTGGCACAGGTAAGAAACTGCGCTCCAATTTTATTCCCGAACAACAGAGAGACTCTTTATGCCACTTAATGCAGCAAAGGCGCATTTCCTCCAACACTTCCAGGCAAGCACTTTCTTGATAATTATTTTCTAATAGGCACAATTACATAATACACAACAAAAAACATCACAATCAAATATGAACTTACTTTCCAAACAAGCCTGAATTTTGCATGCGTTCGCTTTGCAAGGATCTTTTTTCCTCTTTGGCATAAATACCTTTAAAGTCGGCTTCTCTATTAAACAATAATTTTTTACGGGCTTGTAGCAGAGGCAACACAATTTTGGGATTTAAATTTTCTGCGTGGAATATAGGTTGCCAACACTTTCTGAAAATCGTATGGGATTATTTTTGAAGCGGGATAAAAAGGGAACATATTTACTTTAGACAAGTGACTCCAATTTTTTTTTTTTAATTATTTGTTGTTAGTGCTCCTTTTCCTGACCCCAACAAGCCAAAAAAAAAATGTCGCTCTCCCTTGGGGGCGGGGCTAGAGCCCTTTGAAATTTGAAAAAAAACCCTTAATATCTCTAAAACTGTAGAAGATATTTAGATGTTATTAGTACCGTTAGAAAGCTAATAAAAATGTCGTTAATTTATGTAAAATAACTTTTTATCGAAATATGTTTAGTTTTATAAACAAACGCAACTTAAGGTTTTTAATACTATTTTTTTTGATAAAATAATTTTTTCCAAACAAAAATGTGTAATTAACCCAAGGAAGTATACTAAAAATAAGATAACATATATTTTAAGCTTTCTGAGGAAATTTATTTCATATAAATCGGTGCAGTACTTACGGAGAAAACGCATTTACAAACGTAAGTATAAACTGCCAATTTAGAATTTTACTACTATACATATTTTTAATAATGCGAACGTACTGAGTTTGCACCGTTGGGTCTTTTAAGCTATGACGCCAGTTATCGTTTTTCTTGGTATTGTTGTTGTAAACTGGAAACAATATTAATTTGCGATTTGGTTGTATGGTTATTAAGCATTATGTATGAAATAAATATAAATGAAATACTTAAAATTTTTTCAATATCAATTAACCGCCGCATGTAAAAAATTTTTAAGAAACATCGCGCGATTTTTTTTAAAAATTTTTCAATTTTATATTAGCGCCGCAGGCGAAAAATTTTGAAGAAAAATCGCGCGATTTTTATTTTTCATTTTTAATAATAATAATTTTTCATTTTTAATTCATATGAAAATCTAAAGAAATAGCGCCGTCTAATGTCACTTTGTTACTAACACCACCACAACCATTACGGCAAACATAATGCATAGTACCAGAGACGCATTATTGTAAAAAGGTATAATAAGATAATTTCAGAAAGTAGTTTCTTATCAATTTAAAAACGAGTTTTCTTTATAAATACTGCACCGATTTTAACGAAATAAATTTCTTCAGAAAGCTTAAAATATATGTTATCTTATTTTTAGTATATTTCCTTGGGTTAATTACACATTTTTCCTTGGAAAAAATTATTTTATAAAAAAAAATAGTACTAAAAACCTAAGGTTGCGTTTATTTATAAAACTAGAAATATTTCGATAGAAAGTTATTTTACATAAATGAATGACATTATGTAAATTATGTAAAATTATTAATTAGCTTTATAACGGAACCAATATCACCCAAACAGCTTACACAGTTTCGGAGATACAGACGATTTTATTTCAAATTTCAAGGGGCTCCAGCCCCGCCCCCAAGAGAGAGCGACATTTTTTTTTTGGCTTGTTGGGGTCAGGACCAAGAGCACTAACAAAAAAAAAACAAAAAAAAAAAATTGGAGCCACTTGCGTAAAGTAAATATAAGCCTAAAAAATTATCTACGGACTATGATAATACAGAAATTTTTTTACATTACAAAAATAAATTTCAAAATTGAAATCATACAATTATGTATATCAATTAAGAAATGGTAACTGGTTAATACAATTAAGCAGAAATTCTGATATTAAAAAATTCTATTATATCAAATATATATTTTAACTTGTATTGTGTCTTTTGAAAAGTTAAAATTTGAAGCTGTTACTCAATGTCGTAACTCTCAAAGATTTGCACACGTTGTATGTAATTGTAATATGCCATAAAGATGTGCTAAATACATCAAGTATATTGCTCCTGGAAATTGCTCTGTCCCTACTAAGGATCAAAACAATGAAAAAATAATTAACACTAATGAAAACTATAATATGAGTACGTAAATTGCAATGAAGTGGGTCATACCGCAAACTTCAAAAATTGTCCAAAAAGACTTCAATATATCAGAAGATTGGAAGAAAGAAAAAATAATTTAATCACTTCCTGTAATTAGGAGTCCTAAAGTTATCTTTCCTGAACATTCCAAATTACATGTTCAAAATAGAGCTGTGTACAAGCCGTTTTGAAACAACTTTTAAATCACAGAACATTTCTATTTGCAATAACAGCCTTTCTTGCTATTGCTCTACTGGAAACAAAAACAAAATTGTCGGTCGACAAAGACTACGCAGTTGTAATGCCAATTATTGCTAAATAGATATAAGAGAAGGATACACATACGAAGTGCACATACATTAAATATTGATACACATACGAAGTGCACATAAATGAAATACATAGATATGTACGTTCAACCGTATTCTAGGCTTTTAGTTACAAAATGAGCATTGCATAGTTTCCTTTCTGTTAAGAAGGAAACGAGAGAAAAATCTCCCTTTTCCCTTTTTATATCCTAAAACCGAAAGAATGAGGGTATATTTACTTTGTGTTCCGTTTGTAACGCATTAAAGTAGGCTTGGCAGGTATTGAAAAGTATATACATACATATATTCCGCCTCAGAATCACCTCCTGATTTAGCCCTTTCCGTCCGTCTGTCTGCCTTTCTGTAAAAATACGATTACAGGAGAACGCATAGAACTACCATGAAATTTGGCACGAATATTCTTTGTCATCATAGGCTTTTTGGTATTAAAAATATTAATACACCCGATAAATATTATAAATATTAATGCATCCAATTTAAGAGCTAAATTTCTCAGCTTGTAGTCCGGATCGAAGGCGGAAATTTCAGTGCCGCGTTTACCGTGTTAGTGGGAGTCATCGCACTACAAATGGGCGTGACACGCCCACTGGTATACTAGTATTACAAACAACAAGTATATAAACAAGTATTATAAATAAGTATAACAAGTATTTGTTGTTCTTTTTGTTGAGTAAGAAAATAACCAGAATTAAATGGAATAATGAATAAGTATGCCTTTGGAGATTGAGCGGAGGGAAAGAGGAAGAGAGGGAGAGCTTTTTTCGTTTCTTCATTTTGTCGCAGTTTAAATGCGATACTGCTTCCGTCAACTGCCATTTATTAATAGACTGCTGTAAAATTGTAAAATGAGCAAGCTTTAGCCATTTAGTTTGTGTTTGACAGCCATTGAGACAAGCTCATCAATTTTGAATTTCAGACAACCTCGTCAAAGTAAATTTTGTGTTCTGGTTCAGATCGCCCAAAAGAGGTCGTCATATATGATGGAATGATATTGGACGATCGGAGGATGACACATCACATTTGAACATGAAAAAGCTATCCGCGCGATGGATGCCGCGATTGCTCGCACTCGATCATAAGCGCAACCGTGTAACCACTTCAGAGGAGTGCAGGAACATCATAGGAAAAGGAGGAACACCGCCAAGTTCAATCGCAATCCGAACGAATTTTTGCGCCGTTTCATAACCGTAGACGAAACATGGATCTATCACACCGCACCAGAAACTAAAGAACAATCAAGACAGTGGGTTTCTCCGGGTCAACGTGGACCAAAGAAGACCAAGTTGGGTCTGTCGGCCAACAATGTCATGGCCAAAGTTTATTGGGATGCACGCAGTGCCATTCACATCGGTTACATTGAAAAGGGTAAAACGATCACCGCCGCATATTATTTAGAGGTTACGGACAGATTCGATATTGATTTGAAGCAGAAATGACCGCATTCGGCAAAAAAAGTGTTGTTCTATTAAGACAATGCACAGGTGCATACGTAGGTAGTCATCATGGAAAAAATTTATAAATTGGGCTACGAACTGCTACCCCATCCAGCATATTCTCCATATTTAGCCCCCTGCCACTATTTTCTGTTTCCAAACCTGAAGAAATGGGTGGGTGGTAAGAGATTCGGGTTGAACGAAGAGGTCATCACTAAACTAAACAAATATTTTGAGAACCTATTATTTGGAAGGAATAAAATTAATTGAAAAACGCTGGACTAAATGTGTCGACCTAAAAGGAGACTATATTGAGAAATAAAACGCTTATTTATTCATTCATTTATTTAATCATTTACAAGAGTTGTACAAAAAAGGTCTCTAGACCTTGTATAATGTACCAATAACACAGTAAAATAAAGTAACAAGCATCTGACTAAAATGCAGAGCTAGAACCATTACACTTATCAGATAACTTACTCCATCTGTACCACATTACCACCAGATACCAAGCCAGGAAAAAAAACAGTGACAAATGTGAATCAACACACAAAACATCGCGACACGACGCGCTCTGAGTCCCCCACACTAACCGTAATCTAAAAATGTCTCACTGTCGACCGAGCCGCTATAATGCTTGTTGGACTGGCCCACCTAAATCAACCTTATTCAGGAAGCCAACAAACTTACTTTTAAAGCGGAGCGTTGATGTGAAGCACCTTACATTAGAAGGCAGCCTATTCCAAAGCTCGATTCCAGTAATCAGGCTGGAACGTTCCCTCGTCAACGAACGGTACCTAGGTAGAATGAAGTTCGCAGAACGGACTGAAGTACCATGTATAAGCTTATCAAAAATGTATCTAGGAACATGACTCTTCATAATAATGTGTAAAAAGAGAAGTAAACGGTATTTAAAGAGCGCACTGAGGTCCATTCCAATGACTGCCTTAACCAGTCCCTACCCCTCAACCCAAAAACTAACCTGACTGCCGATCGAAAGCAAACGTTGACCTTACGCCAGCATTCCGCGCTGCACCCTCCGTAAACTTTACAGCCGTGAAGGAAATGGGGCACTATAAGCACTTTAACAAGGCGCAATCTAGCAGATTGCAGCAAAAAGTGCTTTATTAAGTAAAGACACCTCAGTATCCCATAAACCTTACGGCAAAAAAGCGCTACATGCCGGTACCACGATAGATCCTCCGAAATAGTAATGCCCAAACTTTTGATGGTACTGCTATAAGGGATGATATATAGCAATCCTATATATCTATCCTATCCTGACCCCCGAGATGCAACCATCACCTGCGTTTTACTAGGATTAAGGGTAAGCTTATTTTGGCCCGCCCATCTAGAGACCGATTCGAGGTTCTCCGTAATAAACTCTATCACACACTCTGAACTCCCCTGATCACATGGCAAAACAAGCTGAACGTCATCAGCAAAAAAAAGGAACTAAAGAGTTCCTTTTAGGACCACAGGACCACAATTGGTAGATCATTAATGTAGAGCGCAAAAAGCAAAGAGCCTAAAATAGAACCCTATGGCACTCCACTCCCCACCCCCAGGGAGCCGGAAAACTGGACAGTTATGTTGAAACCATAAACGTCAATCCTGTTCTGTATAATGATTATAAAAACATTAACATTATACTCTCAAATAACATAATACCTTCTAAAGTTTAACATAAACATTTACCTTAAAATGGAAACTATTAGCTTTTGATGTAACAATAGCACAGTCACATGTCAAAATTCTTACCATCGACGTTGAGGCTTTGAGAAATGTTGGCCCAAATTCTTTCCTTCTGCAGGGCGTTCGTATAATTTACGTCCTCCAAATCATATAAGCATTTGTATTGCCTCACCACTTCAATAAGTTTCTCCTCAATATCCATCCTAAATATATTTAAACATTAATAAATTAAGGCTCCGGGAAATAACGCCCAAATGAAATAAAGCCCACTTTTTTTTTATATGAAGATTTGAAATCGTAAAATTTGGGTGTTATTTAATTTTTTTTTTTGCTTTATTTCATTTTCAATAAAAGCCCAAAGTGGGCTTTATTTCATTTTATTGTGGGCTTTATTTCATTTTTTTGTAAAAATTATAAAATTTCTGAAAATGAAATAACGCCCAAAATTACGGCGTCGACTGAACTTTAATGCGGATATGAAGAACTTTAATGCATGCAGAAAGACCCAGAATAGAAGAAGAATTTTCAACAAGGAGATGGTTTTGTTGGCTGAGGGTTTTAATCTCTGCCACGGCCGAAGGCCGGCATGCAGAAGGACCCTGGATAGAGGAAGACTTTTCAGCAAAGAAGATGGTTTTGATGGCTGAGGTTTATAATCCCTGCCACAGCCGAAGGCCGGTATGCAGAAGGACACTTTGCCTGCGCAGAAGGACCCTGGATAGAAGAAGTCTTTTCAGCAAAGAAAATGGTTTTGTTGGCTGAGGGTTTTAATCCCTGCCCCGGCCGAAGGCCGGCACTCAGAAGGACCCTGGATAGAGGAAGACTTTTCAGCAAAGAAGATGGTTTTGTTGGCTGAGAGTTTTAATCCCTGCCCCGGCCAAAGGCTGTCACGCAGAAGGACCCTGGATAGAGGAAGACTTTTCAGCAAAGAAGATGATTTTGTTGGCTGAGGGTTATAATCCCTGCCCCGGCCGAAGGCTGTCACGCAGAAGGACCCTGGATAGAGGAAGACTTTTCAGCAAAGAAGATGGTTTTGTTGGCTGAGGGTTTATAATATAAGATAAGCCATCTTCTTTGCTGAAAAACCTTGCTCTATCCAGGGTCCTTCTGCGCAGGCAAAGTGTCCTTCTGCATGCCGGCCTTTGGCCGTAGCAGAGATTAAAACCCTCAGCCAACAAAACCATCTTTGCTGAAAAGTTTTCCTCTATCCAGGGTTCTTTTGCCCAAAGCCAAAAGTGGGCCTGATTTAATTTTTTTATGAAATAACGCCCAATTTGGCAAAATTAAATAAAGCCCACTTTGGGCCTTATTTCATTTGGACGTTATTTCTTGGAGCCATAAATAACCATCAAGAACCTGGGACCCCGAGCAGTTGCTCGGAACTTTTTTCCGAACGTTGCCAAGTTTTATGAAATAAGTTTTATGAATTATGAATAAGGCCAAGTTTTATGAATTAGGTTTAATAGGGACGAAAAATTTTAAAAATAAAAGAGTTTTGATTTTTTGCAGTGTGAATAGTAAAAAAGGCTGTTCTATCGTTTTAAAGAGAAGGGAAAACACTTTACATATGTATATACTTCAAAAATTTTCTTATAAACATTTTTTCCTTGAAAACATTGACATCTGTTGATAAATTTATTTAAGTTTTACAAAACAAAACAAAAATATTTGAATATATACGGACATTTTATTTCAGAACAGAAAGAAATTTAAAAACAAAAACAAAACAATGTCAATTCAATAAACTATTTATACACTTGTTGATCAACCACTTTAATAGAGAAAAAGACCCACCAAAATGATTTTTTTAGAAAAAAACACCTCGGATGATCGATTTGCAATCTCTCAATCTCCCTAATATGTGAATATCAAAGAAATCCTTAGAGCCGTTTTCGATCTCAAAAAAGCTACAAATATATGTACAATTTTAGCTCGTTTAATAATATGGCGTTCACACGGACCGAATTTTCGATTGAAAAGTCGACTTTTCAAAAGTTCTCTGAAAAGACGACGAAAAGCTGCTTTTCGTCCATGCAAATACTGTCAAATGAAAAGCAGCTTTTCGGCGTCTTTTCAGAGAACTTTTGAAAAGTCGACTTTTCAATCGAAAATTCGGTCCGTGTGAACGCCATATTATTAAACGAGCTAAAATTGTACATATATTTGTAGCCCTGAATTCTATTATATTTCAATCAAAGTGACATTCGGACACTTTCAGAGAACCAATCAGAAGGCAGCATTTTTATTGCATTTTTATTTCGTTTTCATTATTATGTGTGTGTATGAAAAATTATTTTGAAAATTCGCTTTTGCTTATACTTTTGATTCAAATTTTGTCGTCTGAACAGCAATTGTGGGGAAATTTGAAAAGTCGACTTTTCAGTCGAAAATTCGGTCCGTGTAAACGCCATATAAGATTAGATATGATTAAAATTAGTAAATACTCACACAAGAACTTCAATTCCAATTTTATAATTCAAATAATTTAATTCAAATTTTAGAAACAATTTTAGAGCTGAACATTTTAGGCGTCGGCATCTATTAGTTGTTACTTACTCACTGCCGAAGTTTTACAAACTTGTTTTGGGTACACGTAATACCTTACGGTATCGTCATGATTTTATTATTAAGATTTTATGAACTCAACATAATAAGATGAATACGAGGGTAGTTCGACAAGTCAGGGATTTTTTGAATAAAATAATTTTTTTTCGGCAAATAAGCGTTTTATTCCTCAACAGCTAAAAGGAGACTACTTTTAGCTCGATACATTTAGTCCAGCGTTTGCCAATTTTTTTTATTCCTTCCAAATGATAGGTTTTCTTAAGGCCCTCAAAAAAGACGTTTATTTAAGTGATTCGACCGAATCGCTTACCGACCAGCCATTTCTTCAGGAAATAGTCGCAGGGGGCTAAATCTGGAGAACATGCTGGATGGGGTAGCAGTTCGTAGCCTAATTTATGAATTTTTGCCATGGTGACTACACAAGGTGGAACAGCAATTTTTTTCTTCGCCAAATGAGGTCGTTTCTGCTTTAAATTAATATCGAATCTGTCCAAAAGCTCTGAATAATATGCGCCGGTGATAGTTTTACCCTTTTCAAAGTAATCGATGTGAATGACACCTCGTACACCCAAAAAAACTGTGGCCATGTCCCACCTTGGCACCTTGGTGCACGTTCACCCAGAGAAACCCACTTTTTTTATTCTTGTTCTTTGGTCTCTGGTGTGGTGTGATGGATCCACATTTCATCTACGGTGACGAAACGGCGCCAAAATTCGTTCGTGGGTTGAACGTCGCCAAACGCTCCTATGAAGGGGTCACGCGGTTGCGCTTATGATCGAGTGTAAGCAATCGCGGCAGCCATCGCGCGGATTGCTTTTTCATGTCCATATATTTAGGTGATGTACCCACTCACTTGAGATGCCTATAGCCTCAGCCACCTAATAAAGCACTTTCATTTTCCGATCGTCCAATATCATTCATTGGATTTCACCGACGATTTCTGGCGTGACGACCTCTTTTAGCCGACCTAAACGTTCGGCGTCACTTGTTTCTTACGCAAAATATAATGCTTAATCAGCACACGAAATTCACTTCTTTAAAATTTACGAGGTTGTCTGTTTTCAGGTTTTTGGCTGTCAAACACAAACTAAAGGCTCAGTTTCATAGACTCCATTTGCGTGCGTATCCGTCAGAAATCTATTACAACTATAACAACTGTTCTTGTAAACGCACGGACTCTATGAAACTTATCCCATATGTTTTCGTATATTTCAACTTTTCTTGCGTGAGTTTTCTGACGGAAACGCCGCAAACGGAGTCTATGAAACTGAGCCATATGAAACTGAGCCTTTAGGACCAAGGTGATAAAAAACACTTTAATCGCTTTTAGTCACTTCGTCTATTGAAAATCTCACAATAAATTTTATATAAACATAGGTTGCATTCAGAACGGTCAAGCCATTTTGGCTTTTTGCTTAATTTTTGTCTGAGGGGGTAGAAAGGTCAGAAGGGCTGACAAAGCATTCGCCATTTTTTCTAGCCAAAAATTTGTATGCTGCACCTGTTCAGAACTTTCTTCTCTGTCACTCATTTTCAGTGTTTTATTTCCTTCTCGTGTGGCGGCCACGTGGAATTTGGCATAAAGTGTTGTTGTTGTTTAAATGTTGTTGTTTTTCAGCAAAGACTCAGCAAACGTATTCAGAGCACATGATTTATTCTGACAAGAAAAAGCCAACACAGCTTGACCGCTCTGAATGCAACCATAGATAGTCAATGGTTGCCAGAGATAACGAGATAGGAAACTGCGTCAAGACCCATCGTATATGTCAAAAAAAAACGAAATTCGGTTTTTAGGTGAAACACGTATAGTGTATGTGTCGTGTATATGTCGTTCACCACAAGACGTCACGTTTATATGACATTTCCTTTGTTTATTATTTTAACAGATAAAAAGTGTTTAGCTTGTGAAAATTGTTTAGCTATTTCGCAAAGAAATTAGCGTTTTTAGTGAATTTAAATGAAGTTAAATCATGCACTGGACCTCGCAAGTAGCACTTGCCGGGGCTGTATATGAACGGCTTGCCATTTTGGAGCAGGATGATTGGCCTGCAACGGCAGGCATGGAAATTTCAGTGCAGGGAAGTTTGTTGCGACCTCTGGTATTTTTCTCCGGCCAATCGGAGTTGATAGGTCATGTTTTGAGTAAAACCGCATCGGATCCGATGCCAGCGTATCAAGGCACCACCTTGTCGCACAATCATGAGCATTATGTGATACTATCGTCAGGAGCCACGGTCTTAATGCAATTGCTCGGGGCTCAGTCAATCGGTTTGAATGGAAGTGGAATGGAAATGAACTTAGCATTTGGAATCGCAACGCAAATGCAGAAAAGAAAAGGTACTTTAATTAATGATTAAATTATTATTTAAGTGTTTTATGTGATGTTTTTGCATTTTTTCTAGTACGGGCGTTGCTGTACTTGGCCACACGGTTGCTCGATTTACTCACGCACAAATCCGCCGGATTTACTTTAGCTTTAAATCAAAAGAACAATGAAATGTGCAACATATTATTTTTATAATTCAGACTGTATATTTAAATGTTACTACATAATATTGTAGGAAAAATTATTCATCTAATAACTTAAATGTTATGTATCGGATAAACACTTAATGTGGTTGTATGCATAAGTAAATAAATACATGAAAGAACTTAAATTCATATTATTTAAAAGCAATTCTTTTTTACCCTACACCCGAAAGGATGAGGGATAGATTCACTTTGTGCTTCCGTTTGTATCGCATTAAAGGAGGCGTCTGCCTGTAAGTCTGTCAGTCCGTCCGTCTGTAGAAATCACGATTAAGGGAGAACTAATAGAGCTGTGAAATTTGGGACGAATATACTTGGTCATAATAGGCTGTTTGGTATTAAATACAATACCAACATGGTTGTTTGGAACACATGCAATCTTGCGTCCAGAAGATTTATAACTTCACAACCATGTTCGTTATTGAACTTTTGAAATTTAGCTAGAATGTTTAGCTATTGCAGCAAAGATAAAAGGAAAGAAAGTTACTCATAACTACTGAAAATAAAGAATACACCTAAACAAACAAATGGCGGAATTCTGTACATTTAGTTAATATTATTTGTATCGTTAAATACGATATCCATGAATAAAATAGAAGATTTCATCTAAAATTTATTCATTTCGTCAATTGTGGTGAAAAAATCAATGATATTATAAAGCAGCGTTACATTTTACGTTAACAAAAGAAAATTCAGAAAGTACGAAAAAGGTAAAAGTACTTTTTGTAGTACTCGGTGTAAAGAACACAATAATTTTCTATTCTAGGAAGTAATTTGTACTCCGCGAAGCAAGAATAAACGTTTTGTTAACAGTTCAAGCACATTTATGCACTAATATATTTGGTAATTAAGAAAAAAATCAAATTTATTTGATATTGTAGCATACCGACAACACTGCTTTGGTACCAGAATTCATAAGAGGCGCAAAAATAGATGCGTTCTATACAAACGGGTAACACTTGTATCGGCAAATTCAATGGCGTGGTAAACGAAAATATGAGGGTATACCAACGCCATTTTATGTCTGCTCTTTTATTTTAATTGGATAATCAATTTGATTTTACAATGATTTCTTTTGCTTGAATTGTTCATAGAATAGATCATACAGTTTCTGGTATAAAATAGTGGCGGATTTGAGCGCATAAAACAATTTACATTAGATTTTTTGTTGTTAATCTGCACTTGCAATTACTTCTAAACTTAAAATACTTCTACCAAATAGGTTATAATTAAGTAATAAACTATTTAAAAGTAAAATGGATATTAAATAGACTATATATTGGCATAAATAATTAAATAAAAATGTATGTCTTCGAATTCATTACTTATATGAATAATTAACTAAGTTGCTATCTCAAAACAAACATTTCGACTTAAAAATCTGAATTGTCATTGGGGTCTCAAAGCTGAACCCTCTCTGTTCCGATCACTCTTCATCTAGGGGGTCTGATAGTTGAGTTTCTGAGCTCAATTTTCGGCTTTTTCACGAACACTACTTTACGATTAGACGTCAAATCGCAGATCAGAGTTGCAAGTTTTTCGAGCCTTGACGCAGTTTCCTATCTCGTTATCTCTGATGGTTGCATTCAGGACAACAAGCTGTGTTGGCTTTTTTCTGTTTTTTTGTCTGAGGGGGTTAGAAAGGTCAGAAAGGTCTGAGGCTGACAAAGCCGTCGCCATTTTTTCTAGCCAAAAATTTGTATGCTGTATCTGCTCAGAACTTTCTTCTCTGTCACTAATTTTAGTGTTTTGTTTACTTCTCGTGTGGCGGCCACGTTGAATTTGGAATAAAGTGTTGTTGTTTAAATGTTGTTGTTTTTCAGCAAAGACTCAGCAAACGTATTCAGAGCACATGATTTATTCTGACAAGAAAAAGCCAACACAGCTTGTTGTCCTGAATGCAGCCAATGGCAACTTTGGACGAACCATCTCATCTTACCCTAAAATCTTTTCGTTCTATATAAAACCAATGTCAGTCGCAAATACGATGAAAATTAGAAAAATACTTTTACGACAGCAATGATATAGATTGTATTGAGAAAACTTTGATACTACAATATATTTCTCAATTACAAAGAGTTTCATAAGAATAGCAACAAGAAACGCAGAACAAGGAACCTGGAAAATTAGAGACTTGGTGACAGCTTGATACGAAATATTTATTTTTTATTTTATCAAAATGCCATCGAAAAAGAAGAAATACAATGCACGTTTTCCTGCGGTAAGTTACTCTGACAAAAATCGAGGCATGTGCTTGTGTCTCTTGATTTGTAAAATAATATTCACTGATTGGATAATTATTCTTGATATTGTTAAAATATTGTTGATTTGAAAAATAATTATCCATTGATTGCAATAGATTACTAGAAAACCAAATAATACATATGGATATATACGCATAGTATTCTCTTATCTGATACAATACTAATATTCGGCCAATGAACACAACGTCGTTTAATTATCGTCGGTAGAAAACTTATCAATTTTTCTCAGGTTTTAATAAATAATGCACAGTGGAAAAGAAACTTATCAAAATATATAAATGTGTACTTGTTATAACCCTAGGGAAAATTTGGAGTCAATTAACCTAAGGGGACAAGTCCTGGGAAAAGTCCGTTGAGGCGACAAATTATCCATTGCTAATGTTTACTTTATTCATATATTTTATATTCATAGTATACTTCATTTATATTTCTAAAAGTTTTTAGTATTCGTCATTTGTGTTTAAAACAGTTGTAAACTGACGTGCTTTAAAAGAAACTTGTCTTTATTTGATTAATTATTAATATAACTGCTATATTTATATAAATATAAAAATGTTTGCAGCTGCCTCTGGCAAGCGGAATATTAAAAGATTAATTGGACGCAGTTTTGCAAATAGCTATCAACCAACATCGCAAAAAACTCTGAGGGAATGTAATATTTTTTATTGTTTTTAGTGTATTCTTAGTTTTTTATGACATTTTAATTTTTTTTTTTTAAAAGTTTTAATTTTTTATAAACTTTTTATATACATTTACATACATATGTCCAAGCAGACAGCAGTAGAAAATGAAGAAGCAAAATGAAGAATAGACTAAACACAGTAGAAAATTTATGTTCGGTCAAATTTTTTTGCGATGGTTGCAATTAACAGTCGAAGAAAAGCTTATACTAGGACTTTAATCGTCGATGCTCCATCTGAAGAAAATTTTTTCAAATGAAATAAAATTTAAAATATTTGAAGCATTATAATGTATTAAAAATAAAATGTAAAAATAGAATTACTATTAATATTATGTAAAATATTATTAATATTACGTATTATTATTATTTTTATGAGAAGTTCCTCTGTGAAATGAAGTTAAATTAAAAATATTTGATTGAAACATAATCATAACGAAACATAATCAGCCTTGTACTGTAGTCCGATCCGGAATTGATTCTGAATCGAAATTGAATTCCGATTTGTATTTGTAGAGGTGTTCTGCAATCCGATCGAATTTCACATGTTCGAAACGAAAACAATTCCGATTCGAACTCATCCCAGCAAACATTTTCAATCGCCGACTATAAGAAAGCGACTCGCCATGGCAATCAATTAGTTGCCGGCAATTATTGCTGTCTGATAGCTTTCTGATAGCCAGTTGTATGCAGTTGTTACCTCGCCGGCAATAAGACAGGTCGAGTCGCCAGCAATAGGACATGTCCGGTCGCCAGCAATAAGACATTTTCAATCGCCGATTATAAGAAAGCGACTCGCCATGGCAATAAATTAGTTGCCGGCAATTATTGCTGTCTGATAGCTTTCTGATAGCCAGTTGTATGCAGTTGTTACCTCGCCGGCAATAAGACAGGTCGAGTCGCCAGCAATAGGACATGTCCGGTCGCCAGCAATAAGACATTTTCAATCGCCGACTATAAGAAAGCGACTCGCCATGGCAATAAATTAGTTGCCGGCAATTATTGCTTTCTGATAGCCGGTTGTATGCAGTTGTTACCTCGCCGGCAATAAGACATGTCCGGTCGCCGGCAGTTAGACATGTCGAGTTGCCGGCAGTTAGACATGTCGAATCGCTGTCTCATTGCTAAAAAATTTTATGGCGATAAGATGGCAAGCATCGCACCTGAAATTATAAACATTTTGTTGTGTCATACATATACATATTAAATGATTCTAGGCTGATTCATCGCAATCACACAGCATCGCACACAGCAATTCATCGCGGCGGCAATTCGTCGCAAGACAAATTCTTCGCACAGCAATTCATCGCGTAGCAGTTCATCGCAACATCGTATCCAATATCCAATTGTTGCAATTATATCCCAAATAATTTGAGAAAATTGTTGAAGAAACTGCAAAAATGAGTTTTTAATATTTTTAAAATTTGTGGTTAATTTGATAATTTCATAATTTTTGGTGGAGAATTATCAAACTTTTCTCAAAACTTCCTTGTAATTGGTTGCTGGTGCGATGGGTTGCTGTTGCGATAGGTTGCTGCTACGATGAGTTGCTGGGCGATGAGTTGCTTGCGATGGGTTGCTCGCGATGAATCAGCCGGGTTCCATATTAAATAATTTATTTTTTGCGGACGAAGGATGATTCTATGTCCGCAGAGAGAATCTAAAATTATTTTAAATAAAAATTGACAGAAAAATATATGATATGAACAATTTATTTCATTAATCTAAGTAGACAATTATCATCATAAATTTATCGCCAAACTATTGCCGTGGCAGTAAGAAAGCAAGTCGCCGTATGGTAGACAATAATCGTCATAAATTTATCGCCAAACTATTGCCGTGGCAATAATTATTGTTGCACCTAGTATTCCCTGGAGCGCTTTGTATTCTCCAGAAATACTTTTTTCTGATTTTGCATTTCCCAGCATGTATATGATTAATTAGTATTCATGGTAAAAATTAAATATTAACAGGGCTACCTTTTTCCACTCGGCACTTTTTTCATTGGTGGTCCAAAAGTATTGAGTTTCTCTGCTAACTCTTCCCACAAAAATCGCATGTGCATTTTTTACAATCAAATTCATATTCACCAACAAAAAGTTGGTCGGATTGCTTCCGACAGAAAATTCTGATAAATCGAAATGCAGAACACCTCAATTCCGAAAAATACGCAAACATCGGATTCGAATATCAGAATCAGAATACAGATCACCTTCGAGGAAAAAGTAATCGAAATCAAATCCGATTCCGTGTGAATCGGAATGCAGAACAAGGCTGAATGAGATAAATCTCTATATATAAAAATGACTCTCTATATATATGTATATATAAATCTCTATCTCTCTATCTCTATATATAAAAAGTCCTGACTGACTCATCAACGCCCAGGCTAAACGCTTGGACCTGAAATTTTGCAAAGACGTTTCCTTTATGATGTATACAAGCACTAAGAACGGATATTTCGAAATTCAAACCCTAAGGTGGTGAAAAGGGGTTGCAAAGTTTGTATGAGGAATATTTTATTTGTGGTCAGATTTGCTTGAAACTTGGTCTTAATACTCTTTGGTATAATTAATCAAACACATATTTCGGCATTTTTCAAAATCCAACCCCTGATGGGGTGAAAACGGATTGCAACGTTTGTATGAAGAATATTTCATTTGTGGTCGGAAGCAACACGCGCTTTCTAACCATTTAACTAGAATGAGCCACAGCAACGCGGGGACGGGTACATCTAGTATGTAATAAATCTGAAGAAGTATAATTTTAATTTCTATTTTATTAAAACTAAGGTTATAAGGTTTTCGTTTTACCTTTCTCAGAACCAGGTTCTAAAAGAGCTGTACCAGGATAGAATTTTTCAGACAGGTCCTAGGACCTATCATAGATATCTGAAGAGTGTCAATTGACCCCAGCCATTGACAACGCAAAGTAAAAGTCACCGACTGTTCTCATACAAAGTGTTAGAAATGGGACCGGTCCCGATCCCTGTAACCGGTCACGTGATCTATATCTCTCCAGTTACCTTTCCCGTAGGGAAAGGTCCAATTATTCAATTATTTAGGATCATGTTATCATCACGTTATTTTAAAATTTAAGTTATATGAAGAACAAAATGTGTTACAATTAGTTGTGAAAATTAATATGTATTGTAATTTGATCCCAAGTGATTCAAATTTATTCAAATAGTATAGAAAATTATTTATATTTTCATGCCGGCGTTTCCAATCTCGATTGAAGATTCCACTTTTTAGGTCGAAGAGAATTGCGCAAATTCAATTGCTGCCACTAGTACTCGCATTTCTATACATCCATGAAGTAATCTAATGGAAATAAATAACATGCGGAATGTCAGAAGTAGCACTTATTTGATTCTAATGGAATCACATTTAAGAGTTGACGTTTATGTTCATAATGGTTAAATATGGTGCAAATTTAATGAAATATATATTTTTGATGGATTTCTCATTAGACTAGAAATCATTAAGAGAAAATATTTGCAAGTAAAATGTTTATCTTCTAACAAAATTTTAAAAAAGACATCAGATAACACTTGAGAATTGTTCTTTTTTCCAGGGACGAATTAAAAAGATTATGCAAAGCGATGAGGAAATTGGAAAAGTTGCCCAAGCCGTTCCGGTTATAATCTATATCCTTTTATACAATTTTTTGCAATTAAATTTACTAAATTATTATTTTTAGGATCTAAAATTTTATATATTGTATTATCTGTTTTCCATAACTTTCGACATATACTCCTTTTCTCCGTACTATACCTAGAACACTTGAATTGTTTGTAGAATCATTACTGAATAAAACCCTTAAGATCACAAGTTCACGAAACGCAAAAACCCTTTCAACGTCACACATGAAGCAATGCATTATGGGCGAGCAACGTTTCGACTTCCTGCGTGAACTCGTGAAAAATATACCTGACATAAGTGTCGCAGAGGAAACTGCTAGCTACATCGATGACGAAATGCAAAGCTCACCGGAGCCGCAGAACTATCCAGACTCGGATACTCCGTACGATTTAAGCATGCCTTCAACGTCAACACGTTCAGTCGCCAATGGTAACTATCAGAGGCCGCAGTTCCCGACCCGATCGAACCAAAACGGCACTAAGTTGCCAACTTCATCTTCTGCCTCTGTTCAAAATGAACAAATGCTTCCTTACGTGACCGAGAGAAGTACTTTTCTAAAGACAACTGCAGCTCTTGCATTGGGCGATATACCTACTGGAGGATCAGATGGACATAATCAAATGTGTGATAAGGAGCTTACTACAAGCATAACACGTGAAGAAGCTCTGCTACGACCTGGTGTCACTGCAATGTCGTCCGTAATAACGAGTACGCAAAAGCATCAAGAGTTGGGGACAGTGGCATATGGCATAAATGAAAGAGAACTGGGCAATTTTTTTGTGGCGTCTATGTCCGAGGCAACATCATCCGCTTTTAAAAAGTGCGAGCTCCTCAAACATGAAAATTCCAAGAAACACGTGTGCCAGCAAAAAGCAATAACACTAAACGTCACTTCTAGTAATTCTTCGGTAATTAAACATACCAATGCCTCTCAGGATTCATATACACCGCAAAAACTCTCTCGAACGGACTCAGGGCCTCCAATAGAGGTCATAAATTGGGATCCTACTGATATGCCGCATCCACATTCAGAGTCTGTGACAAGCCGTAGCGATGCACAATCCAATGAACCAAATAGTAATACAGCACATCCTCTTATTCCTGCGCCTATCGTTAGTATTGATTTTTGCAAAAAGCCTGTTGTGAAAATTGATTATAGTAACTTATCAATACCTCCTACAAAACAATCGGCTTCAATTATTGAACCGCTGCATACACCACCGTCTGTTAAGGGCAGTGCATCCAAGAAAATAAGCGCCCATGTCAACCAAGAGCCCGTTATTAATATTGATTTGTCCAATATTGTGACAAGTTCCGGCCGTGAAATCAATAACGAGCGCGCGTTATCTAAAATCAGCATAGGTAATATTGCCCCGATGCCTTCATTTCTAAATCCTTCATTGGCGGCGCAACTTAATTTGTCAAATAATGCAATAAATTTTTCGCGTACAAATTCCAACTCAGTGCCATCATCTACAAGTGATCAGCCGTCAATTGTATTAAGCGGCGCTGTAGCATCGCCATTAACTGCAGCAGTTAAGAATAACAATTCATTTTTCGAATTGGATGAGGACTATGATAATATATGAACGATGATTATTTTATTTTATTGAACATGTCTGCGATTTAATTTCATGTGTTGTATATTCTCTGGTAACCAAATTAACTATAAATAGAATAATTTCTGATAGAATTGGTTGCTTCTCGCTCTTTTTCTAATAATTGAATTGAAGTTAATAAATGAAAAACCATTTAAAGAAAAGGAAAGTTTGGAACATATTTACCGTTTTGACACAGCTCCAATTTTGTTGTTATTTTTGTTGTTGTTGTTTTTGCTGAAGACCCCAGCAAATACAAAATTTTTTGTCGCTCCCTCCTGGGGGCGGGGCTGGAGCTCTTTGAAATTTGAAATTTAAACACCGATATCTCCGAAACTACAAGAGATATGCTACCGATATTTGTACCGTTAAAAAGCTAATAAAAATACTGTTAATTCATGTTAAATAACATTTTATATAAGTACTTTTAGTTTTTGAAATAAACGCAATTTACTGTTTTTAGTACTTTTTTTTTCCACAAAAAAATTTTTCCCAGGAAAAAATGTGTAATTAACCCACATAATTATCCAAAAATTAAGAAAGCAGACGCTAATACCTTACTGAGAAAATTTATTTCATAAAATTTGGTGCAGGATTTACGGAGAAAACTTATTTTTTAACGTAAGCATAAAGTACTCTTTTGAAATTTCACTACTATGCATACTTTTAGTAGTACGACTTTACCAAGTATGCAACGATGAGTCTTAAAAGTTTAAGCTATGGCGGATGCTACCATTACTTTTACTATTGTTGTTATTGTAAATTCCTAATAATTTATTAGCGAGTTTTATACTATCCTTACACTATGTCTGCAAGTATTTACTTTAAACATAATATTTTCTGATTTTAGTTGTCAGGTTGATGGTATTACCATGGAAATAAGAATAAAAATCGCGCGATTTTTTCTTAAAAATTTTTAATTTTCAGTTTATTGAAAAATCTCTTATAATAGCGTCGCAGTGAACATCAGTTCAAAGCTAACAACACCAATACCATTACAAACACATGTTATAGTGTACCAGAGTCGTATTACTGAAAAAAGGTGTAATAAGCTATTTGCAGAAAGTAGTTTGTTTTCAATTTAAAAATTAGTTTTCTCCGTAAATCCTGCACCAAATTTTATGAAATAAATTTTCTCAGTAAGGTATTAGCAAAGAATATACAATGTATAGAAGGCGCATCTCATACAAATTTTCGGCCAAAAATTTTTGCTCTGGTGTACGTACTGGTACGTACACTTTTGAGTGTTTTTTGAGTTTCTCCTCATTTTCTCATTTGTTTAATAAATTTGTCTCTTTTGGTCTCAACCTCTCAACCAAATTGCAACTTTTCGTTTTCGTGTTCTCTTCTCGCGTCTTATTCATGACTCCATGCCAGGTGTTCTTTTTTGGCTAACGATGGGTTGAATAATTTTGAATGCATGTGTTTGTGTCATTTAGCTTCTGTGGGTTTCGTATGTGTAGGATGAGCTTTGTGTGGCTATTGTAGAGTTGGCTGAGTTGACGACGCCAGACGTCGACAATAGATGAAAACGACAGAGGAGAATGTCTTTTTAGTAATTAGAAGAACGTAGCGCATCTGCGTTTTTTCTTATTGAAAAATTGAGGAAAAATCTCGGTATGTTCGATAACTTTTATCCGGTACAATAAATTGAAATAATTTTTGATAAAAGTACCTGAATTTAATCCTCGGTGTTCACTTTTTTTATTAAATTAAAAGACTTTTGAACATTTGCGATAACAATAAACTTCTAATTCAATAAAAAAAGGATATACAAATTGTCCAAACATAACAAATGATATATGTATTGTTATATAAATATATAGTGTTATAAATAAATTTAAATTTTTTTTTTAAATATGAAATTCAAGAAATTATTAAATATTATTTACAAGCAAATAAATAATATTTAATAATTTTTCAAAAAACTTTCAAATATTTTCTTTTTATCAACAATCTTATAATTATTTTAATTTTCAATTATTCTATCAATTGAAATTTTTGAACAGATAATCAAAAATTTCTAGTTGCGGCCGCAAGCGCCGTCAACCTTGCCAGCACACAACCAAAGCATACATAGACGTATAAAATTACCTAACACAAGCAGCAAACAACAGCATATCGTCATAAGCGACGAAACGAAAGGGAAAGAAATATACATAAAATGCATTTGGCTCGGGCCAAGAACGAAAAAAGAAATCGTTCAAATCCTTTGATAATAAGCAATGATAGTGTGAGGGAAACGAAGAGAAAAGAGAAGCAATTCACATGAATGGCAAGAGCTCGGGCCATGATGCCAATGCTAAGCAGAAAGAGTGGAGAAAACCAGAGAAAACCAAAGCAAAGGCAAAATAAACTTTCAAAGCAGTGACGCTCTTTTCACTCATTTTGCTTGCACCCGCTTTCTGCCGACCGACCGCATCTGATTCTAAAAATTGGAATTTTTGAGTGATGCGCCTTCTATATATTGTATATTCTTTGGTATTAGTGTCTGCTTTCTTAATTTTTAGATAATTATGTGGGTTAATTACACGTTTTTTCTTGGAAAAAATTTTTTTGTGGGGAACAAAAGTACTAAAAACAGTAAATTGCGTTTATTTGAAAAACTAAAAGTATTTCGATAAAATGTTATTTAACATGAATTAAAGGTATTTTTATTAGCTTTTTAACGGCACCAATATCGTTAGCATATCTCTTGTAGTTTCGGTGTTTAAATTTCAAACTTCAAAGGGCTCCAGCCCCGCCCCCAGGAGGGAGCGACAAAAAATTTTGTGTATGTTGGGGTCTGAACCGAAAACAACAACAACAACAACAAAAATAACAACAAAATTAGAGCTGTGTCAAAACGGTAAATTTAAGCCGAAAGTTTTAATTCTTTAAAAAAAGTAAAAATTAATAAATAAAAAAAAGTTAATATAAAAGTTCTTAATATTCGTTAGGTTTTTCAACAGGGTTGGACAATGTCGGCAAAAGTGATACTGAAGATGGCACTGTAACGTGTTTTTGTTTCCGGCTGGGGTATCCTCAGCCGTCCCAGGGTCCATGTTTGAGGGGTCACGCAAACCTTCAATCCACCTCAGAGCCCACTCGACAACCGAATTACTCACTATTGACCGGAGGTCAATCAATTCACTGATTATCGAGCGATAATTCAGCTCGGACGAGTGTTGGGATCTGGGTTTATTCTGCTTTATTTTATTTTCTATTTACAATCTTCCAATTATCAGAGGGCGAGTGTTTCGCGGCAGAGGGCCGCTCAGAATTTTCGGTTTATAATGTACTTTTACACAACTTCTTCCAGGCCGCGTGCCTCAGGACGGATGGTCGTTCACAAATAATCGGTCTATAATGTATGCGTTTCTGGTAGTTTACATTTATCCTAAAGGCCGAGTGCCTTACGACAGATGGTCGTTCACAAAGTAATTGTTGTGTTCTTAAAAATCTACAACAAAAAGAGCATGCAATGTATATGCATGGCTTATTGGCCAGGCAAAGAAAAAGCAACCGCGCGATAGTTGCAGCCAGAGATAAGGAGATACAAAAAATTTCGGTTGACGCGTATTTTTTATGCTCTGTTGAATTCACGTACACAATATGTGAAAGCTTGCCCTGTTGTTGTTTTTGCTTATTGCCAATTTCATAGCGAATCGTTGAAATGTGTATCGAGTATGTTGAACAAATTTTGTTCACCATTGTTTACAACAACATTGTGCAACAACAACCGCAAAAGTAGACGTCACATACAATTTGTGAAATTAAAATCTTTTAGTTGAGCAGAAGAATTACAAATTTTCTAGTACGAAAGTTGATTACTGAAAATCTGTGAATAAAAATGTCTATCTGCCAAAAGCACCAAGTGTATCAAAGCAACAAGTGAAGCGGGTAATAAATATAATGCGAGAATTTGATGTTGAACATCCCGTAGCAAAATTGATGGTAATGGCCAGGCAGATGCAAGACGCTGAAGTGGGAGATGGCACCAATTTTGTGGTTATATTTCTGTGGCACAGTTAGAGGCTGCAGAAGAATTTCTATATCTTGGTTTACCCACATCGGATTTTTCATAGCATTGGATAAGTCAGAGATACTACCGAAACTGGTGTGTCATGAAATCAAAGACTTCCGCGACATTTCAAAAGTCAAATAATATGGACAAGAAGAATTCCTTACGAATTGATATTATGGCTGACTGCTTGACTTCCAAATTCGACTTGCCTCGTTTGACACGCGCTGTCAATGCTACTATATTACCCCGAATTACTGGGTTATTGCGATAAAGTGGGCATTGAGGAATTAGGTGAAACAACAGTTGTTGTTCTCAGGTAATGGCTAGTAATAATAAAACATTATAGAGTTTTGAATTAATATACTTAATATTACTTTGCAGAAACGAAGACGTCGACTCACGCATTTCTACAATTGTCGTACGCGGCGCTGCCGATAATGTCATCGGTGACATTGAACGAGCCATTGATGATAACGTTAATAATTTGAACGAACTTTTTCGTGATGGCCGCTAGGTGCCCGGTGCTCGTGCCACTGAAATTCAACTTGCCACCCATCTGGCGGAATACGCTGACACACTCCCCGGATTGGAGCAATATGCTGTGAGAAAATCCGCGGTTGCTTTGAAAGTATTTTCAAAGGCATTAGCAAAGAATATTTGAAGTTATTTTTAGGCCTATCCAAAAGAAAAGAAACGTTACTTTGCCTGCTTGCTAGTAAACAATTCCGATAAAATTAAAGTGTAGAATTTCACAAATAAAATCGATTTATATTAAGAAAAACTTAACTTTCTTTATTTTTTATATTTATATGGCTTACTTTAGATATATAATTATATGTACATACTTCAATCTGTAAAAATCGCTTGTTTTGGAACGGATCAAATAATGTGTTAAAAGGAAAAGGAATCTGGCATAAGAACATTTAAGATTACAACAATATTTAATAAACTAATTTCTGGCTGCGCACCAAATTGGCCTGCAGACACGTTAGTTAGGCCCTCAAGAACACAGTTCAACATCTGCTTCACTGATTTGCAACTCCTTGGTAAGCGTTTTAAAAGACATCTCCGGATTACTCTTAGCCAACAGCATGAATGTCAGCAAACGCATTTCTTCATGTTTTGCTCATGATTGGAGCCCTGGGACGTTACGAACTCCTTGTGATCCTCATAGAATTGTATATATAATGGCAATTTATCCGGCACAAAAATCGAGTAGATCGTGTATTATGTCCCCTTCTAGGAAACACACTGGCTTAAATGCCAGCAATGGATTCATTAAAAATTTTTTGGGATCGGCCAAGGCAGTGACAACACATTTCATACCATCTTCGCGAGAAACACAAGCCGTTTCTGCAGTACATGTTTCTGGTAATTTAAACATTACTTTGGCGTAAAGGACAAGATTTATATCCTTAGTAACATCATGCAGAAGACGTTAAAGTTTTTGCTTTTGTTCGCCGGACAGAGGACAATTGGAAAACTGGGCTTTAAGATGATCTACTCTAAAGAAGACTTCCAAAACTTGGTCGCATTGTTTGGCAACTTGCACAAGATGATAAAACATGATAACGTTGAGGCGATGTGGTGTCCAAATTATTAAATAAGCGCCGCAATCTAGAAGAAAATAAAGAATATCAAAAGAGAGACCATAAGCTATAATATGATATGTTTTTACTTACGATTGCAGTCAAACTTTTGAAAATGTAGCAAATTATTGTACCGTGTTTGACAATTATCATTTTCACCACACATAAACAAAAGAGGTAAAATTTTTGCAGTCAATATAAGCGGGTGCAATGGAGTAGGACGTCCCCCAAATTTTTTATTTTCAAAAGTATAGAAAAAATATCTAATTTATATACAATATGGGGTCATTCAATTTGTTGTAGTAAAATACTTTTATTTACCAATTTTTTCTTATACAACAGAAGAGTCATATAAGAGATACATATATTTTTTATTATTATTAGTCAAATAAACTGCGACTGCATAAGTTTCAGGTTTCTATTTACTATTTAATTCTTTTTTATTTGCAAGGAAACAAAACTAGGGAGAAAAGTCATTAACAATTATTTAAAACAACGAGAAAATTGACCACAGTTTTTGACGTTTTGAATTAGAAACACCCCCTAGAATCGATACAAATGCAAAAGACGCCGATGCAGGTTTCCTAGGAAATCTGCACTAAATTCCGACTAATTTTGGCCGATTTTGCGATTGCATCGAGAAAAATGCATGTGGTAGTAACGAGTGTCTCATCTCATAATCTCTGGTTGCAGCGAACCGCAGTGCGAGAGTGAGCAACTGCAACGAGTATAGATAGTAAAGAGATATTATAACACAAAAATTTCGGCACTCGTCAGCAGAGAATACGAGAAAAGACACTTCGAATTCGCCACTCAACACATATGCATTTTTGCTGGAATTTCACTAACACTTTCACAAAAAATTGCAAAAAACTCGTATTCTCTGCTCGTCAGATTTTCATGTGCCATTATTAGAATGCAGTCGATAGCTCTGCTTTTGCGAATGCTAGCAGAGAAATTCGAGGTGAATTTGTTTTACTTCATAAACGGTTATGCGTAAGAAGAGTTGTCCGAAGCAGCAATCGTATGCCAGATAAGGAGTAAAAGAAACGATTGGTCGATTGAATGATTACAGCGGGAGACGAGGGAACGGGGCAATTCAGCTTATTGTGTTTTCTACATGAAAGTAAAATTTGTTGTTGGTCAGAGTTTTTGACTGAATTTTGGCAAATTTGGCTTTTTCAGTTTTTGAAGTTTTTGTCTGTTTGGGTTTTTCTGCTATTTGCTATCTCTGTGTTTTCTATGATTTTTAAATTTAATTTTTAAATCAGGATATTTTAGTTATTAGAAGTACATACATATGTATTTCAAAATATTTTTAAAATTAAATAAAAAAGGAGTTTAATTTTTATACCGTACACCCGAAGGGATGAGGGTATGTGGAAATCACGATTACAGGAGAACGAATGGAGGTATCATCATGAAATTGGTACGAGTATTCTTTGTTATCCTACGCTGTTTGGTATTGAAAATGGGGAAAATCGGACCAGTGCCACGCCTACTTTTTATAGAAAATATGCACTCATCCGTGTTTATAGCTTAATTTCTTAGCTTGTAGACCGAATTTTCAGCTAAAATTTTATTTCCGAGTCCACCATCTTAGACTAAAATATATACTAAAAAATGGGCGAGACACGCCCATTTATATACTATATCATATAATGAGGTGTTTAGTACAAAAAACGGTGTTGTAGATGAGTTAATAGAAAAAAATTTACTCCCTGTAAATTTAAAAAAAGTAGGTGTCACCCGCCCACTTTTCACTTCGACAGATGCGGGTGTAGGGTATATGAGCTTCGGCCAGGCCGAAGATAACGCTCTTACTTGTTTTACATTTTACTTTTTTTACATTTTACTTATATTTTAATTATTTCATTTTTTTTTAAAAATAAAATTATTTTAACATAAGTGGTAGGTAGTAAAAATACCTTTTAAACGGTATAAAACCCGTCCTTATACCCGTCCGTAGCTCACTTATTTACAGAGATATTTGGCTTTTACTAGTTGCATTTACTTGACATTCAAAAGCTTCTAAATCCAAGATGGCTGACTTCCGACAAAAACAAAATGTCTACTTCCGGTCCTAACGGTAAAAAGTAACGGTAAAAAAAAATGAAAAAAATTGGAGCCACTCATCTATTCTTTACTTGTTCCTTAATTATTTTTTATTTGAAAGGAAAAAAAACTAGGGAGAAAAGTCATTAGCAATTATTTAAAACAACGAGAAAATTTACCTCAGTTTTTGACGTTTTGAATTAGAAACACCCCCTAGAATCGATACCAATGCAAAAGACGCCGATGCAGGTTTTCTAGGAAATCTGCACTAAATTCCGACTAATTTTGGCCGATTTTTCGATTGTGTCGAGAAAAATGCATGTGGTAGTAACGAGTGTCTCATCTCATAATCTCTGGTACATACTATATTATAAGAATAGATTAAGTAAGCAGACGCGAGAGAGGGAGACGACCGTAGTCGCTACGCAAGACTCGTCAAGAAGAAAACACAACATACCAACAAGAACAAGAAGAGTTGGTGGGTTGTCGAAGACAGTACAAGCGAACGAGGTGTCAGTCGGCTACGGGCATACATCGAGCAGAGATAACGAGATAGGAAACTGCGTCAAGGCTCGAAAAACTTGCAACTCTGATCTGCGATTTGACGTCTAATCGTAAAGTAGTGTTCGTGAAAAAGCCGAAAATTGAGCTCAGAAACTCAACTATCAGACCCCCTAGATGAAGAGTGTCAAGGAAAGGGAACCGGGTTTTTCGTATAAGAAAGTCATAGTCCGAAGTTTGTTGCGGGTGTTTCTTTCGCGGGGAAGGGGTAATTGGAAATAGAAACTCAACTATCAGACCCCCTTGATGAAGAGTGATCGGAACGGAGAGGGTTCAGCTTTGAGACCCCAATGACAATTCAGATTTTTAAGTCGAAATGTTTGTTTTGAGATAGCAACTTAGTTAATTATTCATATAAGTAATGAATTCGAAGACATTTTTATTTAATTATTTATGCCAATATATAGTCTATTTAATATCCATTTTACTTTTAAATAGTTTATTACTTAATTATAACCTATTTGGTAGAAGTATTTTGAGTTTAGAAGTAATTGCAAGTGCAGATTAACAACAAAAAATCTAATGTAAATTGTTTTATGCGCTCAAATCCGCCACTATTTTATACCAGAAACTGTATGATCTATTCTATGAACAATTCAAGCAAAAGAAATCATTGTAAAATCAAATTGATTATCCAATTAAAATAAAAAAGCAGACATAAAATGGCGTTGGTATACCCTCAAATTTTTCGTTCACCTCGCCATTGAATTTGCCGATACTAGTGTTGCCCGTTTGTACAGAACGCATCTATTTTTGCGCCTCTTATGAATTCTGGTACCAAAGCAGTGTTGTCGGTATGCTACAATATCAAATAAATTTGATTTTTTTCTTAATTAGCAAATATATTAGTGCATAAATGTGCTTGAACTGTTAACAAAACGTTTATTCTTGCTTCGCGGAGTACAAATTACTTCCTAGAATAGAAAATTATTGTGTTCTTTACACCGAGTACTACTAAAAGTACTTTTACCTTTTTCGTACTTTCTGAATTTTCTTTTGTTAACGTAAAATGTAACGCTGCTTTATAATATCATTGATTTTTTCACCACAATTGACGAAATGAATAAATTTTAGATGAAATCTTCTATTTTATTCATGGATATCGTATTTAACGATACAAATAATATTAACTAAATGTACAGAATTCCGCCATTTGTTTGTTTAGGTGTATTCTTTATTTTCAGTAGTTATGAGTAACTTTCTTTCCTTTTATCTTTGCTGCAATAGCTAAACATTCTAGCTAAATTTCAAAAGTTCAATAACGAACATGGTTGTGAAGTTATAAATCTTCTGGACGCAAGATTGCATGTGTTCCAAACAACCATGTTGGTATTGTATTTAATACCAAACAGCCTATTATGACCAAGTATATTCGTCCCAAATTTCACAGCTCTATTAGTTCTCCCTTAATCGTGATTTCTACAGACGGGCGGACTGACAGACTTACAGGCAGACGCCTCCTTTAATGCGATACAAACGGAAGCACAAAGTGAATCTATCCCTCATCCTTTCGGGTGTAGGGTAAAAAAGAATTGCTTTTAAATAATATGAATTTAAGTTCTTTCATGTATTTATTTACTTATGCATACAACCACATTAAGTGTTTATCCGATACATAACATTTAAGTTATTAGATGAATAATTTTTCCTACAATATTATGTAGTAACATTTAAATATACAGTCTGAATTATAAAAATAATATGTTGCACATTTCATTGTTCTTTTGATTTAAAGCTAAAGTAAATCCGGCGGATTTGTGCGTGAGTAAATCGAGCAACCGTGTGGCCAAGTACAGCAACGCCCGTACTAGAAAAAATGCAAAAACATCACATAAAACACTTAAATAATAATTTAATCATTAATTAAAGTACCTTTTCTTAATTTCTGCATTTGCGTTGCGATTCCAAATGCTAAGTTCATTTCCATTCCACTTCCATTCAAATCGATTGACTGAGCCCCGAGCAATTGCATTAAGACCGTGGCTCCTGACGATAGTATCACATAATGCTCATGATTGTGCGACAAGGTGGTGCCTTGATACGCTGGCATCGGATCCGATGCGGTTTCACTCAAAACATGACCTATCAACTCCGATTGGCCGGAGAAAAATACCAGAGGTCGCAACAAACTTCCCTGCACTGAAATTTCCATGCCTGCCGTTGCAGGCCAATCATCCTGCTCCAAAATGGCAAGCCGTTCATATACAGCCCCGGCAAGTGCTACTTGCGAGGTCCAGTGCATGATTTAACTACATTTAAATTCACTAAAAACGCTAATTTCTTTGCAAAATAGCTGATAATTTTTTACATGCTAAACACTTTTTATCTGTTAAAATAATAAACAAAGAAAATGTCATATAAACGTGACGTCTTGTGGTGAACAACATATACACGACACATACACTATACGTGTTTCACCTAATTACCGAATTTCGTTTTTTTTTGACATTTACGATGGGTCTTGACGCAGTTTCCTATCTCGTTATCTCTGACATCGAGTACGGACGTCACCAAGAAACGGAGTGCTACGCAACGAATTGAAATCGGGATTCGCGCATCGGCGAACTAACGCGAATTCACAGAGAACTAGAACTAGCAAAGATTGAAAAACATAATTAACGATAATAATTGGTAAACTTGCGCGTTTAATTTTTTTTCTCTTTTCCATCGCGTCCCTCGGTCTACAATAGATAATCGCACGGCCTCAGGGTCGACGATTTTTTTTGCAGATTTCACGGCCTCAGGGTCAGAAACTGCACGCTTTTCTCAATCGACTCTCTTTCAACTCGGAAATTCAAACGCCGATTATTCTCCCCACGTCGACTTCGACTAATTTTAATTCGTTTGCTCACATGTCGTAGATCAGGATATACAATCTCGCGGCCTCAGGGTCGGTGATTACGCAAGCTCGCGGCCTCAGGGTCGGTGTTTGTAAGTTATACAATCTCGCGGCCTCAGGGTCGGTGATTACGCAAGCTCGCGGCCTTAGGGTCGGTGTTTGTAAATTATACAGTCTCGCGGCCTCAGGGTCGGTGATTACGCAAGCTCGCGGCCTCAGGGTCGGTGTTTGTAAGTAATACAATCCCGCGGCCTCAGGGTCGGTGATTACGCAAGCTCGCGGCCTTAGGGTCGGTGATTACGCAAGCTCGCGGCCTTAGGGTCGGTGTTTGTACGTTATATAATCGCGCGGCCTCAGGGTCGGTGATTAAGTAGTTTCACGGCCTCAGGGTTGAATTCTATATGCAAGTTAGTATCGCACGTCTAGGCTCGTCAGAGTAATGCTTGGTCCCCCCACTCAGATTAGTTTGGTGACAGTTTTCCCCTTTTTACTCGAATATTACGCGCGTCCTCCGCGCACATGCTCATCGCGCTTACGCCCGCGGTGCGCGCACACAATTACGCCCGTTAAGCGGACGCACTTACGCACTTAGTTGACGCACTTACGTCCGCGGTACACGCATATACTTACGTCCGTTACGCATAAAGTTGCTGCACGCACGACCACGGTGTACGCACGCGCACTTCTATTCGCCTAAAGGGCTGATTATGCTCGCTTAGCTTAGCTTAGCTCTAGCTTAGCTTAGTAAAAGAGAAAGGGGAATGAATGAACCGAAGAGTCTTTCGTGTCTGTCGTTCCATTTTGTGTATGTTGCCACTATTATGAAAACATTTTTTCTTTTGGGTATATTGAGTTCTTTTTGGGGATTTCTATTTGTTATATTTAGGTACACAACAACTTTTGTTTCGGGATTTATTTTTTTGTTGTGTAATAAATTAATTATTATTGATCGTCATTATTAACCATTATTATAATCTGAATATATTATTGTTATAACGAATGTTTAATGCCAACTTATTCCTATAAATAATTTCACTGTTAATAAATAAACAATCTTCAAATATCCTTTTTGTACTTTTTTTATGAACTTCTGAATTTTAATTTTCTCAAATTTGAACATTTGATTATTACAGTTTTTGATTATTATGTGAAATAGATTCTATCTAATTTTTACCTAATATATTCTACGAGTATATTCTATCAAAATCTGTCAAATACATATTTGTGCTTCTGTCAAATACATCTGTGCCTGAGTATATTATCAAAAACATTTTTCTGGCAAATTACAGTTCGTGTGTTAATTGTTTGGTTATAGTGTGCTTATCGTTCAGTTAAATATTTACATTTAATTATGAATAGGGGAAACGAGTTTTTCCACTTGCAGTTTCTGAATATTATGAATCTGTATTTGGAGTGGAAACGCACTAGACAAAATAGGCGATGGAGCGTTCGGCCGGTTAATCAGGACCGTGCCTCCAATGGATACTTTAAGAAAGTATTTCAACAAATAAAAAACCACGACGAAGAGCAATTTTTTATACACACAAGAATGACTCGTCCTGTGTACGATTTGCTATTAGGTTTAATAAAAGACCCTACGTGGAAACATATTGTCAACTCATTGGTGTCGAGGAGCGCCTCTGCATAACGCTGAAGTATAACAAAACTTTTCGTTTCTTTTCAAAAAGTAATATGCAATCTCTCTAAGGTACCTTGCCCATGGAGCATCCTTTCAAACCATCGCATGGAGCTTCAAGATGGGGAAAACGAGAGTCAGAAATATTGTTTTGGAAATGTGCGAAGTATTGTGGACCGTGCTTTCACCAGTATATTTGAGTGAACCGACAGAGGCTCAATACAAGGACATCGCAGAGGAATTTAATTCAATGTGGAATATGCCAAACTGTGTTGGAGCCATAGATGGAAAACATATCGCAATTGTTTGTCCAAAAAATTCAGGGAGCATGTTCTACAACTATAAAAAATTTTATAGCATCGTGCTCATGGCGACCTGCGACGCGAAATATACGTTTACATCGATCAATATAGGGAGCTATGGAAGCCAAAGCGATGGAGGTATTGTGCATAACTCTTTTTCCAAGTTTAATTTTCTAATGAATTTTAATTAGGTGTTCTTCGAAATTCCCAATTTGGAAGGGATTTAATGGACAACAAGCTTCCTCTGCCGCCAGATGCTCCATTATCAGATGGCTCAACTGAAGGTTTTCCCCATTTCTTTGTTGGAGATGCAGCTTTTCCGTTAAGGACCAACTTAATGCGGCCATTTCCTGGTGCACAATTGCCTTCACATAAGGAAACATTTAATTATAGGCTCTCAAGAGCGCGCCGAACTATTGAAAATAGTTTTGGTATCTTGACGGCGCGATGGCGTGTTTTAAGATCTGTTATTGAATGCAGTCCGGAAAACACAGAAAAAATAGTGCTTGGCTGCCTAGTGCTACATAATTTTATAATGTTGAATGACAATAGGCGTTGGTATTGTCCACAAAACTTTACCGATTATGAAGATTCAGAACACGAATTGCAGAGAGGAGAGTGGCAATCCGAACTAGCCAATGTCGGTGGTTCACTATTTTCAATTAGATCTTCATACCGCAATGCATCGACAGCTGCATTTAATATAAGGGATAAATTAGCAGAACATTTTTTGAACGCCGGAGCTGTTCCCTTTCAGAACAGATCTTAAAACAAGGTATCGAATTTATGGTAATAATTTATGCAAAAGCCTGTTACAGTATCAGGACCATTAACACTATTCATATTTTCAGCCGCCTACCTTTGCTAGTGTCATTTCGAACGCGAACGCACGTACGACGGATCACCACTAAATCCCACAGGATTAGTGAAATATATTTCTTTCAGTATTTCAGATGTACTTTTCAAAAAAGTTTTATTGACTTATATGGTGTATACATATATACACGAATTTAGATAAATCCATTGAATCCAAGAATAGTGTTTGTTATACATACATACATATTTTATGTATACATACAAAGGTAGAAATATGTACATATTTCTCATGCGGCAAAAACTATGAATGAATAAGAATACTTAAGTATAGAACGAAAGAAAATAAGTTCATTGGATGGATGCAAACATTTTAAATGCAAACGCAGTACACTTATAAAAAAGGTGAAAAACCGTAGGTCGCAGGCCGTGTTAATGTCGTACTGAAACAGTTAACTTGGGCAGTTAACTTGAGTTTGTGAATTTAGTAAACGAAAATTGTGCTCGTGTTTAACAAAATCCTTTGTACATAATTGAAAATAATATAAAATCTGAAAATTAAAACTACTTCCAAAATCAAGCTTTTCCTAAAAAGTCTTTTTAGCTAACTCTAAAGATTATTTGTTTTGAAAGGTTCAGAATTTAAATTTTTTTGGCATTCAATTTCAATACGAATAAAAAGAAGTTAATGCCTGGCAATTATTTTTGTATGTATATAGAATTTAATTAACACCATTAATAAAGATTCGATTTGATTTTGGTTTTGGATTGCTACGAGTACTTCTGCTTGCTTACAATTTAAAAAGTAAACTTAGTATAACTAACTTAAACCTTATTGATACCAAATAGATGTTGAAACTAAAAAAGGGGACAGAGTATACCGCACATGTGGCCGTGCAACGGTGGGAGGACGCATGCCCCATTTATGCGCCTCTTTGATTTCGAACTGCACTTCACTCGGTATGCGTGCAGCATCGTGCTGCTCCAGTAAACCACTGCCACTGATGGCTCCACCGCCGCCGCTAGCTACATTCGATAGAACAGCGCCCGCCAAACTGCGACCAGCGTCAACGTATTCGTCGTCTCGTTGCCGAACGCCAGATTCTGGCGAAACACTTGCTTGCTTAAATCAGAAATCTGTTTCGACGCTGCGTCCAGGAATGATAGCGATTGCTCGGCCGTTGTGGCTAAGGCTGAGGCAGTCGTGCTCGTTTGAGGCAGTTTGCTGCAGGGCGCTGGTGACGGGCCGCATCATTTTTATTTTAATTATTGTCATTAGCAATGTAACCTTTTTTATACAAAGCCGACAATTGCATTAAAAGGTGGAAGGCGCTGAGGGAAAAGTATTATAAAACAAAAACTAAGCTAGTCATTTCCTCAGGCAGTGGCCAACAAATGAACGTTAAGTGGCAAATAAAAGTTAAGTAAAGAAAGTAAATGAAAGTTAAGAAAGTGAAGTAATCTGTAAGAAATAAATGTGATTAAATTATATGAATCATAAGATTTTGAAATGCATACCAGTCTATTCATTCTCCATTTGAATATTCATAGCCAGAATTGTCAGCTGCTGCATGGCTTTGGCTTGCTTCCGTGGGCACTTTAAATTTATGACCGTATTAGCGATCATCGCGCCAAATGCGTGTATTGCGGCGTTGGAGTCCGTTTGTGTTTGAAGAAGCGTTGTGCTACACATGCTTCTATATGTGTCTGCAGCTTTTATTATCGCATCTTCTACTTCGTGGTGGCGTTTTCAGCTGTAGGAACTTGATGGGGTAGGAGAAGGTGAAGAGAATAAAGGAGCTGGAGATAAAGCAGCAGGGGATAAAGGATCTGGAGATAAAGGAGCAGGGGATAAAGGAGCTGGAGATAAAGGAGCAGGGGATAAAGGAGCTGGAGATAAAGGAGCTGTAGACACAGGATTTGGAGACGGGGACAGAGGCAAAAGTGGTGGTGATGGGGACAGCAAGAAGGAATGGGAAAATACAGGGGAAAAAGGCACTGGTGTTGTTGGCAGTGACGAAGACACCATCGGAAGACACGTCAACTGCGGTTTGGCTACCACATTTGCCGAAGACCGCGTCCTAAATAAATGAATATGTGAATAAATGAACAATGGTTTTTAATAATACTTACGGCCTGGGTATTATGAAAGGGTCCAAAAATGACATCGCATCATATAAATGCCACTTCACATCCATTTGTTGGCCACTGCCTGAGGAAATGACTAGCATAGTTTTTGTTTTGTAATATTTTTCCCTCAGCGCCTTCCACCTTTTAATGCAATTGTCGGCTTTGTATAAAAAAGGTTAGATTGCTAATGACAATAATTGAAATAAAACTTACTTGTAGTTCCCATAACTCCACTTATTTTTATCCAAGCTTTCATTTTTTCGCTTGGCAAGCGATAGCCCCCGCAAAACTTGTTAAATATAATTGGGTTCTGTTGAACCATATTAATAAGCTGCTCGTCATCCATGTTTCCAATTCCAATGTGCTAAAAAAATGATTTTGTTATTTTGGCGGCGAGCACACGACTGTCCATGTTTCTTAATATTTTTATTTTATTTGCACACATCAATGCCAGATTGATTGGTATACTTTGATTTCAATTAACCCACTCATTTTAATTGAATCCCATGCACTTCTTAACAAACAATATTGAAACTTTTTAAGATCTGGCTATCTTATAAGCACAATAAATAGAAAATCGAGGTGGCAGCGCGATTTCAGCTGTCATTCTCTATGGCTTAGGAAAAATATCAAAATCATTTTGATATTTTTGAGAGAGTCGGAGAGTCGGACTAAGCCATCCTAAGCCATCGCGCATGCACACACGCACTCATGTATTCAAATGGGTTTGACACTTCTGAAAGCTCAAGCTAAGCGAGCATAATCAGCCCTTAATACGCGCACGCTTGCTGTACATACGCACGCTGCGCACGTACCCTCGTCCGCGACGCCCCAGCCCACACTTTGCACTTTGGACGCGCACGTTCTATTGAAAAACGGCGTCACTATAATTGAAGAAAAGGAAATAAATACTATATTAAAAAAGGAAATAAATACTATTTTGGAACTTAGAGCGTCTCAAAACAAATTTTTGTTTCGTTAACCCCCGGTCACTCGCTGAGCCCACCCAAGCTATAGACCCGATCCAGGGGTTCGTTACATGGCGCCCGAGCAGGGACCGCTCTAAGTTGAAAATACGATAGAATTGTTGCTTCGGCTTGCTAACATAACGAGATAATTAAAGGATTTACACGGAAAACGCATACAATTGGACACATACACGATGGTCAAGGTATCGTGGGTCCATTACTTACGTAAAGAAGATCTCCAGGGCTACGCCTCAGAATCTTGAGTCCAGAAGGTACGGTGGAAGAACTTCGGAAACGCCTTACTACTTTTATCGCGCTTACGCCCGCGGTGCGCGCACACATTTACGCCCGTTACGCGGATAGTTATATAATAACTAGTATAGTGAAAATAAATACTATATTAAAAAAGGAAATAAATACTATTTTGGAACTTGGAGCGTCTCAAAACAAATTTTTGTTTCGTTAACCCCCGGTCACTCGCTGAGCCCATCCCGGCTATAGACCCGATCCAGGGGTTCGTTACACTGCTTATATCTGGCGGCCGGCCCTCCCGCGGTTTAATTCAGGGCGTCGTCGTTTCTGAAATCTGTTTTATTTTATTATTTTTTAATTTAATATTAAAAATTTTTTGTAACGAATTTGGTTTTTTCGGCACATCGCCGAAACCGGTTTCTTGTCACGAAACCAAACTTGACAAAGGATGATCAAAATGATGAGTTTTGTTAATTCTCACCAAAATGAGCATGAGTGATGAGTACTCGTTAATTCATATCGTTTCCTTTTTATAAAGCAATAAGTTTTTATAATAAATCTAATGGAAATGGAGTTGAAAGCAGAACGATAACATATTTCCATACTTTTCCTGCATTCCGCATTTTTTAAATAATCAAATAATTCATTGCAACCAACTAGGCAGATCGAACGACAATATTTAAGATGCTTTACCGTGAGGGTAGAATAACTTCGTCAATTGTTAGTTATTAGCGCTGTTAACTAATATTTTTAGTTCTTTTTACTCCTCTTTAGTAATTACAATATTTTCATAAACCAATAAATCAATATTACAATTTTTTTCGAAGATATATTTTTATGTCAGTTTTTTAAGAAAATAAATTTTACGCACCTATGTATTTTAAAGTTTCAAAATTAATTTATATTCTACAATCGTCTAAACTTAAGCCATAATCATCATGCTGTAAACGGCGCAGGTTTTTGTTGCTGTCCGTCCTTGCTTTTTCGATACAAATGCTTAAAAAAATAATTTTTACCAATCTTTATAAAAAATGTTTTTTAAAATTTGGAAAAATAAAATCTCTCCTGTTACATCATCGGTGATTTGCTTTGTACTTTTTTGTTATATGTACATATGACTATATATAGAGATTATTTCCATTTTTCGCACTAGTCGATATAGATTTTTTCGGCTTTAATATGATTTACCTCGACCGTGGCTAATTGTTTTAATCCTCGGGCACCTTCCATTGCAACTGTTTGCCACGATCATATAGATTTTTAAGTGCTGTAGTGAACTTTTTCTCCGCCTGTAAATGCAAATAATGCTTATACAATTGCAATGTTGTACGCGCATCCTCGACCGAATCGTGAGTTTCTGATTGAATTTTTGTGCCTGCGAAAATATTTTGTAATTTCACTTTATTATAAGGTCCACGCTCGCATACAAATTTGGTTACGAACCTAGAAAATGCCATGCTAAAAATCGTAACGAAACCATTCGATGATGTGGCAAGTGGAAGAGATGTACTGTATCAATAATTTGTTCCGAGGGCACATATATATTAATAACCCTTTAAATAGTTTGTAGAAAAATGTTATACAATGGATTATACGATACTCTATGTACATATATACAATGTGCATATAAAGAAATTTTCTGTAACGCATTAATTTAAATATTAAAACCAAGGCTTTATCCAACTTCAACAGAAAATATTTCAAAAATACATATGTGCGCCTACCGAAAATCATTTTTCAGTCCATGTCCCACAAAAATAACGCCAACATCAACCAAATATTTCAATTTCTGATACGAGTTTTTGAGTGCGGTTAGACGTTTATTGCTAAAATTAGCATCCAAATCGCCCGGTTTAATGCCAGAAAATTGCGTAAGATAATCTACCACCTTCTCTTGTGTTGATATGTAATCATCCATAAAGGGAATACCTTCATCCGGACCTTGTCTAAAAGCGTTACAGTTAAGGAATACAAAAAAATTACAAGTTTGCTAAAATGCAATGGCATTATTTCTTCTTTTTCATCAAAACTTACCCGCGTATACATGATATGCGTGCCACACTCATGTGACATGGTTTTATGGTTGCTGTCTTACCGTCGGGACGTATTTCATTCTCCTCTGGATTTAAAGTCACAAATTCGGCATCCATGGCTACTAAATCACCTGCTCGTGGCATTTCTTTAGATTGTAATGGTTTGAAAAGAGTTTCGTTGTGCGCGCTTGGACGTATTGGATTTAACATGTCCTATGAAAAGATTTCTTATTAGTATACCCACTTTTTTATCCGAATGATCAAAAAATCATTTGCCAAAACCACCTGTACAAAAGGATTTAGCATAGCCAACAATGCTTCAGAATTTTCTGATTCGGATCTGTTGTCTTTATCATTCTCTTCATTATCTAGATTAACGCTGTTGTAAAAGAGCACACAGGGCACCTTCCAATCCAGTGTAAACCAAACAGATTCTTGCGTCGATACCGGCGAGATGCTATGTTTTTCATATTACGAGTACATACAATAACAATTTCATATCAATGCATTTGATGCATATAAACAAATTTATACCTGAAGTCATTGAAAATATACCACTGCTGTTGCTCCTCAAAATTTCCAGAGTTCGACGTTTGCATCTTAATATTATGATACTTTTTCCCGACATTAATGAGAGAAACCAAATTTTTCTTGGTGCCGTCATCAATTTGACAAACAACAGCAAGGAGTGAGTACTCACGATAAGAATCGCTGATAGCTAAAACGAAAAAGATTGCTAATAAAAACGGGGTCTACAGCAATGCTACATATTTACGCATTTTCGTTGGTTTTCTCTTTGCACTGTTACCGATGGTTTCCTGCGGAGGACTCTGTTGGTTCTCTTTATTTTCCTCCTCAACTTTGCTATTATTGCTGTCGCCTTGAACGCTCAATTCATTTTGCTCGTTAATAGCCATAGAAAAGCTCAAGGGGAACCATGAATTTTGGCGAACATTCGGTGAGCAATTACTATTAGTGTTTAAATGGTTGCTGCTTGACGGAGATTTTCTTAAAGCAGAAGTAACTCGTAATTTTTTGAATATTCAATATAAAACACCAGAAATTTACCTGTCCGGATGTACAAAGTGGCAATCGCTTCGCGAGCAATTTATACCATAACGACACAATTTATTCGTGTTCAATGCAGCAGGGCTCTCCGATGGTGTATGTAAATTACGATTCAATTGTCGCCGTAAAAATGCCAAATCCTTTTCATTACTTAGACCACAATTAACAGAAAGTATTTGCGGAAGACAGGAGACCTTTATATAAAAGTATCGTATATAAGACAATAATTGTTATAAATTGTTAAAGGGTATAAGTTTTACACAGTAATTTTTTCACCTTAACACTTTGTTTTGTAGGAGAAAATCGTTTACAATTTTCACAAAATGCCTGTATATTCTTCTCCGAACCTAACGATCCTTTAAGAATTGATCCAAAATTAAACTGTTCATGCTCTTTGAAGGGTCCACTGGGATAAGAGATGTTACATGCAAGCAAAATGCTCTCTTTTGTTTTCTGCAATAAATATATCTTATGAAATTTTGAGGAATAAAAAGCAAATACGTATGACGTATGACAAATACGTATGAGAAAATGCGGTTCAATGCAGTCAGACACAATGCCGAACAGCACGAGATAATTCCAGACATTGGCAAGCCTACGGTTACACCAAACCAATTAATTTTAACCGAAAGGTTGTTAAAAGAAAGTAGACTCTGATTGCGGGCGGTCTGTGCTATTACGATTTCGATTTAAAAAAGTTCAAGACATCACCTCGACACTGCATTTGAGACAACGATTTATAGAAATCTGTTTTGTTCCAAAAAGTTTACTAATTTCTGTTTCAACTTTAGTTCTGTTGATTTCGCGGTCATCTTTGTTGTTTTCATCTACAATACATAACGACACATGGTGCTTATTTCGATTCTTTTAAATTTAATCTGAAGTTTGCAGTTAAATAACATACCAATTTTTACATCAATGGTTTGGAAAATTTCAACTGGTTTCATCACTTCATCAGTAGTCGTCGTTGTTAAATTATTATCTGTAAAATTTTAATACGAAACAAATAACAAAAGAAAGGCTCCCATTTATTTAAATATTTTCATAAAAAATACCATTAGCTGAGGATGGTAAGATGTTCCTATTTTTATTTGAATCTAATATTTCATAATGCATTTGATGCAGAATGAAGCGATTCCAATTCTGCAAATAAACCAACGCATAAATTCACAGTTAAGTTTGATTGAAAATATGTAAATAGGTCCTACTTGTATTAAGCTAATTAAGTTAACATTCGTCGAGCGATCAGATAATATGAGACCGAGGGCAGACGCTTCTGGAACCGTACGAAACGAACGCAAGAAATTACTTGCCTGACAAGGTATAGCGGCTGCAATTAAAGAAACGATAGTTTTAGTTTCTCCGGTGAGCTCTGTACATTCACACTACCTGAGCTTTTGTCCAGCATGCTGAAGAGAAATCCTAACTCGCAAGACAAACAAAACTCCTTCAAGCATGAATGTGAAATTAGGTTACGTCGCAAGGGTTGAATAAAGTAAAGTATCTAGAAAATTGATTTTTATGTTTGTTTGTTTAAGAGTTACAAAAAATAATCATTGCAAACACCTGCAGCATGGAGTTGCAATAGGAATTCGGCAGTGTGGCTTCTAAGCCTGCAAAACATGTCTGATTATGCTGTTCAAAATCGAAATCTTGTGTACCCAATTTGGTGTATTTCAATTCAACTTTACGATACCGACGTGGTATGATTTTAATACCGCTTTCAGCCGACTTGCCCGAATTACCATTCACACCATTTCCGGAGGCGCTGGCTCCGCTCGTTGCTTCCATTATATACGGAAATTGATTGCGACGCACTGAACGCGGATTAGGCGAATATCCAATGGGCCCTTGCATTTTCATTGTGTTCAGTATCTCTTGGTCTATGGGCTTAGGTCGCCGGTAATGATAACGTAGAAGTTCTTCGGGCCATTCGGAAAACCAACGGCTACTACTAACCAAATGTGGCAAAATTATTGACGACAGCGGAAAGCTGCTGTCCGTGATTGGTACAAGCGGCATTTGTGGAATCGGATCGGCAAATTCAGGGTTACGTGAAAAGGCATTGAATTGTGGCTGCGGTGTATTTATGGCCGCGATGACGCTTATGTGACCGGACTGATCGCCAAAAGCCATAGCCTGAGAACTCGAGCTGATGTCAAAAGCGAGACATTGACTGCCTGTTGTATTAACTTGATACATAGAGACGCGTGGTTCACTTAACTCCACAGTATCTACAAGTTGCACTTGACCGAAATTTGAGACGACAGCCAGTCGAGATGTCTGCGACGGCAAAAACTTCAACAATTGCGGATCAATTAATACCTGAATTGGAGAGATGAGACGCAGCATGCGTAGATCGTAAACCATTAGGAATCTATCGGCATTCAATGTACACTGATGATCGTTATAACCGCATGATATCAAATAATTGCCTTGAACATCGAAGTCTGATAGACTGCAGGTGTGCGTTTTAATTGTATGCTCAACATGTAGAGAATTTAAATCGCGCAAAGTGATACTTCCAAATGGTTCGCCAGCAAAGAGAAAGCGTGAGTTTTTACGCAATACGGTACAACCGGACTGGCCCACGTTTTCCTTTTCAAAAATATACAAAAGGAAAATTTAATAAAAAAATGTAGATGTAGACTTAATACAATCTTCACAAAAGCATTCGTAAGGTATACTGTTTAAAAGTTGTTACTTCTCCGTTTTAAGTAATTTTTAAAAACTGAAAAACTACCAATTTCGTTTCCTTTAATGCGCGTATATCAAATGTAATCATTTCGTCCTGCAGGCCAGCCATAACCAGATGATTTGCTGACAACTGTTGCATGCATACCATGTCGGTCATACTTTTGGATCTGTGGCAATAGAAAGTTATTTTAGAGACTATAATCTTCAGCGCAGCCGACCAACCTGTGGGTGAACTTTGGAATGCCGCGTCTGATCTGGTGGCGAAGTGATGTCTGAGTTAGTACCAATATGCCTGCATCAATAGTGGAAATTTGGCGCACCATGTCACTTGCATGGACTTGAAACGATGTGTACTTTTGCAGAGTGCTGCTGTAGTACGAAGTCACATGACCCTGGATCACCAAAAAAAGAATAAATATATAAATATTAAGAACCTGGGAACCCGAGCAGTTGCTCGGAACTTTTTTCCGAACGTTGCCAAGTTCTATGAAGTAAGTTTTATGAATTATGAATTAGGCCAAGTTTTATGAATTAGGTTTAATGGGGGCAAAAGATTTAAAAAATAAGAGTTTTGATTTTTTGCAGTGTATATAGTAAAAAAGGCCGTTCTATCGTTTTTAAGCGAAGGAAAAACACTTTGCCTGTATACTTTAAAAATTTTTTGAATTTATATAAAAATTTTTGCCTTGAAAACATTGACATCTGTTGATAAATTTCTTTAATTTTTACAAAACAAAACAAAAATAAAAAATGAATATATACTGACAATTTATTTCAGAACAGAAAAAAAATTTAAAAACAAAAACAAAGCAATGTCAATAAATTCAATAAATTATTTACACACTTGTTAATCAACCACTTTAATAGAGAAAAAAACCATCATAATGAATTTTTAAAAAAAAACACCTCGACAGATCGATTTGCAATCTCTCAATTTCTCTGTGAATATCAAAGAAATCCTTAGAGCCGTTTTCGACCTCAAAAAATATAAATTACGTATAAATTAAAAGATTAATGGATTAATTAACGTGCATTATTTATGCAAGCCCTGTAATACTTCAATGTACCAAATTAGACGAGTTTTTAACTTTCATTAAAAATGTAGAAATTACTATATAAAAAAAAATACAGACAGAGAAGAGATTCTGTACTGTAGGTAATAAGTTCACTTGATTAATATCTATTTTGTTAATACTAAACTTTTTACACCAGATTTTTTTGTAATAAATGTTATCAACAAGAAACATGTAGTTTTTAAGAGGAAGATTATCTTTTTTCAGGTTTATGAAACATACTCCTTGATTACCCATCCATAGTAACTCTTCATAATCGTCGAAACTTATGGCCGAGACACCGAAATTCTCTCCTCCATCTGCTAGAATGGGTGCAAGCTCTATATAATCTGGATCACTGGAGCCCATATTAAAATCTCCGAAACTGGGGGAATAATGTCTAGCACTCCGGCTGGTACCTCCATCGTATACATCTATAAAAAGGGAGTTTTTGGCAATTTAAAAGTTTTAAGTGACCGCTATTTGGCTCACCTGTTATTGCAAGTAATTCATCTGCTGGCCTGATAGATTCGGCACTGCAATAGACAAAATCCATTAGAACCGTAACTAACTCTTAATGATTTCTTTTAAAATGCACAATCTCCCTTTCTGCATCCGTAAATGGAAAACTTTCTTGCAGAGATAATGAGATAGGAAACTGCGTCAACGCCAGCGGTATATGTCAAAACAAACCGATATTTACGTGCGTGAAATTAGCTACGGTAGTTGACTACGATTTTGTGTAAATCACCCTAATTTACAAAGCTCCGTAATACTTATTTTCAAAATTAAATTAAAAATCAATAAAAGCACCTATTAAAAAAATTAAATGTAGTTTTATTCAGAAAATTATTCTCTATTAGCCTGGGGAAGAATTATAATCGTACGGCTTATCTGTACCGAGATATTAACAAAAACAGTTTAACATTTTTATTATTATTAATTAATTTAATAACAATATTAATTTATTGATATTGGCTATGGTTATAGATATATTCCAATTTCTGACATAATATTGTTGTCATAGAGCGTATCACCGTTTTTTTTATTAAAACAAGTTCACTCGACATCGCGACTCGACTAGGACTGGGCAGTAGCTAGGTGTCGTGTAGACAGCAAAGGCGAGCCGAGCTGCTGCCTAGGAATTTGACAAGCCTAGTAGCTGTCTACTGGCCAGGCAGCAGCTTGTACTGTGTAAACGAGCCATTACATCTTTGGAAGCGCTATATTGGCAGCACCTGCGGGTAAGAAAAAGATGCGCGTCTCTTTCATTTACAAATGAGAAGCGCTGGCTATCGAGCCCGCTGGGAATGTACGCACCCATACAGTGCACATTCATGGTTTCGTCAAGTTCGTACTCTCTTTCCATGCATACCTTGCATAAAAATGTGCGCTCTGGATCGCACTTTCCGTAACAACGTAAAAACGTAAACAACGGAAAAAGAGTTGCCAACCCCACGCTGATTTGCAACTTGAATTTTTGCAACGTAAAATCTAATTATTTTTAGTTAGTGTTTTCCTATTGCAAAGTCATAAAAATGTACCACAAATTATTAAAAATAATACTACATGACGCTCTTTAAAGTTTTTAATAAATTTAATACAATGTCAAATGATTTTTTCAGTTTCTAAAAAGCGTACACAGCGGTTCGTAACTTTATTTGTGGGTATTACAAACAGCTGTTTTGATTGATTTCAAATCCCAGCATTGCTTTGTCGTCGTACTGATGCATGAAATGAATAGCTTGCATTTCGTTTAATTCTCTCTCGAAACTTAACATGAAATGCGGAACTAGGCAATGCATAGGAATAGAAAAGTGGTGAAGAGCAAAACTACGAATACACAGGTTTCAATGAACGCACCCATACAGTGCACATTCATGGTTTCGTCAAGTTCGTACTCTCTTTACGTGCGTGAAATTAGCTACGGTAGTTGGTTACGATTTTGTGTAAACCACCCTAATTTACAGAACTCCGTAATACTTATTTTCAAAATTAAATTAAAAATCAATAAAAGTACCTATTAAAAAAATTAAATGTAGTTTTATTCAGAAAATTATTCTCTATTAGCTTGTGGAAGAATTATAATCGTACGGCTTATCTGTACCGAGATATTAACAAAAACAGTTTAACATTTTTTGGAACCTAAAAGAAAATCGCCGTAGCTGGCACCTAAAAAATTTTCCTCTAACATGGCACCTATATCAGTCGATAGCCCATATTTTTAGAAATTTTTAGGTACCAAATTTATATCCCTACCCACTAGAAGTTATAGCGAACAAGGCCGAACAACATTCACTGGACTTTCTAGCCACATATAGCCCCTTGATCTTACCAAATATTGTGCAATCCTATGCTAAGGATAGGAGCCTTTATTTCTGTACCAAAAATTTCAAATTATAGCGAAGAACAAATTTTCTACAGCAAAAAGAAATATGAGAAAAAATTTTAAAAGTTTACTGTCCGTAGCTGGCACCTAAAAATTTCCTCTAACATGGCACCCATTTCAGACGATAGCCTATCATTTTAGGAATCTTTAGGTACCAAGGTACTTTAGTATCGCTCATATCGCTAGGTACTTTAGTATAGAAGTTATAGCGAGAAAACTAGGGCAACTATTCAGAGCCGTTTGCCGCCTTATTTAACTTCTATCGAACAATAGCAACTATTTGAAAGATAAAAAGCTCATTGATTTTGATACGAACTTTGATCTTTCATAGTTTTCAAGAAATTAATAAAAGAAAAAATTATAAAATTTGTTTGGTTTTTGAACGAACTTTTCCAAGAACACGTGATGGAAGAATTAGGAGAGGGTCAACGATTGTCTTAGGGTGTAGGGAAGAGGATGAGCAAATGATGTGAGAAACAGAATCCACTGTTTCTGTTGTTAACAGCGTAGAGAGAATTAGTTTGTACGAACGCAGAGAAAGTTTCGGCGCCATTTTCTGGAAGCAAAGATGCTATTAAAGGTAATTGAACAAAAAGCTTTTCTGTCAACTTTTATTTTGGTTCTTTCTGAGAGTAAGATTGAAGGAGAAGATGAGATAACAATATAGATCAATTTATGTTTGGAGAAGTAAAGGAAATAAGAAAAAAACCAATAGTTCTGTCAACTTGGATTTTGTTTATATTCGAGAAGGAAAAGTCCAAAACAAAACGAAATATATGTAAATAATGAATGTAAACAATGAATCAGCTGTTTTGGTTGTTTTGCAAGTTACTAACCGAAATATAGGAACACTTTTAAACTGCAATTTTTAAAAATTTAAACATTTTCCTCTGACTTAAAACTTATAGATAATTAAGAGAATAATTTTAGAACATTTTTGGTACCAAAATTATAATCCTAATTACTTTAATTCGCAAGATATTTAATTATCAATATGAAAATGTTAAAGTTGATTTTTTAAATATTTAAACATTTTCCTTCGATATAAGACTTATATACAATTGTAGAGTAATATTTTAGAAACTCTTTTGGTACAAAAATTATGATCCTGTTGACCTTTGGTCACATGATATTTCATTAAATATATAACATTTTGAAATTGATTTTTTTAATATTTAAACATTTTCCTTTGACTTGATACTTATGTATAAATAATTTAGAATATAATTTTGGAAAAGATTTTCTACCAAAATTATGATTCTTGTGACCTTGGTTACTAAAATATTTTATATCAATTCATCTAAATGTGAAAACTTCAAACATCGATAATAGGCAGTAAAAAATTTTCCTTCCACATGAGACTTATACACAATAATAGAGTAATGATTTAAATAATATTTAGTACCAAAATTATCATCGGAACGACTTTTGTTTACAAGATATTTGCAAAAATATTTCATATATATTCTTATAAATGTGAAAACTTCAAGCGTGAAATTAGCTACGAATTCTATTACAAATAATGTTGAAATAATGCTTACTAAATTTTATTTTTGCATTTTCTTAAGTTATATTGATCTGATTTACCTCATTGAGGTATCGAAATGTAGGAAAAACTTCATAGTTTTGAATAAGCTATATATAATTTTAATTAAACTATGCTAAATATGCTTTTTCATCGTTTTAACTATAACTTATTTATAGGTCTCATGTCGAAGGAAAATTTTTAAGGGCCTATTATCGATGTTTGAAATTTTCACATTTAGATGAATTGATATAAAATATTTTAGTAACCAAGGTCACAAGAATCATAATTTTGGTAGAAAATCTTTTCCAAAATTATATTCTAAATTATTTATACATAAGTATCAAGTCAAAGGAAAATGTTTAAATATTAAAAAAATCATTTTCAAATGTTATATATTTAATGAAATATCATGTGACCAAAGGTCAACAGGATCATAATTTTTGTACCAAAAAGTTTCTAAAATATTACTCTACAATTGTATACATATGTCTTATATCGAAGGAAAATGTTTAAATATTTAAAAAATCAACTTTAACATTTCATATTAATAATTAAATATCTTGCGAATTAAAGTAATTAGGATTATAATTTTGGTACCAAAAATGTTCTAAAATTATTCTCTTAATTATCTATAAGTTTTAAGTCAGAGGAAAATGTTTAAATTTTTAAAAATTGCAGTTTAAAGGTGTTCCTATATTTCGGTTAGTAACTTGCAAAACAACCAAAACAGCTGATTCATTGTTTACATTCATTATTTATATTTCGTTTTGTTTTGGACTTTTCCTTCTCGAATATAAACAAAATCCAAGTTGACAGAACTATTCGTCTTTTTTCTTATTTCCTTTACTTCTTCAAACATAAATTGATCTATATTGTTATCTCATCTTCTCCTTCAATCTTACTCTCAGAAAGAAACAAAATAAAAGTTGACAGAAAAGCTGAAACTTTCTCTGCGTTCGTACAAACTAATTCTCTCTACGCTGTTAACAACAGAAACAGTGGATTCAGTTTCTCACATCATTTGCTCATCCTCTTCCCTACACCCTAAGACAGTCGTTGCCCCTATCCTAATTCTTCCACCACGTTTTCCTGGAAAAGTTCGTTCAAAAACCAAACAAATTTTATGATTTTTTCTTTTATTAATTTCTTGAAAACTATGAAAGATGCAAAGTTCGTTGAGGTATGAAAATGTAGGAAAAATCAATGAGCTTTTAAACAAGTAGTTAGTATTTTTCGATAGAAGTTAAATAAGGCGGCAAACGGCTCTGAATAGTTGCCCTAGTTTTCTCGCTATAACTTCTATACTAAAGTACCTAGCGATATGACCTTGGTACCTAAAGATTCCTAAAATGATAGGCTATCGTCTGAAATAGGTGCCATGTTAGAGGAAATTTTTAGGTGCCAGCTACGGACAGTAAACTTTTAAAATTTTTTCTCATATTTCTTTTTGCTGTAGAAAATTTGTTCTTCGCTATAATTTGAAATTTTTGGTACAGAAATAAAGGCTCCTATCAAAGAATATACAATATATAGAAGGCGCATCACTCAAAAATTTCAATTTTTAGAATCAGATGCGGTCGGTCGGCAGAAAGCGGGTGCAAGCAAAATGAGTGAAAAGAGCGTCACTGCTTTGAAAGTTTATTTTGCCTTTGCTTTGGTTTTCTCTGGTTTTCTCCGCTCTTTCTGCTTAGCATTGGCATCATGGCCTGAGCTCTTGCCATTCATGTGAATTGCTTCTCTTCTCTCTTCGTTTCCCTCACAATTTCATTGCTTATTATCAAAGGATTTGGACGATTTCTTTCCTCGTTCTTGGCCCGAGCCAAATGCATTTCATGTATATTTCTTTCCCTTTCGTTTCGTCGCTTATGACGATATGCCGTTGTTTGCTGCTTGTGTTAGGTAATTTTATACGTCTATGTATGCTTTGGTTGTGTGGTGGCAAGGTTGTCGGAGCTTGCGGCTGCAAACTAGAAATTTTTGATTACCTGTTCAAAAATTTCAATTGATAGAAAAATTGAAAATTAAAATAATTATAAGATTGTTGATAAAATGAAAATATTTGAAAGTTTTTTGAAAAATTATTAAATATTATTTATTTGCTTGTAAATAATATTTAATAATTTCTTGAAATTCATATTTTTAAAAAAAATTTAAATTTATTTATAACACTATATATTTATATAACAATACACATATCATTTGTTATGTTTGGACAATTTATATATCCTTTTTTTATTGAATTAGAAGTTTATTGTTATCCCAAATGTTCAAAAGTCTTTTAACTTAATAAAAAAAGTGAACACCGAGGATTAAATTCAGGTACTTTTATCAAAAATTATTTCAATTTTTTGTACCGGATAAAATTCATCGAACATACCGACATTTTTCCTCAATTTTTCAATAAGAAAAAACGCAAATGCGCTACGTTCTTCTAATTGCTAAAAAGACATTCTCCTCTGTCGTTTTCATCTCTTGTCACGTCTAGCGTCGTCAACTCAGCCAACTCTAGAATAGCCACACAAAGCTCATCCTACACATACGAAACCCACAGACGCTAAATGACACAAACACATGCATTCACAATTCTTCAACCCATCGTTAGCCAAAAAAGAACACCTGGCATGAAGTCGTGAATAAGACGCGAGAAGAAAACACGAAAACGAAAAGTTGGAAATTGGTTGAGAGGTTGAGACCAAAAGAGACAAAGTTATTAAAGAAATGAGAGAATGAGGAGAAACTCAAAAAAACACTCAAAAGTGTACGTACCAGTACGTACACCAGAGCAAAAATTTTCGGCCGAAAATTTGTATGAGATGCGCCTTCTATACATTGTATATTCTTTGCTCCTATCCTTAGCATAGGATTGCACAATATTTGGTAAGATCAAGGGGCTATATGTGGCTAGAAAGTCCAGTGAATGTTGTTCGGCCTTGTTCGCTATAACTTCTAGTGGGTAGGGATATAATTTTGGTACCTAAAAATTTCTAAAAATATGGGCTATCGACTGATATAGGTGCCATGTTAGAGGAAAATTTTTTATGTGCCAGCTACGGCGATTTTCTTTTAGGTTCCAAAAAATGTTAAACTGTTTTTGTTAATATCTCGGTACAGATAAGCCGTACGATTATAATTCTTCCACAGGCTAATAGAGAATAATTTTCTGAATAAAACTACATTTAATTGTTCTAATAGGTGCTTTTATTGATTTTTAATTTAATTTTGAATATAAATATTACGGAGCTCTGTAAATTAGGGTGGTTTACACAAAATCGTAACCAACTACCGTAGCTAATTT